>CM075449.1:33428610-34028610 GCA_037832335.1 Carallia pectinifolia | reverse complement strand
GGGCAGCAAATAATAAGTAATGGCGGACATACACACACACACACACATACATAAATCAATTAGCAACATAGGCGCTCAATTCTTTGGCCAAAGCTTCCAAGGCTGCCATTCAAAACGGCAAAGTTCCCACATAAAAATCATCGGTCACCGCAAAAAAAAAAGAAAAAAAATGACAAGACAATCCAATCTCATCTAAGTTCCAACCACAAATCAACAAAAATGAAATAAAGAAAGAGCGAAATTGCTTCAAGCTTCAAGGGCAGAACAGAACGCTGTAGTTAGACCCAGCAGGGCAGGAGACTAAATTTGTAGCATCATCTTTGGGGTAAGAATAAGCATCAGGACACATTTCCTTGAACATGTTGGAGTAAACAGTAGGACCACAGCTGCCAGCATAGCAACAAAATTGATTGTTACTGAAAACAGTACATGGGTTGTGACACCCACCAGGGTCTCTCAATTCAGTTGGGCAAACCCCATTAATATCACCCATGCAGTGGACCCTTTTGACACATCCGGTTGACTCGGATTTGAATTTCATCGGAACATTGTATCCATGGACTAGAGAGATGTCAATGTAATCTCTGTCTGATATGTTTAGTGTGTATTCTGCTAAGGTGACGGGGGGTGAGGCCAGTGAGCCGTTGCTTTGGCACTGCAGGACCCCGTTACAATCACCGCTCTCACATGTGCCTTGCCCGGATGCATCGAATTTGCAGTTGGTTCGAGCCCATATCCGGCCTTGGTTTGTGCTGCTGTGGTCCAAATCAAACACCCATGTTCGGCCTTGGTCTAGTTGGGCAGCTCCGCCAGGGACGGCCGCGGCCCAGACCGTGTAGGGGCAGTCGTTTTGGACTGTGAAAGTAGTTGCTTGACAAAGGGTGACAAAGATGGAGGAGAAAATTGAGATGTGCTTCAAGAAGCTCATTTTGTGGGGAAGGGAGACGAGGAGGATAGTTTTCTCTGATGAAGTCTTAGTCGTAATGGTGATGGATAGTCTTTTGGTTTGGATTGGACGAAGATTGATTGCTGGATTAGGCTCTCAGAGTTGTCAAAGTCAAGATCAGCTTGTTTGATTATTGAGTAGATCTCAAAAAAACAAAAAGGCAAAAAAAAAAAAAGGGTTTGATTCTTGAGTAAACAAAGGGTCTAGTTTTTCCCGAGAAAATGACAAGCTCATCGTGTGAAAAAATGAATAAGAGAGAAATTAAAATTCGAATCTCAGTCTTAAAGATGAAAGATATAACTTTCAATTGTATAATTTCTTTTATCAGATGATCGTGTGCCACAAAAAAAAAAATTGGCAAAACACAAGAATTTTTCAAAGGTTTCTTGACTTTTTGATTCATGTCCATTTTCTTTTCTTTTGTTGAAAAGAGAAAAAGTTGTGCGCGGCACTGTACATGTAGCCGCAAACAAATGAGAGTATAATTTATGCTCAACAAAATACAACTACATTAATAATTAGTCTAAGAATCATTTTCTAGGAAAAATAATTTTCTTTTGAAGTTAAAAATTTTTATTTTTTTAACATATATTATATGTGATCTATATTTTTAATTTTTATGATAACACTCATTCAATTTTATATTTTATTTTTATTTTTCAAATTATATATATATATATATATATATATATATATATATATATATATCTATATTATTACACTAAATTAATAATTAATAACTGATTTACACTTTGTTAGGTCCGTTTAACGCAAACATGCGACTAATTTGTATGGGTCTACAGCCCCTCTCAACCATCTCCCTCCACGTTAAGTCTGTTTGTTAAAACAATAAAAGTACATCATTCCAATTTTTTTTTTTTTTTTTTTTTGGCTTCAGTCCTCTTTCAATGTATCTTTAATTTTTTGTAACTACGAGTCACAACCTTATTGGACCTCCTTCAAAGGTTTGTTACAGACAGTCACTTTTTACCTTCTTTTTTACATACAATAATTACAAATCAATATATCAACACTTTTTAATGATATTTTTGTAATATTTTTTACATTCAATTTTTTAACAACTAATTAATACCTGCCATATAAATAATCACTATAAAAAAAAAAAATAAAAGTAATCTTCAGTAACATTTCTCTCAGACTCCGATTTCAACGGCTCATTGGAAATCCAATTCACATTCGGATACGGTGCAGACGTCCATATAAACACATCCGAACATTGGGAGGGGGGCTGGTAGACCAAAAGGAAAGACCAAAAGGAAAAAACAAATTACATCTCGTATCATCTATTTTAGGGCGCAGTAGTAAGTCGCGCCCCTTATTTTTATAAACAACAAATCACACCGCTTGACTAACTAAAGTTAGTCAATTGTAATAACAATTAAGAAAATATACCTTTGCCCCTTTATATCCAACTATGTAAAGATTTTTTTTTTTTTTCCGAATCTATCATTGTTACAAAAACATTTTGAATTTACTTGAAAATGTTTTTGTATTCGGAAATTATTAGTTATACATCCATTATTATCGTGTAAAATTTTTACCATTTTGAATTTATTGAAAAATCATCATTTAAATAATTTTATCTTTTGTGATTGACTTATTATTTATTTTTATTTATTACATATCTAAAAAATTATAATAAAATGACATTCTTCTCATTCATCTAGAAGATTATATATAAAAATTTTAACATTTGTTGTGTTGCGCGGTAAATTTTTCTTAAGATATTTCTGTTTTTCAATACAATAGAGCATTTTGGTCAATTTATGTCAATTATAATGATAATTTCGTAATTATTTCGAACGTTTTTTAATGAGGACTTGACAGAGAGTGCTTTTTGTTACAAGGATTAATACTATGTTTGGGAGAGGGGAAAGTGGGGGGAGGGAGTGGAAAGTGAGAGAATTAAGGTAAATTGTTGTGTTTGGAAAATATTTGAGAAGTGGGGGAAAAGAAAGTTTCTAATTCCTCTAATCCTCCCTACCCCACCAAAACCAATCCTCCCAAAAATGGGAGAAAAGTTGTTAATTCTCATACTAAATTTATTAAATGACTCAATTACCCTTACATAATTTAAAAATTACAATTTTACCTAAACAAAATATCTTAATAGAATTTATTATGAAGGATAAAATTATTATTTCAACATATTTTATATTCTTCTCCCCCACTTTCCACCATTTCCCAAACAAAAGAATTTATAATTTTCCTCCCTCCCATCACCTCTTTCCAAACACAAGAGAGGATAGAAAATATTCTCTTCCTCTAATGATCCTCTCCTCCACTTTCCTCTCCCTCACTTTTCTCTCCCTCAAGAATTTTATCCAAATACAGTGTAAAGGTGAAGGTGCGGCTTATTGCATTTAATAATTGGGGTGTGGACTCTTATCGTGTTTTAAAAAGTAGGTGTGCAATGTAATTTTTTATAAAAAAGAAAAAAACACATCCGAACAAAGAATAAAGAGTTGAGTTGAGTTCAGTTGTGTTGTGTTAAAGTTGAGTGAATATTTTTTTATTGATTTGCTTTTGTTGGCATTGTTGGGAAATGTTTCTAATGGGATGATAATTATTTTAGTTTTAAATTTTTATCAATTTTTTTAATTGAATTTTAAATTTTAAATTTTTTTAATTAAATTTTATACTTTTTAAATTTTATAATTGAATTATTTCTGTTAACGATTGTCAATCAAATCGTTTAAAACATGTTTTTTACTAAATAAAAGTGATATAAAAAAAATCTTATATGCATTGGTTTAATTATTTTTTAAAAATATTAAAACAAAAAAATATTAAAAAAACGGCATTAATGCTTTTTATATTAATATCTATTTAGTCAAAATACGTTTTTAATGATTTGACTAACAAATTATATTGAAAAAAACTCGATTATAAATAATTTAAAAAATATAAAATTTAATTAAAAAAATTAAATATTTAAAATTTAATTAAAAAATTTTATACTAAAATAATTATTATCCCTATTTCTAATAGGTATGGTGGGCGGAAAGGAGGTGGTCTATGTAGAGAACAGGACCAAGACAAAGTCATTGACTTCAAAAGTATCGAGCTTTTGCGGTTACAAGTTCGAAAGATTCGAACCTGGACAAACTTGTACAATGAAACATGATTTCATTGATCTTACGACTCGTAGGGGAAAATTCATAATTTGCTCTAACAAAAGGAAGAAACCACTTTATCCGATCCAACTTTAGGGTAACCTTAACTTGGATTCTTGCTCCAAAATTCTCATGTTGCGAATGGACCCACTAGATCACGGATCTAACCTGATTAATTTTGTGGAATAAATTTGGCAAAAATAATAACACAACACGACACAAGAATTTACGTGGTTCGGCCTAAAGCCTACGTCAACGGCAAAGACGATCAGAGAATATTCGACTATAAAAACAGGAGATTTTACAAGCTGCACACAATATACCTCACTGCCCAAATCCCACATACACCCAATGTCACTCAAGTATTTCTCTCTAAATACTTTCTCTATCTTGATTCTCTCCCACTCTTGGATACATCTCTTCCAAAATCATGGACATATATATAGGCATTGGAGTCATCTACATGCATTCAAAGTCATCCATGTGAAAAAGGATCATTCAAAGTCCAATATGGCAACTTCAACATTGGTAGGCTAGTCAAGTTTGGCAACTTCAACTATGGTAGGCTAGTCAAGTTTGACAACTTCAACTATGGTAGGCTAGTCAAAAGTTGGTAACTTCAACTTTGTCATTGTTGGACTAAAAATAGAGGCATGTGTTTCTTGCTCCAATTGCAAGACATCAACTTCAACAAATCTCCACCTTGGCTTGAATTAGGACAAGGTCATCATAATTCTCTAATCGTCTTTCTTCATACCTCAATTGTTATGAACACCAATCAAATCCAAACAGTGTTTGAATTTGACTGCAGGAATAGGCTTCGTCATCATATCTGCAGGATTGTCAACTGTACTGATCTTTTCCATCGTGACTTCTCCTTTTGACATAATTTCACGGACGAAATGATATCTGATATCAATGTGCTTAGTTCTCTCGTGATACATTAGATTTTTGGTCAAATGTATAGCACTTTGGCTGTCACAATACACAATAGTAGAACTCTGTTGTAAGCCTAGATCGCCAATGAGACCTCGCAACCATAATGCTTCTTTCACTGCTTCTGTAACTGTTAAGGACCTCCTTTTGTCCAAATCACCAGCATAGTCGGAATCGACGTATCCAACTATATTTCCACCAGTGTTGCTATTCCTTCTGTAAATCAAACCAATGTCTGTGGTTCCTCTGAGATATCGTAAAATCCACTTCACAGCTTCCCAGTGAGCTTTACCAGGATTTCCCATAAATCTGGAAACGACGCTAACAGCATGTGAAATGTCTGGACGAGTACAGACCATAGCATACATAATGCTACCAACTGCACTGCTGTATGGAACTCGAACCATTTGCTCCATTTCC
Source organism: Carallia pectinifolia (assembly GCA_037832335.1). NCBI lineage: Eukaryota > Viridiplantae > Streptophyta > Magnoliopsida > Malpighiales > Rhizophoraceae > Carallia > Carallia pectinifolia. The sequence continues at coordinate 34,023,171 of CM075449.1, read as the reverse complement.
TCATTTGTTTGAGGTGACTGTGCTGCAGAGAGTTTGAAGTGACCTGCTAATGGAGTACACACTGGTTTGCACTCTTGCATTCCGAAACGTTCCAGAACCTTTTCAATGTACTTTTTCTGTGACAAGTACAAGGTTCCAACGCCACGATCTCTGTGAATCTCCATTCCAAGTATCTTCTTGGCTGCGCCTAAGTCTTTCATTTCAAACTCACCACTCAGTTGAATCTTCAACTGATTAATTTTCGACATGTTCTTTGCAGCTATCAACATGTCATCAACATAGAGCACTAAATAAATAAATGAATCATCTGGCAGCCGTTTGTGATATACACAACTATCATAATTACTTCTAGAGTAACCATTGTTGATCATAAAACTGTCAAACCTCTTGTACCACTGCCTGGGCGACTGCTTGAGACCATAAAGTGACTTTTTCAGCAGGCACACATGATCCTCCTTTGTTGGATCTTCAAAACCTTCTGGCTGACGCATGTAAATCTTCTCATCAAGATTTCCATGCAAGAATGTTGTTTTTACATCGAGTTGCTCCAACTCCAGATCAAATAAGGCAACTATTGCAAGTAACATTCGAATAGAACTATGCTTTACAACAGGAGAAAAAACTTCATGAAAGTCAATACCTTCTCGCTGTGTAAAGCCTTTTGCAACGAGACGTGCCTTATACCGCGCATCCTCAGCTCCTGGGATTCCTTCCTTCCGTTTATAGATCCATTTGCACCCAACGATCTTCTGACCCTTCGGTGGCATCACTAGCTCCCAAGTTTGATTCTTATGAAGAGACTCAATTTCCTCTGTCATGGCAGTGACCCATCTAGAGGATTCTGGACTAGATACAGCCTCCTTATAAGAATTGGGTTCAGAATCATCCATCTCCTCAGCTACAGATAATGCAAATGCAGCTGATCCTGATCTGTATCGTACAGGTGGTCGGATTTCTCTTTTACCTCTGCGTTTCGCAATACTGTAAGAGTCCTCCTCTGGTTCTGTAGCTTTTGACATCTGTTGCGTAGATTCTGCAGGTTCTGAGTGAACCTCTTGCTCTTCGTTCTCATCTACCGATTGAGCTATGTTGTCTTCCTGCACCAATTTTGAAGCCTTCACCTTTGGCTCCACCTGCTCGCTGACTTCCTCGTCATTATCAACCATGATAGACCCCTTCTTCTCCGGGAGCATTGCAGACTCATCAAATGTCACATCTCTGCTGATAATAAATTTAGGTGAATTTGGGTCAACACACCACAGCCTGTATCCTTTGACCCCTTCTGCATAGCCTAGGAATATGCACTTCTTCGCTCTGGGTCCAAGCTTGTCTTCCTTCACATGAGCATAAGCTGGACAACCAAACACTTTAAGATTAGAGTAATCAGCAGGAGAACCGGACCATACCTCCTCGGGAGTCTTCAACTCGATAGCTGTTGACGGTGACCGGTTGACTAAGTAGCAAGCCATATTGACAGCTTCAGCCCAAAAAACTTTTGGTAGCTTTGCTTGCGAGAGCATACATCGAGCTCTCTCCAAGAGTGTTCTGTTCATTCGTTCTGCAACTCCATTTTGCTGTGGAGTATGTCTGACTGTGCGATGTCGGACGATACCTTCATTACTGCAGAACTTTTCAAATTCACCAGAACAATATTCAAGACCATTATCGGTCCTCAGACGTTTCATCTTTTTACCAGTCTGCTTCTCGATCAAAGTCTTTCATTCTTTGAATTTGTTGAAAACTTCACTCTTCTGTTTAATAAAATACACCCACACTTTCCGTGAAAAATCATCAATGAAAGTTAACAGATATCGTTTACCGCCTTGGGATGGGACAGAGGCAGGTCCCCACAAGTCAGAGTGAATGTAGTCCACCGTTTGCTTGGTTTTGTGGACAGCAGTACTAAACTTGACTCTGCTTTGTTTTTCGTAGACGCAGTGTTCGCAGAACTCTAACTTGCTTATCTTCTGACCTCCAAGACGCATGTGCCACAATTGAGTTGTTCTGAAACTTGAATCTGTTATTGAAACATTAACACCACCAATAACTGTATTATCTTGAAGATAATAGAGGCCATTTGACAGCTTTCCCTTCATCACGATTAGTGCGCCTTTGCAAACTCTAAGTACTCCACCTTCAGCTGAGTACCTATAGCCATTATAATCAAGAATACTCAATGATATAAGATTCTTTTTAAGCTCTGGAACATGACGAACTTCCAATGTTCTGAAAATGCCATCGTGCATCTTGATTCGAACAGTACCAACTCCAACAATAGATAGTGCCTTGTTATTCCCCAATAAGACTGTTCCTGCATTAATTGATTTGTACGTTAAGAACCAGTGCTTATTAGGACTCATGTGGAATGTACAACCTAAATCAAGGATCCATTCGTCAATTGAGCTGCTAGTTGAAACTGTTAGAACAATCTCTCCATCGGAGCTTTCAACTTCACTGGCTATGTTTGCGGTGTTGGGAAAATCATCAACTTTCTGTTTTCCTTTATCTTTGCGCTTGGGACAATTTCGCCTGATATGTCCCCTTTCGTGACAATGATAGCACGTTACTTTACTGTGTCTAGATTTGGATCTAGATTTGCCTCTGCTACCGGACCCCTTCTGTGTTGATCTACCTCTAACAATCAAACCGTCTGCTTGATTCTCTACGACCTCTTCCATCATCCACTTCTTGAGCTCCCTTGAGTTTAATGATGCCTTCACATCATCCAGGGAAAGACTCTCCCTCGCATATAACATTGTATCAACGAAATTGTCATAAGATGGAGGTAATTTGCACAACAACATAATAGCTTGGTCCTCATCTTCAACTTTAACATCAATATTTTTCAAATCTAAGATTACCTTGTTGAATTTGGCCAGATAATCTTGAATGGGTGTTCCTTTCTTCATCCGGAGAGCGTAGAGACGGTGTTTCAAATACACCCGGTTGGTCAGGGACTTGGTCATGTATCGGGACTCCAATTTGGACCACAAACCATCTAGAGTGGTTTGATCTGCAACTTCACGTAGAACCTCATCTGATAAGCACAATAAAATTGTACTATGTGCCTTTTCCATGAGCTCCTCCTTTTTCTCCTTTGACAACGATTCTGGCAATTCTCCTTCGCCTTTGAGCGGTTTAGCTAGTCCTTGTTGGACTAATAACGCTTGTACCTTGATATGCCACATGTTGAAATCATTCTTACCATCGAATCTCTCCACATCATATTTCGTTGATGATCTTTCTGCCATCTCGAAATACTTGCAACCAATCAGTTGGGCTCTGATACCAGTTTGTTGCGAATGGACCCACTAGATCACGGATCTAACCTGATTAATTTTGTGGAATAAATTTGGCAAAAATAATAACACAACACGACACAAGAATTTACGTGGTTCGGCCTAAAGCCTACGTCCACGGCAAAGACGATCAGAGAATATTCCACTATCAAAAACAGGAGATTTTACAAGCTGCACACAATATACCTCACTGCCCAAATCCCACATACATCCAATGTCACTCAAGTATTTCTCTCTAAATACTTTCTCTCTCTTGATTCTCTCCCACTCTTGGATACATCTCTTCCAAAATCATGGACATATATATAGGCATTGGAGTCATCTACATGCATTCAAAGTCATCCATGTGAAAAAGGATCATTCAAAGTCCAATATGGCAAATTCAACATTGGTAGGCTAGTCAAGTTTGGCAACTTCAACTATGGTAGGCTAGTCAAAAGTTGGTAACTTCAACTTTGTCATTGTTGGACTAAAAATAGAGGCATGTGTTTCTTATTCCAATTGCAAGACATCAACTTCAACATCTCATAATTGTGAACGCCAACAATGGAGTCACGGGAAAACCCAGTAACCCAAAAAGAAGACCTATTTGTTGCTCGCAAGACAATTCAGACAAGGAAGACAACTTGTGAAGTCGCGGGCATCACAAAAACCAATCATCAGGGCATTAAAGAAGGAGATATATCTGCATGGAAGACTATTTCCACTTAAAGTTGGTTAAATTCCGGTCACATTTGATGGAGTCACTCTCGTTGGAAATTGGCAGACGCGGAACGCGCAGGTTCGGTCCTAATAACGGATAGCAATCTTCAGAGGGTAAGAGTAAGAGCAATTAGCAACACAATGAGGCTTGACACCCCTTAAATAAAATTTTAAGGCTTAAATTATATATCTTTGGGCCTCTGTGTTTCTTGAACTCTCATCTCTTTTTCCACATGGGATTTGTTGGTTTTGAAGATCATGTTGAATGAAGAAACTTTAGGAGAGAAGTTGCAGTAGAGATTTTGTAGCTTCTGAAAAATTGCAGTACAGGAGAAAATGCAAAGAAACAACATGACAGCAAAGGAAAAGAGGTACAAACTGACTTCATTATTTTCTATTGATAATTAACTTTAATATATATGAAGTTTCTGCAGAGATTACATCTTTTTTAATTTAAAATTTGATTACAAAATTTAAACTTAGTAGCTGTTGGACTTTTACAGCTTTACAACTTTTTAATTTGAAATTCAAATACAAACTAAAGTAGGAAAAGTCTTCTCTGCAAATCCATTTCAGCATCCCCAACTAAGCTACTTTAACCACCATAACTGATTTTGGTTGCTGGAGGGAAGCTCTTAAGTAAGGCTAAAGTTTGAAACAAAAGAAACAAAAACATAAACATTAACAATGCAGCAGCACCACTCCTGTCATCACTCCTCCTTGGTGATGTTGCATTGAATCTCCTCTTTGATGCTAAGCTATGCACTTGATCTGACTTGTAAATTAAGATAGAATCAATGGTTTGTTTTCCATCAATAATTTTAGGATTTGAATCCTTAAGAGTGTTGCTACTCCTAAAGCTGAAAGTGGATAGTTGTGAACTAATTTTCTGAGTTGAAGATCCATGTACTTGTTGTTGATTTTGATTCCTTGAATATGAGAGATTGGAATGTACAACATCACACTGATCTGAAACTTCAATCAAGTTCACGAGAAACTTGCTGTTCACCGTTGTGACTTTTAGAACTTCAAGTTTGTTAGAATCATGAGCCAAACAAATATTTTTTCTCGAAGGTTATTGAATAACCTTTCTTTATGATTTGAGCAACACTTAGAAGGTTTTGTTCTAAACCTCTCGGGCAAGCTTACAAGGATTTTATTAACAATTCTTTCATCTTTGATGTCTTCAATAAGTAATCTAACTTGGTTTACAACCTTCATGAGCCTATCAACATAGTCTTTTGCATTTTCAGATTATTTCATCCTTAGAACTTCAAATTCTCTCCTACAATTGAGAACTTGCATCCTTTTTGTTCTTTAGTTTCCTTGAAACTCCTCTTGAAACTTATCCCAAGCTTCTTTAGTTGATCCACATGTCATGATCCTTGTGAATATAATTTTAGAAAATGTTGAATGAATACAAGCGAGGGCTTTGAACTTCTTTGATTTTTGCTCTCTATGATTTTTGAGTTGAGCAATAGTTGGGTTGTTTGGAACAGTTGGAGGTTCAGCTCTGGTTTCTAGAACTTCCCACAAGTCAAGTGCATTTAAATAGGTCTTCATCTTGACAGCCCAAATGGTATAATTCTTTCCTTCGAAAACAGGAGGTGGAGGAGGAGAAAAGTTATTGGATGACATGAATGATGTTGTGGTTTTTTAAAAGGAAGAGTTACTGAGGTTGTGTTGGTGTTTTAGGATGATTTGTAGATGTTTTTTGATGATCACAGGTTACTTAAGATCAAGGAAGCTCTGATACCACTTTGTTGGTTTTGGAGATCATGTTGAATGAAAAACCTTGAGGAGAGAAGTTGCAGTAGAGATTTTGCAGCTTCCAAAAAATTACAGCAGAGGAGAAAATGCAAAGAAAGAACACGACAGCAAACGAAAAGATGTACAAACTGACTTCATTATTTTCAATTGATAACTAACTTCAATACATATAAAATTTCTGCGTAGATTACATCCTTTTTAAAATTAAAATTTGATTACAAAATTTAAACTAAATAGCTGTTGTAGTTTTGCAGCTTTTACAATTTTTTAATTTGAAATTCAAATACAAACTGAAGTAGGAAAAGTCTCCTCTGCAAATCCATTTCAGCATCTCCAACTCAGCTACTTTAACCACCATAACTGATTTTTGGTTACTGGAGATAAACACTTAAGCAAGGCTAAAGGTTGAAACAAAAGAAACAAAAACATAAACTTTAACAATGCAGCATCACCACTACTGCCATCAGGATTGCCTCTTAGCACGCACATTTGGTCTCCAACATAGTCTATCAAATCTTTGTTTCTTGGTTACTGAAGTGAATGGAATATAGAACCAGTCCCAATTTTATTGCTGAGTACATTTCCCTTTTTTTTTTTTTTGTGTTGGTCAAATTTGGAGAGTACACTTCTAATAAACCAGTTAATTGTTACTCTTACAATAATTAAACAAAAAAAATAAAATAAAATAAAAATAGCTTCGAGATCCTCAAGGGCAGAAGACAACCTTGTAGCTATAGGCACCTGGGCAAGAGAATAAACTTGTCGGGTCGTCTTTAGGATAAGTATAGGCATCTGGGCATCTGTCTTTGAAAAATCTTGAGTAATTTGTAGGACCACAATTCAAACTATTGCAGCAATATTGGTCGGTTTTGAAGACAGCGCATGGACCGTTACACCCTCCTGGAGCCCTCAATTGAGCAGGGCACTGTTCGTTGATGTCAGCCGTACATGTAACCCCACGAGTACACCCATCAGAAGTTGGGCTAAATTCCATTGGTACATTAAACCCATTAACAAGCGAAATATCAAAGAAATCAGTGTCTTGGAATTGGTTTAATGCATATTCTGCTAAGGTGCTAGGCGGTGTACCATAGGCTTGGCACGCGAGGACCCCTCCACAATCACCTGTCTCGCAACTGCCCCGCCCTGATTCGTCGAATTGACAATTGGTGCGACCCCAAATTCGGCCTAATGTGGTACCAGGTAGAACACTAATTCTCCATATCTCACCAGTATCAAGCCTCCTGCCTCCGCCGGGAACTGCTGCGGCCCAGACTGTCTGGGAGCATCTGTTTGTTATATCAAATGTGATTGCATTTGCAGCTGTAGAGACAGTAGGACAGAACACGACGATGTAGTTAGACCCAGCAGGACAAGAGACTAATTTCGTAGCATCATCTTTGGGGTAAGTGTAGGCATCAGGACACATTTCCTTGAACATGTTGGAATAAACAGTAGGCCCACACCTGCCAACATGGCAACAAAATTGGTTGTTATTGAAAACAGAACATGGGTTGTGACACCCACCAGGGTCTCTCAGTTCAGTTGGGCAAATCCCATTAATATCACCCACGCATTGGATTCTTTTGTAGCATCCAGTTGACTCGGATTTGAATTCCATCGGAACGTTGTATCCATTGACCAGAGAGATGTCAATGTAATCTGTGTCTGATATGTTTAGTGTGTATTCTGCTAAGGTGACAGGGGGTGAGGCCAGTGAGCCGTTGCTTCGGCACCGCAGGACCCCGTTACAATCACCGCTCTCACATGTGCCTTGCCCGGATCCATCGAATTTGCAGTTGGTTCGAGCCCATATCCGGCCTTGGTTTGTGCTGCTGGAGTCCAAATTGAACCCCCATTTTTGGCCTTGGTTTAGTTGGGCAGCTCCGCCGGGGACGGCCGCGGCCCAGACCGTGTAGGGGCAGTCGTTTTGGATTGTGAAAGTAGTTGCTTGACAAAGGGCGACGAAGATGGAGGAGAAAATTGTGAGGTGCTTCAAGAAGCTCATTTTGTGGGGGAGGGGCGAGGAGCCGAATAGTTTTCTCTGCTAAAGTTCTTATGGAGATGGATAGTCTTTTGGTTTGAATTGGGAGAAGATTGATTGCTGAATTAAATTAGGCTTGGAATTGTCCAAGTCAAAGATCAACTAGTTTGATTCTTGAATAATCAAAGGGTCTAGACGAATTTGCTTTACCACTCGATTATGTACCACACAAATAAAATTTCAATAAGTTTGATTAAAGTTTTACTAAATTTTTTACAAGCACATATCAAAATTTTTATAAATTCCAAGTTAAAATTTCATATCACTGTAGACGAACAATCCAATGGCATGAACGGATGTGAATCACACCACTAATTAAATTAACTATTGAGATAAGAAAGTCTATAATTTTTATAAATCTAAATTAAAATCTTAATACTTTTAATGCGAGGTTCAAGATTTATACGTTGTTATAAAAATCATAACAATTTAGTCGACGATTATTTTTAACAAAATAAATTTGTTTTTGCTTTTGATAATTATTGAAAATATTTTAAAACAATTTTAGGTGTTACTTTTCCATGAGGGAAAAAAAAAACAATTTTTAAGGCACATTGTTTACATGCTTTTAAACTATCTTTGGCTTGACTCGAAGTGAATTTGACGAAGAAAACTTATAAAAGAGGGAGAAAAGTCAAGATCGGCGTCTGCGAAGACCCATATCGTAACATGTAAGACGATTCATAAATGTTGCGGAAAGAAGGGTTTCTTGATGTTGAGCCAAGAAAAAGAACTAAAAAACCGGCGCACTATTATAACCGTGCATTAAACGTATGCCTGTAACCAATTATGTATAACAAGATAGACGCTAATTCACAAGTTATTATAACGATTTTTTGCGCATAATTTTAATTTTTTGATATATTATGGTGACTCACTATAAAAATTACAAACGGGCAAAAATAAAGTCACTCTATAGTGATTGTGTTATGTGCACCTTGCATCTGTCTCGCATCACTTTCTCTTTACAACAAGGAATTTCTCTAGGATTACTGGCACTGTTACTACCACCAAAGCTTCTACTTGATTTATGGTCTTGCACCAAATTTTCTCTCTATCGATCTTGCAAGTATACTTCTCGGACGGTCAATTGAACACCGTAAAAGTATACTTCTGAATTAACTACTGGATTCGTTACCGAATGGCTCATTGCTTTTTGTAGTTTCAATTTCTCCAATAAAGCAATCTATACTACTACCGCATGTAGATGTGCGCACATGAAGGAAATAATTAAAAAGGCACAAGAGATAGATGAAATGAGAATGCAGTGTAAGATAGAGATTGTGGGTCTTGCGTGAGATTTATATATTTTTTTAAAGAAAAAAAATATGTGATGTGCATAGCATAAAATGTACATAATACTTACTAAATTTACTTATTTTTTTTTAGAGTATAACTCACTCATAATCTTATATCATATAAATATTTTTTTTATTTTCTATTTTCAATAAATCTTATTTATTATATAATATAAAATTATAAATAAATTATATTTAATAAAATAAATAAATCGAATAAAAAATTCTCATTATTGCTTTGTGTGTTCGTTGTTTACAAATAGTTAAGAGTAAAATGTGTATAAATCAATAAAAGAAAATTGACGGCGTCGCTGGCGGGGTCCCGGTACGACCCATGTATGAATTGTTGACGAGGTTTAATATTTTCTGCCTTTAAGAATATATAACAGTATCAGGCCGGTTCAGAAGTAACGGTTTGTATCCTATCTTAAATAACAAATTTAAATAAATTTTTTCTGATAAGTTTACAAAGTATCTCCCTTATTTACCCATTTTTTTAACATAAAAAAAAAAAAGAGAAAATATAGGAGCGATTATGCAATATAGAATCCCTAGAATTGCATAAAGAAGTTATAATCAAATTCAGCTCAGGGATGTGCAGTAGATCAGCACCCTTCTAGTTCTTCTGATTTCTGCTGTTGTGCATTGAAACCAGACTACATAAAAGCAAAGGTGGATTCCCCGGACTCCCGACAGAACAATTTATACTGATGAAAAGATTGGGTTGAATCATAGAGTTGAAACAAGTAAATTAAAGTTGCTATTTGGAATTAGGAATGTAGGGCAACACCAACTACAATCAACTGACAGTACAGCAGGAACTGTTGGTTTTGCACTGCAGGAAGATGAATTAACAAATGGGACTTATTTTTGTTATTGTTAAAGCTTTTGAGTTAAATGGTTCCTTGACAGGATATTAGAGAACTTATTGCCGTGAGATCTTCAAGTTATTCTCATATTTAATTGTGAAACTCAATAGACTTGGATTTGCACGTAAGTGAACATGTTAAAGTTTAACATGTCACATGGGTTGTGCCTCACCCAAAACATTGATTTTAGATTGAACGATTTCTTGACAATCCATATTGCAGGGGGGCCAGTGGATGGTGAAAAAGTTCGATCAAAGCACAAAAGCTCAGCCAATCACATCTGCCGGCAGAGTCCACAAGTGAGCACTGCTTAAATCATGAATCATCCAAGCTGAAAATTCTGTTTTTAGCTTTCAGTGAAAAGGAGATTGCCAGCATAGCCTGCCCTGCAATGAAGTACTGTTCTACTCCCATAAACCTTTCACAAATTGTAGACTCTGTCGATGTTAGCATTCCTGAATCGTAAGAAAGAGAACTTTCAGATATGCTGGTTTCGCTAACTCCACCACCAGACTACCGTAGAAGATCATATCGGATCCAGAAATATTTACCAGTGAGGGAAAAATCTACAGACACAAAAAAAATAACAGAAGTAATGACTTGAAGATGAAATAATTTTTAAGTGCGGCAGAATGAAAATTCCAATGGAGGCAAATTATAAATTTAACAGAGACAATAGTATAAAATCTGCTCAAACTATATATATATTTTTTAAAGTGGGGGCAATTGCGCCCACTCAAGTATATGTGCATCCGCCTCTTCATAAATATGCATGGTGTGGAAGAAATCAGAAGCACAAGCAAGCAGAGATTTGCTAATTTCTTCCTCGAAACCGGACCGTCTTTGGCTGTTGAATCTGCAAGAAGTTGCCAAGGCTGTGCATTTGATATGGAAAGTGACTCAAGCTGCTTGTACATTTTAGACAATTTGCTACCTGTTAGTCCAACGCCAAATATTCAGTCTTCAGCAAAAAGTGATTATTATAACTTGATATGGCTAAATTCGATAAGTCATTGAAATTCTTTTTCCCTTTTTTATCACTTGCATTTTGTCAGAATTAGAGTTCAATTAACTTTGATATTATTGTTAGAACTTAAATAACTGAGCACGATTTTATTAAACTGAAAAATGTCATATAACAATAAGAGAAACATAGCACACACAATTAGTGTTCTAGTTAAAATGCTTGAGGCTGAGTTGTTAAAACATTCAGCAGTTTTGTATTTCTTTTCAAGCAAGCAGCAAGAGAACAGCAAATGCTTAACCTCATGGATTTTTATGTAGACATTGTTTTCTGGGCATCATGTGCTACGGTTGCTGAGTTGTTGGTTGGATCCGCCATCAATGAGAGTGACTATCTTCAGAAACTAAAGACAAAGTGACACTATGTAAGAAGAGACATATTTTGCATACACCACCATGAAGAAAATAATTACACAAAAGAAAAAAGGAAAAATTGTCATCCTGAATGTCTAAAAGCATGGCACCAAATGTGGCCTATTGTACAAATTGTGATTTTTTCACTCCATAATTAACAGGCAGCAAATCTTATGTCCCTGCTGGAATAATGTCTTCTTAGAAAGATCCATTGCATCTTCATGTTGTCATGTGATCTATTGATTATTATAATTATTTGTTTTTTCTTCTCAAGTCTGATAAGACTGGTTTTCCATTTTGGCCCTTCTAGAACTGTTGTTGGCTTTATCTGATCCATCATCCTCCAAGTTAATCAGAAATCATTTTTAAGTAGTTCTAAAAGTATTGATGATTAAGATTAACATCTGCATGTTGGAGGGGGGGGGGGGATGGAATAATTGATTAATTAGAACACATTAAAAATATGCAGTTTGTGATTGAAAAGGAAACAGGAAAATCTAAACGCGGAGCCCAATTGCCTTGATCGTCTTTGTTGAATCACATGCTTGCTGTCTCTTATGGCATCATAGTGAAGGCCCCATGTCTTGGAATTAGAAACCCGTGTCTATGAGATCAGTAACATGTCTTTAGAAGTTTGAACAGTCAACTGAAGCCTTTCCTTTTAAGAGATTCTCAGATGAACTTTGTCTACTCCATAGTTATGATTGACCGATTAGATAAAACTTTTTTTTCCCTACAAAAAGAACTAGGATTCAGTCTTGCAACTTTTCCATCTTGACGAGATTAGCTTTATTATGCGGACAGAGAGAATTAGACCTGGAGAAATTGAGCTCTATCTTTCATTGGGTTCATTAATTGCACTCAAGTTTATTACTTTTTATTATAAAATTTTATTATGTAATTAATTGCACTCAAGTTTGTTACTTTTTATTATAGAATTTTATTATGTAATTTAACTTTATATAACAATAAATTATCTACGTAATTTATCCAAAAATATTTAATAACTCATATATATTACTTTTTATTATAGAATTTTACAGTGTAATTTAACTTTAAATAATAACAAAATAATTACATAATTCATTCAACAATATTTAATAATTTCTTTATTTTTTATTTTTAAATTTTAATTATTTAATAATTAATATCATATTATTATTATTTTATTATTATTTAATATTTTTTTTACGATAACGTAACGTGTAAACCCTATTTTATGTTTCTTATAAATTAACACTTATTATTTTCTTTTTTTTGTTAAGATAATTATTAATTTTTTTTAAATTATCAATTCTATCGTATAATAAATTCTAAATCATATATTTTAAATTTATAAATGTAAGTATTATAATACATATATATGTATTATAATATTACATTTTACATATAAATTTTGATGTATAATACATAAAAATATTTTTTTATATATTTAATATTAAATACCGGTTTTACCGGTTCAATTTCCAATTAAACCGGTTGAACCGGTTGGACCTTGAACTACTAAACTTTCCGGTTCAATGTCCGGTCCAGTTCTTACAACATTGGTAAACCCACGTTGGAACTTGGAAGAGAGTTGTTTGCGAGATGTGTGGATAGACACAGGCGTCGTGGGCTCAATCTCCTACTAGATGTACAATATATCGTTTGAAACTTTATCAAGAAATAGAGGAGTAGAGATAGGAACTTTGAAGTCGTCAGTATAGGATAAGCCAGTTCACCAAGTGGGGCTCGTCCTCTACCCCATTTTCCGTACGAGTTGTACCCACAAGCCTCACTAAGCTCTTTTGCAGCTTGGTATGAATATTTTTTTTCTAACGGCATCCGATGATGATGCCATACCATTTGCTCACTTGTCTTTTGTTGTAATGCCTTGTTTCTTTTTTTCAAGATAAGCGAATAATAAGTCTTTAGTAATATTTTTCAGTCAACAAATTCAGCTCCTTAACATACTAATTTGATTTATCTGAAAGGACTCACATTCGAATATTATGAGGTTTCAAAAGTCTATATACCTAAGCTCTGCTTGTCAATTATCCGGCAACGTCTCGCTGAAAAAGACATTATGTGTGCTTAATACAGCGAGAATTCGACTTCTACCATCTTCACTCTTTTCACAAATATATGTGATAATTTAGAGTTTATTTTTTAAAGTGTTAAATATTTTATGCAAGGTTTTTGATCTAGAACTTTATTAATATCTTTTTTTTACTAACATCTAATAATCTAATAACTAATTATTTTTATATTATAAAAAAAAACACCTCCACCAGTCAGCGCGTAAAAACATGTAAAACACGCTAAACTCTCCCACCTCGACTTGTACCATGATGTACTTCGATCTAAAAAAAATAAATAAATAAAAGAAGACTTCTACAATGATGTACTAAGTTGTTTTTAACCACGATAACTTGGGTAAAATAAATTCTAGTCCAATGACCAATATATATATAGTCCGATCAGGAGTGAAAAATAAAAATATAGAAAAAAAAAAAGGCGTGGTACATACGCGCTACAAGTGCAAATGGGTACAACAAAAGCGCGGGAAATGAGCTGGACCCATATCCGAAACGCAGAATCCAAAAAGTGTCAAAACAACATCAAACAAGATTGCGTTTTAGAGACGCCCGTTTTTATTTTTATTTAACAATGATAAATAGAGAAAAACTAAGTAAACACTGCAAGATGCGAAAGAAACACAAATTATTTATTTAATTTTTTTAAAATTTAATAAATTGTTTAGATCACTCGTATTTGAGGTTTCTTTTGCGTATGCTCTATAGTTTTTACCTAATAAATAATTGCACTCCTCAAAACAAAACACTTTCCTCCATTTGCTCAAATACGTCTTCTGTTTTCTTATTAAGAGTCTCCCATCATCAAATGATCACGTCTTGCCTCTAGCTATCTCCCTCAATTTCCAAAGTGCCAAGTTCAAATCTTTCTGTGTCAAACACATGTTTTGTTCATCTGGGTGTGTCTTTTTTTCTTTATTTTTATTGTTGGGTTTCTGGGCAATGGCTGAGCAAACAATTCTTGTTACTGGTGGGGCTGGGTTTATTGGGACTAACACTGTAGTGCAGCTTCTCCAGGAGGGTTTAAGGTCTCCATCATTGATAATTTTGATAATTTCCGTTCCAGAAGCTGTTGACAGGGTGAGGGACTTGGTGGGTCCTGAGCTCTCTGAGCGACTTGAGTTCAATCTGGTATGTGTTTCATTCCATTGTTGATTCTACTAATTTTTCTGTTTAATGCAGAGAATTTGAGCAATTTTCAGGTTGGGTTTTTTTGGGTTCTAGGAGATGAATGGTTTGAAAAACTAAGTAATGTACCACTGTAAGTCTTAACTGCGTTGAGCATTTTGTGAGTGAGTTCAGGAAGATTCGTTACTGTTATGTTTTTTTTTTTTTTTAATCTTTACGTATGGCATGAAGGAAGCTGGGTTTTGTGTTTGGACTAAATTTGGTATTTTGGTTTCCAAGAGGGTGATCTTAGAAATAAGGATGATTTGGAGAAGCTATTTTCAAAAACCAAGTAAGCCATTTTATGTCTGGACCCTCAGCTTTTGGTAATTTTTTTTTATCTTGGCCTTGAAGTCCAGCTTTTCTCATCTTTCCCATTTTGGTAAGCTTGAATTTGAATGAGTTGATTTTGATTTATTGCATTTCCATTTTTTCCTATGAAGAAAACTTTAATCTAGTAAAGTCCTAAATTAAGCTTTTTAAGCAATGTTCTGATATCGGTAGAGTTGCTTTCTTTTGTCATTAATTAGATTTTACAAACCTTTTGAACTATCTTTATGCGAGAACCTTTCTTCATTATGTGACAGATTTGATGCTGTGATCCATTTTACTGGCCTCAAGGCAGTTGGTGAGAGTGTTGCATACCCTCGTCGTTATTTTGACAATAATTTGGTTGGCACTATCAATCTGTATGAGGTCATGGCCAAATATAACTGTAACATGGTAAAAGCATATTTAATTCCCTGCAAAGTTTGGAGATCAATTTCTGATTGGGACCAATTATCGGGTGCTGAAATATTGATTCTGCTTGTCAATATTGATCTTCTGTGCATTTTTCAAGGATGCTTCTTTGATGGCCAATCATTAACTTGGAAAATTATTATGTTTGTAAAGTGTTTATAGGCTTATAGCTGCTGGTTCTGTTTCACCATGTATTCCTGTTTCTAGCAGGCACTCGGCTTCTATTCCCACAGCTGAGTTGTGAGAAGTATTTTTTTGACATTGGTTCATTTTTTGCACTGGAATTCATGGCAAATAGATGGTTTTCTCATCATCTGCAACTGTTTATGGCCATCCTGAAAAAATTCCATGTGTTGACGACTTTGAGGTAAAGGCTATGAATCCTTATGGACGGACCAAGGGTCAATCTCACTCTCTTCTTTCAGTTATTGTGTTTGTTGTTGGATTAACCTTTGGATTTGGAAAGGATAGCATTAAATCATAATTAGCCCAATTTCTTTCCAAATAAATCTTCTACATTCTGTTTTTCTAGCTTTTTCTTGAAGAAATTGCTCGAGATATTCAGCAAGCAGAGCCAGAATGGAGCATCGCTTTACTAAGATACTTCAATCCTGTGGGAGCCCATGAGAGTGGTAAGATTGGTGAAGATCCCAAGGTTATCCCTAACAATCTTATGCCTTAATTTATGTATTTTATTTTTTAAAATTCAATACATAGGTTCTTTTAGCCAAATTCAATATATAGTTTTAGTCCCAGTGTTTTGAAAGCAATGTACTCTTTTAATTATTAATTTGATTATGCATGTGTGTGATGCTAATTTTAACATTGTTGTTTCAACTAAAAAAATTTTAACGTCATTGTTGACCTAAAAAGGTCTATTTAAATGTAATAGTATTAAGTAGTAGATTTTTTTGAAAAAATTAAATAAAAATATTAATAAATAATTTTTAATTTTAATTTATTAATTTAATAATTAATATACATATAATATACTTATTTTTGAATTTAACGAAAAGAAGAAAATACAGGCATTATTTAGATCTCTCACATTTGTTTTTTCTTCCACGTGTGTTCGATAGTTTTTCCCTAATAAATAATTGCACTCTTCAAAGAGAAACACATTCCTCGAGTTGCTCAATTACGTCTTTTGTTTTCTTTCCTTATTTAAGAATCTTCCCATCTTCAGATGATCACGTCTTGCCTGTAACTCTCTCCCTCTATATCTAAAGTGCCAAGTTCAAATCTTTTTGTGTCAAACACATATTTTGTTCATCTGGGTGTGTCTTTGTTTTTTGTACTGTTGGGTTTCTGGGCAATGGCTGAGCAAACAATTCTTGTTACTGGTGGGGCTGGGTTTATTGGGTCTCACACTGTAGTGCAGCTTCTCCAGGAGGGTTTTAAGGTCTCCATCATTGATAATTTTGATAATTCTGTTCCAGAAGCTGTTGACAGGGTGAGGGAATTGGTGGGTCCTGAGCTCTCTGAGAGACTTGAGTTCAATCTGGTATGTGTTTCATTCCATTGTTGAATCTACTAATGTTCTGTTTAATGCAGAGAATTTGAGCAATTTTCAAGTTTGGTTTTTTTGGGTTCTAGAAGATGAATATGAATGGTTTGAAAACTAAATAATGTACCACTGTAAGTCTCAACTGGGTTGAGCATTGTGTTAGTGAGTTCAGGAAGATTGATTACTGTTGTGTGTTTTTGTTTTTTTAATCTTTACTTATGTCATCAGGAAGCTGGCTTTTGTGTTTGGACTAAATTTGGTAATTTGGTTTCCAACAGGGTGATCTTAGAAATAAGGATGATTTGGAGAAGCTATTTTCAAAAACCAAGTAAGTGATTTTATGTTTGGACCCTCAGCTTTTGGTTTTTTCTTTTTTTAATCTTGGCCTTGAAGTCCAACTTTTTTTTATCTTTCCCAATTTGGTAAGCTTGAATTTGAATGGTTTGATTTTGATTTATTTCATTTCCATTTTTTTCTTATGAAGAAAAATTTAACCTACTAAAGTCCTAAATGAAGCTTTTTGGGAGCATAAGCAATGTTTTGATTTCCTGTAGAGTTACTTTCTTTTGTCATTAATTAGATTTTACAACCTTTTGAACTATCTTTATGCGAGAACCTTTCTTCATTATGTGACAGATTTGATGCTGTGATCCATTTTGCTGGCCTCAAGGCAGTGGGTGAGAGTGTTGCATACCCTCGTCGTTATTTTGACAATAATTTGATTGGCACTATCAATCTGTATGAGGTCATGGCCAAATATAACTGTAAGAAGGTAAAAGCATGTTTAATTCCCTGCAAAGTTTGGAGATCAATTTCTGATTGGGACCAATTATGGGATCCTCGACCTTCTGTGCATTTTTCCAGGATGCTTCTTTGATGGCCAATCATTAACTTGGAAAATTATTATGTTTGTAAAGTGTTTATAGGCTTATAGCTGCTGGTTCTGTTTCCCCATGTATTTATGTCTCTAGCAGGCACTTGGCTCCTTTTCCCACAGCCGAGTTGTGAGAAGTGTTTTTTTGACATTGGTTCATTTTTTGCACTGGCATTCATGGCAAATAGATGGTTTTCTCATCAAGTGCAACTGTTTATGGCCAACCTGAAAAAATTCCATGTGTTGAGGACTTCGAGCTAAAGGCTATGAATCCTTATGGACGGACCAAGGTGTCAATCTCACTATCTCTTCTTTCAGTTATTGTGTCTGTAGTTGGATTAACCTTTGGATTTGGAAAGGATAGCATTAAATCATAATTAGCCAAATTTCTTTCCAAATAATTTTTCTCCATTCTGTTTTTCTAGCTCTTTCTTGAAGAAATTGCTCGAGATATTCAGCAAGCAGAGACAGAATGGAGCATCGCTTTGCTAAGATACTTCAATCCTGTGGGAGCCCATGAGAGTGGTAAGATTGGTGAAGATCCCAAGGGTATCCCAAACAATCTTATGCCTTACGTACAACAAGTAGCCGTTGGCAGATTGCCTGAGCTTAATGTATATGGACATGATTATCCCACAAAAGATGGCACTGCCGTACGTGTTCTTGTGGAGTTCTTTTTTGTTTATTTCTTTTCTTATTATTTAAAAGAAAAAAATGTGCGGGGTAGGAAACCTTGTGGTCCTTTCACAAGATTCAGTTTATAAAAATGACGTTGGATTGTGTTTCGTGTGGGAGAAAAACTCCAATCACATTCAATACACCTACAATGACTGATTCAGTACCCTCATGGTTAGTTTTTGCAAGCACTTATATCTTTTGGATGTATAGATTCAAGACTATATACATGTTATGGACTTAGCTGATGGTCATATTTTTGCTCTTCGGAAACTTTTTGCAACAGAGAATATAGGTATGAGTGACGTATGCAACTGCGATCTTTTATACAGATTTAATTTGAGGACAGCTGCCCAAATGGTGTCCTCACCCATTCTCTTCGAATGTGCTTTAAACATTGTCTTACCCGCAAAGTTTAGTGTCTTGTTAAAATGACTTAAATCATCTTAATCAACCTTCTTACCTTTATAAACCATTCATTCTTTTCTTCCCATCAGATGTGGGACTTCTTCATTTCCAACATTCTCAAAGAGTTGATTTGAGTTGAGTTGTGTTGTGTTAGAGTTGAGTGAATATCTTTCTATTGATCTGCTTCTGTTGGGGTTGTTGTTGGGAAATGTTCCTGATAGATATGATGGGCAGAAAGGAGATGGTCTCTGTAGAGAACAGGACCGAGACAAAGTCATTGTCTTCAAAATTGTCAAGTTTTTGCGGTTACAAGTTCAAAACAATCAAACCTGGAAAAACTTGTACAATGAAACATGATTTCTTTGATCTTACTACTCGTAGGAGAAAAGTATTAATTTGCTCTAAAAAAGGGAGGAAACTACATTATCCGATCCAACGTCAGGGTAACCTTAACTTGGATTCTTGCTCCAAAATTCTCATAATTGTGAACGCCAACAATGGAGTCTTTGTGAAGGCCTTGGGAAAATCCAGTAACCCAAAAAGAAGACCTGTTTGTTGCTGGGAAGTCAATTCACACAAGGAAGACAACTAATGAAGTTCGCTGCCATCAGAAAACCCAATCATCACGGAATTAAAGAAGGAGATATAGCTGCACGGAAGACTATTTCCCACTCAAAGTTGGTTAAATTCCGGTCACATTTGATGGAATCTATCAAATCTTAGTTTTATTGGTTGCTGATGTGAATGGACAGTAGAACCAATCCCAATTTTATTGCAGCGTACATTTCTTTTTTCTTTTTTTTTTTCTTTTTTTGGTCAAATTTGGAGAGTACATTTCCAACAAACCAGTAATTTGTTACTCTTACAATAATTAAAAAAAATGAATAAAAATAGCTTCGACATCTTCAAGGGCAGAAGACAACCTTGTAGCTAGAACCACCAGGGCAACTGAATGTGCTTGTCGAGTCGTCTGTAGGGTAGCTATACGCATCTGGGCATCTATCTTTGAAAAATCTTGAGTAATTTGTAGGACCACAATTCCCAATATTCCCACCATTGCAGCAATATTGATTGGTTTTGAAGACAGTGCATGGATTGTTACACCCTCCTGGAGCCCTCAATTGAGCAGGGCACTGTCCGTTGATATCAGCCGTACAATTAGCCCCACGAGTGCACCCATCAGAAGTTGGGCTGAATTCCATTGGTATATTAAACCCACCAACAAGTGAAATATCAAAGAAATCCGTGTTTTGGAATTGGTTTAGTGTATATTCTGCTAAGGTGTTAGGTGGTGTACCATAGGCTTGGCACGCGAGGACCCCTCCACAATCACCTGTCTCGCAACTGCCCCGCCCTGATTCGTCGAATTGACAATTGGTGCGACCCCAAACTCGGGCTCCTGTGGTACCAGGAGGAAGAGTAATTCTCCATACCTCACCAGTATTAAGCCTCCTGCCTCCGCCGGGCAATGCTGCGGCCCAGACTGCATAGGAGCATCTGTTTGATATATCCAATGTGACTGCATTTGCAGCTGTAGAGACGGTAGGACAGAACACAACGACGTAGTTAGACCCAGCAGGACAAGAGACTAAATTTGTAGCATCATCTTTGGGGTAAGAATAAGCATCAGGACACATTTCCTTGAACATGTTGGAGTAAACTGTAGGCCCACAGATGCCAGCATAGCAACAAAATTGGTTGTTATTGAAAACAGTACATGGGTTGTGACACCCACCAGGATCTCTCAGTTCAGTTGGGCAAATCCAATTAATATCACCCACGCATCGGATTCTTTCGAAGCATCCGATTGACTCGGATTTGAATTCCATCGGAACGTTGTATCCGTAGACTAGAGAGATGTTTATGTAATCTGTTTCTGTTATGTTTAGTGCGTATTCTGCTAAGGAAACAGGGGGTGAGGCCAGCAGTGAGCCGTTGCTTTGGCACTGCAGGACCCCGTTACAACCACCACTCTCACACGTGCCTTGCCCGGATCCATCGAATTTGCAGTTGGTTCGAGCCCATATCCGGCCTTGGATTGTGCTGCTGGAGTCCAAATCGAACACCCATGTTTGGCCTTGGTCTAGTCGGCGACCACCGCCCGGGACGGCCGCAGCCCAGACCGTGTAGGGGCAGTTGTTTTGGACGTTGAAAGTAGTTGCCTGACAAAGGGTGACAAGAATGGAGAAGAAAATTGAGAGACGCTTCAAAAAGCTCATTTTGTGGGGGAGGGGAGAGGAGGAGGAGGACGAGGATAGTTTTCACTGCTAAAGTACAAATGGTGATGGATAGTTTTTTTTTGAAAGAGTTGGACGAGATTGATTGCTGGATTAGGCTTGGAATTGTCAAAGTCAAGGTCAACTAGTTTGATTGTTTGGTAACCGAAGGGTCTAGATGAATTTGCTTTACCACTCGATTATGTACCACACAAATAAAAATTTCAATAAATTTGATTAAAATTTTACAAAGTTTTTTTGCCAGCACAAAGCAAAATCTATCTAAATTCTAATTTAAAATTTCATAATGTTGACCAACGTTCCAATGGTATGAATGGATATGAATCATACCACTAAAAATTAACTTTTGAGGTAACAAAGTCTAAAATTTTTATAAATTCAGATTTAAATCTCATACTTTTAATGTGAGGTTCAAGAATTATACGTTGCAATAAAAGACCCTAACAATTTACTTGACAATTATTTTTAACAAAATAAATTTGTTTTTGCTCTTGATAATTATTGAAAATATTTTAAAACAATTTTAGGTGTTACTTTTTCATGAGGAAAAAAAAAAAGAAGAAAATTTTGTGTCCCCTAAAGGCACATTGTTTACTTGCTTTTGAGCTATCTTTGGGTTGACTTTAAGCCAATTTGACGAAGAAAACTTATAAAAGAGGGAAAAATGTCAAGATCGGCGTCTGCAAAAGACCAATATCGCAATATGTAAGGCAATCCATAAATGTTGCAGAAAGATGGGTTTCCTGATGTTGAGCCAAGAAAAAGAACTGAAAAACTGTGGCACTATTATGACCATGCATCAATCGTATGCCTATAACCAATTATGTATAATCACACCATCCATAACGAGCATAAATCTATAATAAACAATGGTAATAGTAATATCTCACATGTATTTATTCTATATTTTATGTCATAGCAACCACGTAAATAAAGATGATTGTTAATTTTACGTTATTTTGGCATAACTCATTTATAATATTATATTATAAAAAATTATTTTTTATTTCTCATAGACTCAACTTATTATGTGAAATAAAATAAAATGTGAGTTATACTAAAAATAAAAAACCCAGAGGCAAATTAATGGAATTCAAAATTTTAGCAAATATAAGAACATTGAATGAAATGATAATTAGACACACATAAATAACTTTATTCCATATACTAGTTCTTCATTCTGAGTAGAACATATATATGTGTTTAAAACACAAACAACTGATCATGTTTTTCGTATTCTACATCATGATCCACAACCTTATTTTAGTTACTGCGTTTGTAGCTAGAAAGGGACTTTTTTTTTTAACTCTTTATGGCCTCATGGGCAGAAGACAACCTTGTATTTAGTCCCACCAGGGCAACTAAAAGTACTTGTCTGGTCGTCCTTGGGATAACTGTAGGCATCTGGGCATCTATCTTTGAAAAATCTCGAGTAAAAATATAGGACCACAATTCCCACTATTGCAGCAATATTTATTGGTTTTGAAGACAGTACATGGATTGTTGCACCCTCCTGGAGCCTTCAAAACAGCAGGGCATTGCCCGTTGATATCAGCCGTGCATTTAATCCCACGGGTGCACCCACCAGAAGTTGGACTAAATTCCATTAGTACATTAAACCCATCAACAAGCGAAATGTCAAAGAAAACTAAGTTTTGGAATTGGTTCAGTGCATATTCTGCTAGGGTGTTAGGTGGTGCCCCATAGGCTTGGTATTGGAGGTGTCCTCCACAGTCACTGGTCTAGCACCCTCCCCGTCCCGATCCGTCGAATTGACAGCAGGTTCGGGCCCAAATTCGAGCTCCGGTTGTGCCTTGATTCACGTTTATGGACCAACCTTGACCAGGGTTAAGTTGGGTACCAAAATGGCAGCTGCCCAAACAGTGTAGGGGCAATTGTTCCTAATGTCAAAAGTTGCGACCCCACAGATACGGCGGGATATATATACTTTAAGTTTTAAATTTCTACAATTTTTTACATTTAAATCTTATATTTTTTTAAAATTTTATTTAAGTTTTAAATTTTTTAATTTTTTTACCAAATCAGTTTTTTTTTTACGAAAAATAGTCAATTCGTTAATAAATGAATTTAACCTAATTCAAATTATTAAAAAAAGTTCAAATAAATGAATTAAATATTTTTTTCATCAATAAAATATGAATATTAAATATTTTTTAATTAATAAATACAAGAATCAAATAAGTAGTATGCATATTTTTTAATTAGAAAAATTCAATTTATCTATCTAAATTTTTTTCAAATAAATTTTTGTAAGTTTAACATCATTTTTTAATAAATTAATTAATTTTCGTCAATAGATATACTGATTTAGTAGAAAATCAAAAAATGTAGAATTCAAATGAAATATTGAAAAGATTTAGGACTCAAAGGAAAAAAATGTAAAGGTTTAGGATTTAAAATATGTATATCCTAGATACGGTCGTGTAATGACTTCTACTCAACGTACAAAAATTACAATTTAATTTAGAAAAGTATTACAAGATAAACGTGTAATACACATTATTATAACAATTATTTGTATATAAATTTTAATTTTTCAATATATTATCGCAATTCACGATGAAAATTACAAACGGGCAAATAAAAGTCATTCTAGTGATTGTGTTGAGTGCACCTTGCATCTGCCTCATATCAAGTATACTTCCCGGACGGTCAATTAAATACCGGAAAGTATACTTCTGACTTAACTACCAAAGACACTGTTAAATTAGATTTCCAAGACATTAAACCTGGTAGGTATTTATAGTTTGTACCATATCAACTTTAGGCGTTGCTGAAAAAAGTCACCTGAATTTAATTGGATTTGTTACCGCATTGCTTGTCGCTTTTTGTGGTTTCCATTTCTCAAATAAATCATTCTATACTCTACTAACGCATGTGGATGTGCATACGTGAAGGAAAAAATTAGAGAGGTGAGGGAGATGGACAAAGTGGGGATGCATTATGAACGAAACAGAGGTCGTAAGTCTTGTATAAGACCTATCTATATATAATTTATGATGTGTATATTGTAAAATGTGTATAAAATTAAGGTAAAATATGTATAAATCTATGAATAAAAATTGACCGTGTCACTACTGCAGCCCGTATAGGACTCATGTATGAATTGGTAATGAGGTTTAATATTTTCTACCTTTAAGAATAGACAGGAGAGATAATGCAATAGAGAATCGCTGGAATTGCATAAAGAAGTTAGAACCAAAATCAGCTCAGGGATGTGCAGCGGAGCTGCGCCCTTCTAGCTCTTCCCATTTCTGGTGTTTTGCATTGAAACCAGACTGCGTGAAAGCAAAAGAGGATCCACAGACTCCTGACACAACAATTTGTACTGATGAAAACATTGGGTTGAATCATAACGTTTAAACTGGTAAATTAGAGTTGCTACTTGGCAATAGGAATGGAAGGTGAAACCAACTACAATCAACTGACAGTGCAGCAGGAACTGTTGGATTTACAGTTAAGGTAGATGAATTGACAAATGGGACTTATTTTTGTTATTGTTAAAGCTTTTGAGTCATGTGATTTCTTGACATGATATTAGAGCACTTATTGTTGAGAGGTCTTCAGGTTATTTTTGTATTCAATTGTGAAACTCAATGGACTCGGACTTGTGCCTAAGAGAATATGTTAGAGTTTAATATGTCACAAGGACCCAAAACATTGAATTTAGATTGAATGATTTCTTGATAATCCAAATTGCAGAGGGGCTAGTGGATGGTGAAAACGTTCAATCTGTGAGAACCAACATCTGATATTGAAGCACAAAACTTCACCCAATCACAAATGCCGGCAGACTCCATAAGTGTGCACTGCTTAAATCACGAATCATCCAAGCTGCAAATTTTGTTTTTAGCTTTCAGTGGAAAGGAGATTACCAGCATAGTCCGCCCTGCAATGAAGTATTGTTGTACTCCCATAAACCTTTCACAAAGTGTAGACTCTGTCGATGTTTAGTGTTCCTGAATCATAAGAAAGAGAACTTCCAGATATGCTGGTTTTGCTAACTTCACCACCGGACCTTCATAGCAGATCATATCGGATCTAGAAATATTTATCAGTGAAGGCAAAATCCACGTACGCATAAGAAAATAACAAAAGTAATGATTTGAAGATGAAATAATTTTTAAGTGCGGCCAAAATGAAAATTCCAGGAGAGGCAAATTATAAATTTAATGGAGACAATAATATAAAATCTACCCAAACGACATATATATATATATATATGCAATTGCCCCACTCAAGTATATATGCATCGCTTCTTCATGAATAGGCAAGATGTGGAAGAAGTCAGAAACAGGATTAAGCAAAGATTTGCTTGTTTCTTCCAGGAAGCCTGACCCTCTGTGGCTATTGAATCTGTAAGAGTTGCCAAGGCTGTGCATTTGATGTGGAGAGTGACTCAAGCTGCTTGTACATTAGATATCTTACTGCCTGCTAGTCCAACGCCAAATATTCAGTCTTCAGCAAACGCGATGGTTTTAACTTGATATGGCTAATTTGGGTAAGTCATTGAAATTCTTTTTCCCTTTCTAATTACTTGCATTTTGTTAGAATTAGAGCTCCATTAACTCTTATACTATTATAAAACTTAAGTAACTAAACACAATTTTATTAAACTAAAAAACGTCAGATAACAATAAGAGAAACACACACAATTAGTGTTCTAGCTAGAATGCTTGAGGATGAGTTATTAAAGCATTCAGCAGTTTTGTATTTCTTTTCGAACAAACAGCTAGAGAATACCAAATGCTAAAGCTCATGGATTTTTTTTAAGACCTTTTCTGGGCATCATGTGCTACAGTTGCTGAGTTGTTGGTTGGATCCGCCATCAATGAGAGTGACTGTCTTCAGAAACTAAAGATAAAGTGGCACTATGTGTGAAGAGACATATTTTGTATGCACTGCCACGAAGAAAATAATTAAACAAAAGGGAAAAAAAATTGTCCAGAATGTCTTAAAGAATGGCACCAAATGCCGCCTATGGAAGGAACCTTACTGTAATAGATATATTACTCTATTGTAATATGATAATCTATTGGTCACAAATTTAAATATTAAAAATAATTTTTTTATAAAAATAACTGGAAGGTGGACTTTCTTCATACGCTGCAAATTTGGGAGCATTTGCACCAAATGCGGCCTATTGTACAAATTGTAATTTTTTACTCCATAATTAAGAGACAGCAAATCCCATGTCCCTGCTGGAATAATGTCTTCTTAGAAAGATCCATTGCATCTTCAGGTTGTCATGTGATCTATTGATTTTTTTTTTTTTTTCTCTCTCTCAAGTCTGATAAGACTGGTTTTCCATTTTGGCCCTTCTAGAACTGTTGTTGGCTTTATCTTATCCATCATCCTCTGATTTAATCAGAAATCATTTTTAAGTAGTTCCAAATGTTTTGATGATTAAGATTAACATTTGCATGTGGAGGGGGGGGGGGGGGAACGGAATAATTGATTAATTAGAAAAGATTAAAAAAAAAAAAACAGTTTGTGATTGAAAAGGAAACAGGGAAATCTAAACGTGGAGCCTATTTGCCTTGATCGTCTTTGTTGAATCGCATGCTTGCTGTTGTTGGATAATAATTTGCGAAAGCGGATGAGCACGGGCTCGGCCCAATAGTGGAGAGCAATCACAGGAGAGAGGGTCGGAGCGAAAACAAATAACAAACAAACTGGTCATGGACACCACACTTTATTTAAAACCAATCAGTTTAGAAACATGGATTATGAGTTTATTTTTAAGTTGTTCAAACACTCCTCCCTCTTTCCATGTGAGATTTTTACTAGCACTTGAAGAGAGCTCACAAATGTTACTTCAACACTCCCTCTCAATTATGAGCGGACTTACTCTCCAACACCTTTTAGCTCTCCAACACCTTTTAGGAACACATTACACTTGCCCCGCCTGACTACTTAGCCGCCTAGTTTCTTGATGTACTACCTTACCATTGAGTCGCCTTGCCTACGGGCTTGCGGAAGATCGGCCCAATAGTGGAGAGCGATCACAGGAGAGAGGATGGGTCATAGGCTTATTTTTAAGTTGCTCAAACACTCCTCCCTCTTTCCATGTGAGATTTTTGCTAGCACTTGAAGGGAGCTCACAAATTACTTCAACACTCCCTCTCAATTGTGAGCGGACTTACTCTTCAACACTTTTTATTACACTTGCCTCTTCTTTTAGGAAGACATTACACTTGCCTTTTTTTGGCCACCTAACTACTTAGCCGCTTAGTTTCTTGATGGACTGCCTTGCCATTGAGTCACCTTGACTACGGGCTTGCGGAAGCGGATGCGCGCAGGCTCGGCCCAATAGTGGAGAGCGATCACAAGAGAGAGGGTCGGAGCGAAAACAGACAACAAACAAACAGGTCACGGACACCACACTTTATCTCAAACCAATTGGTTTAGAAACATGGGTCATGAGTCTATTTTTAAGTTATTCAAACACTCCTCCCTCTTTTTATGTGGGATTTTTGCTAGCACTTGAAGGGAGCTCACAAATGTTAGTTCAATCTCTTATGGCATCATAGTGAAGGCCGCATGTCTTGGAATTAAAAGCCCATATCTATCAGATTAATTACATGTCTTTAGAAGTTTGAACAGTCAACTGAAGCCTTTCCTTTGAAGAGATTCTCAGATGAACTTTGTCTGCTCCATACTTACGATTGACCGAGTAGATAAAACCTTTTTTCGCTAAAAAAACACTAGAATTCAGTTTTGCAACTTTTCTATCTTGACGGGATTAAGGCAGAGAGAATTAGACCCGGAGAAATTTAGGTCTATCTTTTATTAGGTTCGTTAATTGCACTCATGTTTATTGTTTTCTATTATAGAATTTTATTACATAGTTTAACATTAAGTAATAACAAATTGATTACATAATTTATCTAACAATATATAACAGCTCATGTATATTGCTTTCTATTATAGAATTTTGCCGCATAATTTAACTTTATGTAGCAATAAAATAAATACGCAATTCATCCAACAGTATTTAACAACTTATTTATTTTTTTATTTTAAATTTTAATCACCGAACAACTTTATTATTATTATTTAATATTTTCCGATATGATAACGTATGTGTAAACCCAAGTATGTCAGCGTAATTACTCATCTAAACATTGGAAGAGAGTTGTTCGCCTGATGTGTGGATAGACACAAGCGTCGTGGGCTCAATCTCCGACTAGGTGTACAATATACGTTAGAAACTTTATCTAGAAATAGAGAAGTAAAGATGTGAACTTTGTAGCCGTCAGCAGGATAAGTTAGTTCACCAAGGGGGGCTCGTTCTCTGCTCCATTTGACGTACAATTTGTACCCACAAGCCTCAATGATCTTTTTTGCAGCTTGCTGTGAATATTTTTATTCTATATTGATCCAAAAAAAACTATTTTTGTTCCATCAGCATCCGATGATGATGCCATACCATTTGCTCACTTTTTTTTGGTTTTTCAGTTGTAATGTCTTGTTTCTGTTTTTCGAGATGAACGAATAAGTCTTTAGTAATATTTTTCAGTCAACAAATTTAGCTCCTTAACATTCTAACCTGATTTATCCAAAGGACTCATTCGAATATTATGAGATTTCGAAAGTTCATTTACCTAAGCACCAGTCGTCAACCGGATGACCAAGACACCATGCGCATGGTATAGTCGGAGTTCTATTCACTTCTCCAGCAAATATAAATATATGTGGTAATTTAGAGTTTGTTCTTTGGGGTGCTAAATATTTTTATGACATTTTTTGACCTACACTTTTCTTTTTACTAACACCTTTTTTTTATTAACATCTAACAATTTAATAATTGATTATTTTAGGGTAAAAAAAAAAACTCCACCAATCAGTGTGTAAAAACGTGTAAAATACACTAAACTCTCCCACCCCGACTTGTACAATGATGTGCACTTAAGTCAAAAAAAAAAGAGGAAAAAGAAAAAAAGACTTCTACGACGATGTGCTAAGTAGGCTATTAACAATGAAAACTTAGAATAATATATTGTAGTCTGATCTTAAGGAGTGGAAAATAAAAATGTAAAAAAAAAAAAAGGTGTGGTATATACGCGCTACAAGTGCGAATGGGTATAACAAAAGCGCGCGAAACGAGCTGGACGCACATCCGATACAAAGAATCCAGAAAGCATCAAAACGACATCAAACAAGGTTGTATTTTATGACATGTTTAAATATTTTATAAAAGAAAGGAAAAAAAAAAGATTATTTTTTATTTATTTTTTATAAATTTAAATAATTATTTTTTATTTTTCTATCATAAATTATTTTTTTTTCATAATTTTTTAATTTTTACATTTTATCAATCATCATATTATTATACTATTTTATATTTATTTTATATTTAATTTTTTGTTATCTAATCACATCAAAGAGACACCGGTTCTTATTTTCATTTAATTATTATAAATAGAGTAAAGAATAAGTAAATAGGTGTGAAACGCACATAAATTATTTATTTAATTATTTTTTAAATTTAATATACATTTTCTAGATCTCTCGTATTTATGGTTTCTTTTATGTTTGCTGAATAGTTGTTGCTTCAATGCCAACTCTTTTCGTGCTCTGTTATTGGGATTCTAGCCACCCCTCAGGGAGCGATGACTCAGTTCCTACCGGAGAAAGTCTAGTTGAGGAGCCACAGGAAGTGGTTCGATTTCTACTTCTGCCATTACTGATTCCTGCAAAATAAAAGCAGACATTCTTTTTTCGAATAGGAAAAGAAAGAGATAAGAAAATAAAATGAAGTCCTTATTAAGAATCTTTCCATCATCAAATGATCACTTCTTGCCCGTAACTATCTCCCTCTATTTCTAAAGTGCCAAGTTCAAATCTTTCTGTGTCAAACACATATTTTGTTCATCTGGGTGTGTCTTTGTTTTTTGTACTGTTGGGTTTCTGGGCAATGGCTGAGCAAACAATTCTTGTTACTGGTGGGGCTGAGTTTATTGGGTCTCACGCTGTAGTGCAGCTTCTCCAATCTGTATGAGGTCACGGCCAAATATAACTGTAAGAAGGTAAAAGCATATTTAATTCCTTGCAAATTTTGAAGATCAATTTCTGATTTGGACCAATTATGGAATGCTGGAATATTGATTCTGCTTGTCAATATCGATCTTCTGTGCATTTTTCCAGGATGCTTCTTTGATGGCCAATCATTAACTTGGAAAATTATTATGTTTGTAAAGTGTTTATAGGCTTACAGCTGCTGGTTCTGTTTCACCATGTATTCATGTTTCTAGCAGGCACTCGGCTCCTATTCCCACAGCTGAGTTGTGAGAAGTGTTTTTATGACATTGGTTCATTTTTTGCACTGGCATTCATGGCAAATAAATGGTTTTCTCACCATCTGCAACTGCTTATGGCCAACCTGAAAATTTTCCATGTGTTGAGGACTTCGAGCTAAAGGCTATGAATCCTTATGGACGGACCAAGGTTCAATCTCACTCTCTTCTTTCGGTTATTGTGTTTATAGTTAGATTAATCTTTGGATTTGGAAAGGATAGCATTAAATCATAATTAGCCCAATTTCTTTTCAAATAAATTTTCTACATTCTGTTTTTCTAGCTTTTTCTTGAAGAAATTGCTCGAGATATTCAACAAGCAGAGCCAGAAGGGAGCAGCACTTCGCTAAGATTCTTCAATCCTGTGGGAGCCCATGAGAGTGGTAAGATTGGTGAAGATCCCAAGGGATCCCAAACAATCTTATGCCTTACGTACAACAAGTAGCTGTTGGCAGATTGCCTGAGCCTAATGTATATGGACATGATTATCCCACAAAAGATGGTACTGCGGCACGTGCTCTTGTGGCGTGTTTTTTTTATTTTTTTTTGTTTATTTCTTTTCTTATTATTTAAAAGAAAAAAATGTGCGGGGTAGGAAACCTTGGGTTCTTTCCACAAGATTCAGTTTATAAAAATGACATTGGATTGTGTTTCGCGTGGGAGAAAAACTCCAATCACATTCAATACTCCTACAACGACTGATTCAGTACCCTTATGGTTAGTTTTTGCAAGCACTTATATCTTTTGGATGTACAGATTCGAGACTACATACACGTTATGGACTTAGCTGATGGTCATTCTTCGGAAACATTTTGCAACCGAGAATATAGGTGTCAGTGACGTATGCAACTGCGATCTTTTATACGGCTTTAATTTGAGGACAACTGCCCAGACGGTGTCTTCACCCGTCCTCTTCTAATGTGGTTTAAACATTGTCTAACATGTAAAATTTGGTATCTTGTTAAAATGACTTATAACCCACCTGACTTTATAAGCCATTCATTCTTTTTCTTCCCATCAGATGTGGGACTTATTCATTTCCAACATTCTCAAAGAGTTGAGTTGTGTTAGAGTCGAGTGAATATTTTTCAATTGATCTGCTTCTGTTGGGGTTGTTGTTGGCAAATGTTTCTGATAGATGTGATGGGTAGAAAGGAGATGGTCTCTGTAGAGGACAGGACCGAGCCAAAGTCATTGTCTTCAAAATTGCCTAGTTTTTGCGGTTACAAGTTCCAAAGAATCAAACCTGGAAAAACTTGTACAATGAAACGATGATTTCTTTGATCTTACCACAAGTGGGAGACAAGTCTTAATTTGCTATAAAAGAAAGGAGGAACCCACCTTATCCGATCCAACTTTAAGGCAACCTTAACTTGGATTCTTGCTCCAAAATTCTCATAATTGTGAACGCCAACAATGGAGTCTCCGTGAATGCCATGGGCAAACCCAATAACCCAAAAAGAAGAACTACTATTTCTAGCTGGCAGGACAATTCAGACAAGGGAGACAACTAGTGAAGTCGCTGGCATCAGAAAACCCAACCATCGTGGAATTAAAGAAGGAGATATAGCTGCACGGAAGACTATTTCCACTCCAAGTGTGGTTAAAACCGGTCGCATTTGATGGAGTCTCTCTTGTTGGAAATTGGTGGACGCGGAACGCTCGAGTGCAGTCATAGTAACGGATAGCAATCTTCAGAGGATAAGAGCAAGAGCAATTAACCACACAATGAGGCTTGACACCCTTTTATATAAAATTTTAAAGCTTAAATTATATATCTTTGGGCTTCTATGTTTCTTAAACTCTCCTCTCCTTTTCCATGTGGGATTGCCTCTTAGCACACACACTTGGTCTCCAACATGGTCTATGAAATCTTTGTTTATTGGTTACTGAAGTGAATGGAATATAGAACCAGTCCCAATTTTATTGCTGAGTACATTTCTTCTTCTTTTTTTTTTTTTGTCAAATTTGGAGAGTACATTTCTAATAAACCAGTTATTTGTTAATCTTACATTAAAAAAAAAAAAAGAAAGAAAGAAAGGAAAGGAAAGAAGAGCCAAACTGATTTCAAGTAAATTGTTACGATTTTTTATAGCAACGTCTACATCTTGAATTTTTTTGTTTTGACATAACGTCTACATCTTGAATATTGCATTAAAGGAATAAGATTTTAATCTGAATTTATAAAAATTTCAAACTTTCTTACCTCAATAGTTAATTTTAGTAGGGTGGTTCATATCCATTGATGCGATTGGAATGTTCGTCTACAGTATGAAAGTTTGACTTATAATTTATATAGATTTTGGTATGTGCAGGTAAAAAATTTTGTAAAACTTTGATCAAATTTATTGAAATTTATTTTTGTGGTACGTAATCGAGTGAATAATCAAACAAGTTGATCTTGACTTTGACAATTCCAAGCCTAATCCAGCAATCAATCTTCGTTCCATTCAAACCAAAAGACTATACATCACCATTAGGACTTTAGCAGAGAAAACTATCCTGCTTCTCTCCCCTCCCCCAAAAAATAAGCTTTTTCAAAGACAGATGCCCAGATGCCTATGGTTATCCTAAAGACGAGCAGACAAATACATTCACTTGCCCCGGTGCCTATAGCTACAAAGAAAGAAAGGAAAGAAAGTTTGTCATAACAATTTATAAAAAGTTTAACAATTTACGCATCTGCTTCTTCTTTCCTTTCCTTTCTTTCTTTTTTTTTTAAAAAATTCTTGTGTGTGAATATTCAGATTTACCATTGCCGGCGACGATGATTATCCGGTGAATTCAGTGTGTGCATGTTCGGCGACTCCGTCCTTGCTTCCACTTTTCTAGTCCGCCTTGGATTTCTCTGGAGGTACTGTCTACTTTCTTTCTTTCTTTTTGTTTTCTTGAAAGTTCAGACTCTCCGTTTGGTTGCCGGAAAAATTCAACAAAAATGAAAAAAAAAATTGTAATATTGTTTGCTTAACGGCTTGCTAGAAGAGGAATTGAGTTAGATTTGAGATTCTGGTGATTGTTTGCTTCTCGGCAGCCAAAGGAGAGGATTGAAATTTTGAATAGAGATAATAATGTGTTGATGAGTTTATTGGAAACTGGATATGTACTCTCGAGTAATAATTATTGATTACTAATTCTTTGCTTTTTTTTCTTTTGTTTTTCGGCTTGTTTTTTTCTTTTGTTCTTTTTTTTTTTTTTTTCTTTTCACTTTGCAAAGGATTTGGCACTGCAGGTTTCAATGTTGTTAAAACTGGCTCAGACTGGCTGGTCCGATCGGTTCAACCGGTGACCGGTCAAAGGTTCGGGTAGGTTTATGGTTACAGTTATCCTTTAATTCGGACCGGTCAAAATCGGTTTGAACCGGTCAAAAATCGGTTAAAATCGGTGAAAACCGGTCAAAAATCGGATCCGGGTCAACCGGTTCAAACCGGGTATAAAAGTTTTATAATTTATAATTTGATCCCAATGTTTATTTAAATTATAATTTGAGTTTTAAATTTAATTAAAATTTTTAATTTAGTCCTAAATTTATCAAAACTTTCAATTTAGTCCTAAATTTATCAAAATTTTCAATTTAATCCTTAAAAATTAAAAAAATAATATTTAATAATCATGTATAAGTATTATTTTTTTAAATTATTTTTATAAATATATATATTAATAAATACCAGTTCAAATACCGATTCGACTGGTTGAACCGGTTGAACCTTGACCCACTAATATTTTCGATTCGATGACCGGTTTGATTCTGACAACCTTAACAGGTTTGTTTTGGTGAGGATTTTGAATAAAGGAATTTTACTTTCGGCTCTCCCTGTACTGGTGTGGAGTCTTAAAATTCTTTATATTCTATTGCTTGTTTACAAGCTTTTAAACTATCTTTGGCTCGACTCGAAATCAGTTTGACAAAGAAAACTTATAAAATGGGGAGAAAAGTCAAGATTGGCGTCTGCAAAAGACGCATATCGATATATGTAAGGCAATTCATAAAGGATAAATGTTGCAGAAAGATGGGCTTCTTGATGTTGAGCCAAGAAAAAGAACTGAAAAACTGTCGCACTATAATAACCATGCATTAATCGTATGCCCACAGCCAATGATGTACAATCACACTAACAATAAAGAGCATAAATCTGTTATAAACGATGGTAATATAGTCCTATCTCACGTGCAGTTGTCCTGTAATTTATGTTGTTGCCACCATCTGAATAAAGATGATTGTTATTTTTATTTTTATTTTTTTTAAGCATAACTCAATTATAATTTTATATTATATAAAATTATTTTTTTATTTTTTTATTTTAATAGACCTCACTTATTATTTAATATAAGATGAAATATGAATTATACTAAAAAAAATTGAGTTAAATTAAAAATCTAAAATGAAATCCAAATTAACAATTTTAGCAGATATAAGAACATCAAATGCAAGTAGAATTAAACACACATAATTGACTCATTTTCATATATTAATTCTTTATTCTTAGTAGAACATACCCGTTTAAAACACAAACAACAGACCATGTTTTTCATGTTTCACATCATGACCCACAACCTTATTTTTAGTTACTACGTTTGTAGCTAAAAAGGGACTTTTTTTGAACTCTTTATGGCCTCACGGGCAGAAGACAACCTTGTAGTTAGTCCCACCACGGCAAGTAAAAGTACTTGTCTGGTCGTCCTTCGGATAACTATAGGCATCTGGGCATCTCTCTTTAAAAAATCTTGAGTAATCTGTAGGACTACAAGACCCAGTATTGCAGCAATATTCATTGGTTTTGAAGACAGTGCATGGATTGTTGCACCCTCCTGGAGCCCTCAAAACAGCAGGGCACTGCCCTTTGATATTAGCTGTGCATCTAATCCCACGGGTGCACCCGCCAGAAGTTGGGCTAAATTCCATTGGTACATTAAACCCATCAACAAGTGAAATGTCAAAGAAATCCAAGTTTTGGAATTGGTTTAGTGCATATTCTGCTAGGGTGTTAGGTGGTGCACCATAGGCTTGGCATTTGAGAAGTCCTCCACAGTCACCGGTCTGGCACCCTCCCCGTCCAGATCCGTCGAATCGACAGCCGGTTCGGGCCCAAATCCGACCCCCGGTCGTGCCTGGATTCACGTTGATGGACCAGCCTTGGCCAGAATTAAGTTGGGTGCCTCCGCCAGGGACAGCAGCTGCCCACACAGTGTAGGGGCAATTGTTCCTAATGTCAAAAGTTGCTGCCAGTGTAAATGTGGAATATAGAGCAATATGAAGGTATAAAATTATTGGAAAGGTCATTAAGAAGAAGTTCATTTTGGAAAACATACTGCGGTTGTTTCTGGTACAATTGCATTGTGCTACAAGGCTTGTGAGCTATATTTATACATCAATCAATGAAGACTAGTTCTCGTGCTCATAGCCGTTAATTCCATAGATCACGCTAAGATTTGGCCATCCTGTTACATGTTTCCTCACGTACACTTTGCGTCATCACATGAAAAGTCTGCAAAATTAATGGAGCAGATTGGAAATTTTTAATATGAGTAAGATTAGTTCTCGTGCTCATAGCCGTTAATTCCATAGATCACGCTAAGATTTGGCCATCCTGTTACATGTTTCTTCACGTACACTTTGCGTCATCACATGAAAAGTCTGCAAAATTAATGGAGCAGATTGGAAATTTTTAATATGAGTAAGATTATATAAATACATTTAGTGAGGTATATTGTTAATCTAATGGTATTTAACTGTTTATCATTTGTTTTAAATTCGATACTTCTTTTACGATTTAACAGTTCATATCACCGTATATCTATTACACTTTTACAATTATGTTGTCAACAAAATTTTTTATTGTAGTATTAGGGAAGTATATAGAAGAATAAAAAAAAAAAACAATTTTGTAAATGCTTGTACTTACAAATTGTTTCTAAGTCCATCAAGCAGGCGTGACGAACACTCCATCAGTATTCTAAGTTTCTAAGTTTCTTGCCCATAGAAAATGACATTAATTAATGGAGGGGTCTTTTTTTTTTGGCCTACGGCATTTAATTTTGGCCACATAATTCAAAACCCCATAGACACCGACGTGTAATGACTTCCGCTCAACATACAGAAATCACAATTTACTCTAGAAAAGTATTACAAGACACAAGTGAATTGACACAAGATAAGCGTGTATTCATACGTTATTATAACGATTATTTGTACATAAATTCTAGTTTTTGAATATATTATTGCAATTCACGATGAAAATTACAAATGGGCAAATAAAAATCACTCTAGTGATTGTGTTATGTGCACCTTGCATCTGTCTCGTATCAATTTTTCTTTACAACAAGGAATCTCTCTCGGATTACTGGCAAAGTTACTGCCACCAAAGCTTCGGCTTGATTTATGGTCTTGCATCATCTCTATCCAAGTTGCAAGTATACTTCCCGGACGGTCAATTAAATACCGGAAAGTATACTTCTGACTTAACTACCAAAGACACCGTTAAATTAGATCTCAAAGAAATTAAACCTGGTAGGTATTTATATTTTGTACTATATCAACTTTAGGCTTTGCTGACCTTTAAGCTTTTCTGGCGGGATATATATATTTTAGGTCTTAAATTTTTAGATTTTTTTACATTTGAATTCTAAACTTTTTTAATATTTTATTTGAGTTTTAAATCTTTTAATTTTCTACCAAATCAATCCCTCTGTGGACAAAAAATAATTAATTTATTAAAAAATTATTTTAACTTTATAAAAATTATTTAAAAAAAGATTAAATACATGAATTGAATATTTTTTTATCAAAAATATGCATATTACCTATTTAATTTGTATATTTATTAATTAAAAGAATATTTAATGTACATATTTTGTTGATGAAAAGAATATTTAATTTATATATTTAACCTTTTTTAAATAATTTTTATTAAGTTAAACTTATTTATTAATAAATTGATCACTTTTTATAAATTAAAAGACTGATGTAATAAGAAATCAAAAAGTTTAGAACTCAAATGAAATGTTAAAACGATTTAGAATTCAAATGTTAAAAATTTAAAAGTTTAGGACCTAAAATATATATATCTCAATTTTCAGCCTGGATGATTCGTGATTTAAGCAGTGCTCACTTATGGACTCTGCCGGCATATGTGATTGGGTGAAGTTTTGTGCTTCAATATCAGATGTTGGTTCTCACAGATCGAACGTTTTCACCATCCACTAGCCCCTCTGCAATCTGGATCATCAAGAAATCATTCAATCTAAATTCAATGTTTTGGGTCCTTGTGATATAGTAAACTCTAACATATTCTCTTAGCCACAAGTCCGAGTCTATTGAATTTCACAATTGAATACTGTTGTATTTTTTAGGCGTAAACAATTACAGGAGAGTATTAGTTCATATTTATCATAAATTTATTTTAATTCATTATAACTTATGTAAAATATTTTCTTCTAACACTCTTCCTTAAGGGCAACGGGATCTTTAAGAACCAGTTGACACTTGTCCAATTATTATAGACCTTAACAGGACGCTTGTCCAATCATTACAGACTATTAGTTCACATTTATCATACATTCATTTTAATTCATTGAAACCGATGTGGGACATTTTCTTCTAACACTCCCTCTCAAGTACAACTGAGCTTTTTGGCAACCAATTGACACTTGCCTAATTATTATGAGTCTTAACAAAATGTTTGTCAAATCATTACGGATCTTAATAAGAGGTTATTGTCTCAAATACCCGTCTAAGATCTTTTTTAGGTTGTTGAACTAGTCTAAATAAACTCGAGTTCTAATACCATGTTGTATTTTTTACGGCGTAAACCATTACAGATAAATGAATGTTTGACTAACTTTATTTTAAATTTATCAAATAGATTCGTTGTATTGTAAAATAACTTAAATCACTTTAAGTAAGTTACTTCAAACTTTTAAATCCTTTTTTCTTTCTTTTTTCCACCGACGTGGGATACCAATTCTAACAAAAACGAGAATAACCCGAAAACTTCTCAGCATAAGTGCTCTAATATTTTTGTTAGGAAATCATGTGACTCAAAAGCTTTAACAATAACAAAAAAAAAGTCCCATTTGTCAATTCGTCTACCTTCACTGTAAATCCAACAGTTCCTGCTGCATTGTCAGTTGATTGTAGTTGGTTTTGCCCTCCTCTCCTATTGCCAAGTAGCAACTCTAATTTACCAGTTTAAACGTCATGATTTAACCCAATGTTTTCATCAGTACAAATTGTTGTGTCAGGAGTCTGTGGATCCTCTTTTGCTTTCACGCAGTCTGGTTTCAATGCAAAACAGCAGAAATGGGAAGAGCTAGAAGGGCGCATCTCCGATGCACATCCCTGAGCTGAATTTGATTCTAACTTCTTTATGCAATTCCAGCGATTCTCTATCGCATTATCGCTCCTGTCTATTCTTAAAGGTAGAAAATATTAAACCTCATTATCAATTCATACATAAGTCCTACACGGACTGCAGTAGTGACACGGTCAATTTTTATTCATAGATTTATGCATACTTTACTTTAATTTTATGTACATTTTACAATATACACATCATAAGTGGAATATACATTCATTTAGTTTTAAATCTTTAGATTTTTTTTATTTAAATCCTAAACATTTTTAAAATTTCATTTCAATTTTAAACCTTTTAATTTTCTATTAAATTATAACTTATAAATACCTACCAGGTTTAATTTCTTGGAAATCTAATTTAACAGTGTCTTTGGTAGTTAAGTCAGAAGTATACTTTCCGGTATTTAATTGACCGTCCGGGATGTATACTTGATACGACGCAGATGCAAGGTGCACACAACACAATCACTAGAATGACTTTTATTTGCCCGTTTGTAATATTCATCGTGAATTGCGATAATATGTTGAAAAATTAAAATTTATATACAAATAATTGTTATAATGATGTGTATTACACGTCTATCTGCTAATACTTTTCTAAATTAAATTGTGATTTCTGTACGTTGAGCAGAAGTCATTACACGGCCTTATTTAGGGATATATATTTTAAGTCCTAAACTTTTACATTTTTTTTATTTAAGTTCTAAATTTTTTAAAATTTTCATTTAAATTCTAAATTTTTTAATTTTCTATCAAATTAGTCCATCTATTGACGAAAAATGATTAATCTATTGAAAAATGATGTTGAACTTACAAAAAATTATTTGATAAAAACTTAGATACATAAATTGAATATTTTTTTAATTAAAAAATATGTATATTACCTATTTAATTTGTGTATTTATTAATTAAAAAATATTTAATATGCATATTTTGTTGATGAAAAAATGTTTAATTCATTTATTTGACCTTTTTTTTAATAATTTGAATTAAATTAAACTCATTTATTAACGAATTGACCACTTTTTGTAAATAAAAGGACTAATTTGATAAAAAAATCAAAAGATTCAGAACTTAAATAAAATTTTAAAAAAATTTAAGACTTAATATAAAAAAAATGTAAAAATTTAAGAATAACTTTTGACATTGGGAACAATTGCCCCTACACTGTGTGGGCAGCAGCCATTGTGGTACCCAACTTAACCCTGGCCGAGGCTGGTCCATCAACGTGAATCTAGGCACACCCGGGGCTCGAATTTGGGCCCGAACCTGCTGTCAATTCGACGGATCGGGACGGGGAGGGTGCTAGACCGGTGACTGTGGAGGACTCCTCCAATGCCAGGCCTATGGGGCACCACCTAACACCCTAGCAGAATATGCACTGAACCAATTCCAAAACTTAGATTTCTTTGACATTTCTCTTGTTGATGGGTTTAATGTACTAATGGAATTTAGCCCAACTTCTGGTAGGTGCACCCGTGGGATTAAATGCACGGCTGATATCAACGGGCAATGCCCTGCTGTTTTGAGGGCCCCAGAAGTAGTGACGCGGGGGTAGTAGTATAGAATGATTTATTTGAGAAATTGAAACCACAAAAAGCAACAAGCAACTCGGTAACAAATCCAATTAAATTCAGGTATGACTTTGTCAGCAAAGGGGATATTTATTTAATAAATTTTAAATTTTTATAATTTTTTATATATAAGTTCTAAATTGTTTTGAAGTTTTATTTAAATCCTAAATTTTTTATTTTCTAATCAAATTAGTCAATTTGTTAACGAAAAGTGATCAATTTATTAAAAAAATAATTATAACCTTATAAAAATTATTTGGAAAAAAGATAAATACACTAATTAAAAATTTTTGTATCAAAAAATATACATTTTACATATTTAATTTGTATATTTATTGATTAAAAAAATATTTTATGTGCATATTTATTGATGAAAAAATATTTAATTTATTTATTTGACTTTTTTTTAACAATGTTCATTAATTTAAACTCATTTATTAATGAATTGACCACTTTTCATAAATAAAAGGACTGATTTGGTAAAAAATTAAAAAATTTAGTACTCAAATAAAATGTCAAAACAATTTAAAACTTATGTAAAAAAAATACAGAAATTTAGGACCAAAAAATTATATATCCTGCTGAAAATTCTGTTTTTAGCTTTCAGTGGAAGGGAGATTACCAGCATAGGCCGCCCTGCAATGAAGTATTGTTGTACTTCCATAAACCTTTCACAAAGTGTAGACTCTGTCGATGTTTAGTGTTCCTGAATCATAAGAAAGAGAACTTCCAGATATGCTGGTTTTGCTAACTCCACCACCGGACCTTGATAGAAGATCATATCGGATCTAGAAATATTTACCAGTGAAGGCAAAATCCACGTACACATAAGAAAATAACAAAAGTAATGACTTGAAGATGAAATAATGTTTAAGTGCGGGCAAAATGAAAATTCCAATAGAGGCAAATTATAAAGTTAACAGAGACAATAATACAAAATCTACCCAAACTATATATGTATGTATATATATATATATATATATATAATGCCCCACTCATGTACATTTGCATCGCTTCTTCATAAATATGCAAGATGTGGAAGAAGTCAGAAACAGGATTAGGCAAAGATTTGTTTGTTTCTTCCAGGAAGCCTGACCGTCTGTGGCTATTGAATCTGTAAGAGTTGCCAAGGCTGTGCATTTGACGTGGAAAGTGACTCAGGCTGCTTGTACATTAGACAACTTACTACCTGCTATTCCAACGCTAAAAATTCAGTCTTCAGCAAACGTGATGGTTATAACTTGATATGTGTTGGTTTTATGGAAGCTTGCTGGTGGGAGTTTAAGACAAAAGTTCCAGAAAATGACTTGAGTGCTTGCTGAAAATTACAGCAGAGACAAAGGAGCTTATTGGAGAAAATTTCCAGCAAGGGAGAGACACTCGTTTGAGGTATAATCTGACTTCTTTCTCTCTTTCTCTCGTCTTTCGTTGATCATAAACCTTCATTATATAGAGGTGATTTATAAATTCAAATAAAGAGTTGTTATAATTGCTTTTTATAAATTTAAATTGAAATTCAAATTTGATTTAAAACTAATGATTGACAAAAAGGATCTAATCAAACATCAGCTAAAAACTAGTCTAAACTAAGCTCTAAAAAATTATTACATTCAAAATAAAGTGGATGACTACTTAAATTGATCTGCTCCAACAGATTTCTCCAACTGTCATGACTGACTTTCAAGATTGGAAGGAAACACAAACAAAAAAAAAACAGCCACCTGCAGTGCTTGGAATGCAAAATGGCAGCAACATGCTTCAACAATATGGCTAATTTGGGTAAGTCATTGAAATTCGTTTTCCCTTTCTAATCACTTGCATTTTGTTAGAATTAGAACTCAATTAAGTAACTAAACACAATTTTATTAAACTAAAAAATGTCACACAACAATAAGAAAAGCACACACAATTAATATTCTAGTTAGAATGCTTGAGGATGAGTTATTAAAGCATTCCGCAGTTTTGTATTTCTTTTCAAGCAAACAACTAGAGAACACCAAATGCTAAACCTCATGGATTTTTTTGAAGACATTGTTTCCTGGGCATCATGTTCTACAGTTGCTGTGTTGTTGGTTAAATCCGCCATCAATGAGAGTGACTATCTTCAGAAACTAAAGATAAAGTGGCACTAATGTAAGAAGAGACATATTTTGTGTGCACTGCCATGAAGAAAGTAATTAAACAAAAGAAAAAAAAATTGTCCAGAATGTCTTGAAGGATGGCACCAAATGCCGCCTAAGGAAGGGAACCATACTGTAATAGACATATTACTCTATTGTGATATGGTAATCTTGTAGTTACAAGTTCAAATATTGAAAACAGTTTTTCTGTAAAAATAACTAGAAGGTGGACTTTCTTCAAACGCTGCAAATTTGATAACATTTGCACCAAATGCGGCCTATTTTACAAATTGTAATTTTTTACTCCATAATTAAGAGACAGCAAATCCCATGTCCCTGCAGGAACAATGTCTTCTTAGAAAGGTCCATTGCATCTTCATGTTGTCATGTAATCTATTGATTATTATTATTTCTTTTTTTCTCTTTTCTCAAGTCTGATAAGACCGGTTTTCCATTTTGGCCATTCCAGAACTGTTGTTGGCTTTACCTTAACCATCATCCTCTAATTTAATCAGAAATCATTTTTAAGTAATTCCAAAAGTTTTAATGATTAAGATTAAGATTTGCATGTGGGGGAATGGAACAATTGATTAGTTAAAACACATTAAAAAAGTGCAGTTTGAGATTGAAAGGGAAACAGGAAAATCTAAACGTAGAGCTCATTTGCCTTAGATCATCTTTGTTGAATCACCTGCTTGCTGTTATCTTATGACATCATAGCGAAGGCCCCATGTCTTGGAATTAGAAACCCATATTTGTGAGATTAATTACATGCCTTTAGAAGTTTGTCTACTCTGTAGTTATGATTGACCGAACCGATAAAACTTTTTTTTCCTAAAAAAAAAAAGGAAAACTAGAATTCAGTCTTGCAACTTTTCCATCTTGATGGGATTAAGGCAGAATTTTTATTAACTTTATTATGCGGAAGGAGAGAATTAGACCTAGAGAAATTTAGGCCCATGTTTCATTGCGTTAATTGCACTCATGTTTATTGCTTTTTATTATAGAATTTTATTATATAATTCAACTTTAAATGATAATAAATTAATTATACAGTTTATCTAATAATATTTAACAATTTATGTATATTACTTTTTATTATGGAATTTTACAACATAATTTAATTTTAAATTGTAATAAAATAATTACACAATTCATCTAATAATATTTAACAATTTATTTATTTTTTTATTCTTAAATTTTAATTATTTAATAATACATATTATTTAATTATTACTTTATTATTATTTAATTATTTTTTTACGGTAACGTATAAACTCAAACTCTAAAAAAAAAAAAAAAAAAAAGGGTAAAAACAAAAAAGTAATGTGTAAACCCGCGAATGTCAGCGTAATAACTCGTCTAAACAATGAAAGAGAGTTGTTGGCCAGATGTGTGGATAGACACAAGCGTCGTGGTCTCAATCTCCTACTAGATGTAAAATAGATCGTTAGAAACTTTATCAAGAAATAGAGGAGAAAAGATAGGAACTTTGAAGTCGTCACCAGGATAAGTTAGTTCGCCAAGTGGAGCTCATCCTCTACCCCATTTGACGTACGATTGGTACCCACAAGCCTCACTAGACTCTTTTGCAGCTATTGTCAAAAAAAAAAAAAAAAAATCTCTCTTGCAGCTTGCTGTGAATATTTTCGTTCTAACAGCATCCTACGATGATGCCATATAAGAGTATTTATAATTCGGTTAATTGAACTGAATCACTGTAATTATTTTTAAAGTAAAATTTTTAGTTGTTTAAAATTAAAAATTATTCTTAAATTAAAATTTTAATTAACTGTTCAGTTAACTAAATTTAATAATAAAAACATTTAAAATTATAATCTAAATATCAAAAAGATATTTTTGATATTTATATATTTTAAAATATAATTATCATTCTATATAAAAAATCAGTGAGTAATTATTTGAAATATAATAATATTTTTTTAATATTTATATGTTAACAATTGTTGTATTAGTAATATTTTTTATTATTTTAAAAAAATAAATAAATAAATATATATATAATTATATTTATGTTCAATTCAATTGACTATAGTTTTTTAATATTGAAAATTAAAACTAACCTGAAAATTTTAATTATTTATTCGTTTCAATTAACTAATTATAAAATCAGTTCAGTTAACTGAAAATTTTAGTTCAATTTAATTCAATTTTTTCGATTAATTGAAATTTTTAATTTTTTTAAACACTCGTAATGTAATGTGATACCATTTGCTCACTTTTCTTTTGTTCTAATATCTTGTTTCGTTTTTTCAAGATAAACGAATAAGTCTTTGGTAATACTTTTGAGTCAACAAATTCAGCTCCTTAACATACTAATCTGATTTATTTGAAAGACTCATTATTCGAATATTTTCAAACTTCAAAAGTTCATTCCTAAGCTCCACTAGACAAAACGACCATGTCCCTTTGGTCAAAAAAACCAAACAAAAAAAGGGCTCCGCTAATCAACCA
This sequence comes from Carallia pectinifolia, assembly GCA_037832335.1. Classification (NCBI taxonomy): domain Eukaryota; kingdom Viridiplantae; phylum Streptophyta; class Magnoliopsida; order Malpighiales; family Rhizophoraceae; genus Carallia; species Carallia pectinifolia. The sequence continues at coordinate 33,978,289 of CM075449.1, read as the reverse complement.
TCCGGCCATGTCCAAACGACCAGGGCGCTATGTGTGCTTGGGATAGGTAGGAGTTCTATTCTCATTATTTTCACTTCTTCTACGTATATATATGATAATTTGAAATTTGTTCCTTGAGGTGCTAAATATTTTATGTGGCGTTTTTGATCTGCACTTTCCTTTTTATTAACTTTTTTTTTTTACTAACATTTAACAATCTAACAATTAAGTGATTAACTATTTTAGTGTAAAAAAACAAAAAATACCTCCACTAGTCAGCGGATAAAAACTAATGAAGTTAGAACCGGATCAAACTGGCCAGTTCAATTGGTTAAATTGGTGACTGGTCCTAGATCCGATCCGGTTTTAATCTAAAAATGGGATGTGGACCGGACCAAAAAAATCGGTCAAAAACCGACAAAAAATCAGACCGATTGAACCAGTTCAATTTAAATCAAAAAATTTTAAATTATAATTTGACCCAAAACTTTATCTAAATTATAATTGAAACTCTAATTTTAACTAAAAATTTCAATTTAATCCTCAATTGATTAAAATTTTTCAATTTAATTTTTAAAACTAAAAAAATTAATATTTAACCATTATTTATAAATATTATTTTTTCAATTAATTTTTATAAATTATATTTTGTTAAATATACTAATTATAATATCCTTAATGTATGTAAGTATTAATATAATTTTTAAAATACACTTTATTTTAAATATTTATTATCATTCTTATATAACATAATATTTTATATAATTATATAAGTTATATAAAAATTTAATTTTTATATATTTAACATTAAATACTAATTTTACCGATTTAATTACGGTTATATCGATTAAATTTTAAATTACTAATCTTTTCGATTTACTAATCGGTTCAGTTTTTAAATCCTTGTTAAAAACACGTTAAACACACTAAAGTCTTCCACCTGGACTGTACAATGATGTACTTCAGTTAAAAATAACTGAAAAAAAGACTTTTACAACTATGTACTAAGTAGGCTATTAACCACGACAACTTAGAGTAATATATTCTAGTCCGATCTTATTGTATAGAGATTGGAGTGAAAAATTTATTTGAAATGGTAATTTAATAATAATTTAATGTATTTTATTTTATAATGATATGAGTTTGAATTCTTAAATTGTCACTCATTTTTAAATAAATAAAAATTTATACTGAAGAATAGTTGCAGCTTTATAGATTTATTAATAGAATGATTGGATGCGAGAAAAGTTCATTAGGTATAAAAGTATTTGGATTGTGAGTCTTTTTTTTTTTTGGTAATTGAATGAAACACGATAAATGAAATTTTCTTTGAACTCGACTCACATATTCGATATATTCGTAATAGATATTTTTGTTGTTAAAAAACAAAGATAGGTGTGAAAAATAAAAAAAAAATAAAAAAAAATATATATACATATAAAGATGTGGGATATACGCGCTACAAGTGTAAATGGGTATAACAAAAGCTCCCGAAACGAGCTGGACACATATCCGAAACAAAGAATCCAAAAAGTATTAAAACGACATCAAACAAGGTTGCGTTTTAGAAACACCTGATTTATTTTTATTTAATAATAATAATTAAAGTAGGACAACATAGACACTTCAAAATACAAAAGACACTAAAATTATTTATTTTATTTTTTAAAATTTAATACATAGGTTCTTTTAGCCAAATTCAATATATAGTTTTAGTCTCAGTGTTTTGAAAGTAATGTACTCTTTTAATTATTAATTTGATTGTGCATATGTGTGATGCTAATTTTAATATTGTTGTTTTAACCAAAAAAATTTTAACGTCAGTTGTTGACTTAAAAAAGTCTATTCAAATATAATAGTATTCAGTGGTAAATTTTTTTAAAAAAAATTAAATAAAAATATTAATAAATAATTTTTAATTTTAATTTATTAATTTAATAATTAATATACGTATAATATACTTATTTTTAAATTTAACGAAAAGAAGAAAATGCAGACATTATTTAGATCTCTCACATTTGTTTTTTCTTCCACGTGTGTTCGATAGTTTTTCCCTAATAAATAATTGCACTCTTCAAAGAGAAACACATTCCTCGAGTTGCTCAATTACGTCTTTTGTTTTCTTTCCTTATTTAAGAATCTTCCCATCTTCAGATGATCACGTCTTGCCTGTGACTCTCTCCCTCTATATCTAAAGTGCCAACTTCAAATCTTTTTGTGTCAAACACATATTTTGTTCATCTGGGTGTGTCTTTGTTTTTTGTACTGTTGGGTTTCTGGGCAATGGCTGAGCAAACAATTCTTGTTACTGGTGGGGCTGGGTTTATTGGGTCTCACACTGTAGTGCAGCTTCTCCAGGAGGGTTTTAAGGTCTCCATCATTGATAATTTTGATAATTCTGTTCCAGAAGCTGTTGACAGGGTGAGGGAATTGGTGGGTCCTGAGCTCTCTGAGAGACTTGAGTTCAATCTGGTATGTGTTTCATTCCATTGTTGAATCTACTAATGTTCTGTTTAATGCAGAGAATTTGAGCAATTTTCAAGTTTGGTTTTTTTGGGTTCTAGAAGATGAATATGAATGGTTTGAAAACTAAATAATGTACCACTGTAAGTCTCAACTGGGTTGAGCATTTTGTTAGTGAGTTCAGGAAGATTGATTACTGTTGTGTGTTTTTTTTTTTTAATCTTTACTTATGTCATTAGGAAGCTGGGTTTTGTGTTTGGACTAAATTTGGTAATTTGGTTTCCAACAGGGTGATCTTAGAAATAAGGATGATTTGGAGAAGCTATTTTCAAAAACCAAGTAAGTGATTTTATGTTTGGACCTCAGCTTTTGTTTTTTTTTTTTTATTTTAATCTTGGCCTTGAAGTCCAACTTTTTTTTTATCTTTCCCAATTTGGTAAGCTTGAATTTGAATGGGTTGATTTTGATTTATTGCATTTCCATTTTTTCCTATGAAGAAAATTTTAACCTACTAAAGTCCTAAATGAAGCTTTTTGGGAGCATAAGCAATGTTTTGATTTCCTGTAGAGTTTCTTTCTTTTGTCATTAATTAGATTTTACAAACCTTTTGAACTATCTTTATGCGAGAACCTTCTTCATTATGCGACAGATTTGATGCTGTGATCCATTTTGCTGGCCTCAAGGCAGTGGGTGAGAGTGTTGCATACCCTCGTCGTTATTTTGACAATAATTTGATTGGCACTATCAATCTGTATGAGGTCATGGCCAAATATAACTGTAAGAAGGTAAAAGCATATTTAATTCCCTGCAAAGTTTGGAGATCAATTTCTGATTGGGACCAATTATGGGATCCTCGATCTTCTGGGCATTTTTCCAGGATGCTTCTTTGATGGCCAATCATTAACTTGGAAAATTATTATGTTTGTAAAGTGTTTATAGGCTTATAGCTGCTGGTTCTGTTTCCCCATGTATTTATGTCTCTAGCAGGCACTTGGCTCCTTTTCCCACAGCCGAGTTGTGAGAAGTGTTTTTTTGACATTGGTTCATTTTTTGCACTGGCATTCATGGCAAATAGATGGTTTTCTCATCAAGTGCAACTGTTTATGGCCAACCTGAAAAAATTCCATGTGTTGAGGACTTCGAGCTAAAGGCTATGAATCCTTATGGACGGACCAAGGTGTCAATCTCACTATCTCTTCTTTCAGTTATTGTGTCTGTAGTTGGATTAACCTTTGGATTTGGAAAGGATAGCATTAAATCATAATTAGCCAAATTTCTTTCCAAATAATTTTTCTCCATTCTGTTTTTCTAGCTCTTTCTTGAAGAAATTGCTCGAGATATTCAGCAAGCAGAGACAGAATGGAGCATCGCTTTGCTAAGATACTTCAATCCTGTGGGAGCCCATGAGAGTGGTAAGATTGGTGAAGATCCCAAGGGTATCCCAAACAATCTTATGCCTTACGTACAACAAGTAGCCGTTGGCAGATTGCCTGAGCTTAATGTATATGGACATGATTATCCCACAAAAGATGGCACTGCAGTACGTGTTCTTGTGGAGTTCTTTTTTGTTTTTTTCTTTTCTTTTTTGGTATGAGATTTAAGACAAAAAATTTGCGGGTTAAGAATCCTTGTGGTTTTTTCACAAGATTCAGACTATAAAAATGGCATTGGATTGTGTTTCGTGTGGGAGAAAAACTCCAATCACATTCAATACTCCTACAATGACCAATTCAGTACCCTCACGGTTGGCTTTTGCAAGCACTTATTTCTTTTGGATGTACAGATTCGAGACTATATACATGTTATGGACTTAGCTGATGGTCATATTTCTGCTCTTCGGAAACTTTTTGCAACAGAGAGTATGGGTAATTGTCTCTTGCTTCATGCATAGTTTTGAAGTGATTAAGTTCCAGTCAAATATACCTGCAACTGGTTTCAGTACTAAGATTTGACATTTCAGACCTTGGATCTTACATTGTTTCAAACAAATACATCACCTTGTGTAGTATCAGTTACCATCATCTCGTAGTATTCAAGCATGTCTTTTTTTATTCAGGATGTGTTGCTTATAACTTGGGGACTGGACATGGAACTTCTGTTCTTGAAATGGTTGCTGCCTTTGAAAAAGCTTCTGGCAAGGTGACTGTTTATCTTTTGCTTCTCTCCCTCTATTTGTGCCTTTCTGTTTCTATCTCCCAAAATATGTGGCTGAGTAAGTCAAAGCATTTAAAATGAATATTTTTTCAGAAAATTCCCATCAAGCTGTGTCCAAGAAGGGCTGGAGATGCTACAGCTGTCTATGCTTCTACAGAAAAAGCTGAGAGAGAACTTGGTTGGAAGTATGCACTCAACTCGCCAGTTTCATGATAGTTGAATGCACTTTTTCATTGACACCCTCATGAATTTGTGATGATTCCTTTCTTTTCAACCTTATTGTACAACTATTAAATCCATTACGGTAGCTCTAGCTTTCACATACCTTGTTTGTTTAGCAATCCATGAAGTTGAATTTTCAACTAGTTGAAAATTTGAGCATAGTCAATTTGAACACAATTGTAGTCCTCATAGACATCCCGATTACCTTTTGTAGGGCAAAATATGGTGTGGAAGAGATGTGCAGGGACCAGTGGAATTGGGCAAGCAAAAATCCATGGGGTTACCAGAAGCAGCCTTGAATGACATGCTGATATTTGTAAACAACACAAGTTAGCAAGTTAAACCATCCTCTGAATCTCATACCACGCAGCAGTCGCAACAACTGCACGACCATATTCTGCTCATTAGGACTTTCTAGGCTTTTGTTTCGACTTCTAGGGGATTGGATAATTTTCCATATCCCATGCAAAATAAAAAATGTCAACTTATTTGAGATACGGTCGATCAGTCACATAATTTCTTTATCTATACATGTCAATTGTTGGATCAGTTCCATCCTCGGTCAACCAAAAATTGATGTTGGATTCATGCTTCGATTCTTTTAATGATCATTCCTTCTTATTATTTATCTCTGGTTTCTTTGTAACTTGTGTGAGATTCTTCACTTTGTCTGCAAATAAGTCAATATTTAAGTTGACTCTGAGAAATTTACTAATGCATTTTCCTTTCAACCTTTCTTTTTATTTAACTTGATGGATGAAAAGTTACACCCTTATCAGCAACGTGCTCGTAAGAAACGACGGCAGCTGCAGGCTGACTCTTTCATACTTGCACGGCTCCAACTAATTGATGGCTTTTCACATAAATAAACCCAAAAAAAAAAAAGGAAAAATTAAGGAAGAGAGAGAGAGAGAGAGAGAGAGAGAGAGAGAGGTCATGTCTGCAAAGTTTGACAGGTTGCATAAATCACTATCAAATAAAGGACAATCTTAACTAAGGAACAGGTTGGAAGAAAGGAGCGGTTGAACATAATGAAACAAGATGGGAAGCCGCTGGTTGTTCCTTGTAAGCCAATGGCTGGCGCATAGCGGCTGTGGCCTGTATCCGCCAATTCTCTAGCTCTAGCTCAACAACCATGTCCAACGGCTTCCCCGTTATCTTTCTCCGTTGCCTGTGCAAGACAGTGCTTTAGACCATCTCTCCATCTTTCCGGTCTGCTCCTTGGGTTCATAGCACTTGTATTCTCCTTTGTCTCTGCAGTGTCACTGGCAGCTCCATCCTCCAGACGAAACTGCCAACAAGCTTCCAGCTTCACTCCAACTGGTTTAAAGCGTAGCCATATCATATATCATTAAGGAAATAAAATGTTGGGAACATTTTTATCCATTATTCTTCAAGTAATATTTTTGGATTTGCTTTGATTCTTGGTCATGATCTCTGACTATGCCAGCTTCATTCTCGATCAATTGCCATTCCCTTCTAGCTATTTTTTTGACTTATCTTTTATTTTATGCAAAATGTAACGCCCTTACAAACGGTTATCTTCTCTACATGTATGTGTCAGTTAGAAGGTTATCATCTCATTTCACCTTGTTCGGTGGGAGCACTGGCTGTTCAACAGATTGAAAAATCTGCGTGGCTTTGGAAGGGGACTATCATTTCCCGCAGCATGTCGTTTGCAACTTTCCTTGTTACTACAGTTTGCACTCTCCTGTCAGGATGGAAGCTACTTAAAAGAGTCATATGGGGATTTGTACCTGTTTCAAATCCCTGTGTTTTGGCCCAAACTGTTTCTCTTCTTCAGCAAAAAACAAGAAAAAAAACTGCCCCATCTGAAAATATGTACTATAATAACATCTTATTCCACTTGTTGACGTGATCAACTATTCAACTGCTACCTCTTACCGACTTTGTGGTTTCCCAATTGAAAAGAATTGCAGAATTGGTTCTGTTCATCTACGCCACTTCCCTGGTAACTTGATAACCAAAAATTAAAAAAAAAAACAGAGAAGAAAGTTGACCAAGGTACGGCATTAGTATCTGCGGTTGACTTTGAATTGGATACGGAAGCTGTAACAAGTAATAGACTGAAGCCAGTACATGGTCGTCAAAGGCACTGTATGCCGTTCCATTATACTTCAAAAACAGCATAACTCAATACAACTTCAGATTCTATAAAGTTTGAAGGGCAAATGGATGGACAAAAGCCTAAAGCATAAAAGAAATAATAAAGTTTGTGACCTGTAATCAAGACTAAAGATATGAGACATCCATCATGTTAAAGCCTCCGAAGGTTTCTTCTCTTCTTCTTCAGCGACAACAAGCTTGCCCTCTGTAAATTCACAAGCAGGAATGGAGACCCCGAGCTGCTTCTGCAGCTTCCTCACAACAAACACTTCAGGCTCTTCACAAATGGTTACAACAGTTCCTTTCCTTCCGAGCCGACCTGTCCGGCCAGCTCGGTGTGCATAGTGAATGGAGTCTGTAGGTAACTCCAAATTGACAACAAGATCACATTCAGGCACGTCCAAACCCCTTGCGGAAAGTTCATTTGTTACAAGAACTCTCACCTCTCCGTTTTTGAATTTTTTCAGAATTGTAGACCTGGCAAGCTTGCCAAGATCCCCATGAAGCTCTGCAGCTTTCATTCCCCGAGCCTCTAACTTGAAGACAGCATCTTTGAGTTGCTTAGTGTGATTCATGAAGGCTATCACAGATTTGGCATCAAGTGCATGAATACATCTTCTCAAGGTGTCAACCTTGTGCTGTAACTTTGAGATGCAATAGTAGTGTTTTAAAGATGGAGGCAGGCTCTGTATTGCTGCCTGTGGCTGCAAATTCATGTTCAAGCTAGAATTGGACGTTGGCCTTGACAGATTGACCGGTCCAGATGAAGGGACAGATTCAAGTGGAACGACTTTTTTGGCCTGAACAAGCAGTGGGTCTCTGCTCCAACTCCTAGCTGCTCTTATCACTGAAAATGGCACTGTTGCAGATACCATAATTGTCTGACGCTCAGCTCTCTTTGATGCATGTGGGTCTGCACCAGCTTTCCTCCCAACATGATCCAATATCCGGTGCATGTCCTCACGGAAATTGAACGAAAGGAGCTCATCAACTTCGTCAAGCACCAAATAACGACAACCATGGGTATGAAGCTTTCCAGCTGCACTGATCTCTGCAATCCTACCAGGTGTACCCACGACAATTAATGGTTTGTTCTTCTTAAGAGCTTCTTCCTGTCTTGATCGATTTGCACCCCCAACCAGCTGTTGAACTGCCTTCTTGTTTTCAGTTCCCAGCAGCTTCTCAAATTCCCTTACTATTTGCATCCCCAGCTCCCTGGATGGGGCCACAATGACTGCTTCTATCTCCTTCTTCTTCCCAGCTTCTTCGTCGCCCTCCAAAGATTTGCTCCTCAACGGTCCAACTTCAGAGAGTATAGGAAGCAGATATGCCAGAGTCTTCCCTGATCCTGTATAAGACTGTATGACAACATCATGATTCTTGAGAATAACCGGGATTGCTGCAGATTGGACATCGGTTGGAACCTCGAAACCTTCACTCTCTAATCTCTCCACCAAGGGAGGAGGAAGGCCAAGTTCAGAAAATGACTTAGCAGCAAACGGTGCTAACTCTATTTCAGCCGACTTTTTCACTCCAACACCTCTTGTTACTTCACTCCCAGCTGCCCTCACCTTACTCTTGGGGACGGCAAGAACGTAATTCACTTTCCCTTTCTCTAGTCGGTTAGATTTACCTATCTTTGTTGTTTCCAACTCCCTCTTGAATTCCAAGCTAGCAAGAGTCAGAGGGCCAGCGTCTTGATGAACCCGACTAAGAAAACGTATGCTGCTATGATAGCAGGCTCGGTTGGAAACCCGCGACAATTTCTGCAAGGATAATGACTCCCCAACAAGCAGAAGCAGCCGCGATGATGCCAACGCCGGCATAGTTTGGCCAGTTCAAATGAATCAGAATCTCAAATGCGCCAAAAAGTTACAGCCCATAACAGTATCACGTCCAGCTGCGATTGTAGTTACAGAAGAGTTAACTTAAGACCCAACATAAGAGTCAGAAATACCAATACATCCATCACAAGCATTCATAGCTTCCAGGCAAAACAATGAAACTAAGACTTATACGCAAGACATAAGACAAAACATCCGAAAACCCCAAAAACTAAGTTCCTCAAAATTCACGAGTTAATTGCCGAAATAACAAAATTACAAAGTTTCTGTTCCCATGTTACCACTTGCTGTGTTCTTGTAATCGGTGAGGCATTTAATCGAGCAGTGAGTGGGCATGACAAAAAACAACCCCAAAGAGAACTTAAAAGCTGGGAGTGAAACAGAACTAAGGAAATCAGAAGCTGCTTGGAAAGAGAGAAATTGCCCAAAAAAAAAAAAAAGTTGAAAAATTGAGAAACAAAATGTTGGGTTGTGCAACTAACCAGAAATTAGAAGCCGAGATCACGAACCCTAGAGAAATGTGGCGCCCAATTTACGGATAGGGAAAAAGTTTATGGCCAAATGATTTCTCCCAATTGTCTCCACACGAAATTTTTTTTGTGCAACCAGAAATGTATTTTGTGCAATTAAATCGATAAAAAGTAATTCAAAAAATATTATTATTTTTTCGTTGCACTTTTTTCCTATATGGTTGCACAAAAAATGCTTGTGGTTGCACAAAAAAAATTCATGTGGACGTAGTAGGGAAAAGTTGTTTGGCCATGTAATGATACCCTTACGGATAGAAGAACGTAGCCTAAAAGAAAGATCTCTGAGGCAAGCTTGTGACCGACAAGTCGGCTGAATAATAATTCATGAAGGATCCAAGACTTGTCCAACTAGTTGTGATCCAGACTAAAGTTTTCTTTTTTTTTTTTTTGGTATTATTATTACTACGCAGTTTGCTTTTGAGTAATAAAAAAATAATCATACAATTTATTTAATAGTATCTAATAATTTATTTATTTATTTATTTAAATTTTAATTATTTAATTGTACATATTATTTTATTTTTATCTAATTGTTGCTACTTATTATTTCTTTTTTTAATTTTTTTGTCCTTTTTTTTCCATTTCTTTAATTTCCCTATAACATAGTTAATTTAAAAAAATTACTTAATGAAAAGCATAAGCCACTTTATAGTGTGCTTGAAAACCAAGAATTGGGAGGGATTCTTTGAGAAAAAAAGGAATGAGGATGGAGTGAGAGATGTGTTGATGTTTGAGAGAGAATAAAACAAAAGGACCAAAAAACAAGGGATCCAAGTTTTTAATTTAGAGCAACACCATAATTCAATCCTCCCAAATCAGACGGATGGGAATGAAACACAAGACGACAAACAGCTACCCAAAGGCCAATTTAATGAAGACAGGTAATGAAGGAATTTGAGATTTAAATTTTAGCTTTCTCGATCAAAATTACACACACAATTAGAGTAGACTACTTTAGTTAAGGTACATCATCGTTTGAGCTAATATATTTTTTTGTCTATAAAGAATCTTATTGAACATTTAAAGAAAAAGAATGAGATTTGTAAAATTTAAATCCTCACCTACTAATTGAAAGACACCACCCTCAACTAGTTAAATAAATGGTTAACCTCTGTTTGATTCAATATATCAATTGTCGTGTGGGAACACATGATCGGGTTGCGGAAATTAGGATTGCTCAAGTCAACTGCCTATGAGCAACGGTTCCAATACCTCTGGGCCTGGCCCAAAACTTGAACACTGGAAAGGAAAGTCGAACTTTCTTCAGCCTTGGGCCGGAGAGATAGCAGTTATTGAACTAAACTTCGTCAAGGCCCAGAATATCAGTAAATTACTCTCTGCATGCCGGGCCAAGGTATAAGGACCCAAGATTTAATTCTAGACATGAGGAAGGAGAGGGATTAAAAGTTCTCTGACAATTGGAACATAATGGACTATTCCTGCCCTGAGGTCTAGCACGAGGGCCAAGCCCTCATCTAGGCTCTTTCCTCGACTTAATCTATTTAAAATTTGACCTGACTTAATTTAGATCGATTTAATCCATCTAAAATTTGACTTGACATAATTCGTATTAATTAAAAGAGTCAATGATTTATAAACAAAAAATTTTGAAATCATAATAACTTGAATAACCTTAAACTTGAAATAATGTGAATTCTAATTGACTCAGATTGCCTATTTGTCTTGCAACACAATGCTTGTATTCGTTATGCTCTTTATAATTACCCAAGGCCAAGCCGAATTGACTTGAGGCTCCACTCAAGCAACAACAATTTAAAAAAAAAAAAACAAAATGAATGCATGGGTTCGAGTCGCTCCAATGATGGTTGATGGGAGTAAACATATAGCTAACATAGTATTAAATTATGAGTTTGTTATTCAGTGATTTGGTACTTTTTTTGTACATGATTTCAATTTTTTTTTACGAAACTGTAAAGTATCACTTATATTTTCTTATCTTTTCACTAAGACAAAAAAAAAAAAAAAAAAGGAAAAAATGAAAATGAAGCATGTTCGGATGATGCCATAATGTTGAAGTTAGCCAACTTGACAGATAACAAGAGCACAACCAAAAAGAGGTTGGTCCTCTTGCACCTAACACTATTCGGGTGATCCAATTGTATGGCCGAAACTAAATTTTCTAAATCAAAACGGGACTTTTTTATCCAAGAAAAAAAGTAACGAGGGATCTCGATTCTCGAAAGGCCTTAACGCACAGCACATGGCCCACACCCACGTACGACACAAACACTTCTCGCTTTTTTATCCCAACTATCGTAGCACGGCTAAAAGTTGTGCTAATCCTACTGTATTATAAAATTTAGATTATATATTAAATTTATTAAAAAAAATAAATTTTAAAGCATCCAACAAAAAATACCATTTTTAAAAACAAATGCACAGAACAGCAGGTGTGTTTATATTAAATTAAGTTTTTGATAAGAATTTAAATCTATGATAGACTCTAATAATATATTTAGATTTGTGAGAAAGTGTGAGTAAGAAAATTATGAGAAAAAAATTGTAAGAAAATAAAATTATTTCAATTGATTAAAAAATAGTGAGAAAAAAATGATGAAAAAGAAAATCAAATAGTATTTTTTGAGCAAAAAAACTTATGAGAAAAATGAGTTGCTTTACTTGATGAGAAAATTATGAGAAAAAAATAATGAGAACGAAAATTAAATAATATTTTATGAAAGAAAAAATTATGAGAAAAATCAGTTGTTTTAATAGATGGGAAAATTATAAGAAAAAAATAAATATTAATTTATGAGAGAAAAAATAGTGAAAAAAATTTATTTAAATTAATAAAAAATTATAAAAAAATTATAAAAAAATAATATATAATAATTATATTTTATTTCTAATAATTTTTTAAAAAATAATTTTCTAACAAACCACAGAATGCATAAGCCTCCAAATTGAACAAACCGAGAAAAATCTATTCGGGTCACTCACCAGTCCTGCTATCATCTAATATCTATGGCTGCATATTGTGACCTTTTTCCCGTTTTCTATTTGCGTGGGACCCAACTCTTTTTCCCCGCTTTAACCATCTCTTTTGCCCCCTTTTTCCAAAAGAAAAAAACTATATTTTTAAAAGGAGAAGTACTTGAATTACTACCTAAATATAATTAAATAAATTTAATATATAACTGATTGAATTATATGTATAATTCATTATAAAAGAAAATTACTTCTTATATTTAGTTATACATACAATTTGATCGGTTGTATATTAAATCTGATTAGTTACATTCTATCAATAATTTAGATATATTTTCTTCTAAAAATGTAACCGTGCTTTTTTTCAAATATTTTATGAGATGTATTAGACAAATACAGTAAAATGAAGACGCAATAAATATATAATAATTTAAATTATTTATTTATTTTTTTAAATTTAATATATTTATTTATAATTTAATAATTTAAATTATTTTATATTTATGCATATTTACTTAAATGTGTCTATAATTGTTCTGATTTTTGTATACACTCGTTTCTTTTGATTGACTCCTCTTTCCCCTTTTCTTATCACTAAAAAAAAAAAAACAACCCCTTTTACTTTATCCTTCTCGAACCTGCCATTTGTCTTTCCCTATCTTATCATTAACCCGACCCAGAACTTTCTAGAAACAACAAAACCTAACTCTCTCCCGTCCTCTTCCATCAACGGCGGCCGTAGGCCGTCTCTTCGCCGGCGAATCTTGCAGTTTCGCTTAAAGTAAAAGTCGGATTTTCATTGTTTTCCGTTCGTTTATCCCAAGAGAAAACGCAAAGAAAATTCCTCCAGTTATCTTGTTCAGGTAACAAACGCATTGCTCATTCGTTTCCCCTACACTTTCCACTTCTTTTGCTGGTGAAGCTGAAGAAAAAACTGCTGCTTTCGATTTATCTAAAAGCTGCTATTTTATGTTGTTTCCGTTTTCCATTAATGCAACGGATCTGAGTTTGTTGTTGTTGTTTTTTTTTTTTTCTCTATGCGTTTACCTTTAACGGTTACCGTTTTGAATCTGATATATGAGTTTGATAACCTGTAGCCAGACTTGCAATTTCCATATGGTTAGGATATAAGACCCGATGCATCCAGTGCCGGGCGAACAAGCCGGCGAGTCGACCGCCGCAGCGGGAGGAGGAGGAGCAGCAGCAGCAGGTGATCCGCAGAGATCTCTGCCCACTCCGTTCCTGACAAAAACTTATCAGCTTGTGGAAGATCCCTCCGTCGATGACCTGATTTCCTGGAACGAAGACGGATCTACCTTCATAGTGTGGCGGCCCGCTGAATTTGCTAGGGACTTGTTGCCTAAGTGCTTCAAACATAACAACTTTTCCAGCTTTGTTCGCCAGCTCAACACCTACGTCTGTCTTTCTCTCTCTAAAATTTCTCTCTCTTGTTTTATTGATGTGTTGAAAATTTTATTGATAATTTTGGTGTTGTTATTTCGCATTTTGCAGGGATTTAGAAAGGTTGTGCCGGATCGATGGGAATTTGCGAACGATTGCTTCCGGAGAGGCGAGAAAGGGCTACTCCGCGACATCCAACGCAGGAAAATCTCTCCGGCGACACCGGCTGCCCCCGCGGTGGTGACAGTGGCGGCAGTGGCACGTGCCGTGTCTCCCACGAATTCTGGAGATGAGCAGGTTATCTCATCAAGTTCTTCGCCCAACGCAGCAGCAACGCAGGCTGCTAATACTTTGATTGGAACAACCAGTTGTACCACAGCACCAGAGCTTCTCGAGGAGAATGAGAGATTGAGGAAAGAGAACGCACAATTGAGTCACGAGTTGACTCAGTTAAAGGGCTTGTGCAACAAAATACTTTCACTGATGAGAAATTACGCCTCTAGTCAATCGGATGGTAACAATAATAACGTGCCGGAGGGGAAGCCTTTGGAACTGTTTCCAGCAAATCAGGACGTGAAGATGCCGGAGGAAGCCGCCGCCGCCGCCGCCGTTAGTGATGGCGGCGTGGATGTTGCAGCAGCGTCGGCAGATATAAGCGCGAGGCTGTTTGGGGTCTCAATTGGGGTGAAACGCGTGAGGAGAGACGAAGAGGAAGAGGAGTTGCAAGGTGGCAATCAGCAACAGTGCGAAGTAAATGAGCTCGGATCTGACGTCAAAAGAGAGCCGTTGGATGGAAGTTCCGGGACCTTTGATAATCAGGTGGACCCGTGGTTGGAGCCCGCGAAATGATCATGGTTTGACTCTCGCCGTCGCTTGCAGATTTGAGGATGCTGTGCTTGACGAAGAGCTTTCAAAGAGCGATTGCGTGACATGGCGGTCACCGGAGAAGGCGTAAGCCACGAGCCACGATAGAGATAAGACACCACGTGTCGCACAAGAACCTTTCTCAACTCCCACGTGTCTTGGTCCAAAGTGCAAAAGTCACCATCTTCGTCGGTGAAGAAATTTGTAAGGTCAATTTTTCACGCAATACAAGTGCCGTAACAGACAATTAGCACTTAAAACTTCAAAACGGCACCGCGTGGAATGAAGAAGGCGTAGAATCCGAGACAAGTTCGGCTGTTGTTGTACATGTTGTTGCTGTTGTTGTTGTTGATGTTTTGTAATTTAAATGTCTGCCAGGGCAATCTGTATAACTAAATACAGAATCTTATGACTTTGTCTTAGTTTCAGGTACTTGTTTTAGAACCGTAGAACAATGTTGTACTTGTGCTTCACAATTAAGGTTACTAACTTACTGTTGATAGATTTACCCATAAGTATTTCGTGCATAGATTGCAGGTAGATTTCAACCATAGTAGCAGTTGTTTTTGGAATGTTTTCTTCAGATGTTCAGCCTTAAAGAGTATAGGACGAAGATTCTAATGTTCGATTTTGGAAGAGAGAATATCAACGTGCCGTGTATGTAAATTAAAAGTTGAGAAGGTTTATGAAATTTAAAGTTTATACGCTGGTGAACTTAAAGTTCCATTAAATATCTCTTATGGGAAGTTATTTTATTTTTTTTGGTCCAACATATATATATATATATATATATATATATATATATATATATATTTTTTTTTTTTTTTACAAAAAATTTTATTAAACATTTGAAGAAGGAGAAATAAGGTTTAATGAAATTTAAATTCTCATCTATTGATTAAGAGATTTTTCTCAATCAGTTGATTATTTGCTCAACTTTAGTCCGAATAAAAATCAGTTTTTGTGCATGTGAAAGAGGGCCTCAGCCGAAGAAAGATTGATGGAGGAACTCATCGCCGCCTTCGTGACACTAAGTCAGATGACCAATTGCATTGGACAATTATTATTAGAGGTATGTGGGGAGGTTTTTCTTATTATTATTATTTATAAAGAGTTCTATTAGATATATAAAAGAAGAAAAAGTAAAATTGGTAGGAGTTGAAACTCTTACCTCGTAATTAAAGGATACCTCTCTTAACCATTAGAATAAATGCTCAATTTTTTTTTTCTTCTTCTGATACTATTTTTTTAAATACCTCATTTGGGCTTGTTGACTGGATTTTGTGTTGTATGTTCTGGGTTAGGCCTGCTGTGATATTTTTCTGCTAAAGAGTTCCGGACAAAATTTTGAGCCCAAAGGCTTTCCAAAAGCAGTAAGGCTTGTCGATACATGTTTGAGCTGTAGGAAAGGATCTTCTCAAGCTCTTCAGCAACCCTAACTAACTCAAAACTCTCAATGGGGCGGTGAAAAGTATGTGGAATTAAAATTGGAATATAATTGGGGAAGTACTTGTAAGTGGATGATATATAAATTTTATTGTAAATTTTTTATAGTCTGTAAGCACTTCTTAACCTTGAGATTAAGACACATCTCCTAATCCTAAACTTTGACATAACAATGGTCTAAAAAAAAAAACAAACTTTGGCATAACAAAAAAACAAGGGGGAATATGCTTCAAATATTGCCCTTTTTTTTTCTTTTTTTGAAAAAATTTGAGGAGGAGGGTGTGGCTCTAAATTGCAGTGATCCACACTCTTGCAGTACAAACTACAAAGTAATGTAAAACAAACTTCCTCATACATGTATATTTATGTGTATCTGTGTGATGGAGAAGGCAATTTATACAAATGTTTTTCTAATCGGATGGTAATTATCAAAAGCCTTGCTCTACCCGTGAATCATCTAGTAGTAAGTTTTCCGGGATAAGCATATTTTTAGTCCTATACGTTTGTCCTTTTTTTACGCAGCTCCATAACGTTAGAGCCGTTTTATTTAAGTTCTACACGTTAATGAGTCATTTTAATCGAGTTCAGTTTTGAACGGACGTTTGGTTGACCGTTAAATACAACATTGACCGCATTAAAATATTACAAAAAAATAGAAATATTTGATTTTAATGTATTAAAGTGAATAAAAAATAAAAATACGCTATTTTGAATAAATATACGTAAATATAATTATAAAAAATAAAAAAAAATCAATAAATTTAAAAACAAAAAGAAAAAATTAAAAAAAAATTAGTTGGAGACCTGATTGACTGTTAAATACTGCTTTGACTACGTGAAAATATTATGAAAAAAATAGAAATACGTCATTTTAATGTATTAAAGTGAATAAAAAATAAAAATATATCATTTTAACTTATTAAAGTGAATAAAAAAATAAAAATATGTCATTTTGATTAAATATCATAAATACAATTGTAAAAAAAATTAAAATTTCAGTAAATTTTAAAAAATAGAAAAGAAAATTATGAATTTTGGTTTATACAAAATATTAATTTTTTAAAATATTTTTAAAATTATCTACAATTAAAAAAATAAAAAAATAAAAAAATTCATTCTCTCTTCTCCATTCCTTTCTCTCTCCTCCCTCCTCTCTTTCTCTCTCCTCGACTCTCTCCCCTTCGTCTCTCTCTCCTCCCTCCTTCCCATCTCTTTTCCTTCATCCCTTTTTCTTTCCTTATCATCGTCCTCTTCCTACCTACTTTCACATTTTTGTAGAAAAAAAATTGTTGAATTATATGAACACAAAATTGGATCTTATATGACAAGGAGAGAGAAAGGGAGGAAGGAAAAGAGGGGGACGAGGGAGAAGACAGAGATGGAGGAGAGAGAGGCGAGGAGAGAGCAGAGAGAGATGATGAGAGAGAAAGAGAGGAGGGAGGAGAGAGAAAGGAGGAAAGAATTGATAGAAACTAATTTTTTTACATTTTGTTTAATTTTTTCAATTTTTAATAATTTTAAAAATATTTTCTAAAAAATTAATAATTTTCTTTTATTACTTTTGGGGTTTTTTTTAATTTTTTTTGTTTTTAAATTTATTGAAATTTTAATTTTTTAATTTTTTTACAATTATTTTTACGTATATTTAATCAAAATGACATATTTCTATTTCGTCATTCATTTTAATAAGTTAAAATGACATATTTTTATTTTTTATAATATTTTAATGTAGTCAAAGCAGTATTTAACAGTCAATCAGGTCTTTAACTAAATTTCTTTAATTTTTTTCTTTTTTGTTTTTAAGTTTATTAAAATTTTAATTTTTTTATAATTATATTTATGTATATTTAGTGAAAATGACATATTTCTATTTCTTTCACTTTAATATATTAAAATAACGTATTTCTATTTTTTCATAATATTTTAACGTAGTTAAAACAGTATTTAACGGTAACTAGGTTTTCAACTAAATTTCTTTAACTTTTTCTTTTTTATTTTTAAATTTATTGAATTTTTTTAAAATTATATTTATGTATATCTATTGAAAATAGTGTATTTTTATTTTTTTATTCACTTTAATATGTTAAAATCACATATTTTTATTTTTTTATAATATTTTAATTAAGGTCAACGCTGATTTTAATGGTCAAATAACTCTCCGTCCAAAATTAGACTTGATTAAAATGACTTGCTTAAGTGTAGGACTTAAATAAAACGGCTCTAACGTTATGGAGCTGCGTAAAAAAAGAGTAAACGTATAGGACTAATAATATGTTTATCCCTAAGTTTTCCACAACAATGAGATTATATACACAATTACGATATTTAATCTAATTATAAATATTAGTTGATTGGCTGATTCTGTTAGTTCGTTCTTGTAAAAACAGTAGGGGCAAAATATTTTTTTATTGGCCTATTGATTTAAATAATTTTTTTCCTTGGATAATCATTTGATACAATTGAGAAATTCTCTCTTATTTTAAATTGAAAAATGAGATGATTGAATTTGCACCAGTGCAATGGAAACCATAAAATTGTAAAGAAAAACTCTCTCATTTATTTTTATATCAATTTATTGGTTTACAAGGGGGTAATGCCCAAACTAAGAAATAATATTTTTATAAAAAGAAATTCCAATCAAATTCTCAATAAGAATGCCAATAAAACCAAGAGGCAAGTGATGGAGGAGAGAAAGTCTTGGAATTTGAGAAAAAACATAAGAATTTAGGAAGTAAGTCAATCCGCAATCCGATTTTTTTTTTTCCTTTACACAGATGCATAATGACAGATGAATAAAGGAGGAAAAAAACAAAAAAATAAAAAAAAGGGGATTCGTATGGAAAGCTGTGGTCAACAAATTTGGCACCGCTAGCATTAATTATAAGGGTCCGCGTTGATTTCCCTTTGGAAAATTACTAGCCGCCAACGGGGGAATATTGGGATAGATATCCACTTGTGATTTGCACATTCCAAGTGGAAAATTTGTAGACTTACCTTTAAATCGGCTGTGCAGTTTGGCCAGGTTGTGCTCCAAATTTGAACCTTTTGCCTACTTATTGGACTTCTTTTCCTTCACTTCATTCCAATTGCTTGTAAGCTATAACACGGCAAAAATAGCTTCACCCCTCGACCTTTCCAAGAAATTTGCTTTTTTGTCCCGATGCTTTCGGTGTTCCCAGAAAATCACTTTCCAAGAAGTTTGCTTTGAAGTGTCTGTAAAGCGTAAATTTCGAGTCTAAAACAATTAAACTCGAAAATACAAAAATAAATTACAAATAAAATTGTAAAGTAAAAGAAAATTTACGTGGGGTCGATCTCCGTAGATCCTCCGATTAGTGTTCCTTTTTTGACTCCGTCAAGGGCTGCACGAGCTTGATCCTGACAGAAATAAATTCCACAGATTTTTCTTGAACTGGGTAGACTGAAACCGGATCTGATTTGGACGTTTTGACTACGGTTAAGAACCGCAGAGACCTGATCTGAGCCGATCTGGCTTAATTTCACCGAGGGTCGAAGAGACTTGTTCTCGGATGAGCTGCCTGGATTTTGCTGAGGGCCGTATGAGGCTTAATCCCAGCCGGATTTGTAGTAATTTGATATTTTTAACTCTATATTCTCAGAAATTCAGATCTAGAACGATCCAAGAATATAAATTTAAAAAATAACTTTAGAAATGGAAACAGCAAATTTTTTGGGCTTTACCCCTGAAATATCTCTCAAAACGAAGTTAGGAGAGTATACTGCTAAGTAAAAGCACGTAAGAAAAGGAGAAATTTTCTTGAGAGATTTTCAAAATTTTCTTTTTTCTCTCAAATTCTCTGAATTTTTCTGTTTACGGATTTGCTGAATCTGTTTTGAACTGAGGGGCATGGGCCTATTTATAGGGTTTCCCCTCTCGTGTGAAAGCACGCGTGTGAAAGGCATAAGTCGACTTTTCCGTGTGAAAGGCATAAGTCGACTTTTCCGTGTGAAAGCACGCGTGAGAAAGGAATAAGTCGACTTTTCTGACTTTTCCGTGTGAAAGCATGCGTGAGAAAGGAATAAGTCGACTTTTCCGTGTGAAAGCACACATGCGAAAGGAATAAGTCGACTATTGACTTTTTTTTTTTTTTTTTTCTTTTTTTTTTTTTTCTTCTTCTTCTTTTTTTTTTTTTTTTTTTTAATGTTTACAAATGCCCCCACTTCAGGGGTCGGTAAGGAAGAACTTTGCAGACGTGATCCGCACCGAGTCTTGAAGTCCAGTTTGAAACTTGGAAACGTCCTGATGAACATTGAATCTTGGAGTCTTCTATCTTTGACCATGCTTGCTGTTGTTGGATCACAATAGGAACCCGATACGATCTTGAGAAAGTTAGCACCCCAGCCAATATAAAAATTGATATTCTGGTTCCAGGTGCGTTCGAGCTTCCATAGCCCGCAAAGGATTTTTTATATCTCTTAAAGTTCCAGAGCTCTGGTGAGGATGATCCAGTAGGCAAAGAACTTCAACCTCCCCAAGAGAAAGGCTCAGGACCTTGGAACTTCAAGACCGGCTCACAGAGAGACTGACTGTAGTGATGATTTCCAAGTCTGCTTCGACGTAAGGAGAGTAGTTGGAACTTCCCTGTACGTCGCTGCATCCAAAGAAAGATTAGGATGATTGCAGCGTCTCATCCCTCTGTGGTAGTTGTGAACTAAGGAGAGTAGTTGGAACTCCATGACACCGATGGCGTTGGAGATTGAGTTTCGAGGGCTTTTAGGGATCCCTCGAAGAAGACTACTCATTCTTTTCTTAGCTCGTGCGCCTCCAACTTCTTGATCGAAGAACTTCCTGAGACAAGTGCAGAGACTAGCCATTTTCTTTTGAGAAAGAAGAGCTGAGGGATGAGTATTATAACTCGAGCATGCAGGATATATATACAAATAATAAAGAGTTTTTTTTTTTTTTTTTTTTTTTTTTTTTTTTTTTTTTTTTTGAAAAGTCAAAAAGGGTATGCAGAATCGGGTAGGGCCATCCACGTCCCTTTCCTGCATAAGAGACAAAAGAGGCAGCGGCTGACGCGTGTCACGAAAGTCGTTACCGTGTGTGGCAGAAGTCGTTGCCGTGTGCTGCGGAAGTCGTTGCAGAAGTCGTTGCACCTTATCTTGTCGGCCGTCCTAGCGGGGCCCGAGGTGCAACTCCAAGTCAAGCTCGACCTCGTCTTGTGGGCCGATGATGTTGATGTCAACGTCGACGTCGCTTTCCGGCTGGTTGATGCTGCCGGAATATTCTGGAAAGAGAGGCAAAGTTTCGCTGGAATGACTCCTTTCTGCTAGAAAATGTCCTCCTAGACTTAAGTACCTAGGAGGGATGAACCCTTGGCTGACTCCGTAAGACCACCAGGACCAGCGTGCATGCTCCCATGGGCTACGGCCTTGATGAACATACCGTGGAGAGACTATTGCGGTGGAAGAACTCGGACCTGCTTCATTTGACGGCGAAGTTGTACTGGTGGGATCTACCATCGGAACAGCAGACTGTTCTTTGGAAAAATCAGCTCTCAGTGCTGGTTTCTTCCTGCTTCTCCGATTCTGGAACCAATAAAACACATTTTTTCCTTCGATTGCCCCGAGTGGGCGCAATCGTGAGACAAGTTGGTAAATCTGAGATGCATTAGGCATAATACCTCCATTGTTGTGGAAGACTTCCTCTAGAATTTGCAGTTGCGCCATGGTTGGTTGCCACCTTGTGCGGGGTGACCTTTCTTCTCCCTTGTCTTGAGGTTCTGCAACTGGTTCCATCTTTCTTGTGGTAGAGGAGCAAAGGTTTGGTGTGTGGTGAAGATCGATTGAGACTGATGCTGAGTTTCAGACTCAAACCCTCCGTCGCTTTTATATTTTTGGGCCGTTCACAGTTTATACTCATGCGGGCCAGGAGTTCGATTGGATTTTGAACTTGGGTTTTGGATTGTGTCTGGAACTTGGAATTTTTGGGTTTTGGGTTTTGGATTGGATTTGGGTCGAGTGTTTGGGCTTCTAGACTTGGATTTTTGGATTTGGGTTGAGTGTTTGGGTTTTGGACTTAGGTTTTGTGTTTTCTGAATTGGGCTCAAGTGTTTGGGTTTGGATTTTTGGGTTTGGATTTTCGCTTGGACTTTCAGATCGGGACTTCCGAACTTTTTTTTTTTTTTTTTTTTTTTTTTGTTTGATTTTTTGATTTTTTGATTTTTTGATTTTTTTTCTTCTCTTCTTTTTTTTTTTTGATTTTTTGATTTTTTTTTTCTCTTCTTTTTTTTTTTTTTTTTTTGATTTTTTGATTTTTTTTTTTTTTCTTCTCTTCTTTTTTTTTTTGATTTTTTTTTTTCTTTTTCAAACATATTTACACATAATATTGTTTCAGAAATTTACCATTGATTGGGCCGATTCGGACGCCTTCTTGGTCTGACAGCATGTAAGCGTTGTGAGTGTAGGCCTCCTGCACTAAGTATGGCCCGTCCCATTTGGAAGTAAGCTTGTCACCAGGCCGATGCTTCATGTTGATGGGCCGTCGCACTGCAAGAACAAGATCCCCAACTTGAAAAGATCGAAGACGGACCCTGCGGTTGAACGTGTTGGTGAGCCGGGCTTGGTAGCACTCAAGTTGCTGTTGTGCTTCGAGCCTCCTTTCATCGAGAGCTTCTAACTCATCCAGACGTAGGCGAGCATTCTCCTCCTGTGTGAGTCCTTCCAGAACAGCCATGCGCAGGGATGGAATCTGTGTTTCCAACGGCAGTATTGCTTCGACACCGTAGACAAGTGAGTATGGCGTCGCCTGTGTTGGAGTCCGGTAAGTTGTACGATACGCCCATAATGCCTCCGGAATTCTGTCATGCCAATCTCTTTTGGATTTAGAGACTACCTTTCGCAACAGGTTGCATAAGGTCTTGTTGAATGCTTCAGCCAAGCCATTTGCTGGGGCATTGTACATGGATGACTTGTACTGCTTGAACTTGAATTTCTCGCAGAGCTTGTCAATTAAGCTGTTATAGAACTGCTTACCATTATCAGTGATGATGAATCGAGGGACTCCATAGCGATAGATCAGCTGAGTCCGGATGAAATTGGCAACATGCTCCTTCTTTACCTCTCTAAGTGGAATGGCTTCAGCCCATTTTGAGAAGTAATCGGTTGCTGCGAGGATGTACAGGTGACCTAGGGATGACTTTGACAAGGGCCCCACTAAGTCGAGACCCCAAGCTTCAAAGGGCCAGGATGAGACAGTTGGATGCAGTGGCTCCGGTGGTTGATGTATGTAATTCGCATGAAATTGACAAGCTTGACAGGTTTTAGCAAACTCAATTGAATCACGTACCATAGTTGGCCAGTAGTATCCCATCCTTCTAAGTTGGAAGTGCAACTTAGGCCCTGATTGATGTCCGCCACAAACACCAGAATGTGCTTCAGTGAGAGCCTGTTTTGCCTCTTCATTGGCTAGGCAGCGAAGTAGAACTCCATCAAAAGACCTTCGATACAGAGCATCCTTGAGATATATGAAGCGGGGAGCTCGTCGTTGAATTTCTGTCTTATGACGACGATCTTCGGGCAGCTTCCCGTGTTGTAGGTAGTCAATGATTGGTTGACGCCAGTCCTCGTCCTCCGCGAGACGTACAGATACAGTGTTGGCTGCTGTAGTTTCTTCATCACCCTTTTGTGGCACTATCCATTTCTGGCATACGGCAACAACTGTAGCCTGGATTTCTGACTTTGCAAGAGAAGTGGCCAGGTTAGCCAACGCGTCTGCCTGAGTGTTTTCTCGTCGAGGCACATGCTCCAAGGTGATGCTTTCAAATTCATCCATTAGCTGTCGAGCAAGTTGATGGTAAGGTGCAAGGTCCTCTTTCTTCACATCATACAATCCTGTAAGTTGGTTGATGACGAGCTGGGAATCTCCATGGACTTCTATAGTTGGAATCTTCATATCGACAGCCATTTAAAGACCAATGATCAAAGCCTGGTATTCAGCAACATTATTTGAACATAACTCACCGAGAATGATAGCATATGGTAGTATTTGTCGTTGAGGAGTGACAAACACTATGCCAGCACCAGCACCATCACGCCTTGCTGCACCATCAAAGAACATTGTCCATGGTGGTAGTGTCTCAATGTAAAATACCTCTTCATCTGGAAGATCATCTGTGAACTCCCAATCGGACGGAATAGGGTGATCTGCAAGGAAGTCTGCTAGAGCTTGTCCTTTTACTGCTTTTTGAGGCACGTAGACAATGTCGTAGCTTTGTAGGATTACTGCCCACTTGGCAAGTCGTCCTGACAATATTGGTCTAGATAAGATATATTTGACAGGATCAGCTCTGGCAATGAGACGTACCGTGTGAGCTTGCATGTAGTGCCTCAGCTTATCAATGGCAAAGAACAGTGCTAGACATGTCTTTTCAATGGGCGAATAACTCAGCTCCGGACCATTTAGTGTTCTGCTCAAGTAGTACAGGGCAACTTCCTTTCCCTGCTCGTTTTCCTGTGCAAGCAAGGCTCCCAAAGATCTTTCCTGCGCTGCAATGTAGAGAATCAACGACTTTCCTTGAATTGGAGCTCCCAGGACTGGTGGATTGGAAAGATACTTCTTTATGCTCTTAAAGGCTTTGCTGCAAGCTTCGTCCCACTCGAAGTTGACATCCTTCTTCATCAACCGATGGAAAGGTTGACATCTACCAGCTAAATTGGAGATGAAACGGCGAATGTAAGCCAGCTTTCCTTGTAGACTTCGCAGCTCGTGCAGGTTTTTAGGTTCAGGCATCTTTTGAATTGCCTCAACCTTTGACTGATCAACTTCGATTCCACGATGGCGCACCACGAACCCAAGAAACTTTCCTGATGTGACACCGAATGCGCACTTGAGAGGGTTCATTTTGAGCTGATGCCTCCGAAGTCTTTCGAACACTGTTTTGAGATCCTCGAGGTGGTCTTTGCGCTTCTTAGTCTTTACAACTAAGTCATCAACATAACATTCTACAATCTTGTGCAGCATGTCATCAAAAATTTTTTGCATAGCACGTTGATAAGTGGCGCCAGCATTTTTTAATCCAAACGGCATAACTTTATAGCAGTATATACCTTTTGGGGTGCGGAATGCTGTCAACTCCTCGTCTTCTGGTGCCATTCTGATTTGGTTATAGCCTGAAGAACCATCCATGAAAGACAATGCTTCGTGACCCGTTGTTGCATCGACTGTGATTTCCGTTATGGGCAACGGAAAGTCATCTTTCGGGCAGGCCTTGTTAAGATCTCGAAAATCAACACATACCCTCAACTGTCCATTCTTCTTTCTTACCGGGACAATGTTGGCAATCCACGTTGGGTAGGTGACCTCTCGGATGAAACCAGCATTGATCAGCTTGTTAACCTCCTCTTCGATTTGTGGAATGAGTTCCGGGCGGAACCGTCGTTGTGGCTGCTTGACAGAACGGACACTCTTCTTTACTGCTAGACGATGCACCGCAATTTTTGGGTCAAGTCCAGGCATTTCTTTGTAACTCCATGCGAACACGTCCCTGTATTGACTTAATACCTGAACATATTCCTGCTCTTCTTCTACAGTAAGTAAAGCACTTACAAATGTAGGTCGAGGATCTTCCGGAGAGCCAAGATTGACCTCCTTGAGTTCATCAACAGTTGCTTGGCCACCGTCTTCAAGTTCCGGGGGAGCCTCCTTCACTTCACCATCTGATGAGTCGGAATCAGCCTCCTCGCTAATTGTGACATGAAATGCAGAACCTCTGACTTCACCTTCTTTGTTTGACTGGATAAGCCTGTCTTCGAAGCACTTCTGACTCGGGTTGGGTATGTCCTTCCTCCTATTTAAGATTAGTACAATAAAAAAGGGAAAAGGGGGCTAACCTTCTAGACGTCGTGACTTCGACACATAGTGTAGGAATGGGATGGTGCTTGCAGATAGAGCCTCCTACAGGCAAAGTTCGGCAGGCTGTGGCTGCTTCTCACCTGTTAGGGTCTGCATTGTTGTATTGTCGCCTTTTATACTCGTGCGAGGCAGGAGTGTTGAATTGTGGTGTCGCCTTTTATACTCGTGCGAGACAGGAGCGTTGAACTGTGATATCGCCTTTTATACTCGTGCGAGACAGGAGTGTTGAACTGTGATGGATTGATTATCGCCTTTTATACTCGTGCGAGGCAGGAGTGTTGAATTGTGGAGCTGTTCGCCTTTTATACTCGTGCGAGACAGGAGTATGGTGTTGAACTGGTGAGCTGTTGAGCTGGTGAGCTGCTGAGCTGCTTGGTGAGCTGTTGAGCTGGTAAACTGCTTGGTGAGCTATTGAGCTGCTGAGCTGGAATTTGATTCAGGGTTTAAGTTTTACCCTCGAATCTGGATTTGGACTTGGAATTTAGATTTGGGATTTGAGCCCGAGTTTAGCCGAGTTTATGTTTGGCTTTGAATTTTGTTGACTTTTGAGTCGGGATTTGAGATTTGCCCCCAAATCTAAATTTGAATTTTTGATGAAGGGTTCTGACAATGCACAAGAACTTTAGACATTTTTTTTTTTGGCCTTTTTGTGCTTCTCTTTTTTTTTTTTTTTACCTTTTTTTTTTTTCTTTTTTTGAATTTTTGGCCCCCTTTTTTTTTGTTTTTTTTTTTTTTTTTGAGAATTTTTTTTTTCTTTTTTTTTTTTGTATTTTTTTTAATCTTTTTTTGTTTTTTTTTGGGATCTTCTTTTTTTTTGCTTTTTAATTTTTCTTTTTTTTTTTTTGAATTTTTTTTTTCTTTTTTTTTTTTTGAGAATTTTTTTTTTTGCTTTTTTTTTTTATTCTTTTTGACATAACAGTAGTTCTGAAATTTACCTGTTTTATTGGGTCAGGTCGAAATGCATTTCTGACCTGATAACATGGAAGCATTTTTTTTTTGAACTAGACATGACCCCTCCCACTTGGAAATGAGCTTGTGGCTGAGTCGGTACTCTCGTCCTTCTGTTGGTCCGATTGGCTAAAAACTGTGCCCCCAAATCGAGATGATTGAGGACGATCTTCGCGGTTGACTGCATCAGCGGGTTGGGCTTGGTGAAGCCCTTTGTTAACGTCATCTATTTGCTGTCTTAATTCCTTCATATTTTCAATCAACTGTGCATATCCGCTAATCAGCTGTGAATATCCGCGGTTTAAATCTGCAAACATTTTTTCTATTCTGGTGATGTTGGTCAGCCTGACATCAGCAGCGGTAGATGGTTCTCCACGGAAGACTGTTGTAGAGGGCCCGTCGGATCTTTCCTGACTTGTTTCAGCACAACGCGTTGGATTTTGCTGTTCAGCAGAATTTGATGCTCTATAGAAGACTGGAGTAGAGGGATCTTCTTCTTCCTCTGTGTTCGTTTGTGCAGAATAGGTCGGATTCTGTTGTTGGGCAGAATTTGATGCTCTACCCCTAACTTCGGTAGGGGTAGGTGATCGACTCCTCTGTTTAGTGACAGAGTCACGTGAGAAATCTAACTGCTGTGTGAGCTGCAAGTCCTCAATTTTAACTTTGTTGGTGGCGAGGAACTTTGTTCTTGCGCGAGTCTGTGGACTCAATTGAGTGGCAAGAAACTGTGTCCGTCCGCGGGTTTGTGGTCCTGCGTACCCAGGTAGGGTAGTTGATGCAGGCAATGGAGCCGTTGCCTTCTTTTTTGAAGCAGTGGTTGTACTCCTTTTTGGTGCCATTTGATGTGCTGAACACCTTGTTAAATTTTTTTTTTTTTTTTTTTTTTTTTTTTTTTTTTTTTTTTTTTTTTTTTTTTTTTTTTTTTCGGCTCTTTTCTTTTACCTTTTTTTGTTTTTTTTTTTTAAGGAACAAGAGATGGGAGGTGAAGATGTCCCACCGAGCGTGCCAAAAATTTGTAAAGCGTAAATTTCGAGTCTAAAACAATTAAACTCGAAAATACAAAAATAAATTACAAATAAAATTGTAAAGTAAAAGAAAATTTACGTGGGGTCGATCTCCGTAGATCCTCCGATTAGTGTTCCTTTTTTGACTCCGTCAAGGGCTGCACGAGCTTGATCCTGACAGAAATAAATTCCACAGATTTTTCTTGAACTGGGTAGACTGAAACCGGATCTGATTTGGACGTTTTGACTACGGTTAAGAACCGCAGAGACCTGATCTGAGCCGATCTGGCTTAATTTCACCGAGGGTCGAAGAGACTTGTTCTCGGATGAGCTGCCTGGATTTTGCTGAGGGCCGTATGAGGCTTAATCCCAGCCGGATTTGTAGTAATTTGATATTTTTAACTCTATATTCTCAGAAATTCAGATCTAGAACGATCCAAGAATATAAATTTAAAAAATAACTTTAGAAATGGAAACAGCAAATTTTTTGGGCTTTACCCCTGAAATATCTCTCAAAACGAAGTTAGGAGAGTATACTGCTAAGTAAAAGCACGTAAGAAAAGGAGAAATTTTCTTGAGAGATTTTCAAAATTTTCTTTTTTCTCTCAAATTCTCTGAATTTTTCTGTTTACGGATTTGCTGAATCTGTTTTGAACTGAGGGGCATGGGCCTATTTATAGGGTTTCCCCTCTCGTGTGAAAGCACGCGTGTGAAAGGCATAAGTCGACTTTTCCGTGTGAAAGGCATAAGTCGACTTTTCCGTGTGAAAGCACGCGTGAGAAAGGAATAAGTCGACTTTTCTGACTTTTCCGTGTGAAAGCATGCGTGAGAAAGGAATAAGTCGACTTTTCCGTGTGAAAGCACACATGCGAAAGGAATAAGTCGACTATTGACTTTTTTTTTTTTTTTTTTCTTTTTTTTTTTTTTCTTCTTCTTCTTTTTTTTTTTTTTTTTTTTAATGTTTACAGTGTCGGCCATATTTACTTGCTTTTTTTTTTTAATTGAATTGAAAGGTTAAAAAATCACTTTGATTCGTTCATTATAAATAGTGATTTCAAAAAAATTAGAGATAACCAAACTTAACCAATTAATTTAGATTTAATAAGTTTTTATATATTTCATTACTCAAATTGAACTTCAAGTAATTTCATGAATGTTTTACTAAATAAATTAAATTAATGTGTAGTGTTTTTTTGTCATTTTTTTTACGATAAAAAATTCCTTTTAAACAAATTTTGAAGTTACTAACACGGTATCCTGTCACCGTAGCTCCTCATTTGAATCGTAGAACATGCTTATGGAATTGGAATTTGAAACGCATGTGCCCATCTTACATAATCCAAAAAACGGAAATACGTGCTTTCCACTTAACTAACCGTGCCTTTTTTCTTTTGTGCCATCTTTATACTCATGGGGGGTGTTCGAAACGTACTGGGCGATCAGAGGCAGACAGGTCGTAGCGTAGTGCCATTATTTCAGCATCCCACTCCGTAGGAAAATAGCATTCCCTTTTTCTTTTGTCTTCCCCTTTTTATACGAAATCATTAAAAAAAACGACGACGTAATAGAAGTAAACCTTTTTTAATTAAAAATCCAAAAGGGCAGTGGCGGAGCCACATTCACCAGCCCCACTAAAATTTTTTTTTTATATAATATAGATGAAATTTGAAGTACTGCCCTCATTCAAAAAAATTTTTTTGCCCCCATTCAAAATTACAAATTACTGGATTGACACAAAAGATTTCAAATAATTATTAAAAAATTATATATAATTTAGATAAATTAGTTCTTATCTTTTAATTTGAAATGAATATCGTATAATAATGGTTGATGTATATTATATTTGAAATCTAAATATTCTTATTTGATGAGACGATAAAATTTAAGGCATGTAAACCAATTGTATATTTTCAATTGATATGCATATTTTTCTTAATATAAGTATATTTCTCTATTAGTTACAATTCTAAATATATGTATAAATAATTATATCTTAATTTTACGTATATTTTCAAAAGATTTCTCATACTAAAAATGATTAATGTATATGTAATTTTATCATTTATTTTAAATTTTCATTTTTGTACCATAAAAAAATTATAAAAACTAATATTCATAATTTTTTCTGTTATTTTAATTTTATATTATTTTAAAAATAATTTTTTAATTACGTGTAAATTTGCCCCCATTGACCGTAATCTGACTCTGCCACTGCAAAAGGGCAAGATAAAGGGATAAATCCTGGGATGCCTTCATGAATTTTCTTATTGAAGTCATACTTATAAAACATTATGAGTGCATTTATTTCGTAGGATAGGATAAGATATGATAGACTAGTGGCTAACTATCCCACTTTAACCCATATTTGGTTGATTAATAAATTAAGTATATAATAGACTAGTGTGAGTTTACTATCCCATGTGATAGTATTATATCTCTAACTGTTATGGGTTAGTCTATCTCACATCATAGATTAGTGTTAATAAATTATATATTTACTAAAATATCTTCTTAATTAAAATAAATTTTAAATATTTTTTTAAAAATTAACATAAAATTTAAAAAATTTATTTCTCTCTCATCTTCTCTCTCTTCCCTTCTCTCGTGCTTATTCTTTCTTTTTTATATATATATAAATTTGATAATTTATCTCTTAAAATTTATTTAAATTTTTTCTCAAAAAATTTAAAAAAATATTAATCTTTTTTTTATATTTTAAAATTTGTTTGTATAAATAAAATTAATACTTAATTTTAAAAAATATTTTTTCATATAAAATTAAAAAATTATAAGCAATATAATGTATAATAACATGTAAAATAAATATTAATTTCATTACTTAATTTTAATTATTTTAATAAAAAGATTAAAATTAATAGTAAATGTAAATCAATTATTTTTAAGGGTAAAAAAATAATTTTGATATACTATACTATTCTATCTTATATCATCCAAATATTAAATAGGATAACTATTCTATATTATTTGATAACATCTAAATATAATATAAGCTAATAATCTAACATATCTTATATTATATTAACTTATATTATCATATACCGTACTGTTCAGTTTGTGTACTAAACGCACCTTATATGTATAAGCTAAAATATGCAAAAATTGGAATATAGAAATAACTTTTGATTAACTTGACCTCCACCAGATATTTTTCTTTTTATTTTTCTGAAAGATAGAAGTAACTCATAGTTCTTTATTTTTATTTTGGTTAAGAAGGCACCTCATTCTTCATGCTTTCATTTATTCAAGGGTTTTTTTTTTTTTTTTTTGTCATCCTAAACTTAAACCAACTAATTAAGGAAAGGAGACAATTAAGAAAATCAAAAATTCAAGCAATTGATTTGTTAATATATTATTATTATCATCTGAATTACAAAATCACAATCATTTATTCCAATTTTTCAAACAACTATGAGAGACATTACCAATTGAAATACGCGGCATATCCTAATTTTGTCTTCTTTTTAGTCCATCTTTTTGGCAAAGTGAATCAGATATGGTGGATCCGACATGACATACGAAAGGAACACAAAGTTAACTGACTTGCACCTTCCAGCTGTGAAAAGCTATATATCCTATTTTCTTTCGTTCCTTTGCTACTTAATTTTCGTTCTTTATGTACGCGTTGCGTTCTTTGTAGCTTTCCACCCACTCCACCAATCAAGGATCGTGACCCAATGACCAATGGTACGGGGTCTAATCATTGACATTAAAATGAAGTGACATAGGTTTAAAGTTGTAAACGATTATTTTACATATTATAAAATATTCATAATTTAAATTTTTCGAGTTTAAATTACAATGTTCTTATTTTTTGTATTTAGTACTTGTATACGTTGTTTAATTAGTCTAATGATCTTTGTGATATTAAAAAAAAAGGTTTAATGATCTTGCTTATAAGACAAATGTTAAAATTTAATATACAATCTATATCCTATTAGTGGTTCTTTCTCTTTTTATTTATGTGGTAATTTTCGAACTTTCAGCCAATTATCACCCTGAATTACGGACACTGAGAGAAACTCTATTTTTCTGCCGGGAGCAGATACTGAGCAAGAATTCTTGTTCTACGTGCGTCACATGAAGTTGCATCGAAGGTTCCCATTGGCAATTGTTAATTGCAACCGCCAAGACTTCCACTGGCGCCGTATAATGATTGAAGTCATGACACGGCCGCCGTATGACGACAGTGACAGCTCGCTTCCGCCGTATACAGGTGGATATAAATTTGTGGGAAATTTGTGGGTATGGAGAAAAATATTATAGAATATTATTCATTGAAGATGACAGCATGACTCTTGAGTCTTGACCCATCGAAGAGGAAAAAAAAATTTGGGAGGAAGACAACATAAAGAAGAGACAAAAGATTCAAATTTCAAAACATGGGCTTTGGTCGGAGCTGTAAATGAACTCAGCATTATCATTAAAGAAAAAATTTAATAATTTTATTTAAATAATTTTAAAATAATACGAGTAATTAAATAATTAAATTTAATAAAATTAAAAAATAAAAAAAAATTTAAATATTATTAATTAATCTGTATAATTCCTTTAAAACTATATAAATAAATTCATATAATGTTATCATATCATTTACCAACGTTATATAAGCAAATCCCAAATGCCAATTACTTCATAAAAATGTGTATGTACATTTATGTACCTAACTGTTCTGATAATTGTACGTGGAATTTGATTGGCTTGATTCATCAAATGGATTAGCTGACTTTATTATGAGATTAACTGTAACAGGTAAATTTCGAGTTTAAAATAATTAAATTTAAAAATATAAAAATAAATTACAAATAAAAATAAAAGAAAATTTACGTGGGGTCGATCTCCGTAGATCCTCCGATTAGTGTTCCTTTTTTGACTCCGTCAGGGGCTGCACGAGCTTGATCTTGACAGAAATAAATTCCACAACCTTTTCTTGAATTAAGTAGACTGAAACTGGATCTGATTTGGACGTTTAGACTACGGTTAAGGACCGCAGAAACTTGATTTGAGCTGATTTGACTTAATTTCACCGAAGGTCAAAAGGACTTGTTCTCGGATGAGTTACCTGAATTTTGCTGAGGGCCGTATGAGCCTTAATCCCAGCCGGATTTGTAGTAATTTAATATTTTCAAATCTATATTTTCATAAGTTCAGATCTAAGGCGATCGGAGAATATAAATCTAAAAATAACTTTAGAAATGGAAACAGCAAATTTTTTGGGCCTTACCCCTGAAATATCTCTCAAAAAGGAGTTAGGAGAGTATACTGCATAGTAAAAGCACGTAAGAAAAGGAGAAATTTTCTTGAGAGATTTTCAAAATTTTCTTTTTCTCTCAAATTCTCTGAA
This sequence comes from Carallia pectinifolia, assembly GCA_037832335.1. Taxonomy (NCBI): domain Eukaryota; kingdom Viridiplantae; phylum Streptophyta; class Magnoliopsida; order Malpighiales; family Rhizophoraceae; genus Carallia; species Carallia pectinifolia. Next base: position 33,945,122 of record CM075449.1, on the reverse strand, counting down.
TTTTTCTATTTATAGATTTGCTTAATCTGTTTTGAACTGAGGGGCAGGGGCCTATTTATAGGGCTTTCTTTTCGTGTGAAAACGTCGTGTAAAAGGAGGAAAAAATAAGCCACCAACTGTGCAGTTGGTGGCTTGGTCGGCAAAGCTGACCTTTGAAATTTCAAAGGTCAGCTTTGCCAACTTTTGAACCCTTTTTTTTTTTTTCAAAAGAAACGTGTTTACAAATGCCCCCAATTCAAGGGTCGGTAAGGAAGAACTCTACGGGCGTGATCCGAACCGAATCTTGAAGTCCAGGTTGAAACTTGAGATGTTCTGATGAACATTGAATATTGAAGCCTTCTAACTCTGACTATGTCTACTGTCGTTGGATCACAATAGGGACCCGATACGATCTTGAGAAAGTTAGCAGCCTAGCCAATATAAAAACTGACATTCTGGCTCCAGGTGCGTTCGAGCTTCCATAGCTCGCAAAGGCTGGCAAAGGTTCTTTGAAATTCCAAAGCTCTGGTGAGGATGATCCGGTAGGCAAAGAACTTGAACCTTCACAAGAGGAAGGTCCAGCACTTTGGAACTTCAAAACCGGCACAAAGAGAGACTGACTGTAGTGATGATTCCCAAGTCTGCTTCGACGTAAGGAGAGTAGTTGGAACTTTCCTGTACGTCGCCGCATCCCAAGGAAGATTAGGATGATTGCAGTTTCTCATCCCTCTGTGGTAGATGAGAACTAAGGAGAGTAGTTGGAACTCCATGACACCGATGGCGTTGGCGACTGAGTTTCGAGGGCTTTTAGGGATCCCTCGAAGAAGACTACTCTTTCTTTTCTTAGCTCGTGCGCCTCCAACTTCTTGATCAAAGAACTTCCTCAGACAAGCGTAGAGACTAACCATTTTCTTTTGAGAAAGAAGAGCTGAGGGGTGAGTATTATGACTCGGACATGCAGGATATATATACATAACATAAAGAGATTTTTTTTTTTTTGAAAAGTCAAAAAAAGGAGGTACGCAGAATCGAGTAGGGTCATCCACGTCCTTTTTCCCCCATAAGAGACAAAAGAGGCAGCGGCTGATGTGAGTTACGAAAGTCGTTACCGTTTGCTGCGGAAGTCGTTGCCGTGTGCTGCGGAAGTCGTTACGTGTGCTGCCAAAGTCGTTGCACCTTATCTTGTCGGCCGTTCTAGCGGGGCCCAAGGCACAGCTCCAAGTCAAGCTCGACCTCGTCTGGTGGGCCGATGATGTTGACCTCGCTTTCCGGCTGGTTGATGCTATCGGAATATTCTGGAAATAGAGGCAAAGTTTCGCCGGAATGACTCCTTTCTTCTAGAAAAAGTCCTCCTAGACTTAAGTACCTAGAAGGGATGAATCTTTGACTGACTCTATAAGACCACCAGGACCAGTACGCATGCTCTCACAGATTATTGCTTTGATCGTTATAGCCTGAAGAGACCATTGCAGTGGTAGAACTCGGACCTGCTTCATTTGAGGGCGAAGTTGTACCGATGAGATCTACCATCGGAACGGCAGACTGTTCCTTGGAAAAAGCAGCTCTCAGTCCTGGTTTCTTCCTGCTTCTCCAATTCTGGAACCAATAAAACACATTTTTTCCTTCGATTGCCCAGAGCGGACGCAATCGTGAGACAAGTTGGTAAATCTAAGATACATTAGGCATAATACCTCCATTGTTGTGGAAGACTTCTTCCAAAATTTGCAGTTGTGCTATAGTTGGTTGCCATCTTGTGCGGGGTGACTTTTCTTCTCCCTTGTCTTGAGGTTCTGCAACTGGTTCCATCTTTCTTGTGGCAGAGGAGCAAAGGTCTGGTGTGTGGTGAAGATCGGTTGAGACTGATGTTAAGTTTCAGACTCAAACCCTTCGTCGCTTTTATATTTTTGGGCCGTTCACAGTTTATACTCATGCGGGTCAGGAGTTGGATTGGATTCTGAACTTGGGTTTTGGACTGTGTCTAGAACTTAGAATTTTTTGGGTTTTGGGCTTTGGATTGGATTTGGGTCGAGTGTTTGGGCTTCCAGACTTGGATTTTTGGATTTGGGTCGAGTGTTTGGGTTTTGGATTTGAATTTTTGGATTTGGGTTGAGTGTTTGGGTTTTGAGTCTGGATTTAGTTTTCAGGCTTTTGAGTTGGACTCTGAATTGGGCTCAAGTGTTTGGGCTTGGATTTTCGGGTTTGGATTTTCGCTTGGACTTTCAGATCGGGACTTCCGATTTTTATTTATTTTTTTTTTTTGCTTTTTTTTTGATTTTTTTTTATTTTTTTGATTTTTTTTTAAACATATTTACACATAATACTGTTTCAGAAATTTACCATTGATTAGGCCGATTCAGACGCCTTCTTGGTCTGACAGCATGTAAGCGTTGTGAGTGTAGGCCTCCTGCACTAAGTATGGCCCGTCCAATTTGGAAGTAAGTTTGTCACCAGGCTGATACTTCATGTTGATGGGCCGTCGCACTGCAAGAACAAGGTTTCCAACTTGAAAAGATCGAGGGCGGACCCTGCGGTTGAATGTGTTGGTGAGCCGGGCTTGGTAGCACTCAAGTTGCTATTTTGCTTCGAGCCTCCTTTCATCGAGAGCTTCTAACTCATCCAGACGTAGACGAGCATTCTCCTCCTGTGTGAGTCCTTCTAGAACAGCCATACGCAGGGATGGAATCTGTGTTTCCAACGGTAGTATTGCTTCGACACCGTAGACAAGTGGGTATGGCGTCGCCTGTATTAGAGTCCGGTAAGTTGTACGATACGCCCATAATGCCTCTGGAATTCTGTCATGCCAATCTCTTTTGGATTTAGATACTACCTTCCGCAACATGTTGCATAAGGTCTTGTTGAATGCTTCAGCCAAGCCATTTGCTGGGGCATTGTACATGGATGACTTGTACTGCTTGAACTTGAACTTCTCGCAGAGCTTGTCAATTAAACTGTTGTAGAACTGCTTACCATTATCAGTGATGATGAATCGAGGGACTCCATAGCGATAGATCAGCTGAGTTCGGATGAAATTGGCAACATGCTCCTTCTTTACCTCTCTAAGTGGAATGACTTCAGCACATTTTGAGAAGTAGTCGGTTGCTGTGAGGATGTACAGGTGACCCAGGGATGACTTTGGCAAGGGCCCCCTAAGTCAAGACCCCAAGCTTCAAAGGGCCAGGATGAGACAGTTGGATGCAGTGGCTCCGATGGTTGATGTATGTAATTGACATGAAATTGACAAGCTTGACAAGTTTTAGCAAACTCAATTGAATCACGTATCATAGTTGGCCAGTAGTATCCCATCCTTCTGAGCTGAAAGTGCAACTTAGGCCCTGATTGATGTCCGCCACAAACACCAGAATGTGCTTCAGTGAGAGCCCGTTTTGCCTCTTCATTGCCTAGGCAACGAAGTAAAACTGCATCAAAAGACCTTCGATACAGAGCATCCTTGAGATATATGAAGCGGGGAGCTCGTCATTGAATTTCTGTCTCATGACGACGATCTTCGGGCAGCTTCCCGTGCTGTAGGTAGTCAATGATTGGTTGACGCCAATCCTTGTCCTCCGCGAGACGTACAGATACAGCGTTGACTGCTGTAGTTTCTTCATCATCCTTCTGTGGCACTATCCATTTCTGGCATACGGCAACAACTGTAGCCTGAATTTCTAACTTTACAAGAGAAGTGGCCAGGTTAGCCAACGCGTCTGCCTGAGTGTTTTCTCGTCGAGGCACATGCTCCAAGGTGATGCTTTCAAATTCATCCATTAGTTGTCGAGCACGTTGATGGTAAGGCGCGAGATCCTCTTTCTTGACATCATACAATCCTGTAAGTTGGTTGATGACGTGCTGGGAATCTCCATGGACTTCTATAGTTGGAATCTTCATATCGACAGCCATTTGAAGACCAATGATCAAAGCCTGGTATTCAGCAACATAATTTGAACATAACTCACCGAGAATGATAGCATATGGAAGTATTTGTCGTTGAGGAGTGACAAACACTATGCCAGAACCAGTACCATCACGCCTTGTTGCACCATCAAAGAACATTGTCCATGGTGGTAGTGTCTCAATGTAAAAGACCTCTTCATCTGGAAGATCATCTGTGAACTCCCAATCGGACGGGATAGGGTGATCTGCAAGGAAGTCTGCTAGAGTTTGTCCTTTGACTGCTTTTTGAGGCACGTAGACAATGTCGTAGCTTTGTAGGATTACTGCCCACTTGGCAAGTCATTCTGACAAGATTGGTCTAGATAAGATATATTTGACAGGATCAGCTCTGTCAATGAGACGTACCGTGTGAGCTTGCATGTAGTGCCTCAGCTTGTCAATGGCAAAGAACAATGCTAGGCATGTCTTTTCAATGGGCGAATAACTCAGCTCCGGACCGTTTAATGTTCTGCTCAAGTAATACAGGGCAACTTCCTTTCCCTACTCGTTTTCCTGTGCAAGTAAGGCTCCCAAAGATCTTTCCTGCGCTGCAATGTAGAGAATCAACGACTTTCCTTGAATTGGAGCTCCCAGGACTGGTGGATTAGAAAGGTACTTCTTTATGCTCTCAAAGGCTTTGCTGCAAGCTTCGTCCCACTCGAAGTTGACATCCTTCTTCATCAACCGATGGAAAGGTTGACATCTCCCAGCTAAATTGGAGATGAAACGGCGAATGTAGGCCAGCTTTCCTTGTAGACTTCGCAGTTCGTGCAGATTTTTAGGTTCATGCATCTTTTGAATTGCCTCAACTTTTGACTGATCAACTTCGATTCCACGATGGCGCACCACGAACCCAAGAAACTTTCCTGATGTGACACCAAATGCACACTTAAGAGGGTTTATTTTAAGCTGATGCCTGCGCAGTCTTTCAAATACCGTCTTGAGATCCTCGAGGTGGTCTTTGCGCTTCTTAGTCTGTACAACTAAGTCATCAACATAACATTCTACAATCTTGTGCAGCATGTCATCAAAAATTTTTTGCATAGCACGTTGATAAGTGGCGCCAGCATTTTTTAATCCAAATGGCATAACTTTGTAGCAGTATATACCTTTTGGGGTGCGGAATGCTGTCAACTCCTCGTCTTCTGGTGCCATTCTGATTTGGTTATAGCCTGAAGAACCATCCATGAATGACAATGCTTCGTGACCCGTTGTTGCATCGACTGTGATCTCTGTTATGGGCAATGGAAAGTCATCTTTCGGACAGGCCCTGTTAAGATCTCAAAAATCAACACATACCCTCAACTGTCCATTCTTCTTTCTTATCGGGACTATGTTGGCAATCCACGTTGGGTAGGTGACCTCTCGGATGAAGCCAGCATTGATCAGCTTGTTAACCTCCTCCTCGATTTGTGGAATGAGTTCTGGGCGGAACCGTCGTTGTGGCTGCTTGACAGAATGAACACCTTTCTTTACTGCTAGACGATGCACCGCAATTTTCGGGTCAAGTCCAGACATTTCTTTGTAACTCCATGCGAACACGTCCCTGTATTGACTTAATACAAATGTAGGTCGGAGATCTTTTGGAGAGTCAAGATTGACCTCCTTGAGTGACATGTAATGCAGAGATCCTGACTTCATCTTTTCTGTTTGATTGGACAAGCTTGTCTTCGAAGCACTTCTGACTCGGGTTGGGTGTGTCCTTCCTCCTATTTAAGATTAGTACAATAATAAAAAAGGGAAAAGGGGGCTAACCTTCTAGACGTCGTGACTTCGACACATAGTGTAAGAATGTGATGGTGCTTGCAGATGGAGCCTCCTACAGGCAAAGTTCGGCAGGCTGTGGCTGTTTCTCACCTGTTAGGGTCTGCATTGTTGTATTGTCGCCTTTTATACTCGTGCGAGGCAGGAGTGCTGAATTGTGGTCTCGCCTTTTATGCTCGTGCGAGGCAAGAGCGTTGAACTATGATGTCGCCTTTTATACTCGTGCGAGACAGGAGTGCTTTGTTGTGGAGCTGTTCAGCTAAGAAGCTACGGATCTGCTGAGCTGTTGAGCTGCTTGTTGAGCTGTTGAGCTACTTGTTGAGTTGTTTGTTGAGCTGGTGAGCTACTGAGCTGTTGAGCTGCTGAGCTACTTGTTGAGCTGTTGAGCTACTTGTTGAGTTGTTTGTTGAGCTGTTGGGCTACTGAGCTCCTTGTTGAGCTGTTGAGTTGCTGAGCTGGACTTTGATTCAGGGTCTAAGTTTTACCCTCGAATCTGGATTTGAACTTTGAGTTGGAATTTAGATTTGGGCTTTGAGCCCGGGTTTAGCCGAATTTATGTTTGGCTTTGAATTTTGTTGGGTTTTGAGTCGGGATTTGAGATTTGCCCCCGAATCTAAATTTGAATTTTGATGGAGAATTTTGACAATGCACAAAAGTTTCAGACCTTTTTTTTTTCTTTTTTTTGCATTTTTTAATCTTTTTTGATTTTTTTTTTTACATTTTTTTCTTTTTTATTTTGTTTTATTTTTTTCTTTTTTTTTGAGAATTTTTTTTTTATTTTTATTTTCTTTCTTTTTTTGAATTTTTTCCTTTTCTTTGCCTTTTTTTTGAGAATTTTTTTCTTTTTTTTTTTTATTCTTTTTAACATAACAGTAGTTCCGAAATTTACCTGCTTTATTAGGTTAAGTCGAAATGCATTTTTGACCTGATAACATGGAAGCATTTTTTTTCGAACTAGACATGACCCATTCCACTTGGAAATGAGCTTGTGGCTGAGTCGGTACTCTCGACCTTCTGTTGATTCGATTGGCTAAAAACTGTGCCCCCAAATCGAGATGATTGAGGACAATCTTCGCGGTTGACAGCATCAGTGGGTTGGGCTTGGTGATGGTCTTTGTTGACGTTGTCCATTTGCTGACCTAATTTCTTCATATTTTCAATTAACTGTGCATATCCGCTAATCAGCCGTGAATATCCGTGGTTTAAATCTGCAAATATTTTTTCTATGTTGGTGGTGTTGGTCAGCCTGACATCAGTAGTGGTAGATGGTTCTCCACGGAAGACTGTTGTAGAGGGCCCGTCTGATCTTTCCTGACTTGTTTTAGCACAACACGTTGGATTTTGCTGTTCAGCAGAATTTGATGCTCTATAGAAGACTGGAGTAGAGGGATCTTCTTCTTCCTCTGTGTTCGTTTGTGCAGAATAGGTCAGATTCTGCTGTTGGACAGAATTTGATGCTTTACCCCTAACTTCGGTAGGGGTAGGTGATCGACTCCTCTGTTTAGTGACAGAGTCACGTGAGAAATCTAACTGCTGTGTGAGCTGCAAGTCCTCAATTTTAACTTTGTTGGTGGCGAGGAACTTTGTTCTTGCGTGAGTCTGTGGACTCATTTGAGTGGCAAAGAACTGTGTCCGTCCGCGGGTTTGTGGTCCTGCGTACCCAGGTAGGGTAGTTGATGCAAGCAGTGGAGCAGTTACCTTCTTTTTTGTAGCAGTGGTTGTACTCCTTTTTGTTGTCATTTGATGTGTCGAACACCTGTTAAATTTTATTTTTTTTTTCACTTTTTTTTTTTACTTTTTTACCTTTTTCGTCTTTTTCTCTATTTTGTCTTTTTCTCTTTTTCTTTTTCTTTTTTCTTTTTTTCTTTTTCTTTTTCTTTTTCTTTTTCTCGGCTCTTTTCTTTTTGCCTTTTTTTTTTTTTAAGGAATAAGAGATGGGAGGTGAAGATATCCCACCGAGCGTGCCAAAAATTTGTAACGGGTAAATTTCGAGTCTAAAATAATTAAATTAGAAAATACAAAAATAAATTACAAATAAAAATAAAAGAAAATTTATGTGGGGTCGATCTCTGTAGATCCTCCAATTAGTGTTCCTTTTTTGACTCCGTCAGGGGCTGCACGAGTTTGATCTTGACAGAAATAAATTCCACGACTTTTTTTTGAACTGGGTAGACTGAAACTGGATCTAATTTGGACGTTTAAACTACGGTTAAGGACCGCAGAGACTTGATTTGAGCTGATTTGGTTTAATTTCACCGAGGGTCGAAGGGACTTGTTCTCGGATGAGTTGCCTAAATTTTGCTAAGAGCCGTATGAGCCTTAATCCCAGCCAGATTTGTAGTAATTTGATATTTTCAGATCTATATTCTCATAAATTCAGATTTAGGGCGATCAGAGAATATAAATCTAAAAATAACTTTAGAAATGGAAACAGCAAATTTTTTGGGTCTTACCCCTGAAATATCTCTCAAAAAGGAGTTAGGAGAGTATACTGCAGAGCAAAAGCACGTAAGAAAAGGAGAAATTTTCTTTAGAGATTTTCAAAATTTTCTTTTTCTCTCAAATTCTCTGAATTTTCTGTTTACAGATTTGCTGAATCTGTTTTGAACTGAGGGTAGGAGCCTATTTATAGGACTTTCTTTCCGTGTGAAAACGTCGTGTGAAAGGAAGAAAAAATAAGCCACCAACTGTGCAGTTGGTGGCTTGGTCGGCAAAGCTGACCTTTGACAAAGCTGACCTTTGAAATTTCAAAGGTCAGCTTTGGCGACCTTTGAACCTTTTTTTTTTTTTTTCAAAAGAAACGTGTTTACACTAACTTTTATTCGTCCACCGGCATCGTAATATTTCTCGAAATTTTAAGTTGCGGGTATGCTTTTTTTTTTTTTTCACAAAGAAAAGATGCATCACAAATGTGTCGTGTGAGCCGATGTCAAGGTAATCCGGTTTAAACACTTCGCTCGATCATTCCATAAGAGCAAATCTACTATCGAAATACTGATGGGTCTGAAAGAGGATTCTCAACAACCGACTTTGCAGTTAATGAGTATAAACTACAGGATAATGGGGCTGGCGCAAACGAGGAGACTAGAATTCAGGTTGTGGAAGGAGAAGACCCTCCAAGTAACCATCAAGTCACAGACCTTAGTGGTTGAGGGTATGGAATTGGATTCGAATTCCTTAAGTGAGATATGAGCTTCTTAATAACTCAAGATTTGTTTCTAAGAAATTTCTGGTCATAAAAAAAAAAAAGGAATTTCTGGTCATAAAAAAAAAAATGTGGTGTAGAATTTTTCACCATCATTATGTTTCCTAATGGCTTATATGTTTTTATAAATAAAAATTTATCAAAGATTGTGGCGGGATTGACTGATTGAGCTCAATACGTGTATATATTTTTGTCTTAAAAATTGGAAAAGTTGAGGTACTTAATAGTACCGCTAAAGAATATTGTATCTGTTTATAGAGGTTGAAGGAATCCAATAGTTACTGCATGCTATAAGGGTAGGTGCAAGTTTAATCCATTATTGGCCCTTGTAACACTCAAACCTAAATATTTTAGTGTTACAATATAGAGTACTTACTACTAGACTATAATGATGTGTGATACAGTATTCAGCCCGGTGTATTTAAAGGTAGCAATTGCCTGTTTACAATCATAGTCAACACTCGTTGACTTCATGGCTTAGAGGAAAATTCTTGTACACTCTCTCCCTCACTGAGTTACATAGAAGCATCACATGCTTTTAAATTCCCACCACCACCATTAATTTCATTCCACAGAGGAAACTGCACTGACAGTAACCTCAGAAGCTCCCATGAACCCTCTCCACTTCAGTCTCTCATGTCACTATAAAAGCCCAATGTATATGTGTGCTCGTGCCATTTAAATTTCCAAAGTTCTAATCTTTTGATATCCAATCTCACTATCTTTGCTGATTTGTATGTCAAAATTAAGTTTGTTAGGCTAACTTCTTATATTATAAAGTTTCAGCCTAATTAAATGGAAATCACAGTTATATCAGCCGAAGGCCTCAAGAAGGCAGCTTCAGTGCATTTCTGTCACCGTCTCAGGCCCTTCATCACCATCACCACGTACACGCCATACCCATGTAACGGTGATGAGAAGCGCCACGTGCGCACCACAAGGGTTGATGATCATGGAGGAGTGAATCCCACTTGGGGTGACAAATTCCAGGTCCCCATTGACGCGGCCTTTTTGGCCAATAGGCATTCTTGCATATACCTTCAACTCTACACAAAAAGGCTAATCATGGGCCCGGTCCAGCTGGGTTGGTGCCAGATTCCGGTTTCCGATATCGTGTTCCCGCCGGGAGATCCAATAAGGAACCTGAGTTACCGGATGAGGGCTAGAGACGGGACAAGGTGCCCGGGAGTAGTAAATGTTTCCATCAAATTAACGGGTTTTCAACAAGTGGCCCCCCGTTACCATCTCTTGGATTCGGATCACAAAGATTCGGGCGCGTGTAAAACAGTGATTGGCATACCAGTCACAACTTTTCCACACATGAGCATGTGCCAATGGTAATTTAGCTCTTGGAATGTAACTCTGTAAAACTGATTGCATGTGAACTGGAACTCTTTTTTTTCACTTTTCTTTTTGATTGAAAAATGAATAAACAGTGATTGTAGAGCACATTGTACTAGAGCACCCTATGAAGGAGGCCGAACCATCATCGCATGAAATAAGCCAAAGAATCTCTATTAAGTCTATGAGAAAATAAATCTCACCAATCTAGTAAATGTTATTAAGTTGTTCATGACTTGTAGTCTCACCGCTTGATTTGATATCAGCTTGAACGCGTGTGCGAGCCCCTTTATCGTGTCAACCACACAAGTAATGGTTTTTTTTTTTAATTAGAAGACTTGGGGCTGTTTAAATTACATGTTGAATATTACTGTTGTTAATTATTATTATTTATTGCTATTATGAATTGCTTTATTATTGCTGATTGTTGATAAAACTAATAAAATATTTGATTAATTTTATACTTACTATTACTGTTGAATAATGAAATATATAAATTAAACATATAATTTATGTAAATATATAATATTAAAAATTTTATTTTTATATTTTATATTTTTATATTTTTATAATTATATTTTAGAAATAATATTGAGAATTATTTTACATAATTTTTAAGTTTTTTAAAAAATATTAATTTTTACTAAATGATAAAAATTATTATATTTGAGATTTTTTAATAAGTGTCAGTATTAAAAAAATTAAAGTGAAAAAAATATTATTTAAAAATAGTCAAAAAAAAAGAAATTATTGAAGTTATATAAATACTAATAAAATTAATTAATATATCTAATTCATGTTACAAGTAAAAAAATAATAGTAAAATTATATAAATATTTTTTAAGGGTAATTTAGTTCATATAAATTATTATTAATATTAAAAAGTGAAAAATAATTCAAAAAATTGTAAAAAATAACCTGAAACTGTTTTTCAATCAGCTGCTGTTAGAGAGTCAAATAAAGAAATAAGTAGGATAAAACAGTAACACAAAAAAATTTACCAAACACCTATCTTTCCGCTTTTTAAAAATAAAATATAAATACATTCCTTTAAAAGTTTACCCAAACACCTCTTTATTAGATTATAAACCGTATGATGAGAATTATTTTTTTTTCTTTATAAAAACTATACTTTCTTTCTAAAATTATAATTTCAAACCTTTAAAATACATATCTATGTTTTAATCATTGGGACAGTCTTAAGTGTTTTTTTTTTTTCCTTTCGTAATGGTTGTCGCATGTGATCGTTGAGAAAAATAAAAAGTTTTGTATAAACTAGTAGAGTCCATTTTCTTCTCTTCTTTACAAAACAGAGAATGAACTGAAACCCAACCGAAAAAAAAAGGGGGAAGAAGAAGAAGAAAGTCTCATGTGTGGAAAAGTGTTTTAACACTGGGAAATATTAGATTTAAGCTACTTTAAACACGTTATTATGAACACGGTGTTTCCTCCTACTCGAACCTGTAAGCATTAGATCATAATGGAGTGTCCCTCGATAGCAATTATATTAATTAGAAGAAAATTGCAAACAAGATAAAATAGACTAAAATGTTAATTAAAACACCGCTGGTGTTATGTGATTTGGGAATGAATTATAAGCCTAAATTATAGCTGTTAAGAACTCTAAGACAGAGGTATTTAAAATATAGTCCAACTATGGGACATAAAAAATGACGATTGACTGGTCATAGAAATGGAAAATTAATAATTTCTTTTAAAAAAATCAAAATTTAAAATAACGCTAAATAAGTTTAAGATATCACTAATACATTTAAACTTTAGAAGCAATACTAATAGGGCCCCTTTTTTTTTCCTGTGTATAATTCCACACAATGAGTCAAGCTGCGACTAGCACCTCGCTGCCTTTTTTTTTTTTTTTTTAATTTCACTAGTCTTTCTAAAGAAAATGGACATGGTGATATACATGCACTTATAAATGTATTATTATAACCGTTAGTCATAATTTTTATATTTTTATACACGATGATCAATAGTTAGAATTAAATGAGATAAGTACCTGTCCAAGCCTTTCTATTTTCCCATTCTTAATAAGCTTTCCTTTCTATTTACAACTGGAGAAAAGCTTATTTACGTGTATACAGGGTGGCATGGTCTGCACCTTCAAACTAAAATCAGGACATCTTTGGCTTTTTGGCGAGACACAGACAAGTAAGTAGTGGGGCAGTCATCGTCTTCTCTCACAAGCCACAACTTGTCTTCCGTTGGGGCGTGGGCGCATTGTGCGTCACTTATCAGGAGCACACACGCTTTCCTCGAATCCAGCTTAATTAGTTGACTTGGTTTGGGTCCACGCTTAATTTACATGTGAACTCTGCAAGCCCACACCCACTTGTCGACGAAAAAACATAATGGACGAAAACTTGGAAATAAGACGAGAAAAAACAGCCCATTATTGCCAGTGAGGCGCTCAAAGAGAACAAAGTTTGTAGACCAGTTGAACTAAGTAGTTTTTTAGGGTCCGTTTGGAAACGCTGTCAGTTTTTTGTTTCTGCTTTTCAATTTCTGTTTTTTGTTTTTGCTGTTTGCTGAATTTTTGTGTTTATTGCTGTCAATTTTTGTTTTTTTTTCTATAAGAATAAAAAAATAGGTAGAAAAAGGATAGTGAGAGAAATGGTAAAAAGAGTATAAATATAGAGAGAAAAATGGGAGAGAGAGAGAGAGAGAGAAAGAGGGTAGAGAGAGAATGAGTAGAGAGAGAAGAAAGAGAATGAGTAGAGATAATGACATAAAGAGAAAGGGTTAAGAAAGAATGAGTAAACAGAATAGTAGAGAGAGAAAATGAGAGAGAGAGGGTAGAGAGAGAATGAGTAGAGAAAATGACAAAGAGAGAGAGGGTAGAGAGAGAATGACAAAGAGAGAAAAGAGAGAGAGGGTAGAGAGAGAACGAGTAAAGAGAATGATAGAGAGAGAAAAAAATGAGAGAGAGAGGGTAGAGAGAGAATGAGTAGAGAGAATGGTAAAACAAGAAAAAAGTGAAAGAGTCTGGGTAGAGAGAGAATGAATAGAGAGAGAAAAAGGAGAGAGAGAGAGGGTAGAGAGAGAATGAGTAGAGAGAGAAAATAGAGAGAGAGGGGGTAGAGAGAGAATGGTAGAAATAGAAAAAAAGGGAGAGAATGATAGAGATAGAAAAAGGAGAGAGAGAGTAGAGAGAGAATGAGTAGAGAGAGAAAATAGAGAGAAAGAGGGTAGAGAGAGAATGGTAGAGATAAAAAAAAGGGAGAGAGGAGAGAGAGAAAATAGAGAGAGAGAGGGTAGAGAGAGAATGGTAGAGATAGAAAAGGGAGAGAAAGGGTAGAGAGAGAATGAGTTGAGAGAGAAAATATAGAGAGAGAGAGGGTAGAGAGAGAATGGTAGAGATAGAAAAGGGAGAAAGAGGGTAGAGAGAGAATGAGTTGAGAGAGAATGAGTAGTGAGAGAAAAAATATAGAGAGATAGAGAGAGGATGAGTAAAGAGAGATATGGTAAAGAGGGTGGATAGAGAAAGAAAATGTTGTGAGAGAAAGTATAGAAAAAAAAGTGAAAAACAAAATCGGAAAGTTATTTTTATTGTTTTCATAATTTGATTTTTTTCTTTGAAAAACACTTTTAACTTTTCAACAAAAAACAGAAAACAGAATCAATAACAAACATGTTTCCTGTTTTTTTTGTGAAAAATAAACAGAAAACAGAAAACTTAAACCACTCCAAACGGGCCCTTAACATATCGATTTTATTCGAGATCTCTTATTGAATTGCTCTTTCAATGAGCATTCTCAGAGACCAAATACCAGATCAACGCCAGGCACAGATGATCAAGGAAGAAGAAGTATAGAATCCGAGCCAATATTTCTACGTTAAGTAGTCATCCTTTTATACAAGGTATATCGATTAGATTTTTTTTTTTTTCGGAGGGAGAGAATTTACTATAAAGTTTCAAACTTTGTGTCTCATTCTAAATTTGTATTTTTATACTTGGTGGCATTATGTCTAAGAGCCTTAATATCCGGGTATACGGGCTCTGGGTGGCCACCGTCATTTGACTTTTTTGGTTTTTTTTTTTTCATCTTAATCTGATACATATTTGATTTTTCAGTTTATTGCACACTAAATTTATTCTTTATACATATAATATATAATATTGCCCATTAAGTTTGAATATGTTGCAAATAAATCTTAAAAATTCTCTATTCTTATATTTGTTGCATATTAACCTTAATTTTTATATATATAAAATACTTTTTAAAAAAAAAAAAAAAAAATTGATGTGTCCCACCGCCCTCTTCCTCCCGTTACCTCCTGTCCCTAGCTAGTAGCTACCAATTCTCTATATCTAATTTGTTGTATATCTTTGGATTCTTGAGATTGGTAGGTTAAACTACTAAATCATTCTGTACACCAACGTTAATTATAAGGCATTTGCTTTTCAAAGTACTGAATCATCGGGGAAGTGCGGTGCTTGCTTCCATCATGAAGGGGACACAATCATATCAAATCGGTGCGCCGACATAGAGTACAAATTTTAGTGTCCATACCATGTAAGAACTTAACTTTTTTTTCTTTTCTTGTTTTTTTTTTTTTTTTTCTGTGGATCCAGAATCTTTTTGTTCGTGGGGTAATTTTATACAACAAAAGATTTTTAAAAATTGTTTTATTTGGAAGACCACGTTAAAAATTTAGATTTCTACCATGTTAGTCATGGGTTCTTATTTGTGAATGAGATGTAAGATTTATGTAAATAAAAAAAGTTATGTGATTAGTTGACGGTGAAATTAGTGTTTGAAAAAAAAAAAAGGTAAAAATATATAAAATAGTAAATCTTTTCTTTTATTTTCAAAAGTTTAGATATTAACACCTTTACATGATTTTTTTACTTGTCAATACCATCAAATGCATCTTCATTATTTGCATCAAATAATTATTGGCGCGAAGGTATCATCGCAACATAAAGAAGAGAAATACTAGCAACAATCATTTTTATTTTCTCTTTTACAGTTGTTACTTACGTGACAGGTGTTGATTGGTTATCAAAAAGTTAAATATCAAAAATATTATAGAAATACTATTAAAAAATGTTGATGTGTTGATTTGTAATTAGTGTCTGTAAAAGAGAAGGTAAAAAGTGATTATTCGTAACAAATCTCAAATAGAAAATATTTATATGGTTTTTGTTTTATGGTTGAATATCAAATAAAATGTCTCTTTAATTAAGAAAAAAATTTGTCGGCGTAAGTAAGATTATGGCTTAGAAAAAAAGGATAGTATACAAATATGATTAAAAAATAAAAGTACTGACTAATCAAAGAAAATCTTATATCTTTCTATCCTCGTGTCGCTATTTGCTTTTCCCTTGATTAGAATTTTTTTTAACCATCGTGTAACTCTGTAAAACTACAAAAATATTACGGTAATAACCCTTGAAATGACTTTTTTTTATTGACTTAAATTTTTTTCTTAATTTTTGATTAGTTAAAATTCTCAAGTTTTGGAAAAACAAAACATTAATGCAGATATTTTCCTTTTCCACAGCGCTTTTAACTAAAACAAAAGAGTGAAGGAAAAAACAGAGTTGTGCAGATTAAAAAAAAAATTATATTGTGGAGACAAATTGAACAAGGCTCAAATATGAGTTAACCTTTTAATGATAGCCTTGATTTTATACATAAAAAAATGCCAAAACAGTAACTAACAATTAGAATTATATATTAATGAGTTTATATTCACTGTTATGTCTATTTTTCGTGTCTACATTATATATTTTTTTGAAAAAACAGTCAAACAAGAAAATAATTTTTAGACTAATTCATTAACAGTTACCTAAGATTCATATTTCACAGACGGGCTTCTCACAGGATAAGTGACATTGCAGGTATCAAAATTGTTACTCTCAATTTCAATACAATAAGCAAATGAGGATTTATTGACTTTATAATAACTCAGCTGGGGCATAATTTCTATTGATGTAAGTCCCCGATTGCCTGTAGATTGAGAAGAGTAAAGAGGTGATTCATGCGTCTCTTACTTCAAAATGTACCTATCATGTCTAGAGATATACCCATGAAATGATAAGGTGCTAATTGAAAATGGTGGTTTCTCTGCAGTATGCTAGGAGGAGAACTACAATGTAAAACCCGAATCCAATTTCAAAGCATATTTTAATAGGCTGCATTCGAGGTTTTAAAGCAGAAAATGAATCTGCTAATGGTGTGGGCGCTTTTTTTAAGTCAAAAAAAGTTCCGTAAATTAGGCTGCTTTCAAAAATTTCTCAGTTTATTCACCAAAATTGAGGAGGTGGAAGATTTTAATACAACGTATCCTTATGTTCATGGATGCATCTCTGCAACAAGTTAAAGGAAAAATGGAAAGTTGGCCTTACAGGCATCCCTTATGGCACCCCTTGTATTGAAAACAATAAGGTTTTTGCATTGATTTTGTCCGACTTCATATATTAGAAGGTATTTTTTGACACAAATAAATCGTTGCATTAATATTTTTTGAAATCGTTGCATTAATATATAAGAAGGTTTTGATACAGAGTTTACCAGACATGTATCATCCATGAACATCCCCTGCCAATTAGCCATGAAGTCCTTTGAACAGATAGCGGTGCTTGGATGGATCCTTAGGCTTATTCTTTGCCTGCCCTTGTCCACCATTTTCGTGTTTTCCGGTGCTGCAAAAAATGGCAAATGATCACGGTGGCCATCAGGCTACATGCAGGAGACCTGACCTTAGATTTAAAGGAGAAGATAATAGAAACACATACCTGTATTCCATCCCATTCGCACCGGACATGACACTCGTGGATCCGGCATAACAACAAGCTTCGTGAAGGGCTATTTCATCGGTATCTACTTTCAGTTGCTCTAAGCCAACCGCATCATCACCAGCGCGTAATTCATCTGATGCATAAAACATGTCAAAAGCTACTATTTGAGCTGTCATGTGGAAAGTAAACTAGCGTAAACTTGTGTAAACTTCTTTAAACTTTAAGTCTCAAGTTTGAGTCTTAGTTGGAGTCAATTAACTAAAAGACTACATGGTCAAGCGAGGTCATTTCGCTCGGTTCTTGTTCAAACAGTTCTTGTTACTGATGTTTTTGCTTTTGCTGCTTGAGTATGAACCCAAATGTGAATTGAGTTGTTCTGGGGTTTGGTTAAAATTGGTAATTAGATTGTAGAACGTTTTTGTAACTAGGCTAATGCAATGTTGCTTCTATCAGGGAATGTTTCGCATGGCAATTTGGAGCAAACGGTCTGTATATATATACCTGGATTATATCGTTTTGTTTCATCTTTTGAAGGCTGAGCATGAGCTGGTGGCATTATTTTTATGTGGCTTTTCTTGTTCGTTTTGTTTCTAGCAAAAGACCGTCGAGATTATGATGTTAGAGATACTTATCATTCATCACAAATTTTGTCTCTCCATTTGCAATATAACGAAAATAAACAGAAAAATTGGTTGCTATTTAGATCTTCCTGGTATAAGGAATGGTTAGATCTCAACCTTGTTCTCAAAACAGTGTGTAAATGTAACCTCACAGCGTAGGTCATTTTAGTCCCAGCATGGGTTAATTGAATATGCTTGAAACTTTAAGTCAGCTGTGGTGGTCAGTTCATTTTACAGTTAAAGTTGGGGTTACACATGAATATGTGACCCCTCTTTGTTTTCATGATGATGGAAATGCCGTTGTTGCAGCTGAAAAAGTTGGCCACCATTGGCATAAACTGAAAGTCCAAAATCAAAGAATACAACTAGTAAACGAATTGTGCAACATGGGGTAAAATAAAATTCACTTTCAGCCTAAATCTACTGACTCTACTTGCAAATTTGTAGTTTTCACAAAGTTTACAGCAAATTGTTTCACACATGTCATATGTTAATGTTAAAACCTGGAGAGGATTTGGAGAAAAATAGAAGAAGAGAGGAAGTAACAGAAGAGATTTAAGAAGACTTAAGACTTAAGAAGAAGAACCAAAAGAGAGAGGGATTCATTAAAGGGGAATACAGATGAGCATAAGCTTTACAAAATTCATGACTCCTCTCTATAGATATCACGCTTATTATATGCCTGCACACTAGAAAGTAACTGACTCTTTACAATTGAAACAACTACAAAATAAGAAACAAAATAGCTAATGAGCTTGGGCTTATAAACTGGACTGATCCAGCACATTTGGATCCTAACAGTTCAATGAAAAAGATCAAAGGAAGAGCATTTCTTCAATAGCTTTGTCTCCATGATGTAATCATGGAATGTTGCACGCGTCCTGCCTTCCCATTGCAATAGCTTCCATAGTTGCAAGGTTGTCAGCTTCATAACTGCCAAAATTGTTTGCACAACTGATGAGATTAGTGCAGCAACCATACTGCTCGCTTGCTACAAATGGATGTTTTAATGCCTCCGAAGGAGACAAACGTTTTCCAGGATCAACTTCGAGGAGACCGCGTAAAAAATCAATGAGAAGTGTTCTCGTTTGTTTCTCCTTTGCATACTCTTCTGTTGATATGTTCTCTTTGTAGGGATGGTTTTCAATAATTTGCTTCAGCTTTGGGTGCTGCCCTTTGAGAACTCTTGTCACGTCAACTAAAATTTCATCTTGAGAAGCTCCAAGAAAAAGTGGCACTCCAAGAAAGAGCTCTGAAACTATGCACCCAAAGGACCACATGTCGATGGCCGTATCATACACGTTTCCACAGATAACTTCAGGAGCTCTGTAATTCCTAGTCTGGATATATGAGGAAAAGATTTCATCTTCCATGCAAGCTATTCCAAAGTCAATTATCTTGATTGCGCCTGGTTGTGCACTTGAACATTGAAGAATGTTTTCTGGCTTCAAATCAGCATGGATTATTCTAGCCTCTTTAAGCAGACATAATCCTTCTAAAATCTGTCTTGAATACGATCGAACGGTGCTTAGTGGTAACCCCCTAAACTGGTCCGCTGCAAGAATTGAATGCAAACTCTTTCCAAGTAACTCAAAAGTAATACAAACATGTTTCTTGTGCACAAACTGATCGAGAATTCGGACAATATGATATTCATCAAAAGGGTCATGCTCCTCTGTCAATTCGGTCAAGATAGATACTTCTATCAAAGCTTGATGACAGTAAGCGGGGTCATTCTTTATTACTTTCACAGCAACAAAAAGATCGTCCGTTCCTTCAACAAAACACTTAGCAACCTGTCCAAAAGATCCTTTGCCAAGAACATCTTTAACAATGTATCTCCTTTTTGCCTCTAGATTGACCAAAGGACAATTATGATACATAATAAGATCATTAAAGATGTTGTCATAGCCATCGTTGTAGACTCCTATTGATGGCTTGGTGAGGTATCTTCCACCACACAATCCTCCATAAGTTTCAGCATCAAGAAAAACTTCGGCCGCCGTTATTCCCATTGTTGGCTCTTATTCTCTCGACTGTGGATTATACTACTAATCTGTAGAGTGAGATTTGACAAATCGAAAGTGGAATATCGAATATCATTGTTGGGGGGGGTATATATAGACATCCTTGTGAATCCGTGTCCAATTCTGACTACAGGAAACTAAACCAAATCAGAAATTAACTTTTGAAATCCTAAAACTGTTTTTATTAGTTAGTGATAAGAGTAGTTTCCATCCACTTGGAATTAGAACTCCTTTTCCTACCCGATTACTATATTTCAGGCACTGTAAATAATTACTTTGACTCTTTTTCTTCAGGCAAGTTCCAAGAAATCAAGCAACTTGGAATAATTACCACCAAGTAAAAATTGGACTCTTGTGCTTGTGGCGTGAAACCTGATACAGAGTTTGCGCTAAAATTTATTTCTCATTTTGCACTCGTTTTGCTATTGTTGGAAGTTAAACATAGACACAGATTGTTGTTCCACTCGTCAGGAAAAAGTTGCCAGAGTGCACAGTTTTGGAGTACAGCATTGCTTTTAGATTGAATGAAATTAACAATATCTAAACTCTGTATCTTGTGTCACTCAACAAGCACAAGAGTTCATTTTTTACTTGGTGGTAATTATTCCAAGTTGCTTGATTACTTGGACCTTACTCGAGGAAAAAGAGTCCTGGTAAAAATAGTCCAGGTAATTGTTTCCAGTATAGTAATCAGGTAGGAAAAAGAGTTCGTATTCCAAGTGGATAAAAACTACTCTTATCACTAACTAATACAAACAATTTTAAGATTTCAAAAATTCATTTTTCATTCAGTTTGGTTTCCTGTAATCGGAATTGGACACGGATTCATGAGTTTACGCTAAATTAAAATCATATTGATCTTTCTCTACTAAGGAAAAGAAACTGAAAACATGCAAGGCCAAATTATTTATAAGAAAAAAAAAAATCAATTAAACAGTGTTTAACGAGATAGAGTTTAGATGTGGTTAATTTCATTCAATCTAAAAGCAACGTTGTACTCCAAAACTGTGCACACCGGCAACTTTTTCCTGACTAGTGGAATAACAATCTGTGTCTATGTTTAACTTCCAACGACAGCAAAACAGAGTGAAAATGAGCCAATAAGCGAATAGCTAATATAGAGCACATTCTTTTCAATATAATCACCAAGGGGTAATCGCATTGTCTCTTACAACAAACCCTTAACGCTTCACCAACATGTTTGAAGCAATCCGTGTATAAAGCAAAGGAGAACCCGAGAAAAAGCAGTACAAGTGTCTTAGACAATGCGATATGTTTCTAACTAACAAAAAAAAAAAAAAACGAAAAAATTGCCAAGTGAGTGGTTCCAACATAATTAGTGCTCAAGATGCTCTAGGCAACACCAATACACACATGCAGTTCCACAAGCCTCAGAGCAATAGCAGAATAGTGCCACCCCCGACACGCTACAACCACATGAAAACCATGATAATAAATAAAAACACATCTACTAAGTTGAGTCTGATGGGCCAAATGGCAAGCTTCAGCATAAAGCTTCATCGTGCAAGCATCACGAGCAAGCACAAAAGGGTCCAAGATCATTTGCTATACTTCTACACTTCCTCCCCATCTTGCCTGCTGCTCTTCAAGATATTATACTTGCAGAGAGGACAAGTCGCATTAATACATAGCCACTTATCCACACACGCACAGTGAAAGTGGTGACCACAAGGAAGTTCCCTTAGCTCCACTCCGTCATCATATGAAGAGAGGCAGATGCAGCATTCCTACATGTTAGCACAGGCATTGATCAGTCATGTATGAATCGTCTAAATTGGATATAAGAGCCTTCAAACCAAATTATCACAAGAAGAAAACATGACACGCACTTAAAATGCCACAGAATTCAAATTATCACAAAGAAGAAGAACAATTCCAAGGGAACCTAGAATTAAAAAAGGTACCGCATCTTCTCGTGAAAGAGCATGTTCGATAGGGGAATCTGTGCCACATTCAGTCATTATTCCCCCAAATGGACCTTGAGCATCACCGGCAAGCTTCTCATCAGTGCCAACCCTTCGAAATTTGAATTTTGAGAGCTGTTCGATGTCTTCTTTGGATGCTCCTTCCTGGTGCAATGGGTTGCATACGAGATTAAATGGGTGAAAAAACCATGACACTGGTATAAAAATTACATACATGTCCACCACAAAAATTAAATCAAAGAATGACTTGACATGAAAACCCTATAAGAATAATTCCCTTTCATCCTATAAGAATGACACCCACCCTGAAGAGGGGGGGGGGGGAGAAGAAAGAAACAGCAAGAAAACATAAACAGCTACCTGGTCTGCAACAGCGTATAGGATTGCAATGATACATGGAAGACAACAGCACACTGCAATGCCAATAACGCAGGCCAGAGCAACACAGAAAACGACAAAGAACACATCAAAACCAAGAAAAATTATGCAAAGCCTGCAAATAAAAATAAAATTGCAAAAGGTGAGATTCTAGTACGAAATACTTCAGTATCAATTGAGAGAGGAACGAAAAAAAATGAGAAAAAAGAAAGGAACAAACCAATAAAGCTGTGGGGAGCTATGTGCCAAAGCTTGACCACCAGCAGATACCCAGTAAAATCCAATAATCCACCAGACAAATGAGAACATCGTATTTGCAGACTCCAAATGCTTCGCAACACTGCTGAGAAGATTGAGACAGAAACTGTCAGCACAAAAATATATCCCTGCAAACCCCATATGCAGTTCTACCATATGCATTAAACAAAAACACAAAGACACCAGGAGTCCAATGAGTCCCAATTACAACGCGAAGTTCCAAAGATAGCCAATGACTCAGACATGACCACATAAATACGATGGATTTAGGACACCCCTCAAGTCAAGTTCAAACTTTAACAGCAATATTCCCTTGTTTTGAGCACAAAACTCAAATCACAAAAGGCCAAGCATGTTAAATAAGGCATAGTTTGTAATCAGTTGTAACATCAATCACCAGCCAATAACCTCGAATCACGAAAAATCAAAAGTTCAAATATTTGTCCAGTTGATTAATTTAACTACGGACCAGTAACTCCAATTCATCCCTTTCTACAAAACAAAAATAATCTTCATGATTGGTCAGTCACACAGAGTTAACAAAATAAATATACAAGTCAGACAAGATAGCTCAAATTCATCAGTATCATCGAACAGATTCAGACAGATTAGATATGTTCTAGTTGTTGGCATATGTGGGTCACAAGCGTACCTGGTCCCATCCTCCTCCAATTGAGCCAATGTAACATATTCCCCCGAATCGCCTCTCGTCGGCGAACTGGAATTGTCATCGCTATCGGCCCCTCGCTCCGCCGGCGGGAACCCTACCCTCCTGCGCCTCCGCCGGCGGTACTCCACGCACACGCAAGCCATGTGCAAAACGCACTGCAAGGCGTAGCCGACGATCCACAGCCTCAACGGCATGTCAGGCTGCTCGTTCCTACTCATCACCAGAACCGTCACCGCCACCGCCACAAACGCCAAGTTCCAGACGATGTCGAGGATGACCACGGGCTTCGAGTACGCCCAGTCGCTCTGCCGCTCCTCCAGCTGCTCGGCGGCCGTCTCCCGCACCAGCATCGACGGCTCCCGCATCATCCGCCGGCTGCTGGCCCGCCGAAGGAACCGCGCCGCGTCGCGCAGGGACTGGCGGCGGGCGAATCGGCGGCCGGAATTGTTCGAATCATTGTTCTGGGACCCCCCGCCGGACAGAAACGGCGTCGGATCAATTATGTCGTCGGAGGAGGATCCGTCCGCGGTGTGCGATCGGCTCAGGGAAGGGGACCTAGAAGTAATAGCCGAGGACATTTTGGGGATTTCAAACTTTTCAGGCCATGAGAAGGGAAAAAAAAAACCGTCTTTTTCAAACCCGAAAAATTGTGGGATTCCAGAATTGATGAAAACAACCGATCGAGATTTTTCTTTTTCTTCTTTTAGGGGAATGGGTTGTTATGTTCTGTCTGAAAGAAACTAACAGTGATGTAAGGAAAGCTTGAGGATTTCGACAGAGACGCAACTCGCAAAAGAAAAGGGTATGGTTGCTTTGTTGCTTCTTTGGCACTGTAATTAGTAATAATAATGATAAAAACAAGGAAAAACTTTAATGATGGTATATTAGGTGGCTGTTTAATGATTGTATATACCATGAAGTAGGTAAATTATATAAAATGATAGAAAAATTAAAAAAAAATTATACAATATATTATACAGCATGAGACAAATGTTAAGAAAAAAAATTTTAATAACTAGTTACTCATATTGTATAAATTTTTTTATATATCATATAATTTTTTTATTATATTATATAATTTATTTGTTGTGTCGTATATAACAGTCATTAAATAAATATTTAAGAAACAGTCATATAGGGGTGTCTAATAAAAATGATAACACATTTTATGGGGGCCATGTTGTGATATGTTAATTACTGGGGATAATTAGAACAAAAAATTACGTGTGTTTGAGATGATACAAGAACTTATTTTTATTCGAGAGATTACGAGATTCGTATCTTATTAAGTTAAATAATAAAATTAAATAAAATTAAATGTATACTAATTTTGTGAAATTATGAATAGTTTGGTGATGCTTTTGGACTCATAAAATTTGTTTGCTCACAAATTTAATATACTGAACAATCCTCTGCTGCATATTTATACATTACCACTATACTTTTATATATATATATATATATATATATAAAAGGAAAACCAAGAGTCTCCAGAGAATACAAAATATGTAATTAATAATTATGATTATAATTCATTTTCTTAGTTTGATGATTATGATTATGATTATTATTAAATAGTATTAATTTACACTTTCGATTACATGTTTAAATCTTGTGTTAATGTATTTAAACTTATTGAGAACACGGGTGGGGTTATTACATTGTCATCATAAAAGTATAAAAACTTCTTCATTATTTGCCAACCTTTAATTATGATTACGACGATGATCTGTACCACAGACAACTGATTTATGTTTGTTTCTAGTTAAAAAAAAAGGGCGCTGAATATTGCATATGTGGGTCAACAACGTAAGGGGCTGGACATCATCCAGTAATGAATAAATGAATTATAAAAAAATGATACAAAATGAATTTATTAAACTTATTACCACATTGTTATTCTTCTTCGGAGAGTCATTAATATTATTGATATTTTTTATAATATTTTACGTGAACATAAAACACCTTTTTTTTATTAAATATTTTGTATTTTTATTTTGAGTGTAGTTAGACAGACATAAAAAAAAAAGAGACGAAACAACGACATAAAATGGCTTAAATATTACAAAAAAAATATGAGAGTACTTTTTGCCTTTTTTTTTCCGCAAAAGTTAATCAACTTATTGTATAAGTAAAATTATCTTTTGTATTGTGTCGTATTCCCGTCTTTTTTTTTTTTTTTTTTTTTGTCTAACTAATATTTTCGTTCCATTTGAACATGTGATTTTTACGAGGAACAATGACTTTTGTCTTTTTAGGCAGACACTGGAAGAGTAATTAAAAGCCTGCTGGTAGCAACTACAAGCAAATATTAATGGGGGAAAAGATTAGTTATTTTTATTTGAAAAAAATTTAGGGG
Organism: Carallia pectinifolia; assembly: GCA_037832335.1. Lineage (NCBI taxonomy): Eukaryota > Viridiplantae > Streptophyta > Magnoliopsida > Malpighiales > Rhizophoraceae > Carallia > Carallia pectinifolia. The sequence goes on along the minus strand of CM075449.1, from coordinate 33,919,879 downwards.
TAGGAAGAGTAGAAGAGAGCATTTATAGACCACTAAGCGTTTTTCACAAGGGACTCCAGCGTTTTTCATAAGGGACTCCAACATCAGTGAGTTGAATGAGTATATCAAGAATAGAATTCTTAAATGTTAATTAAACCCACCATTTAGACAATAGGAAGAATATTAGTGGAATTATAAACGTAGAAATAAGGGATAAAAGTAACGTGTACCTGTGGCTCACATTTTTAAAAATTATTTTTCTTTTGAAATTTTGAAATTTTCAGCAAAGCAAAAAACATAATTTATAACAAGAATGATAAAAATGTATAATAAACATACTACTATGCTTAACAAGCTATCAAAAAATAAATTTCGTACTTATTGCTCCTTATTTTAAGTTTGTCGTACATTCTAATATATTTGTTGCATATTTAATGTTTTTTTGACAAAAAATTTCAAAAAATTATGATTTTTTAAAAGGTATGCTTCACCTACCACGTCATTCTCACTCTCTTATACACATTTTTCTTTGTTCACACTCATATTAATGTCCTGAATTATACCTGTTCATGACCAAAAGTTTCAGTGTTCCCATTTGTCCACTTCTGTTTCGTAGTATTAAGTTTTTAAAATCGTAAAAAAAAATTATGAAAGTAATTTTTTTTTTCTGTAATTATTATTTGTACAACTACAATTAAAAAATATAAAACAAAAAAATAATAATATTTTTTATATTATTTTTCATCATTACGGTTGCATAAAAAATATTCATAATTATACAAAATAAACACATGTATAGATACAATGAAAAAAAATTATATGCCCACTAAATTTTTCTCTTTTTCTTTTTCTTTGTTCACACTCATATTAATGTCCTGAATTATACCTGTTCATGACCAAAAGTTTCAGTGTTCCCATCTGTCCACTTCTGTTTGGTAGTATTAAGTTTTTAAAATCGTAAAAAAAAAAAAATGGAAGTAAGTAATGTAATGAACTTAAAAAAAAAAAAAAGCAAATAGACGTATGCAAAAATGAACAAAATAAATTTAAACACCAATTTAACTCCTGCTTTTTTTTTTTAATTTTTTTCTGAAAGAATTATCTATCTTTTCTTTTCGAATCGTAAAAACGGAAATCGTTTGGCCAGAAGCCTCTTGCAGGCTGAAATCACAATATCACGTGATGAGTTGAGGTCTTGGCCAGCTGGAGAATCAAGGCGTCGACAGTTGCAGCAGATTCCAGGGCTGGACGACAATTTTAAGGATCGAAACTCAGAAGAGGTCAGTGTGTCTTTGGCATCGTCATCCTCAACCTGACCTGACTAACTTTTGCTAAATAAGTTAAGCAACTTTCTTAAAACCAGCGAAACCTTACACAAGTAGAAGAGTGATATTCATTTTTTTTTTTTAAAACGGAAATAAAATAGAAAATAAACTACACAAAGTTAGCCACCACGTGCGAAAGTTACTCTAACGTGATTGCCCAAAGCAAAGTCTTCATGCTATCAGGCTACTTGTCCCAAATGAGCGCCCGTACATATCTTAGACATTTTGTTTTAAAAAATATTGTAGAGAAAATTATAATTATTATTTTTTTAAACAGTAGTTGATATTTTTAAAATATAAAAATGATAAGTATTTCAAAAACATCAATATTTATTTTTAAAATATTAATCACTATTTTAATCGAGACAAATTTTAAAATAAAAATTACCGAAACACTAATTTTTATTTGTCTCAAATATGAAAATCACCATTACTTAAAGTCCCTAAAATTTTTAAGAAATCTGTACAATAATTACCTCGGTGCAAACGCTAAAGATGGCAAGCCCACCGCCGCTTAAGTAACTGCAAGCATTCAGCAATAATGAACCGACATGAATCACTTTGTCAATCAACCTAAGTAATGTTTTTGTAATGCGAGATTGAGTGAGTGAAATGTTACACAGATGCACCGGCGGATCTACCCTCAAATTTAAACTTTATACTGATTATACGTATAATTTATATTAATTTTATTTTATTACCTTCTCTCATATTTATGTTTTGCTCACTTTTAATTGTCTCTACTAAAAAAAATAATGAAAAAAAATTAAATTTATATTATTATCTCTACTAAAATTTATGTTTTATTATTACTATATTTTACATTTTATATTTTTCTCTCACTCTCTTACTTTTTTTTTTCAACTGGAATATTACTATATATATTATTTTACTGTATAATTTACTAATTATTAATAAAATAATTTTATTTTACTATTTATATGAATGTTTACACTGAAATAGTTGAAAAGAAATAATTTTTAATGCATATTTGCTCCGCTCATTCTAATTCATAGATCTGCCACTGATAGACATGAGTATTTATCGATTACTTGTTTTTGTTTTAATCTAAAGGAACTTTTTTTTTTTTTTGATCAAATACAAAAGAGACTAAAAAGTTAATTAAAATAATAAGAACAAAGTCAACTAATGAATGTTAGTTTAAATGATGAGTAGTTTGATTTTCTTTAAATAAAGTATTGAATTTGAATCTTGTGTATATAAAAAATGAGCGTTGGGAGAGTTTTACCTTCGTTAATAGGTCCACTCAATTCAAACCGAATTAACCAGAGTTTAATGAAATTTCAGATATCAAAATTTCAAAAAAAAAAAACACAGATAAAGGCTGCTAATTGAGTGGAAGTTAGAGATAAGGCAGCTAGGTCCGACCAAGAACGGGCAGGCCAGATGGACATACAACCAGGTTGGGCCACCTAGTCCTTTGAGAGGTCCAAGTCCAAGAACGGGCAATTTCCCCCCTGTCCAAATTGAAGCGGCAGCGCCACAACTTCCGGCTTCCCGCTGCGACAGTCTCTCTCTGTTCACTGTCACTGTGTTCAGTGCCGCTGCTTTCCCCAACAGCAATGGCGTCGTCATCGTCGTCTTCATCGGCCAATGTCAGCAACCTGTACGATATGCCGTGGGTGGAGAAATACAGGCCCACAAAAGTCGCCGACATCGTCGGCAACGAAGACGCCGTCTCTCGCCTCCAAGTCATCGCTCGCGACGGCAACATGCCTAACCTCATCTTATCTGTACGTCGTCGTTTTTCACTTCTCCAATTTTCCCTTATTTTTACCTTCTCCCACCTTTATTATATCGTAAAATAAAATTGCTTGAAGGGTTTTGGCCTTTTAGGGTTTTTTTTTTTCTTTTTATTATTTTAAATAAAAAAATTCCAATGTAGATTTTTTGTTTTGATGTAATTTGCAAACCATCTAAATCAAATAAATTAATGATACGTGAGAATCTAATTTAGTTGGAGTGATAGAAGACATACGAGGGACCGAAACACAGTCCGCTCCCTCACTTACTTTTATGATGAGCTATCGTCTCTATTACAAACCAAAATTAATAAATAAATAATTGAATAGTGATATTCTTCTCGACCAAGTAGTTCTCGGGTTCTTGCCCGGTTCTAGTTCTACTATTGTGTTAATGTGCATAACCTTAAAGAGATAAATCTTATAAAGGTACTTTCTGGTTTCGGACAATGCAGTTGAGCAATTTAATTTAGTCGGGTAGAAAAGCATTATTGAAGGTAAAATCATGAGTAAGCCGCGAGGTTTGTGGACTAAAATTATTGTGTTGTGTGGAGACTGTGATTTTGCTCTTGCGTGTATTTTGGTCTCCAGGGTCCTCCTGGAACTGGTAAAACTACGAGTGTACTTGCACTTGCACATGAGCTTCTAGGACCAAATTCTAGGGAGGCCGTTCTGGAGCTGAATGCATCAGATGATAGGTGAGAGAGATTTTGTGCTATGTGGAACCTTGGACTTGTTAATGATTGGCACTCATTCATTCCCTTGCCTTGTTATTGTTTATGTGTGATTTTCCTTTCTAGGGGAATTGATGTTGTGAGGAACAAGATCAAGATGTTTGCACAAAAGAAAGTTACACTGCCTCCCGGTCGGCACAAAATTGTAATTCTCGATGAGGCTGATAGGTATCTTCATGTACCATTTTCTCATTTGGTTGATGACTTAACTCTTTTTTAATTGTCTAGTTATTGTTTTTATCGCTTTGGTGCTGGATTGCTCATGAGAACTTCTGAATTTTATCATCCACATTCTGATATTGTTTTGTTCCATGTGGATCTATTTAATATATTCTTTTGTTTTGGGTTTTGTTGATGGTCATCAATCATTCGACGTGTCTGTGTCTGACCTCTGTCTTGTTGTGTATGCTATGGACGCATTTCAGCATGACATCTGGGGCACAACAAGCCTTGAGACGGACTATGGAAATCTACTCAAATTCTACTCGCTTTGCCCTTGCATGCAATACATCTTCGAAAATTATTGAACCTATTCAGAGTAGATGTGCTGTTGTTCGATTTTCAAGACTATCTGATCAAGAGATACTTGGACGTCTGCTGGTGGTTGTTAATGCAGAAAAGGTAGATAATTTCTGATCCTTGAATATATGTTATGCAGAAGCACTTCCCCCCGCCCCCCAACCTGAAACGAAGCAAAATTGTAGTATTGTAATGATTTATGTTGGCTACCAAATTAAACTCAATTGTTAGGAATTAAGTTTCGAAATGCCTGTTTTTATCGTTCATCATTTCTGGTTCCTGAGGTATTGTGTTTGCCTAGATTAGTTTCTGAAAAACTAATAGGGTTTGATGATGAGAAATTTGGTAAATGAATTGTGTTTTATTCAATGTTTTTTCAAGTGGGAGACTAGGAAGCTTGAGTTTTGTTATGAATGCATTGTTGTTTAGACATTAAACTTGATGAGGATCCTGTTGATAATTAACAAAAGTTTATTGGCCCTTCCATTATGTTCTGATAATCACTTGAATTTTGTGATCACAAAGGTCCCATACGTCCCTGAAGGATTAGAAGCAATCATATTCACTGCTGATGGAGACATGAGGCAAGCATTGAATAACTTGCAAGCTACTTACAGTGGCTTCCGGTTTGTCAACCAGGAAAATGTTTTTAAGGTTAAACCTCAAAGTCTCATAATTTTGATGTTACATTTTGCTCTCGCTATGGTAACTCTCAAATAGTTGTTTTGGTTCTCAGGTCTGTGACCAGCCTCATCCATTACACGTAAAGAATATGGTACGCCAAGTGCTTGAAGGGAAATTTGATGATGCTTGTTCTGGTTTAAAGCAGCTCTATGATTTGGGTTATTCTCCTACTGATATAATTACGACCCTCTTCCGTATTATAAAGAGTTATGATATGGCTGAATATCTGAAATTGGAATTCATGAAGGTAAGCATTTTTTGGGCAGGCTCACCGTATCTTCTCCAATCTACCCATGATCTCTTCGTCACTTTCTCCTTCTTGATTTTTACGTGTTTTCAGGAAACTGGGTTTGCCCATATGAGAATATGTGACGGAGTAGGGTCTTATCTTCAGCTATGTGGCCTTTTGGCTAAGCTATCGATAGTTCGTGACACAGCAAAAGCATAATATTAGTTCCGTTAAGGTAGCTTAGTGGAGGTTATTATTTTGTTTCTACAGGAGCGCCATCTCTACGTTTCAGATGCATCTTTTATGGAACTTTCTTTGACTTGTAACTGAATGGCAAAGCTTTGTTATGAGTAGTGGAATATTTTGGCAATGAAACATGTTCCCTTGCATGCCCTTTTTCTGCACAGTATGTTCAAGTTTGGAATCCGATACACAAAATAATTCGATCTCTGGACAGCATCTACGTGTTGTATAGTGGCCTTCCCACTACTAAAAAGGAAGAGCCTCTCTCTATTAGCGGCCCCCCTGCGCTCATTCGCCGGTGTAAGAAAAGTTGCATTGTTGAACTAATGAGCACCTCTTTGCATTCCCGAAATTCATTATCTTCTTGATTTAAGCTTAGGTGTTTGAAGATGAAAGTTGAAGTTTTTAACCACTTAATCACGGGAGAAATGACAAACCATATTGAGCTTTAAATGCTAAAAATGCATCTGAAGATTGGTGCCATGTATCCGTATTCGGCTTGAATGTTCGGCTTGCATGCAATGGCGTTTGCAACCGGACATGTTAAAACTAATCTGCAGGTCCACGCTTAAAAAAATTATTTATCAGGCATATTTAGATTTCATGAGCGGGAACGTTAAAACCTGTATTGTTTTTTTGGGATAAAAAAAGATTTATTATAGGTACATTGATCATTGAATTTACGGAGTAAAATTAGAGTAATTTTTGTTTGTCAAAATTTTGTACAACTACCTTAAAAGGATATATTCACTATTCAAGTACTAGTGTAGTTGAGCATAACTTCGTCATTAAAAATCTCGGTGATTATAGAGTTTTACACCCAAAGCAGCGTATCACTTTTTAAGCCTAAGAGCCACCCAGCTTGTACTAAGGGGAACGTGAACGTGAGAGTTCGAACTCTAGTCACTAACATAAAAACACGTCAACTTACCTCTAAATTACCATCTCGAATGATCAAACATCAAAACCTCAACCTCATAGGTCTCTGATTTTCAACTTCAGCATGCAAATTAAGCAAAAACTAATATCAATAGGAACAATCGATCTTAGATGAACAATATCACTAATAAAAAAAAAACAAAAAAAAGTTAGAACGAAGATCTGTTCCTAAAAGACTACAATCTACTGGGCTGGGCTGAAACACTGTCTAAACGAAGCCCAGCTGGGCTGCCCAAGTGAACATTATTTTATTTTTTTTCTGACCGACAATTCAACCTTACTATAACAAGCATTGGACTTTGACGTTTCCAAACCGGAAACGACATCGCTTCAACACCCTCGGCTGCGGCGTCGAAAGATATAACTCGCCGGCGGATTGTTTAAGCTAGGGTTTCTGCAACGCCGAGGACCTCCAGATCGGTCATAACCAGCACTCGCCATGGTTCTCAAGCATGCCTCTCTCTCTCTGGCGGTGCCTAATGCATCTTCTTGCGTCATTTTTGGTTAGCTGATTTGCTTGGATTTTTGTCTGTAAATTTCTTCATTTTTTTTCTTTAACTATGTTGAAAAAATTCCAAAGGTTTTCTTGTTCGCGAATTCGAAATGCAAGAGGTACTTCCACAGCAGGCTTAAGCCTTCAAAGCTTACCTGGACAGCCATGTACAGGAAACAGCACAAGAAGCTATCTCCCAATTTTATTTTTATTTTATATTTTTTTTGTCCGATGGTATCAGGATTTGAATTCGATTTCTGTTATCATTGCTGTATGATGCATTATTATTGTGTTGTTCTTGTAGGAAATTGCCGCGGAGGCCGTTAAGAAGAAGCGCAGGAGCACCAAGAAGCCTTATTCGAGGTCTATTGTTGGTGCTACCTTGGAAGTTATTCAGAAAAGAAGAACTGAGAAGCCTGAAGTCCGAGATGCTGCTTGTGAGGCTGCTCTTCGGTAATGCTAATTAATAGCTGGATCATTTCTTTAGTCTATCATTATGCTTCGCATTTTGATGACTTGACTTATTTTTTATTATCATGTTAGTGAAATCAAGGAGCGGATCAAGAAGACTGAGGATGAGAAGAAGGCGAAGAAGGCAGAGCTGATGGCCAAGACGCAGAAGACGCAGACTAAGGGCAGTGCGCCTAAAGGAGCTCTACCAAAGGGCCCTAAGCTCGGTGGTGGCGGTGGAAAGTGTTAGGTTTTTCATCCTTGTGAGGTAGGTTAAGCAACTGAAAATTCTCCATTTTCATGTCAATGATTGGAGATTTTGTTGTTCTTGTTGGTTACTAGTCGGCCGGGAATAGCCTGATGAGCTCCAGTTGGAACTTGTAGCATTCATTACGTCTTACTTCAATTCAGGTTTTCTACAGATATTAGTAATTGCATGGGTGCTAGCATGTTTGCATGTCTGAACATTCTGCTACCTAATAGAAATTTTGATGGACCTTGTCCATGTTGCTGATATAGGCAAAATTATGTTTTAGTGAATTTATTGTTGCAGGAAAAACGATAAAACCACATAGCAGCTGCAATCAGAAGAGTCTAGTTTCAGGAGGTGCTTTGCAGTGTACTTACCCATTGCTGGTTTTCCAACCCGACATGATGCTCCAAGAACACGCAGCGGCTTCCATTTTCAAACCTTCTGTCAAGTCTCTTGCTTTCTCTAAAATATCTGTCCGGCATAAAAGCTCCAGTATACCATAATGCTCAACTTTTGGGATCTGGCTACATTCTGAGCTCATGATTCGGGTATATCTTTTCCCAGAATGGCCTGTGTATTCACCAATCCGAAGACAGTATTTCACTGGGCCGAACATTCGAACTCAGCATGTCTGAGAATTTCTAATGCTCTTGCCAGTGTAACCACAAATGCCGAGATCATTGATTATAGAATTTCATGTGTCAATATCCCTTTCCTCCACGGTTTCAAACACCAAGAGAGCCAGGCATTTCCTCTGACTATGGACTCCTATGGGTATGGAAATGTTAATTGGGCTTGCTGGCCCGTTACCTGTGGATTGAACAAGTTCTGCATTGGACTTCTCGGCTCAGTGCCCTCAGGCCATCTGGGCCCAGTCCACCTAGGCCTGTTCTTATGAATACAGAGATGATGACATGAGCAGATGTCCATTCCATCAGTTTTCCGTGAACTTGCACAAACTCGATGAAATATTTGCAGAGTTTTATTAAGAGGAAGAGGCATGGTGGAGAGGGAATGAGTTGGACTGATTGTGGTTTTGGCGGGACAGTGGCAATGACAGTTAGGGATGACAATTTTACTTGTACCTGTTGGAGATTACTGGTACCCGTCTCGATAGATATGAGGTCAAAACTAGTTGACGATCCCTACATTTGTTTAGCGGATACGAAGATGGGGACAAGTTTACTTATCTCATCCTCATACCTTCCCTGTTTATTTTTTTAATTTTTATTTATTTTTTTAATTTTTATTCATTTTTATTACTTAATATTTATTGTTGTTACTTTTCAATGACTTATGTACTTTTAAGTTATTAATGAAATTGTTAAATTATTAATGAAATTATTTTTCTTTATTATGATAGTTTACTTAAAATGTTGATAGCCTGAAGTCAATAATTTAAATAATAACTAATTCTAATGACAATCACGAAATTATTAATGAATATTACAGGAATCACAACAACTTACCATATAAATCTTCAGTCAATAATTTAAAATTTTGGCCCTGAATACACAAGTTAAAAAAACTATCTTTTAATTAGAAGTTTTATTTTGAAATACTATTATTATTATTTTTTTTAAAGTGCTAGCATATACATGCCAAAAACATGAGAATACATTGTTTAAAAAGTTAGAAACGAAATTAAAACTCCTAAATACGAAATCTAACATTATATACAAAAAATAAACAAAAAAAATAAAAAATTATGGGGTGAAGTTTTTATAGTTTTCATTTATTAAATTTTTTCATAATTGAGTTTTTTTATATGATCCATATTTTTATAAAATGTAGTTTTAAACTTTAGTATTGTACAGTAATTGAAACGTTGAATGCGATTTATTTAAATTATTCTTTTATTTCAGCATCTTCAAAAATAGTGTCATTATAGCCGTATATAAACTTGAGCAATACAGCTTCAATACTTACTTATTATAAACTTGAGTAATATAGCATCTTAAAAAATAGCGTCATTATTCTTATACACATTGTGCATTAGGTTGTAAGTTGTAGGACTTTAATTTCTATTACTAATTATTAATATAAAACTCGTACATTTGAATTTTAATATTTAAATCACTTATTCATTATATTTTTAAGTCGAAGAATATTTGTAATATAAACAGCTGACTGATTATTGACGACGAGTATCAAGTAATTTGAGTTGTGAAAATATAATTTTTTTTAATTTTTATTTTAACAGGTACGAGACAAGGATGGAGATTAAAATTTTATACCTGAAAAAGACAGGAACAGAAATAGAGATGAGGATAATAAATAGGTATAGAGAACGGATGGGCCATCCTCACCTCCTACTCTCTCTATTGTCAACCCTAATGACAGTTTCAAAACTATCACCTAATGACAGTTTCAAAATGATAGTTGGATTTCTTTGTTTAATTGGAGCAGTTTATTGAAATTGACATTTTCTGTCGTTTTAGGATAAAAAAGGACAATGACATAACATTTGACTTGGTCCCTTCTTAGCTGTATTTTCTAGGGATCGCTGGATAGCAGTAACAGATAAACGACATTGGTGTTTTAGCTTTATATGGAATATTGACCAAGTTGTTGGTTTTGGCTGGCCAAGCTTCAGTTTTTGAAGTCTATAAACCATTTTCCTTGAAGCTAAACTATAAGTAAAAGAACATGACTCCCTAGTAATCAACTTTTCAATTTCATGTTCTAGTTTGAGTTTAGTTGATTTTATTTGATAAACATTGGTCTTTGACTGGTCCATATTTCAATTTTTCCTTTTGTCTTTTCGATTTTTTTTTCCTTTTTTGTAGGAGGGGGGGGGGGGGGAGGCGAACTCAACTAACGCATAAAAAATCATTAGATCAACCACTAAATTAGCAGAAAACAGGGCCTTTTATTTAATCTTATGTTAGGCAAAATTAAGGCAGTGAATTAGACTTGCTTTATACATGTGTTTACACATCACATTATAGATATGTTTGGTATTGAGGTGAAAAATGTATTGTGGTGTAATAACTGTATTTTAAACTAAAAGTAATTTCTTTAATGTTTAGTAATTCTTTCTAAATAGAATTTTGCAAACGTAATAGCTCTCAAAATTATAGTTTCACAAAAGTACCTCAAACATGCTTTTGAAGAAAGTGATAAAACTCAATGACTAGATCACACAAATTTTGAATTAAGTGGATAAAATTAACTTTACCAATTTAAAAAATTATTAATATTCAAAATTTAATTTTTTTTTACAGCTTTTCCATAATTATTACCAAACAATTTGTAACTTTAATTACAATACTTTTAATCACAACATTTTGTTCACAACACTTTTATTCACAACACTTTATCTCACAGTATTGCCAAACAAACCTTATGTCGACTGTTTGTTGGATAATTATTTTTTTTTTTTTGTCTTTCAATGCATGATTGCTTTTATGACTGAGGAATTAAAATGCATATGAAATAACCATGATAGCATAATATGAAGTGGAGTCTATAACACATCAAATTGATTCTATACATGAAACGAGACTTTTTATGTTATTTGATGAAAAATTATGTTTGACCATTGAATTGGAGCTAGCTCACATGTTTTTAAAATTCCTTTCTTGTTGGGGGGACCTATCAAAAATATGGATTTGGTGGAGAGTTTGATGTAATCTTGAAAGAAGGAATTGCCGGACGAAACATACAAAACAGAGTAGCTTCTACGCATCAGCTTCCTGTTACCAACAACAACCCAACTGCCAACTCACAACAGAAATTGGTGAGAAAATGCTAATGCTGCCTCAATGTTGGCCACTCTGTGCGTACGGACTTCTGCCACTCGTTTGATACGCGCAAAAAAATGTTTTGGTATTTCCTTTTTTTTTTCTTTTCAATCTTTTACGCGTTTATTATTGAGTCATTGAATGATCCTTCACGTTTGACTTTCCCCCTCTTTGCTTCTTCTTCTTCTTCATGAGAAACTTGCCCTTCAAAACCTTCAAACATTCTACCTTTACAAAACTATGAACAAAGGCAAAAAGCCCATCTAAATCTTATTTTACCTTTGATTAACATTTCCTTTGAAACTAAAAAAAAATAACCTTTACGTACTAGTGTTTCGGTTGGAGTTGAAAACATGTTAATTACCCTTTTTAATCTTATCAAACTATGTCGATTTATAAATATTATAATTTAACATACTTATGAATACATTTTATTTGTATAAAAAAAGACGTTATATTAGGCCTATTTCTGCCTTCGATTTGAAAGTAAAGCATACATGTCCGATCTAAGAGATTCACTGCTAATTTGCTTCATTAAGTTTTGACTCCAAAAAGTAGAAAATAAATGTGTTCGCGACAAGTTTATTTATTTTTTATGATAACGATAACACAAGGACACAATTTTATGAACAAGTAATGTTTATGAGTCTTTTTTTTTTATTGAGAAAAGAAGTATATTATAAATATATTAATCATATTGTATGTGTAAGTTGAAATAAAGATTTATTCGTTAATATTTTCATTTATTATAAAAAAAATTCACCACTCAAATACTATTGAATTTGAATAGAGTTTTCTCGCACAAAAAAATATAAAACATTACATTGCACTCACCATTTAAATCCTCACATTTAAGAGAGGGGCATAGTTGAGAGATACAGATGTGAACTAATGAAAAATAAAATACTCCACATCACCATACGTAAGTCTCATCGTTGATTCTGCTGTATTCTCGTACCTACCCCAACGAATTAACAGCACTACATTTCCATTTGTTGCCAAATGAGGTGCGTCCGTATGTGCGATTATAGCACCATTTGTCAGTTTTTAACTGGTGGGAAGTTCTCCGGAGAAATTTAAAATAAATAAAAAACAAAATTTACTTCATTAAGTTTTGACTGGCAAACGTATAAATTTATTAGCGACAAGTTTTTTTTTTTTTTTTGGGTTTTTTAAAAGGGGTCTCATCGTTGATTCTGCCGTATGCTCATACCACCCCAACCAATTAGCCGCACCACATTCCCATTTGTTGGCAAATGACGTCTGTCAGTTTGCAAGGCAATTAGTGTTGTCTGGTTAAATTGTCTAGCTCAACTGCTCAAGCGAAATCAGTCCTATTGCGCGTTTTCATCGTTTACATTCGAAAGTAATAACGATAAGGAAAAAATTTGGTGGATAAGGAAAAAATTTAGTGGGCATACGTTTTTTTTTACTGTGTTTACACTTATTTTTTTATGTAATCACAAGTATTTTTTATGCAATCGTAATGATAAAAAGTGATAGAGAAGGTATTACTATTTTTTTATTTTATATTTTTCTCATATGATTACATAAATATTTTCATAATTATAAAAAAAATATGTATAAATGTAATAAAAAAAATTATATACCTATGTAATGAAACCCGGGATAAGCTCAAACCCAAATTCTAAGAATCAGGCCCAATAAAGACAGGTTCGTATTGTGTGAACGCCCGGGAGTAAATCCCGGTACTTACAGGACGTAAGGAACACACTTCCTCCAATTTCACCTTTCCAGCCTGTAGAAATTGACCATATCTCTTATAAATATCTTAAAAATTACCATTCTTAAAATGATGACTTCACGCTTTCTAAATTTCTTAATCTCTCATCTTTTCTATATCTGGCTGATTTAAATATCGCAATATTAATGCTAAATACCACTCAACACTTAGTAACTTTGTTTTATCATGCAGATCACGAATTTCATGACCCAAAGTTCCTTATTTCTTATGATCTGCCCTGTCCCAATCGTCCGACCAAAAAGCAATGACAGCTGCAGTTGAAATTAGAACATATTTACAAGAAAACCAAGGACACATTTACAATAAAACAAAGAATAAATTCGTTTTGATTACTATTTTTGCAGGCGTCAGCCTACATGCTATTAACCACGTTTTCCTGAGTTTTTTTTTTAAATAATTTATTGTAAATATATCGATCATCAGATCTAAAAATCGAGGTTGAAATAATTTTTATTTTAATATTTCATTCAACTCAATTCACAAGAAGAGACCCACCACTTTAATATTATTAAATTCGAGTAGATCTCTCTAAATCGATTACGGTAATTACTAAATTTAAAATTAACGATGTATAATTAACAGTCAAACTGAACAAATTCAGATATAAAAGTTTTTAAATATTAATACTAAAACTCGAATGTAAATTATAAATAAAAAATATGTTAAATTATAGATTATAAATAAAAATTATGTTAAATTATCACTAAATTACCATTTTAAATTGTCTGATTTTGCACGCGCGCTGTTCAAATTGTGCGTTAAAAGGTGTTAAGTTTTGCATTTACATTGCTGAACCTTGTGCACTGTGCCAATGACGCGAAGATTCTTGCCGACTTACCACTAAACAGTGAAAAAAATAACGGGTTGCTTAACGAAAAATGAAAAAATAAAGGAAAAGTAGCGCTAGGCACGAGGCACTAGTTTCCGTAAAAACAAATAATTCGGCGTTCAGTTGGTGCAACTAGATTTATATCGGTAAGTAACGCCTTAAATTATGGTACATTTTAGAGGTAAATTTATACATATTATAATTATTAGTGGTAGATACAAAGGTGCTTATTTATAAATCATTCAAACGACTCACAATAAATGAAATTATGCATAAACATAATTATAAATTTACGATTTCTTAATATTATAATTAGGTACATGAAAAATTTGTTAAACTCAACAGTATTTAGATAATGAATTTTATTTTATGAAAGTGATTGAATGAAGTATGATAAATGAGATTACTCTGCTCTCAGTCTATAAGTCTCATAACCGACATACTCACAATAAATATTTTTCTTCAATTAAAAAAAAAAGCCACAATAAACTTTAACTTTTATGCATATGTTTGTGAATGATATAATTAACGAAAAATATACTGAATCACGAAAAGGGTGTTTAATTGCAAAAAAAAAAAAAATCGACTAAAATGTTTAGATTTTGTATCAAACTTTTTCTGTTACTATATAATTGAACTCTACAATTATTTTTTTTTTTGAGATAGAACTCTATAATTAACTACAGCACTTTATTGCATGTTCTCTCGCGTAGAATACCTCTGATCTCTCGCTCCATATGCGCCAGTATCGTTTTTGTTTTTAGAATACCTCTCCCCGATAGAGTGCGGAACCCGTGCCGACGTTCATAAATAACCAATTTTGTTGACAAAACACGAACAACCAATTGTCGTTAACAATGATTGCTCAGGAAAAAAAAAAAAAAACAGTGGTAACAATCAACACGCGTTTTTTCCTATTTTCTTACCCATTCCTAAGACTGACAATAAGGTTGAATGAAAATAGGTAAAAACAAGATTTATACATAGGTTAAGCTACTCATCAAATATATTTACAAACAAATTTGGTGGTAATGTTATGCCATCGTATTGATCTGATGTAATTTGGTGAAAATTTTATTAAATTAAAAATGAGTATATAAATTATTTGATAAATTTTACGCTTTCACGCATATTTTACTGTATTATTGTATAACCAAGCTCATGTATTTTTTTTGACATTGTAATAATATTTTTTTTTATTTGAGTTCAATGCAATCATGTCGTAGACAGATGTAACTAAGCAAAATTGTTAATGCCCCCTGCTTGGGGATGACACGCACTAATTTCATTTTTTTTTTTAACAAAATGAGTAAATAAGTAAACAATTATGGTGCCTGCAAAGCAGCCAAATTTGTCTAAAAAGATTATTGTGAATCATCACACGAGGCTAGTAGATTGGATTATTTACATTGCATAAGTGAAAAAGTAAATTCATCGAATTATTTGTAATCTTACGAGATCAATATACATTTATTCTTGCTATTTAATTTAACAAAGAATCAAACATGTAATTTTTTTATACAGAATGAGTTCTTTTACTACCTTAATCACACAAATAATAGTGATCACTTGAAATGATAGCTTAATAGTAAATTTGTATGTTTTCTTACTATGAGACTTAAGTTTGAGTCTCGACTTTTGCATTTCCTTTTAAGTAGTGTGATGCAACGTCAGTTTCAGACTCGACAATCGTTATAATTGTAAAGCGTAAATTTCGAGCCTAAAACAATTAAACTCGAAAATACAAAAATAAATTACAAATAAAAATTGTAAAGTAAAAGAAAATTTACGTGGGGTCGATCTCCGTAGATCCTCCGATTAGTGTTCCTTTTTTGACTCCGTCAAGGGCTGCACGAGGTTGATCTGGACAGAAATAATTTCCACCGCTTTTTCTTGAACTGGATAGACTGAAACTATGTCTGATTTGGATGTTTTGACTACGTTTAGGAACCGTAGAGACTCGATTTGAGCTGATCTGACTTAATTTCACCGAGGGTCGAATAGACTTATTCTCGGATGAGTTGCCTGAATTTTGCTGAGGGCCGTATGAGGCTTAATCTCAGCCGGATTTGTAATATTTCGATTTTTTTTTTTTACTATCTCTCTCTTTTTTTTTTCCTTTTTTTTTTTTTTTCTTTTCTCTTTTTTTTTTTATTTTCCTTGCGCTGCGCTGCTCTTCCTTTTTTTTTTTTTCTTTGCTGCCTCCATCTAATTTGGGGGGGGAGGCCATTTATAGGCCTCCCCCTGCCTGCCACCAACCATTTGGTTGGTGGCAATTGATGAGGTAGGTTGGCAGCTGCCAACTTTCAAGGTTGGCGGCTGCCAACCATTTTTTTTTTTTTTTTTTTTTTTTTTTTTTTTTTAATAAAAATTATTTGTTTACAAATGCCCCCACTTCAAGGGTCGGTAAGAAAAATTTTTACAGAGATAATTCGAACCGAGTCTTGAAGTCCAGTTTGAAATTTGGAAAGTCCTGATGAACATTGAATCTTGGAGTCTTCTATCTTTGACCATGTCCGCTGTTGTTGGATCGCAATAGAAAACCGATATGATCTTGAAGAAGTTAGCAGTCCAGCCAATATAGAAATTGAAGTCTTGGCTCCAGGTGCGTTTGAGCTTCCATGGCTGGCAAAGGCTGGCAAAGGTTCTTTGAAGTTCCAAAGCTCTGGTGAGGATGATCCAGTAGGCAAAGAACTTGAACCTCCCCAAGAGGAAGGCCCAGGACCTTGGAACTTCAAGACCGGCTCACAGAGAGACGGACTGTAGTGATGATTTCCAAGTCTGCTTCGACGTAAGGAGAGTAGTTGGAACTTCCCTGTACGTCGCTGCATCCAAAGAAAGATTAGGATAATTGCAGCTTCTCATCCCTCTGTGGTAGATGTGAACTAAGGAGAGTAGTTGGAACTCCATGACACCGATGGCGTTGGAGACTGAGTTTCGAGGGCTTTTAGGGATCCCTCGAAGAAGACTACTCCTTTTTTTCTTAGTTCGTGCGCCTCCAACTTCTTGATCGAAGAACTTCCTAAGACAAGTGCAGAGACTAGCCATTTTCTTTTGAGAAAGAAGAGCTGAGGGGTGAATATTACAACTCGGGCATGCAGGATATATATACAAATAATAAAGAGTTTTTTTTTTTTTTTTTTTTTTTTTTTTTTTTTTTTTTTTTTTTTGAAAAGTCAAAAAAGGTATGCAGAATCGGGTAGGGCCATCCACGTCCCTTTCCTGCATAAGAGACAAAAGAGGCAGCGGCTGACGCGTGTCACAAAAGTCGTTACCGTGTGTGGCAGAAGTCGTTGCCGTGTGCTGCGGAAGTCGTTGCCGCGTGCTGCAGAAGTCGTTGCAGAAGTCGTTGCACCTTATCTTGTCGGCCGTCCTAGCGGGGCCCGAGGTGCAACTCCAAGTCAAGCTCGACCTCGTCTGGTGGGCCGATGATGTTGGCGTCGATGTCGCTTTCCGGCTGGTTGATGCTGCCGGAATATTCTGGAAAGAGAGGCAAAATTTCGCCGGAATGACTCCTGTGTGCTAGAAAAATTCCTCCTAGACTTAAGTATCTAGGAGGGATGAACCCTTGGCTGACTCCGTGAAACCACCAGGACCAGTATGTATGCTCCCATAGGCTACGGCTTTGATGAACGTACCGTGGAGAGACCATTGCAGTGGTAGAACTTGGGCCGGCTTCATTTGAGGGTGAAGCTGTACTGGTGAGATCTACTATAGGAACAACAGGCTGTGCTTTGGAAATACCATCTCTCAGCGCCACTGTTTCCCTATGTCTCCGATTCTGGAACCAAAAATATACATTTTTTCCTTCGACTGCCCCTAGCGGGCGAAGTCGTGAGACAAGTTGGAGAATCTGTGTAGAGTTAGGGACAATACCTCCATCGTTGTAGAAGACTTCCTCCAAAATTTGCAGTTGTGCCATGGTCGGTTGCCACCTTGTGCGAGGTGATCTTTCTTCTCCCTTGTCTTGAGGTTCTGCAACTGGTTCCATCTTTCTTGCGGCAGAGGAGCAAAGGTCTGGTGTGTGGTGAAGATCGGTTGAGACTGATGCTGAGTTTCAGACTCAAACCCTCCGTTACTTTTATATTTTTGGGCCGTTCACAGTTTATACTCATGCGGGCCAGGAGTTGGATTGGATTCTGAACTTGGGTTCTGAACTGTGTCTAGAACTTGGAATTTTTGGGTTTTGGACTTTGGATTGGATTTGGGTTGAGTGTTTGGGTTTTTGGATCGAGTGTTTGGGTTTGGACTTTTGGATTTGGGTTGAGTGTTTGGGTTTTGGACTTAGGTTTTGTGTTTTCTGAATTGGGCTCAAGTGTTTGGGTTTGGATTTTTGGGTTTGGGTTTTTGCTTGGACTTTCAGATCGGGACTTCCGAACTTTTTTTTTTTTTTTTGATTTTTGTTTTTTTTCTTTTTTCTTTTTTTTTTTGATTTTTTTGATTTTTTTGATTTTTGATTTTTTTCTCTTTCTTTCTTTTTTTTTTTTTTTTTGATTTTTTGATTTTTTTGATTTTTGGTTTTTTTTTTCTTTGTTTTTTTTCAAACATGTTTACACATAATATTGTTTCAAAAATTTACCATTGATTGGGCCGATTCGGACGCCTTCTTGGTCTGACAGCATGTAAGCGTTGTGAGTATAGGCCTCCTGCACTAGGTATGGCCCATCCCATTTGGAAGTAAGCTTGTCACCAGGCCGATGCTTCATGTTGATGGGCCGTCGCACTGCAAGAACAAGATCTCCAACTTGAAAAGATCGAGGGCGGACCCTGCGGTTGAATGTGTTGGTGAGCCGGGCTTGGTAGCACTCAAGTTGCTGTTGTGCTTCAAGCCTCCTTTCATCGAGAGCTTCTAACTCATCCAGACGTAGGCGAGCATTCTCCTCCTGTGTGAGTCCTTCCAGAACAGCCATGCGCAGGGATGGAATCTGTGTTTCCAACGGCAGTATTGCTTCGACACCGTAGACAAGTGAGTATGGCGTCGCCTGTGTTGGAGTCCGGTAAGTTGTTCGATACGCCCATAATGCCTCTGGAATTCTGTCATGCCAATCTCTTTTGGATTTAGAGACTACCTTCCGCAACAGGTTGCATAAGGTCTTGTTGAATGCTTCAGCCAAACCATTTGCCGGGGCATTGTACATGGATGACTTGTACTGCTTGAACTTGAACTTCTCGCAGAGCTTGTCGATTAAGCTGTTGTAGAACTGCTTACCATTATCAGTGATGATGAATCGAGGGACTCCATAGCGATAGATCAGCTGAGTCCGAATGAAATTGGCAACATGCTCCTTCTTTACCTCTCTAAGTGGAATGGCTTCAGCCCATTTTGAGAAGTAGTCGGTTGCTGCAAGGATGTACAGGTGACCCAGGGATGACTTTGGCAAGGGCCCCACTAAGTCGAGACCCCAAGCTTCAAAGGGCCAGGATGAGACAGTTGGATGCAGTGGCTCCGGTGGTTGATGTATGTAATTGGCATGAAATTGACAAGCTTGACAGGTTTTAGCAAACTCAATTGAATCACGTACCATGGTTGGCCAGTAGTATCCCATCCTTCTGAGTTGGAAGTGCAACTTAGGCCCTGATTGATGTCCGCCACAAACACCAGAATGTGCTTCAGTGAGAGCCTGTTTTGCCTCTTCATTGGCTAGGCAGCGAAGTAGAACTCCATCAAAAGACCTTCGATACAGAGCATCCTTGAGATATATGAAGCGGGGAGCTCGTCGTTGAATTTCTATCTTATGACGGCGATCTTCAGGCAGCTTCCCGTGCTGTAGGTAGTCAATGATTGGTTGGCGCCAATCTTCGTCCTCCGCGAGACGTACAGATACAGCGTTGGCTGCTGTAGTTTCTTCATCATCCATTTGTGGCACTATCCATTTCTGACATACAGCAACAACTGTAGCCTGGATTTCTGACTTTGCAAGAGAAGTAGCCAGATTAGCCAACGCGTCTGCCTGAGTGTTTTCTCGTCGAGGCACATGCTCCAAGGTGATGCTTTCAAATTCATCCATTAGCTGTCGAGCACGTTGATGGTAAGGCGCAAGGTCCTCTTTCTTCACGTCATACAATCCTGTAAGTTGGTTGATGACGAGTTGGGAATCTCCATGGACTTCTATAGTTGGAATCTTCATATCGACAGCCATTTGAAGACCAATGATCAAAGCCTGGTATTCAGCAACATTATTTGAACATAACTCACCGAGAATGATAGCATATGGTAGTATTTGTCGTTGAGGAGTGACAAACACTATACCGGCACCAGCACCATCACGTCTTGCTGCACCATCAAAGAACATCGTCCATGGTGGCAGTGTTTCAATGTAAAAGACCTCTTCATCTGGAAGATCATCTGTGAACTCCCAATCTGACGGAACAGGGTGATCTGCAAGGAAGTCTGCTAGAGCTTGTCCTTTGACTGCTTTTTGAGGCACGTAGACAATGTCGTAGCTTTGTAGGATTACTGCCCACTTGGCAAGTCGTCCTGACAAGATTGGTCTGGATAAGATATATTTGACAGGATCAGCTTTGGCAATGAGACGTACCGTGTGAGCCTGCATGTAGTGCCTCAGCTTGTCAATGGCAAAGAACAGTGCTAGACATGTCTTTTCAATGGGCGAATAACTCAGCTCCGGACCATTTAGTGTTCTGCTCAAGTAGTACAGAGCAACTTCCTTTCCCTGCTCATTTTCCTGTGCAAGCAAGGCTCCCAAAGATCTTTCCTGTGCTGCAATGTAGAGAATCAACGACTTTCCTTGAATTGGAGCACCTAGGACCGGTGGATTGGAAAGATACTTCTTTATGCTTTCAAAGGCTTTGCTGCAAGCTTCGTCCCACTCGAAGTTGACATCCTTCTTCATCAACCGATGGAAAGGTTGACATCTCCCAGCTAAATTGGAGATGAAACGGCGAATGTAGGCCAGCTTTCCTTGTAGACTTCGCAGCTCGTGCAGGTTTTTAGGTTCAGGCATCTTTTGGATTGCCTCAACCTTTGACTGATCAATTTCGATTCCACGATGGCGCACCACGAACCCAAGAAACTTTCCTGATGTGACACCGAATGCGCACTTGAGAGGGTTCATTTTGAGCTGATGCCTCCGAAGTCTTTCGAACACTGTCTTGAGATCCTCGAGGTGGTCTTTGCGCTTCTTAGTCTTTACAACTAAGTCATCAACATAACATTCTACAATCTTGTGCAGCATGTCATCAAAAATTTTTTGCATAGCACGTTGATAAGTGGCGCCAGCATTTTTCAATCCAAACGGCATAACTTTGTAGCAGTATATACCTTTTGGGGTGCGGAATGCTGTCAACTCCTCGTCTTCTGGTGCCATTCTGATTTGGTTATAGCCTGAAGAACCATCCATGAAAGACAATGCTTCGTGACCCGTTGTTGCATCGACTGTGATCTCCGTTATGGGCAACGGAAAGTCATCTTTCGGGCAGGCCTTGTTAAGATCACGAAAATCAACACATACCCTCAACTGTCCATTCTTCTTTCTTACTGGGACAATGTTGGCAATCCACGTTGGGTAGGTGACCTCTCGGATGAAGCCGGCATTGATCAGCTTGTTCACCTCCTCCTCGATTTGTGGAATGAGTTCCGGGCGGAACCGTCGTTGTGGCTGCTTGACAGAACGGACACCCTTCTTTACTGTTAGACGATGCACCGCAATTTTTGGGTCAAGTCCAGGCATTTCTTTGTAACTCCATGCGAACACGTCCCTGTATTGACTTAATACCTGAACATATTCTTGCTCTTCTTCTGCAGTAAGTAAGGCACTTACAAATGTAGGTCGAGGATCTTCCGGAGAGCCAAGATTGACCTCCTTGAGTTCATCAACAGTTGCTTGGCCACCATCTTCAAGTTCCGGGGGAGCCTCCTTCACTTCACCATCTGATGAGTCGGAATTAGCCTCCTCGCTAATTGTGACATGAAATGCAGAACCTCTGACTTCACCTTCTTTGTTTGACTGGATAAGCCTGTCTTGTTTGGTGGTGGTGCTGATGGGACGTGCATCAGCTGCTCGGCTTCGGCTCTTTAGCGTGATCCGCACAGGTGACTTCTCCTGATAGCCTAAGCCAGGTCGGGACTGTGATAATTGAGAAGCGGCGCCATGTGTGGATGGCAGCGTACCCATTGTGCTCGGGTTTGAGAAGTCATAGCCTGCCTTGGCTAAGAGCTTGTATGCATTAGGATCAAATCCTTCCTGTGTTCTTCTTTCTGGAAATGAGCCGCCTTCGACTGCCCCCGTGTGTGGTTTGACGAAGCCTTTTAATGGTTTTGAAGACAAAACCCGCTCAATCTTTGGTATCGGCAGAGTGTAAGTCTCCTTCAGGTTGTGCAGCTCCTTTGCTTTGGGTTGGCTATGACCTTGCTCCTGTTTAAGATCAATACAATAAGAGAAAGGGGGTTGACCTTCTGAGCGTCGTGACTTAGGCACATAGCGTAGGACTGGAGTGGAGCTTGAAGATGCAACATCCTTCCGACGAAGTTCAGCAAGCTGTGGCAGCTTTTCATTTGTTGGGGCCTGGGGTTGAGCATTGGCAGGTTCTTCGACAGCTTTTCCCTTTTTGTGGATGCCCCCAGTCCAAGTAGCTTTTGACGGAATGATCTCCGGATTGTCTGTGTCAGTGTAGAAGACTGCATCCGCCAAATGTGATTCAGCATCATCGAATGGTTTTAAATCAGCATTGACCTTTTGAACGCCACCATTGTAATACTTAAAGCACTGATGCAGGCTTGAGAGCACAACTCCATTTCCATGAATCCACGGTCGTCCTAGCAACATCTTATATGTGGTACGTGCATCAATCACGTGAAATAGAGTGCTAGAAGTGAGATTACCGATAGTTAGCTCCAAACGAATCATCCCAATTGCTTTCTGTCCACCTTGATTAAAACCATGAATCATCAAGCGGCTGTCTGATAATTCATCAATGCCGATGCCGAGCTCCTTTATGGTGGATTTTGGGATAATATTGACTGCTGAGCCATCGTCGATCAGAATACGTCGAACCTTCTGTTCTTTCACATAGCCTGATACATACAGCGGCCGATTGTGGGGTTTGGACCCCAGCAGGAGATCCTCATCTGAAAATGAGATAGCAGAGTAACATCCGACGTGATTTTGATCCGCCTGTTGCTCCGCTGAGTTAGACTCATTTGATGGCTGTGATTCAGCTGAGGTCTGGAGAGTATTGCTGACTTGATTTTGCCATACTTCTGTTGATTGCAAAGCTATAAACAGCTGAGGGTTAGCGAGAAGGGTTTGGAGAGCTTCATATACCTTCTCCGTTGTCGACTTTTTGTTGTCGAGCGGCTCCTCCTTACGGTGTGTCACTTCTTCTGATGGTTTTGAAGTGATGGTGGTTTGGTTTGCCGAGGTTACGCCTTCCTGGTCCAGAATGATTTTATTCTGGCTCTTGAGCTTCATGATTAGCTCCTTCAGGACGAAACATTTCTCAGTTGGATGACTTACTATTCGGTGATATTTGCAGAATCTTGGATCGCTGACTCGATCCTTTTCATTCGGCCGCTTGCACTCTGGGAGTTCGATCAGCTTCGCCTCCAAGAGTTGTTCAAGAATGTCGGGGACGTCTGAGTCGGGGAATGGATACTGCTTCTGCTCCAGCTCTCGCAATGTCACCTTCCGCCTTTCCTGTTGTTTTGGCTGAGTTATTTGGGTCGGAGGATTTACCTTAGCTCTGGCGCCCACTTTTACTGGTGCGGCTTCAACAGTCATCACTTCCTTTCCTTTTCCGGAGCTGTTGGGTTTCTTAATCTCCCTTCTGCCCCCTTGCTGGTCCGACTGGATGGGAACCGTGCCTCCGGAAGTTTGGATGCTTATCTCCATATCATGTGCGCGGGTCGCCAGTTCTTCGAAAGTTCGGGGTTTGACACCCTGCAGGATGTATAACAGCTCCCAATGCATTCCCTGGATGCACATCTCTACGGCAGAAGTCTCCGTGAGACGATCTTTGCAGTCCAAGCTGAGGGCACGCCATCTGTTGATGTATTCGACAACGGGCTCTCCTTTTCTTTGTTTGGTGCTGGTAAGCTCCATCATACTTACCGTCCTTCGAGTGCTGAAAAATCTGTTGAGGAACTCTCGTTGTAGCTGTTCCCAACTGTCGATCGATTCTGGTTCAAGATTGATGAACCAGGTGAAAGCGGTTTCCCTGAGTGAACGAACAAACTGCTTCACCAAGAGATCTCCGTAAGTCCCTGCGTTGTTGCAGGTTTCAACGAAGTGGGCGATGTGCTGTTTGGGATCGCCTCGTCCGTCGAATTGTTGAAATTTGGGCGGTTGGTAGCCCAAGGGCATGTTGAGACTTTCGATCCGTCTGGTGTACGGTTTGACGTACATCTGTGATCCTTGGAAGGATGTAGCTTGTTGCAGTCGGATCGTATTAGCTATCATTTCCTGCAATTGTTGAACAGATAGCGAAGCTACAGAATTTGAGGGTGGCAGCTGTGTAGAACTACCTGGTCGCTTTTCTGCAGGGAAGACGTCGGCTGGTGTGGCTTCTGGAGTGAAACCGGGTGGATATGGTTGCTCTTCGCGGATTTCGGGATCAACTTGGATCGGGGCTTTTCCTTTGAGAGCTGCGATCTGTTGATCTTTTTCCTCGACGACTCTGATCAGCTGCAAAATTTTGTTCTCCAATTCTGAAATCCTTTCCTCTGTGCTGGTTGTGTTGGTCATCATGACGGCAACAGATGAGGCTCCGGGAAAGGCTGGGGGAGAAAACTCTTCTGATTCTTCTGTGTGGGTTGGATTTTGTTGAGCAGGTTTCGTCGTGTTGCCCCCGATTTCGATCGGGGTGGGTGATCGACTCCTCCATGCGGCAAGAGAGTCAGGGGAGAGATCCTGTTGTGCAAGCTGTGGACTCTCCATTTCGACATTTTGTCGGGTTTGGACGGCAAGAAATTGTGTCCGTCCCCGAGTTTCTGGACCTGCGTACCCAGGTAGGGTAGTTGATGCAGGCAATGGAGCCGTTGCCTTCTTTTTTGTGGCAGCAGTTGTACTCCTTTTCGGTGCCATTTGATGTGTTGAACACCTGTAAAAATTTTTTTTTTTTTTTTTACTTTTTTTTTTTTTTTTACTTTTTTACTTTTTACTTTTTACTTTTTACTTTTTTTTTTTTTTACTTTTTACTTTTTACTTTTTTACTTTTTTTTTTTTTTTACTTTTTACTTTTTACTTT
The DNA here is from genome assembly GCA_037832335.1 of Carallia pectinifolia. Taxonomy (NCBI): domain Eukaryota; kingdom Viridiplantae; phylum Streptophyta; class Magnoliopsida; order Malpighiales; family Rhizophoraceae; genus Carallia; species Carallia pectinifolia. The sequence continues at coordinate 33,894,723 of CM075449.1, read as the reverse complement.
TTTACTTTTTTTTTTTTACTTTTTTTTTTTTACTTTTTACTCTCAGCTCCCCTTTTACCTCTTTTTTTTTTTTTTACGGAACAAGAGATGGGAGGTGAAGATGTCCCATCGGGCGTGCCAAAAATTTGTAAAGCGTAAATTTCGAGCCTAAAACAATTAAACTCGAAAATACAAAAATAAATTACAAATAAAAATTGTAAAGTAAAAGAAAATTTACGTGGGGTCGATCTCCGTAGATCCTCCGATTAGTGTTCCTTTTTTGACTCCGTCAAGGGCTGCACGAGGTTGATCTGGACAGAAATAATTTCCACCGCTTTTTCTTGAACTGGATAGACTGAAACTATGTCTGATTTGGATGTTTTGACTACGTTTAGGAACCGTAGAGACTCGATTTGAGCTGATCTGACTTAATTTCACCGAGGGTCGAATAGACTTGTTCTCGGATGAGTTGCCTGAATTTTGCTGAGGGCCGTATGAGGCTTAATCTCAGCCGGATTTGTAATATTTCGATTTTTTTTTTTACTATCTCTCTCTTTTTTTTTTCCTTTTTTTTTTTTTTCTTTTCTCTTTTTTTTTTTATTTTCCTTGCGCTGCGCTGCTCTTCCTTTTTTTTTTTTTCTTTGCTGCCTCCATCTAATTTGGGGGGGGGAGGCCATTTATAGGCCTCCCCCTGCCTGCCACCAACCATTTGGTTGGTGGCAATTGATGAGGTAGGTTGGCAGCTGCCAACTTTCAAGGTTGGCGGCTGCCAACCATTTTTTTTTTTTTTTTTTTTTTTTTTTTTTAATAAAAATTATTTGTTTACAATAATCTCCAGTAAAAGAAATTCACTTGATCTCAATAGTATTTGGGTAGTGTATTTATCCTTATAAAATGATTGAATGAGATACCTGAAGTTATTTAGAATCTAGGCTTATAGATATACTCACAACATGGTTGTAAAAATCGAATCAGACTAGACCGGTCGGTCCGATCGATTAAATCGGTGACTGGCCAGTAGTCCGGTCCGGTTTAAAGCAAAAATTGAATAAAACTCAAACCGGTCAGAATTGGTTAAGACCGAACCGATCCAAGAAAAATATAAAAATTTAAAAATTTTAATTTGATCCCAAATTTTATTTAAATTATAATTTGAACTCTAAATTGATTAAAATTTTCAATTTAATTCTAAATTTCATCAAAATTTTTAATTTAATCTTTAAAACTAAAAAAAATTAATATTTAATCGTTATATATATGTATTATTTATTTAAATTACTTATATATATATATATATATATATATATAATTAAATACTGATTTGACTGATTGAATCTTAACTCACTAATATTTTCGATTTCATATCCGATCCGATTTTGACTACATTAACTCACAATGCATTTTTTTTCTTTGATAAAAAAAATCACAAATATAGTAGTAGCAAAAATTGTCAACCTTATTGTAGGGCTCGATCGGAATCTAGTTTATTTTTGAGAGCCACCACATAGTTGTTTTTGAGGTGGCTGTTTCGCATCAGTCATTATAATACATTTCAGACAAAATATAAGACGTGATAGAAAAATTATAAAAAAGTTATATAATATATTAAAAAAACATATTATTTATAATCAGTCAATAAAAACTTAGATTTTTTTTAATAACTAGTTATATGAGTTATATAATTTTTTTATTATATTATATAATTTTTTATTATGTCGTATATTAAGAATTACAAAATAGGAAACTAAAAGACAATCGAAAGGTTTTCCCCTTTATCTTTTTGCGGGCAAATAGCAATCGATTTTATTGATCACATCTGAAATAATATGAAAACGCGTGCGATTGAGACGGACCATGTGACACTTTGTGTGGCACACGGAAAATAACAAGGGTATTTGTGTAATTCCATGATAAAAGACTTCTTAAACGTGCGGGGGGAAATAAAAAACGACCCACCGGAACGATAAAAACAGCCAACCCTCCACCGCACGTTGCCACTGTCCGAACACAAAGACAGTCACAGACAGAGAGAGAAAAAAAAAAGAGGAAAAAAGGTTGTTTTTGGTACATAGAGAGAGAGAGAGAGAGAGAGAGAGAGAGAGAGAGAGAAGTTACATATTGGATCATTTCTGTTAAGTTCATTCATTATTACAACGGTTTATCGATCCTTAAAAAGTAAAAACCCCCCCAACAACACAAAGATTGAATCTTTTTTGTTTTTGGCACAATTTCGGATCATTTCTGTCTTCAATTCATTTAATTTCACCATCTCCCTTCCAAGCCACTCTCCCTCTCCCTCTCTCTCTCTTTGTCTCTCCTTTTTCTCTCTCTAACTTCCACAAATATATATAACCAAAGTCTTTTGAATCTTTTGGGGTGCGGAAATTGGTATTGGTAATTTGGTAGAGAGAGAAAAATGGCGAGTGGGGATCTAGAGAGAGGGAACAAGAACAGGGGGAACAACACCGGCGGTGGCTACGGTTCCTACTATGTGGAGGCCTCCGATAAGGAATGGACTTCATGGCTGATCCCCATGTTTGTTGTTGCAAACGTTGTTGTCTTTATTGTTGTCATGTACGTCAACAACTGTCCCAGAAACAACTTGGGTCTTGAAGGTGGCTGTGTCGCCAAATTCCTTGGCAGGCTCTCTTTCCAGCCTTTGAAGGAGAACCCCCTTTTTGGCCCTTCTTCTTCCACGTCAGTTTTCTACCTCTTTCTTTATGTTTTTGTTTTTCCCCTTTGCTTTTGATTGAAATTTGTGGGTTTTGATTGATTTTCTGATGTGGGTTTGGGTTGGTTTCGTTATTGGTGATCTCTCTTTCTTGGTTTGGGATTATAAATTTTGTAACTTTATAGTTTTCTTTTTGTCTTTTTGATTGCAGGAGCCATTTAGGCTGTAGTTTGGGTTTTGCTTGATGGAAAGTTTGGTGCTTTTAATTTGTAACTAGTTGTTGCATCTATTTTGTTGGTTTGTCAACTGTTTGACCCAGTCAGAAGTTCTTCTTTAAAGGAAGTCTTCTGCTTTTGTTAAGCTTGATTTATGTTCTGTTCTGAGGATTTAATGCGGATCACTTCTTGAATCATAGATGAATGTTTGATGGGCTTGTTTCTTGGTGTTGAAGTACCTCCTTGTTTGGTTCATCTATTCATCTGAAAATTTATGTCAGCCAGGTTGAGGAAAATGTTTAATGATGGTTTTACTTCCCGGACATCTAATTAATTACCTTAGCTTTCACAATTATGCATTGAGGATTTATGGAACTTTGAGATCACTCATAAAAGCAATCTGTATATGATATAGAATTGAACATTTTGCAGGTCTGTGGTATTTGCTCTATCTTATTTAATGTAGTTCTTGGAATACTGTTTTCTGTCGCTTCCTTTGCTGATGGATGCCCTGCTTATGGTCGTCTATTGAAGAGGTTATTCAACAGTAAAAGCTGATTGTTATAGCAGAGTGTTTCTTTCTTCCCTTTAAAGCAACCCGGCTCTTTCTATACTTGTCCTCCTCTTCATTGCCTCCTTTGTCGTTGTAAAAAACCATCGGATTAGTGCGAACATCTTGATGTAGATGAGAAACGCACATTCCTAACAGTGTACAGTGGGAGAGATTTTGAATGGGTTGATGGAGAGATATAATGTCATATTTTGGGTTTTGAACAAAGATTTTTTAATTGCAAGAAGTCCACCTAATTCCAGTTGAATAAGATGGAAGCATGACTTCATTGTAGCCAATGGCAAAACAATCCTGGTTTTGGAGCATTATGGCATGGATTGAAAATGTTCACCATCCTGCTGGTGTGTTTTTTTAATTTTTTTTCTTTTTACTGTGGACATATATTCGCAAAGTTTGATGCATCTGTAGAATCCATCTATATATTCAGTAACTGCCACAGAGAAGCTTCTCTGTTCATTTTGCTGCAATTCTGTTTTGTGAAACACATAATATTGAGATCAAATTTTGAAGATATATGTCTAGGATGAGCTGATCGGAATGGTTGATATATGTGTGGGTATGTAGAATTTTGAATGTTACTTATGCTACAACTGTGTTGCTGCAGGTTGGAAAAAATGGGAGCCTTGGAGTGGAAGAAGGTAGTGCATGGGCAAGGGTGGAGACTTATAACTTGTATATGGTTACATGCCGGAGTTGTTCATCTGCTTGCAAATATGTTGAGCTTGGTCTTCATCGGGATTCGCCTTGAACAACAATTTGGCTTTGGTATGCCATTGTTCCTTTCTCTATTTGCCATATTTCAGAAATGAAATTCCGTAAGAAAACACTGATAGATGTGCCCGGTTATGTTCTTTTGAATGCTCTAGATAAGAGAGCTGGAATTATCACATAGACATGTATGATTATTCTGTTGAAACCTTCATTGTAGCATGAAGTTATTGTTAATGCATCTTTTATTCAGTATAGAATCTCTATATAGTACATTTGACTAATGTTTTCTTCGGTGTATACAATCTCGCAGTGCGAGTTGGGGTAATCTACCTGTTATCAGGATTTGGTGGCAGCATATTGTCTTCACTTTTTATTCAGAAGAACATATCTGTTGGCGCCTCTGGTGCTTTGTTTGGACTTCTTGGAGCAATGCTATCAGAGCTTCTTACTAATTGGACAATCTACAGTAATAAGGTGTGATGCAAATCCTAGGTTCCATTTATGTCCATGCAAAAATTCTGTGGCCATGCTTTAGATAAAGATTAGGGCTCTTCTCAGTGCTATGGTTAATAAGGTAGTAGCCATATCGCCTGGAAATGAGCAAGTACAAATTCTAATTCAAAAAGCAAAACAGGAGAAGCTCTTTGATATTTTGTGCAGCAGTCTCTTTTTCCTTAAGCCATTTCGTCAAGGAGCCTTCTTTTTTTTTACCTTAAGCAAGGAGCTCTTGTTGTTGTGGGTAACAGAATATTTGCTATAGCATTAAAACAAGATCTACTTACAGATGTGAACTGTGAATGATAACTGTAATGAAAAGGCCTGCATTGTTTTAACTCTTGCACCTTTCTTGCTTTTGTAGATTGCTGCTCTCCTTACACTTGTGGTCATCATTGCTATTAATTTGGCGGTTGGAATTCTTCCACACGTAGACAACTTTGCTCACATTGGTGGTTTCTTGACGGGTTTTCTACTCGGCTTCGTTCTGCTAATTCGTCCACAATTCGGGTGGGTGGATAGACGGCATCTTCCTGTTGGTGCACGAGTAAATCCGAAGCACAAAGTTTACCAATATGTGCTATTGGCGGTTGCCATTATCCTATTCGTTGCTGGGTAAGTTCATATTCTGGATATTATTTGTCTTCTCTAGGAAATGACCCCAGTCAGTTTCGTTCAACTTAGGCATTGAAAAAGATTTCAGCACATATAAGCTACCGGAAACCTGCAATATTTCTATTTTTCTGTTTGTCCTTAATTATAAATATTCGATACTTTGTTTCAGCTTAACTGTGGGATTGGTGATGCTGTTCCGGGGGGAGAATGGAAACGATCACTGCAGCTGGTGCCATTACTTAAGCTGTGTCCCGACCTCGAGCTGGAAGTGCAATAACTGACCTTATTATCTTGTTCTCATTTATCTTGCTTCTGTGATTCTTTTTCTTTTCCTTTTTTCTTTCGGTCCTTGTAATCTGCTGGTTTTTACGCTTACATATTCTTATTTCTTCATTGATTTTTGGATGATACTTGGCATATGTGTACATGAGTATTTTGAGTAGAATATGACATTGGGATTCATAATTTTTCTTCATTAAGTGAAGCAATTTGGCGTTTCATCCATTTAAATTTATGAGCTCTAAACCTTAATGAGCAATCATAAAACGGGCCTTATAAGTTAGTAAAATTTTGTATGTTCTAGTGTTCATTCACTCCTCCAATAATAATTCTAATATTGCTCTATTTAGTTTTCTGCTAAATGGCAAGGTGGTTGAAAAAGGGGATATAGGATGCGTTTGATACACAAACTGGACAGTGCGGTATATGATAGTATATGTTAATATAGTATAGGATATGCTAGATTACTAATCTATATTATGTTTGGATATCATCAAATATTATAAAATAGTTATCTTATTTAATGTTTGGAAGATATGTGATAGAATAGTATAGTATATTTAAATTATTTTTTTACCCTTAGAAATAATTGATTTACATTTATTGTTAATGTAAATTTTTTTTTATTAAAAATAATTAAAATTAAGTAATGAAATTAATATTTATTTTACATGTTATTATACATTATATTGTTTATAATTTTTTAATTTTGTATAAAAAATATTTTTTAAAATTAACTATTAATTTTATTTATACAAATAAATTTTAAAATATCAAAAAAAGATTAATATTTTTTTTAATTTTTTGAGGAAAAATTAAATAAATTTTAAGAGATAAATTTTTAAATTTATATGAAAAAAAAAGAATGAATGAGCGAGAGAGAGAGAGAGTGAGGAGAGAGAAAGGAAGGTAGGAAGGAAGAGAGAGGGAGGAGAGAGAAAGGAAGGGAGGAAGGAAGAGGGAGGGAAGAGAAAGGGAAGAGAGAGAGATGAGGAGTGAGAGAGAGAGAAGAGGGAGGAGAAAGAAAGGGAAGAGAGAGAGAGAGAGAAGGATTGAGAGAGAGAAGAGGGAGGAGACAGAAAGGAAAGAGAGAGAGACGAGGAGTGAGAGAGAGGAGGGAGTAGAGAGAAAGGAAAGAGGGAGGAGAGAGAGAGGAAAGAGGGTTAAGAGGAGTGAGAGAGAGAGAAAGGAAGAGAGAGAAGTTGAGAGAGAAATGAATTTTTTAAATTTTATGTTAATTTTTTAAAAAAATATTTAAAATTTATTTTAATTAAGAAGATATTTTAATAAATATATAATATATTAACACTAGTCCATAATATGAGATAGACCAACTCATAGGAGTTAGAGGGATAATATTATCCCATATTTATGAGATAGTAAGTCCACACTAACCTATTTTATACTTATCTTATTAACCAACCAAATATGGACTAAGGTGGGATAGTTGACCACTAGTCTATCCTATCCTATCCTATTTTATGAAACAAATGCACCCATAGGTTATAGTCCGTGGTTAAGATTCCAAAATTATAATCTCGGGAAGCGGGTGTGGAATTTAAAAAAATAAAGAGAATTACCTCTTATTGTGCAGTTCACGATTTAATAGATTTCGTAATAGACAAAAAAAATAAAATAAAACAACTGCTCAGCCATTCAGTAACAGTGTTTATTCTCGTTTGTTTTTGACAGCAATTTTATTTTTCGAGTCGATTACTACGTCCACTTCGTGCTTGTTCTTGTTTTCATATACCATGGTACAAAAATTTTGATATCAAAGAGAAAAGAAGTGAAAAGGAAAAACAAAAAAAAAAGAGGAAGTGTTACATGCAGTAAAGCAAAAATTATGATCTTTTTCTTGAATTTCTTTTACTATCTATTGAAAAAATAAAAAAGGAGCACTAGAACTTTGCCCCAGTTATTATTTGTGCATATACTTTCACATGTCACAAGACTCAGTTGATAACTGGAGGAAAAAAAAAGAAAAAGAAAAAGAAAACAAGACATCTCTTCCTTGTAAACATGCACTATCACAACTTTAAGACCCCTTGATCATCTGAAACGGTGCTGCATTTCCAAATCTTTGGAAAATGGTCGTCAACCACTGGATTATGTCTTCAAAGGATGGACGCTGCTTAGGATCACTGCTTGTTTTAATTGAAACAAAGATTTAGTTTCCATGCATCCAAAAAAAAAAAAAAAAACCTATTCCAATCAAATTTTGTGAATTCCCATTTTACCAAAAAAAAGGTGACCTGTGATTACCAAATCGCAAACGGAAAACTTTATGCTATACCAAGGCTTCCCTTCAGAAAATTTTTTAAAAAATAAATAAAAAGAGGGGAGTAATTTCAGTGTGTACAAAACAATGTCTAAAGTACCTTTGCCAACAGTCACGGATAATTGATGCTACATGGGGATCGAGGCCTTCTGGCAAATCTAATCTTCTGTCCATGAACCCCACAACTCCAACAACCTTTTCAAAAGAAACATTTCCATTAGTGTAATTTGACCAAATACTAAGCAGAAATATTATACTCAATATGTTTGTGTTCTATGTCCCCATCTTATGTATGTGTCCCTGTGCATAACGTGTTACACACTCAAAATTTTTCAGTGCAGAGCCTGCGTAAGCATGTTAGAATTTAATAAATGATTCATTCATTAGCTGGCTCAACCGATATCTTAAACTTTTGGATCATATAGTTTCGTGACAGATGCAAATTTTATCTGCATCAGTTAGTAAAAGTGTTAATAAACTGATAATTAATCACAAAAATGGGAGTGACAGACCTGTATGGAGTTCAAATTCATCCATGGAATGCAGGCAGTCATCAGCTCCCACAAGATAACGCCAAAACTGAACACGTCAGACCTATCGGATGCCAGAAAATGACACACATCTTCAGTAAATTTTTCTGTTTTGGATTGGATATGATCATAAAGGTTCAAAGATAAAAGAAATGTTCTTGGAACTACAAAGAAGTGCCAACGTAGGGGACGACTATCCAAACTTCAATGAGTTAACAATGCTGAAATTTTCATTACGTAGGATAAGGGACCAGGTTCCTATATGTAGTTTCAATTCCTGAAACTTACTTTTCATTTGAAGGTTCATTCCGCAGGACTTCTGGGGCCATCCATTGAGGCTGCATTGAGAAAATAAGAAAGATTTGAAAACACTGCCAACCAAAACCATTCTATTTTACTTGAAACTGCAACTAAACATATATGTGTGAAAATTTCAAGCTTTTGGACAAAGATAATTACAGTTCCTCTGCCAGATCTTGCAGTTAAGAAGGTTGCATTCTTCCACTTTGACAGGCCAAAATCTCCAACCTGACAGAGACTTCAATTATGTTTTCTATCCAAGCAGATGTAAATGCTAAGCACTATCAAGTTACTTGGCTGTGTAAAACTGAAGTGGCTCATATTACCTTAACATTCCAATTTTTATCGACAAGCAAGTTGGAAGATTTTAGGTCTCTGTGCACTATTGGTGGATTCCTGTGATGCAAATAATTCATACCTCGAGCCTGCACAAAAGGATAATTTAGTGACGTTGTTTGAACAAACAAAGATGGTTTCGATTGTGCTCTTAGAATAGAATGGAAACAAAAAACGTACAACATCGAGGGCCATCCTTAGACGTCTTCTAATGTCCAACGTCTGGTTGCTTTTGTGAAGGGTCTTGAAAAGGCTTCCCCTAAAAAAAGAAATTCAGCCAATGCAGGATAATTAAGTTCCATTCATGAATGCGAAAATGTTGTAGAATATGCAGCAATTGCCCTTGCTAGTACAAACACCAACCAACAAAATGGGAGTAAATTGCATATATAAATCCAAGTGTATGCTAGAAACATGTAACAGTAGATTAACTCAATGTAAAACAGCAACTCTTAGTAACGTTTTGAACATATTTCAAATGAGGTACACTCTGTCAAAGAAGATAATGCCATCGTTACCTTGGCAAGAACTCTGTGACGATAGCAAGTCGTTCTGGAGAATATACGGCTCCCATGAATAGCAATACATTTGGATGTCTAAGCCTCTTCATTATGGCAATCTGCATCAATCAGATCACGTCATCAAGAGTTTCCTTCACAAATTGAAGTCACAAATGATTAAAGCAAAGAGTCTTAAGTACCTCATTTTTGTAGTCTTGTAAAGTTTCTTCTTTGTATTCATTTCCGAAATAAATTTTAACAGCTACATCCTGACAAGCATGGACAAAAATTTTGTAGTCAGCATCAATATTAACTGAGAACAGAACTTTCAAGAATTCAGTAAAGTTGGTCAGTACCGATCCGTTCCACATTCCTCGATAAACAGCAGCATATGAACCTGAAGACAAAACATGAAAACTAAAATGAGAAGAATCTGGCATCTTTCCCTCTACACTTAGAAACTTTCTCAGCCTTGAGAAATTCCTGTGGTCCTAAAACACACTAGGTGTTTACAGCATTTAGAGGGGCAGAGAGGTCCCAGTTTCGAAATTTACACCATTGCTTCCTACAATGCAGCAGTAGTCTCCAAGATGCAAAATTTGTAGATAACTAGTGGATGATGCCAATTGTTCCACGCAACAGAATTTAAAAAGTAGTTTGGCACTAGTTAGACTTATTCAATTTTTTTCAGCACCTGATCAAACTATCACACAAACTAATACATTTCCAGAAAGTAGAACTCCAGCCTATACTTTTAGTCTGTATGTAGAAGCAATTTTAAGAACAATAAGTGCTCTGAATTGGTAATTTCTATGATTATGAAGGTCACCTTGCCCAACCTCCTCGCCCAAAAGTATGTCTTCCCATCGAATCTCACAGTCTACAAAACGATTTGACTCTTGGATCCCTTTGCTTGATGAATTTCCTTGGCTGCCAGTGCCGTCCCCCAAACTTGGTGTCTGCTTACCATCACGATCTCTTTGCGCGACTTCTTCAATCTCTAATGGTCCCAACTGTGCTTCTATCTCTGACTCATCCACATCCTCTTGCCAGCTGAACCTTGAAAATGAATGTGCACGTCTGGCTCGCCCAATTGATTCACTGCACTTAATTGAAGAGGCTGCAAGACAACGCCCTTCAGAAGCCTTGCTGCCACTGCTTTCATAATATACTGTTTCACCCGCAAAGGATACGTTTCTTTTGCAAGGTCTTCCTCCCTTTGCCTCTGTGCCAATGGTGCAGCAGTACAAGAAAGATGGCTTAGAGCCTCTAGGTTCACTGGTACCCTTTGCAAAGTCATTGCTCATTGCAATAGTAGTTGGGCTGTTCTGTTGGCAATTAGTGTCATCTTCTCTCCCAGTACCACCAATTCCCCCAATGTTCAGCTTTGCAAAAGCCTTAGCTGCCTATAGTCAATTCAGCAACATTAGAAAAAAGGGCAACATATGTTGTGAACTACCAAGGCAAAAAGAAAAGTTAGCCATCCAAACTTGTCAATCACAATGAGTTAAATGAATGTACATGCCGTGAATTAGATTGCTGAACACAACCTAAAACATGCTATGATTAAGAATTTATTTTATTTTTTTTAGATGATAAACCACAGAGAATCCAGTCCTATTGAAAAAGGTTCAATTCATACTGATTTGGATGTGCAGCAGAGATATCCATCAAAGACTAATCCACTAAAAGCTGCCTAATAAGTGCAGAAAAGTAGATGATAAACACATGATTACTAAAATATGTTATTCTAAAGCTTTATTTTGTAGGAAGCTGAAGCAAATATTTCAGATGGGCAAATTCTTTTGGTGGACTTCGTTCGTCAACTGTGCTCCTCCTATTTTGCAGGTTGCAATAGCATTTTGCCTCCTACAACGATGAAAATTTATCTTATTCTATTTGCCTTCAACAACCTTCCACAACAAATTGATAAACAACAGAACTGAGACTTACTACTGTTGGTCCATCAGGCATCTCTGACTTAATGTCTTCAGCATTTCCTTGTGAATTGCGTGCATCATCATCAAGTTTCCGAGGTAGAAATCTTGAAGCCTGATTAAAATTGAATGGCAAAGATGCAGAAAAAAATCATTAGAAATGAAAGTTAAACCAGAAATGTGAATGCTAACAAAAAACAATTATAATGCAGTATATAAGCACCAGATTGGGAACTGACGATGCAATCTGTGGCACTGGCACAATTGGCGGTGGGGGGCTCCAACAAGGATTTTTCAAATTTATCCTGGCTACTCTAGCACCGCATTCATGTTTTCTCAGGTTTTCAGGGTCTCTCAGGTTTTCTGTATCAGCATTAATTAATATTGCTGCATCGCTTGAAACAGTGATAATACCAACAAGCTCACCATCCTCATACAATGGGCTCTTTGTGGCCATTGCCATAAACACTTCACCAGATTTCTTCTTAAAAGGAAACAGACCAGACCAAGATTTTCCAGAGCTCAGTATTTCTATGATTTTCTTTAAAGATTCATAGTATTCTTCAGGTATGAGCAGTTCAGCAACTGCATGTCCAATGACTTCATAGTCCCTCCATCCATAAAGATTTTCAGCCGAACGATTCCTGATAGAACATTATATATCAGCATATGGGAAAGGAAGCCGAAACCACAAGACTCCCAAGTCATGGGATGCCTAAATCAAAAAGTCCTATGGTCAAATGCTCTGACGTTACAAGGGGCTTCCTTTACGTATTAGAGGCATCGCCATCGAAAGGAAACAAGATTTCATCTCTAAACAGACATCCTAATTCACTTATTAATGCAATCAAAAGTTTTAAAAAATTATTAATATGAACATAAAGTAACAACAAAGGAGCTCAAAATTGCTATAAAGCCCATCTATGCTCTCTAATATATCAGGCAACCATTGCAGAGACGAAATCAAATAGTTCTTAAGGCACATTAATTGTGCATTTTATACTCTGAACTCTCACCATTCCTGCTATGGAAACAGAACAATCATATAATTAAGCTTTCAACCATAACACCATTTCAATTATGCAAGTACATACTGAAATATAAACTCTTTACACAAAGCGTACAATCACTTTACTACTTTACTACTTAATACTTGACTACTTGCTACTATCTATTGTTGTTTCCCTCGAAGCCTTTTAAAATTCTGTACTTAAACTGTCCTCAATTACATATCTCAACAAACCAAATCTAGAATGGAACGACAGTCTATAAGAGAATTAAGAGCTCCCCCACATGGTTATACGCAATCAATACGATGACATCAGCTTACCTGTTTTTTCTTTTTTAAAACTAAGTCTGTCTGATTTTATTACTTTAATTTCATTTAAAGAACTCTACTAAGTATTTCTTTAAAATAAATTAAAAAGAAAGAAAAAATTCACTAAGTATTTTTCTAGAATAAATTGAAAAGAAAGAAAAGATTCATATATCCGACTCTATTTAAATATCACTTAAAGAATTCTATCAAACATTTCCCTAAAATGAATTGAAAGAAAGGAAAAGATTCAGGTAACGACTCTATTTAACTAGAGTGATTACAAAACTTAAAAAAAGTGTGAGGAGTTTGGAACCAAAGTCGCCAATCAAAAAGCTAGAAAGAACGAACCTATTCACCAAATAACAACTAAGAAGTAAGAACGCAACTTTCATAACACATATAAATTATATATAATTCTTTTTTAAATTAAAATAAGTGAGAATTCAACTATTAAATTTAAACTTGAGACTGTACGTATAATACACGTACACGCAACCTATATTTGCCCTTACCCCTAAGCTATAGGTTAATAATTATATATAATTCGTCGTACCAAAACAATATTTCTCCAGAGGAGGCACTAGAAACGTGAACAGCGTGTCCTATGGAATTCAAGATCCTTTTGTACGGGCTCCCAGTGGCGAAGAACCCAGGAACATAGACCGTCCCGGGGTCAGACATCATCGTCTCTCCATTCTTCCTTGTCCTAACTTCCTCCACCAGCTCATAAACTTGCTGTTTCAGCTTTGCGTGACTCGCCTCCAGACTCACACACCGGTCCACCAAGACTCTGTACAGCCTCGTCGCCCAGTCGTAATTTCCCGCCATTTCCCTCGCCGGCCGGAGACGCTCCGTGACCTTTTTATCAAGTGAAAGGGCATTATTTATCGAAGGTGACGATTTTGCATTCTTATTATTATTATTATTATTATTGTGTGTATATATATATTTTTTGTCTTCTTTCGAATTAAATAATAGTAATAGAAAAAAGTTGGTACTTAGAATAGGTTTGTTTTGAATTTTTTGTTTTAAAATTGTAATTGATATTTTTAAAATAAAAATTAATATTTTTAAAATATATATTATTTTTATATTTAAAAAATATTAATTTTTATTTTAAAAATATTAATCATAATTTTAATCAAAACAGTATTCAAAATACGAGTTATGTATTCTTGCTGACAGTAATAAGTAGGCACTAAGTGTGGAGATGAACTTGGGGAGTGGAGAGCAAAGGGTGTTGGCCACGTGTCTTTGGCCGCCGAAAGCCCTGAATTAGGTGTGGACTGGTGTAACGTTGGGAATGCAAAGTAAGCGAATGGGGAGAGCGAAGCAGAGGATATGCTATTGGTTGAGCCCACGAGAAGAACTGGGAGTTTTGAGAGATTTCTCACGTGAATGGAGGAAGAAGGAACAAATCAGTCATCGGGACTCAATCGTACGGTTGTTGTTTTAGACTGAATTTAAATAAAATTTTTAAAAGAGAGAAAAATAAAAGAGATGATCATTAAAAAAAAGAATATTATTTATTTTTTTCTTATATTTGAAAAGATGAGATAAGAAGGAGAAAAATTATAAATAAATTACATTAACTGTACTAAAAAATTATTTATTTTAAATAAATTACATTAACTTCACTATAAAATTATAAATAAATTATTTTTTAAAAAAATATAATTAAGTTTTTACTTGCTAAATAAAATAAATCAGATTAAAATTTTGATTGCAAAAATATTAGAGTGCTGCCATTGCGGCCATTAATTTGAAAGGCTACCGAGAAACGAGATAAGCATTTTTTTAATCCTAAACCTTTAGGTTTTATTACGTTTGAGTCTTAAACTTTTTTGACATTTCATTTGAGTTTTAAATTTTTTAATTTTTTACCAAATCAGTCCCTTTGTTTAATAAAAGTGATCAATCTATTAAAAAATAATTTTAATTTTACAAAAATTAATTAAAAAAGATTAAATATATGAATTGAATGTCTTTTTTATAAAAAAATATGTATGTTGTCTATTTAATTCATATATTTTTTGATTAAAAAAATATTTAATATGCATATTTTGTTGATGAAAAAAATATTTAACTCATGTATTTAAGCTTTTTTAAATAATTTTTATTAAATTAAACTCACTTATTAATAGATTGACTACTTTTCGTAACTTAAAGGATTGATATAGTAAAAAATTAAAAAATTTAGAACTCAAATGAAATATTAAAAAGATTTAGAACTCAAATGTAAAAAAATCTAAAGGTTTAGGACCCTAAAAATGCTTATCCCACCGAGAAACACTCTCCGTTAGTTCTTTTTTTTTTTTTTTTTTTTTTTTTTTTTGGGAAAAGCTACGCAATAGTCAGCTAAGGTTAAATTCGAAATCAATATAATAAAAAATGATATTGTGTCAAAATTTGGCGCATCTAAATTTATTAAAAATGTTATCATTTAAGATAGTAGTCTAATGATAATTTATTAATTTTTTTTTTGTATTAATTTGGATTTAAGTGTCTACACTATTGTCCTCTTCCTAAAAATTTAAGGTGTTAAAAGATATATTATCTAAGTTTCAAATAAGATCTGTGAGTTTTAAATTTATTAACACATATGTAGAATGTGGGAAGGCTATTCAAGTCTAATAATGTTGAGGTGTTAGGTTCTTAGTATAAGACAGATTAAATGAGACATTAATAAGTGATTATTAACTTTAACCCACAAGTACAATAATTTTCATACAACCAATACACATTTTTTTCTCGTAAAAAAAAATTATGGAGAATGTTGAATTTGTAGGTTTTGCATACATGTCTCTATATTCCATAAAATTAACGTCCCAAATACTTCCATAATATATTTGAATTTGCATAGAACTACTATAACATATGAATTATAATATTGTTAGTTCCACCACCTTGAATAAAAAATTTCTATCAAGATGACAGCTGTCCCAAATAGAATCTATATTTAATTAGTGGCCATTCAATTTTTTAGAAATAATTTCCCCCCCCCCCCCCCAAACAAAAAACAACTGCTAGTGTTATATCAATCAAATCCCATATGCAATTTGATACAGTAGTACCACTAACACATCCATCTTTCCTCCGAAAAATTCCATTCTTTATTGTCCTTTAACCTTTTTACATTCTTTAGAATTTTTACTTTTCTTTAAATTGATTAATAAAATTCAATTGTTTAGCAACAAAATAAAACAGGAAAAAAAAAAAAAAGAAAACATATTTGTATGGGCTTACATCGCCCCTTAAAGAGATGGAACATTGAATGGGCCGAGAATCCACATTAGCCTGGGCCTGGTTTAATTTCGCATACAACCATCTGAAAACGGCGTCGTTTATAACTTTTCAAAAATGTAACCGTTAATGGCAGTTTTCTTTTCAAAAAAAAAAAAGGACAAAAACAAAAAAGTGCCGCCAAAGCCACTTCGTTTACAAATGCAGTCTCTCTCGACAAAAAACCAGAGACAAAGCCATCAGATTAGCCAAAAGAAAAAAAATAAATAAAAAAAGAGAATTTCGGCGGCAGCTGCGGCGGAATGGCGCGTTCGGTGGCCATCTTTTTGTGTTGCTTTATCGGTTTCTTGAATCTTGAAGGCGCATTCGCCGTGGAGATCCTATCGAAATCGAAGCTTGAACGGTGCGAGAAGGGATCCGATTCCGGCGACCTGAACTGCACGACGAAAATCGTCCTTAACATGGCCGTCCCCAGCGGATCCGTAATCAATTTTATTTCAATTTTGCCTGACTTTTGATCTCCAGTCAATATTGATTTTCTTTTGTTTTAATTGTAATTATTTCTAATTTTTTGCAAAATCGAAGAGTAAAATGTCATTTGTTTGTTTGTTTTGTTGGTATAGAATGGAGGTGAGGCGTCGATCGTGGCGGAAATAGCAGAAGTAGAGGAGAATTCGAGCAATCATATGCAAAATCTGCGAATACCGCCGGTGATAACCGTCAATAAAACTGCTGCATATGCGCTCTACGAGCTGACCTACATACGTGTATGTAGACACCTTGCAATACGTGCTTTTTCTTTACTTTTTCCGGTGATTTTCGGTTGTGTTATGATCGTTTGGTCACGCATTTGGCTAAACATTAGAGAAAACATTTGTAGTCTTACTCTTGTTTTTACAAAGAGACTATTTCCTGAACTCGATATAACAATAAAGGAATCTTACCGGCTCAAGAATATGACAATACTTGAAATTTAGTAAACATAGATCATAAGATTAAAGGTGAAGAAGTATTAATTAGATCGTACGATTCCAGGAGTATTATGTGGTTTGGTTTCAATAAGGCCCGGCCTTGAATTTCTCTGATCGTCCTGTGCCTTACATAATTGGTTGATTAACTGTTTTCAGGATGTTGCTTATAAACCCGAAGAGTACTATGTGAAGACACGCAAGTGTGAACCTGGTGCTGGTTCAAATATAGTGAAGGTTTGCGAGAGGCAAGTGCTTCCTTATTGCTTTTGTTTCAGTAACTTATGTTAATGATTTTCGAATTTGCAATAACTGTATGAAATTGCTTGGTTTGATAATGAATTGTCATTTTGGAATGGATCTTATATGTACGTGAACTTGACTATCTTAATGGTGTCTATGATGTAGGTTGCGAGATGCAGATGGTCACGTAATTGAGCATACTGAGGTCTCATAAGTTTTTGGATTTTTTTTTTTGGTTTTCCTATTTTCAAGTAACTTGCATTTATGATCACATGTGTTTTCGTAGCAATTCATACTGTTTCTATCGTTATAGTTTTCGTCAATCGTGCGACAACTGTTGCACATTCTGTTACAAATATGTTATATGTGACCATTGATTTACATATTGATGACAGATATTTCTTCTCTTTACATTTGCAATTGGTTTGTCATTCCTTTATAATCCTTGCTTTTCTGCACAGCCTATCTGCTGCCCTTGTGGACCGCAGAGACGCGTACCTTCTTCATGCGGAAACTTTTGTAAGTGACTTTTAATATTTTCAGGATCCTGAAGACTACCACGGACACAATGCACTTCTGTCGTTACTGATTCTAGACTTTTGTTTGATTAGTTGACAAAGTAGTGAAAGGGAAGGCTAATACTGCACACTGTGTCAGGTTTCCTGGTGAATGGTATGGCCTTTTCACAGTCTTCACTGTTGTAAGCATTGCTTGAACAATGGATAACGATTTTTGTCCAAATGTCATGTAACTGAGCTAATAGACAGCTTGAAATATTCTAACCGGTATTGGCTGATGGGCAATCTTATATAGCAATGTAGTACTAGTGATGGACTTCTGACTATTGGAAATTCTGGAAGAATATCTGAGCGGATAATCATTGTTTCATTAGGTTCCATGTTTTTGCTATTGGTCAGCGATCAATTGGATTTAATGTTCGGATTGAGGTTAAGACAGAAACTAAAGTTATGGTATGGTGTTCCTTTGTCCGGTTTATATAAAGTCATGATAAATGCTCTTAACTGATAGACCTTTCTTTGAGATTTTTTATTTCTATTTATTTATATATTTTGTTATAGGAAGTTACTGTGGGTCCTGAAAATAGAACAGCAACATCCAAGGATAATTTTCTAAGGGTTAATCTTATTGGAGATTTTGTTGGATACTCCAGCGTTCCCACATTCGAAGATTTATATCTAGTCATTCCAAGGCTGGTATGTTGCCCTTCCCTTATGTCAAAGCACGGTGATTTGATAGGAAAGAAGGGAAATGGTATTCCAAGAATCGGATTTTGTTAATTTTTTGTACAGTTATGTCAATAGTACCAATTAAAACCTTGGTTATTGATTGCATATTGGAGATTATGAATCTGCTGAAATTTCCTTGTTTTGCTGTGAAAGGGTGAACCTGGTCAACCACAAGATCTAGGGACAAACTTTTCTGCGTGGATGCTCCTTGAGAGGGTGAGATTCACCTTAGAGGGCATTGAATGCAATAAAATTGGCGTCAGTTATGAGGCTTTCAATGGCCAGCCAGACTTCTGTGCTTCACCATTTTGGAGCTGCTTGCACAATCAGTTGTGGAATTTCCGAGATGTTAGTAAATAAACCTGAGAAGATGACTATAATTTGTAATCCACGCTAGTGTATTGCATCTCCACTTTCTGCATGATATGCATTTTTGTCACTGCTGTTATGTTCAACTTAGAAGATGTCTTTTTTATAACAGGCTGACCTGAATCGAATTAGTAGGAAACAGGCACCACTCTATGGCGTGGAAGGAAGGTTTGAAAGGATAAACCAGCATCCAGTTATGTTTCTATCACTGTTACTTTGACATTTGCAGTACATCTGTTTGATAGCCTGTAAACATTTCGGTTTGGGTGCAGAATGCAGGCACTCATTCGTTCTCCATTGGAATTATTGAAGTTCTGAATACGAATCTTTTGGTAGAATTGAGTGCTGATGACATAGAATATGTCTACCAAAGGTTAATACCATGCTTCTATTTTTCATGCGACTGAAAAATCCTCTTATCAATTTGATTTCTGTTTAGTATGAATTTTTGAGTTTCTAATTTTTTTTCTTGAGTGCTCATTTGGAATTTATATTTACTGGACCAGTATTTTCTAGTTTGCTTAATTTTGTAGGAGCCCTGGGAAAATCTTAACTATCACTATTCCAACATTTGAAGCCCTTACCCAATTTGGAATTGCCACAATCACCACTAAGAACACCGGGGAACTGGAAGCATCGTATAGCTTAACGGTATTTTGACACATTGCCTCGTCACTTTACCCTCAACTATTTAATTTTGTTTTTAAGCTCCTTGTACGTTGGAATTCAACATATGGACCATATAGCAGACAGTTATCTGTGCCTTTCAATTGACAATCAGCTTGATCATTCGGTAATATTACATATTGAGTTCATTGTTTATCTACTAAGCTTAATCTTACTGATGGAAGGAACGATTTTCTTTGTGCTAATGATGGTAGTTGGAAGTTTTTCCCCTGAATTTCACATCGATAGATCTTTGTGTTTCGTGATTTCATCTTTAAAAAATTCAATAGAAAGTGTTTAGGATCTTAACATGCTCTTGGGTAGCTGTCCTACATTTTGCTTTGATCAGTAGTTCTGATGAATCCGTATATCTTGCAGTTTGACTGTTCAAAAAGTGTTGCCTTTATGGAGGTGAAGTCTCTTTTTCTTCCGTTTTTTCGTTCTTTTCAAATTATTCATTCAATTAGTTTGCAAGTGGATCTTTCTGTTGATGGAAAATGATAATTATTCTTGAGAGTATTGTTCGTCATCTTAATGGATGTAGGAACAATTCTTCATAATGAAGCCAAACGAAATTGCAACTCGATCATTTAAACTGTACCCAACAACTGATCAAGCTGCAAATTATGTCTGTGCTGGTAAGGCTGACACAGAGATTTTGTTACCTTTTCTCTCTCTTTTTTTTTTTTTAACAATAAATTATGGTTGTGGGAAATATGAATTCTCCATCATTGTTATTTGATGCAGCTATATTGAAGGATTCTAATTTTGATGAAGTTGATAGGGCTGAGTGCCAATTTTCCACTACGGCTACTGTCATTGACAATGGATCACAGGTTTTTTAAGTTGCAAAGTCATGACTTGTCCAGAATCGCAATTTTCCCCCACAATCTCATTTCTCTACTTTATTCTTCTGGTGGAGAATACCTTGAATGATAGTTTCAACATACGAATGTGGTGTATTGTTTTGTTTCATTTAGTAAAATAGTGAGATGCATCCAGGATTGCAGTTTCAACAATAGAAGATTAAAAAAACCATACAGAAACCAGTCAAATTTCGTCTTCCTTGCACGTTTGTAATCTGATGGTTTTGGAAAACAAATATAGGCTAGTCCCTTGGTTGAAAATAAATTAAGCCCAGTGCAGAAAGTATCCTCTCCATCTGCTGTGGCATTTGTATTTTTTCTGCTTTGAAGGGAGCATTGTGATTTGAAATTGGTTCTTTATTAATGGCCCATTCATCCACGGATTAGTCGGTGTTCTTATTTTTGAGAAACAGTGAAAGTATGCTCAAATCGGATCATTGCACCTTCACAAGAAGGTTGTGCACTGTGTACAGAGTATGCAAATATGTTGTCAGATGCTGAGTCAGAGTGGCATAAGATTGTTTTTCCTTTTTCATGGATCTAAATAAGTCATTCTAAATAATTCAATCTTTGAATATGTGAATCATCTTTATTTGTGGTCAAAGACAGGTGGTAATATTTATCAGTTTTCTGGCAGTTGATTTATGAGTTTGAATGAACCACCTGAACTGTGAACCCTTTACAGATTACTCCCTTTGAACCACCAAAGGATGGAATAAATGGATTCTTCGAATCTATTGAAAGCATGTTGAGCAAAATATGGGAAGGTTTGGTGGACTTCATCACTGGAAAAACTTGCAGGTATTTGTTCTGCTGCTGCTTAGATCTATGGACGGATAATTCTGATGTGGTAGGGATGGATAATTGTCAGATTTGCGGTGCACTGCATGTTCAATGTCTCATTCATTATGTTTTGGGAACTGAGGTGGTTATTATGTGAGAGAGAATGTTGCCTTTATCTGTCTAAATGAGCTCGCAGGATTGAGGCTTCATTTCTTGACTGCTGGTACCAGAATTATTAACCATTGATATTTTGATTCTTTCTTGAGCAGGAGAAAGTGTTCCAGGTTCTTCGATTTCAGTTGCCACATTCAATATATATGTTTGAGTTGGATGGTCATGTTTGGTCTGCTTTTGGCAATTTTTCCAACGGGTATATATATATTTTTTTCTCTTTTTGTTATTCTGCAAATAAACGGGGAACACATAATTTTCTGTTCCTGTCGGTTGCAGTGCTTGTGCTGCTATGGCTTTTACATCAAAAAGGATTCTTCGATCCTATTTATGATTGGTGGGAAGATTACTTTTGGTCTGATCAGCATAATATCCACGATAGGCAAAGACACTACCATGAGATAGATCGCACACGAATTCATGTTAAAAAACATGATGGACTGGAACCAAGGCATCACAAGCATCATGCTCACCATAAGAGAAGAAGCATTCATCCAGAGCATAGGCATCACCAACCGGGAAGGGATACTGACTATGATTATTATCTCCATCATGTACATAAGGAAAAGAATAAGCATAGGAGCAGTAAGAAATCAAGTATCAGACAGCAAATATACTTGGATGGCTTGGATGGAATGGAGCATGAAAACATTGGTGACCACAGACACAGAAAGGAAAGAGACCACAAGAGGAACGCTTAAGAGAGCGATCATAGGGCAAGAGTTTAGTGCAAAAGGAGGTGTTGGAGGATTCACATCTAAAGATACTATGCGAGCATAGAGAAAGATCATATGCTATATCTGGCCTAGTGTGAGAAAGATAAATCAATCACTAGCAATTAATCACTAGCCAATTCTTGATATCAGCTAATGCAAACATGTTTACCAACATCACTGTGTAATTTATGATTGGCTTCAACAGTGGAATCTGCTGGCTTACAGCTCTACATATGTATTCCTCTATGAAAATCCAGAATACATTTTCTTTGACAGATAAAAAAACCCTTATCAGATCTTGCAACTTCTATTCCAAGGAAATATCTCAGCTTTGCCCAAATTCTTTTAAAATTTGGCCGCATCTCCAGGACATGCAGTTTGGAATTGTTCGCAGGATTTAATTTCTTGCCAAAGGCCACTAAATTCAGCAACGTTTTGAGCTAGATTCATCTCTCCTTGTTTTGTCTTATGCACATCTCTTCATAGCTCATACATCTGAGCATCATCACTAATTGGGAATAAATTTGGGATGCTTTACTCCGGCAATTTATGGTTGCACGGAGTTGACAGTGCATGACATGAAAAGGGAGTTCTCAGACCCCCACTGGTTGCATGTCAGGTCGGTAGTAGCTGGTTTTGGCTTATCTCATGCAAATATAACCTTGCAAATCTGGAGGTTGGAAAAACAACAGGCATGACCTTGACCAAGCAAGGTAATTGGTCCGGTCTAGCTTTACCAAAATGACTTGCAGGGTAGGGACTTTCTCCCAGCGATCCAACTTTGACTCTGCTACTTTTCGCAGCAGTAGTAGAGCCTTTCCTTCTAGTCATGCCTGAATAATCCGAGTAGACATGTATCTCTCCCTTGTTGAATGAAAGAGGCAGCAGTTCTACCCCTAGAGGGGCATGCATAGCTTATATACCATGTTGAAGACGGAGAAAGAGAGAAACATAACAGAAATAGGAAGAGATGATTCTCTTGTATATGTACATCACATCTTTACTTGTTTATATAC
Organism: Carallia pectinifolia; assembly: GCA_037832335.1. NCBI lineage: Eukaryota > Viridiplantae > Streptophyta > Magnoliopsida > Malpighiales > Rhizophoraceae > Carallia > Carallia pectinifolia. The sequence goes on along the minus strand of CM075449.1, from coordinate 33,871,697 downwards.
ATGAAATTTAAATTATGAAAGTAAATAAATAAAAGTTATAATGCAGTCCTATATAAGCACTGATGCAAGCCTTAGATCAATGCACTACAAATCAAATTCCTAAAATCAATACAGCTGCCAACAAAAATTTTATAAGTAAATTATAATTTTATTAAGTATGTATACTGGAGGAGGATTCCCTTGACATTTTTTTATCCTTTGATGTCATGTGTACAAGACAACCTTGGGAAAAAAAAGCACAAAGCTTTGTTGTCCTGATAATGACCAAAATTACTAGATTCTGTAGCATTTGGGTCCAATCAAGTAGACTGATACTGATGCTTCATATCTGTCTCCATGATCCGAACATGATAGCCACTTGGAAATTGTAAACCAGGAGTTCGAACAATGTTTCCTCCTTTAATTGTTTTCCACCTAACAAGATCAATTGTAAAATGTTAGTGTTGTATCTATTTTATATACACACGTGCATGCGTGCACACACACTTCCCAGTATCAATTGATTAACTCGCAGAATTACCGGTAATTTGTGACTAAGCTGTGGAGAAACACAGCCATTTGCACCTTTGTGAAATCTGTTCCAACACAAAATCTCATGCCACCTCCAAAAGCCATGAAATGTTTTGATGCTGTATGTCCTTCCTGTCCCTGCCATGTTTTAGTTCATTTCAGAATTTAGTGGAGTGACCAAGAGAAATTTAGCAGTAAATTTTGAGTGTGACTTGCAAGCAAATATTTTCAGATGTTTTGAAATACAACCCCACCTCCCATCTCCATGGATTGAACGCAAGTGGATCTGCATATTTTTCTGGGTTCAAGTGCACAGCTGGGGGACACACCATAACTCCCCAACCAGCTGGAATGGTATGTCCTGCATCATTAACATTGCAAGCATCATAACAAATTTGATTTGCTATTCCTTTCATGAACAAAACTTGGTTCTCTGTAATTGAAAACCGGTTCATTTGCAGTTGATGCTTACCCTTGAACGTGATGTCCCTAAGTGTCCTTCGGAAGATTCCTGGGACTATGTTTGCCAGCCTGACTGTTTCATTTATGAACTGCACAGTATAGTCATGAATTTTTAGCCAAAACAAAACAACTGATATAAGAACAAATAGGTGAAGAACTGCTTGACACACCTGAAATGTGAAAGTCATTGATTTGTATTCTTTCCATGTAAGACCAGAGTTGGCATTTACCCGATTTCTCAGTATTGCTTGATGCTCTTCCTAGAAAATGTTGGGTCGTATAGGGAATGTTAGCCCTCAGAAATTAAAGAGGTTAGGAAATATATAAGCTTTGGAAGTGCTGTTGGATGTTATCTACGTACCGTTAATTGCTTCAGCACCAAGGGGTGGTCTGAGAGAAATTTGATAGCTAAAGTCAGAGCAAGGGAAGTTGTTTCAAAGCCGGCAAATAGTAGCACAAACATCAAATCCAGAGCAATCTCCTCTGTCAGGATTGTTCCCTCTTTCTGAAGTTCATCCAGTAGAAAATCAAAAAAATCGGTTTTGTTCATTCTTGGCTTTTCCCGCCTTTCCTGCAGCAGGTTCTTTAGCATTCTCATTGCCTTTTTTCTACCCTGCGAAAATTTTAAAGGAATTAAATATAAATTTAGCATCGTTTATGGAATATGCAGCTCGCATTTGTCAGTGTTCATTCTGCAGAAGAGTAAAGCAGCACTGATTTCCTGCATTTGTTGAATATATTTGTTCATGGATGACCTCAGTTTCCAGTAAAGAAAAGGAAAAAAAAAAAAAAATCAATAACAACAATAAAAACAACATAGAAAAGATGATTTTATATAACTACGATGAGAAATTCCATGTTTACCTGTAAGCATTTGTGGTATGCCGTTCCAGGAATATCCAAAGGGAATGAGATTAATCCCCGTATGAATGCAACAAAGTTCTCCCTCAGGTTCTCCGAGGAATTGTCCTGATCATAACTTATCAGCTTCTTTGCAGTCAGATCAAAAATCATCTGCAGAAGTTGAATACATGAGCTTCAGGATGAAATAACTTTTAATCAAAATTCGAATGAGAAAAAGGGTTGTCTGAGATTTACACTTGCAGTTGCCTCTTTTAATTCAACAGTATCTTGTTGAGACCAGAGTCTTAATTTTTTAGATGCTGTCTGTTCAATTTCAGGGAGCATTTTCTTCAGGCTTTCAGGACCAAACAGATTAAGCACCAGATTCTTCAGGTACTTGTACATGAACCCATGTAATGAACCCACATTCTGTCGTCCAAATATCTCCGTGAATGTATCCGGATACCAGCTCTGGAACAATTGTCCCTCTTGTTGGAAGATGAAGTGATTAAGATCCGGGTCTGTCGAAACTACAACTGGCCTGCCAACCAAACTTGTCCGGAATATTGGACCGTATCTGAAAGTGATAACAAGAACTTTAGAAGTAGGAAAAGAATCCAGAAAAAAAAAAAAAAAAAAACATATTACTTGTTGAACAAGTTGGCAAGCTACATGAACTACATACCTTTCCATTCTCTCTTTGACAAAGGCAGGAATATCAGAAGTAGTGTTAGGAGCAAAGAACTGAAGGGTCTCGCCGAGGAGCGGCAATCCCATTGAACCTGGTGGAAGTTTTCCATTGCATCTGGGATTTCTCCAGCGGTAAATCCAATGAATGATGCTTGCAATGACCAATGTTGCAAAGAACAATGACCACATTTTGCTCAAAAACACAAATGCAACCGCGGCGGCAAAGATCTTAAAATTGAAGCAAGGAAATGAATTGGGATATATTTCACCAGATTATTAGGAGAAGTTTGAGGTTGAAACGTGGGGGGGAGAATAGACAAGAGGAGAAGATGGTGCTGGCATGTATCTCAGCAATCACTGACAGATCATTTTAAATAGGCAGACATAAGTTAGAGCTAAACAGAAAGAAATAGTATTAAAATCCCACTGTTTGTTTCTATAAGTTGCCAAAAGAAGTAGTTGAATGTATGTGTAAAAGAATAGGTTCGAATTATTATCTTGACCCCCTTGTTTTTAGTGCTAAGTGCCTAGCATGACCATGAAGCTTATCAGATGTTTCCTCTGTGTGTGTACGTGTGTCAGATTAAGCGTGCAGCTATATTTTTTATATTTTTATTTTTTTCTTATGATTAGAGGTGGGAAAGAGTCCATGTAGCATACAACGAAGAAGCACGAGGCAGAATTTTGGCCTTTTTTAAGGACAGGATTGAGGAACAGAATGGGGTTTTTCCCTAGATTTGAGAGGAAAGAAATTCAAAATATCTATTTGAAACTAATTTTTATCTTCCATTAATTATAAAAAAAGAAAAAGGTATTTTAGTGTATGAGTCTCCCATGCTTGTGAAACATTCTCTTGGTTTCATCTTCCATTAATATACAACACCAAAATCTTAAATGGATGTCAGCAACTTCTGCAAATCTTGCCAAAATCTATACTAAATACTGCAGTATCAAATGTGATGTAAAGCCATAAAATGTATGCTTCACATGTTCTTGTTTTATTATTTTTTTTTTTTAGTTTTTCCTCTTACAATCTTAACATCTCATTGGTAGTATTAGATCCAATTCCTAGATTTTTTTTTGTTTTAAAGCTGTAATCATCAACTCATATTTCCCTAGATTTAAGAACAATGAATGAGGTTTTTCCCTAGATTTGAGAGGATAGAGGTTCAAAATATCAGTCTGAGAAGTCTTTATAATAATTGTGGTGGTTAGAAGTAATGACTTCTAACTTGGATGTCCTGGATTCGAACCTCAGTCATTCTCACATTCTCCAATTCCCAAATTATAGGGTTACCAACTTCAAATGACTGAAAAAAAAAAAAAAACAGAGAGAAAGAGATCTGTTTGAAACCAATCTTTATCTCCATTAATATACAACACCAAAATCTTAAATGGATTTTAGCAACTTCTGCAAATCTTGCCAATATCTATACTAAATACTGGAGTATCTAGTGTGATGTAAAGCCATATAATGTCTGCTTCACATGTTCAATTTTTTTTTTTTTTTAAGATTTTGCTCTTACAATCTTAACTTGTTATTGGTAGTATTAGATCCCAATTTTAGATTTTTTTTTTTTTTAGCTGTAATCTGCTAATGTGTCAAATTCTATTTCTTTTGCGTACATCACAAATGATCTCCCTTAGAGTGTGTTCTAGAAGGGCATGCAACCACCGCCTTACTATCATTTTCTCTCTCTCTTTTCCTGGAACCATGTCTAGGCTTTTGTTCTCATTCCCTGGACAAGAATTTTTCAAAGGGTAGGTATGCTAATGCTTAGCTTGCTGAGTGCTGACCATGTTTGACCGGTTTCTACACATAGAGCACCGTCCCACCGCCCCATTGAGCCACGGTCCTCAAGCTTCATGAATCAAAACGCTACAATGTTAGAGGTAGGTTACTGTGAATTATGAGTCTCAATTATTTGCCAATTTGGGACTTATAAAATTTGGTTAGCCTGTACCCCAATATGGAGACTTGAAACTTTTGTCTGCTCATGATGGAGCTTTTTGATTCCTTCCACACTCTGCATGAAAAGTAAATATCTTTCGAGTTTCTAGCATCATCATAAGGCTGTAAAGTTGATGCCACTGTGCAGTGCTTAAACACCCTTTTACCAAAAGGGAAATGATATATGGACGGGTGAAATGAACGAGATAGCGATAAAATTAACTATAGTATATATTTTTTATAAATTTATTATACATGAATTTTAACTATAAATTTTATAATTTTTTTCATGTTTTGTTATTATATAACTTTTGAAAAATATGAATAAAATATAACTCTGTCTCTTTCTCTAGTTCCTCATTTCCCGTCTATGTATTAGCTCCCTTACCAAAAAATATAAAAGAAAAAAAAAAAGAAAATTTTGTGTGTGTAGGCATCCAATTTGTCTCATGATCATGTAGCTGTCAAAAACTTTCATGAACAATTTGAACAATGTGGCACTGACAGCTTTAGTTATCGCCCATCCTGGTGTTAGTATAAAGAATGGCATCATCAATTCTGTCGTGCAAACGCGTCTAGTGGGATTCCCTCTTTCCCTTTTGGGGCCATTTTTGTTGTTTTTAATACAGAAAAGGTTGTGAGAGTTGAATAGGTTTTGTAAGGGAATGACTTGGATTGTGTGACGGCTTGGAAAGGCACTGCTTGATAGTGTCAACAAAAGTGACAGCTCACTGTTCTGTGATTGCATGATACATTAGAGAAAAAATGAATGGGCAGGTATAAGTAAAGATATAGTAAATATATAGAGATCTGAATCGTTAAATAATAAAAAAATATATTAAATTTTTAAAAAATTAAACCATTAAATATTGTCAAATTAATTACGTTTATTTTACGTAATTATTTTGCTTGTCATATATTAACCCTTGAATTATAAACTCTCAACTACAATAGACAAATGTTACATGGGTCCCGTGGGATGACGTGGTGAACTAGCGACATGGCACTATTCTAACTATTGATCGTCTATATATATATATATATATATAAAGTTTGGTATATATATATTGATATTCAAACTCGATATTTATATTATGAAGAATTTATTTATTTCTACGATGAAATTTATTATTTTTATAATAAAAAATATTTTATTATAAAAATAATAAGTCTCGACTCAGAAATAAATAAATTCGTCACAATATGGATATCAAGTCTAAATACTAACGTATAGATACTAATTTGAACTCATATACCCAAAAAGAGTAACTAATTGATTAAGGATAGGATATCTTTGTCTTAAAATTTTATCTTGACATATATTTAAAGAGTAATTAATTATTAATTTCTTACAATTACATCATTAAAAAGAATAAAAAAATATACCTTTTTGTTTTATTTTTTTATTACTTAAAATATATACGTGATTATAAAAAATTAACAATTAATTTCTTTTAAATACATAATTCGGACAATTTAATAAAAACAACTTGTGTGATTCTAAAACTTTTTCCGTATATTTAATCTTTCAAGACATACATGATCACGATAGTATTCACAAATGTATGACCAACGATTATGATTAACCTACGTTTTTTCTGCATCAAATTTTCATCATCTTAGAGTTCAACAAAAGAATACTGGCTGGGACAGAATGCACTCACATCATATATTTTGTTCCCTTTAAAGTGAATGTTTTCCGGAAAAAAAAAAGTTATAAAAGAACGTAATAATAAGTATAAAATTAGCATATAAAGTTTGAATTATTAGATTATAAAAAACATATTAAATTTTAAAAAAATTATTGAATTAATTATATATTTTTTATATAAAATACTTATATATTCATGCTCATCTTCTAAAGAAAAAAATTACATTTTTAGAAGAAGAAGTGTCTGAAATACTGCCTGAATATAATTGGTTAGATTTAATGTGTAATTAATTGGATTGTAAATGCAACTAATTATAAAAAAAAAATTTCTTCTTATACTTAATTATACTTATAATTTAATCAGTTAGATATTAAATTGGATGAATTATATTCGAATAATATTTTAAATATTTTCTTTTTTAATATATTTTTAAATAGCAGAGAGAATTTCTAATGTCTGGTGGTTAGGTGAGGTCCCGCCTGTCTCTGATTGTCTAACGTCACAAATCTCCCTGTGGGCGCCCACATGCAAAAAGGGGGTCCGCGGTTGGAGGAGATTCCCATATGCTTTCTACCGATCCAACGGCTCAAGACGGATGACTTAGTTGACTTTGCATAATCTTGTGAGTCAAAAGATCTTGATTTTAGCTGAGTAGTTTTAGTCATCCTTTCTCCGTTTCACACGTGTTCAAAGCTGCCGTGTGGCCCCCTCAATCCAGCTGTGTGCGCATTGATAATATACATTATGACACTGCCCGAATGTAAATTTGGAAATACGAATTTTTCTTATCTAAAGAGTTCTTAAACTATGTTTAAGTTAAGGTTTGGACGCATCATAGACTCAGACAAGTGTTAATATCATAAGAGTGTTAATATCATAAGAGGGAGCATGGGTACAGATTTAGAAGAAAATTTTTTTAAAGAAGCATTTATAATGTAATAATTTTAAAATTTTTCATAATTACATTAATAAAAAGTACAATAATTTTTTTTTATTTTATAATTTATTATTGTGATTATTAAAAAAATTCTCACTTTATTATATTCCTGACACCCATCTGACAATTTTTTCTCCGGAGTTGTACTTTTTGCTTAAAAAATGTCACTTAATTCAAACTATAGGACCTATAAATTAGATCGTAGGTCCAGCAATTAGAGATAATTTGAGATCGTGACATTTGGATTAGTTTTTACATCTTCCACACAGATTAACAAAAGTTTTTGTTAATAAGAGCGACCAAATCTAAGTAGACAATGAAAGAAGAAAGAGAGGACAATGTAGATTGATATAATAACTTTCAGTTAGGAAAATTTTAAAATGATTAAATTTTACTCTAATTGAGAACGATTAAAAAAGATTTATTTAACAAACCCAACTGAAATTGGGAAATTGTTGTTATTTTTATTTATACTAGCCTAGCTTTGGGATTGAATGGCTTGAAACCATCGGCGGATGTATATGGTTTGTAGTGGCAGCAAATACCCCACTGGGATGGATAACTATTAAGAGTTTTTTCGTTATGCTTGCACTAAAAAGTTCTTTTTTTGCCCCCCACCCCCAACAAATTTTTGAAATCTAACAACAAAATTTTATCAAATTCTTTATTTTAGATGAGGTATGTCCTAATTGTGAATGTAAAATTAGGTTAATTATCCCAAAAAAAAAATCTCATAGTAATGCAAGGTGTATCCATTATGTATTAAACAAGTGAGAATTTTGCTTTTTGAAAAAAATTATAGTTAGATACATAAATTTTGCCCAAAAAAAAAAGTTCAAACAATTCTCAAAATTTAAAAACCATAAAAAATCTCAAAATGATAATTCTATATGAATATTTCTGTTACAAATGTTATGGATTGAATTTTTTTTTTGGTTTCAGCAAAAAATTAATATTATGAACTATACACACACATCTACAAGTAACTGTAAATTTCGCCCCCTGAAAGCAATTTCTTGATCTGCTCTTGCTTAAAACGATTTTCAGTTTGGAAAATCATCTCTAGCTCATATTAGAGGTGGGAAGCAAAATTTATAACTGGCAAGCGACTATTGAATATTCAGTTGGTTATGATGGGGCCTGCTTGACAGGGCTCACCAAAGTGACAGCTCACTGTGCTGTGATTGCTGGAGTTTATAAACTCTTGAAACACAGGAGGATTATTGCATGACAATGCATGAGCAGGTATGTAAAAATTAGATACGTAAAAATTACGTAGTTAATTTAATTATATTTAACTGTTTATTTTTTTTTAATTTAATATACATTTTATAATTTAACAGTCTAAATCTTTACATATCTATTACGTTCTTACTCATATGTAATTACCTATCTTTTTCCAAAACACAATTCACAAATGTTACATGAATACAGGTGGGTTGACTTGACATACCAATGAATCTGTACGTGACAATATTGATAAGTGGCGATAGAAAGAAATTAAAATATAGAAGGAGAATGAGACACTATCATAAGCGGCGCTGGAAAGAATTAAAATATCGAAATAGAACGAGTGGTGATGATAAAAATGCAGGTGCTTGTTTGAGTTAAACGAGGAAGAGAGGATTAAGGAGAAAGCTGTTCTTCCTGTCTGGCCCGTGTGCTTAGGGGATTGCTTTCTTATTTATTGGGTTACAGAGAATGCAGTGAACACAGACAACTTTTCTTGCTAATTAAGCCTTCAAACAAAACACAGTTCCACAAATCAACTGACAACAAAAATTGTTTTTTTTTTTACCTGTTTTTTTGCACTTTGACCCAATTCTTCTTTTTTTTTTTGACCCAATTCTTCTTTGTTGGGAATGGTTGCAATAATGACATTTTTTTTTTCTGTATATGTCCCTGTTAATATATTAATAAGACGAGAAATACTTTTAGGACACACCTTATTATACACTTTTACTTAAGTATTTTACGAATAAACAATGGCAAGTATTCTTATGTGTAATATGAATTTTTTTTTATTTATGTATCTTTTTTTATATTAAACATATAGAATTATCTTATAAACGTGTGTGATGTGTCTGTATACTCCTTCTCTAATATTTTTTTAAAAAAAAGTCTGAGCCTTACAGTATGAACAACTTTATTTCTTTCTTTTTTTTTTATTTTTGCAACTCAAAATTTATAGAATTAGATCACAATAAACTAACTTTATCTTTAAACTAAGTCTCACCATTCCCAGGTTAATATATTAATAAATTCGCAAAAATATTGTCATGTTCTATTGCAAACTTTGCCCAGTAGCAGTAAAGGTAGAGTAACTTACAAGAACAAGGAACAACTAAACCTTTTTATATTTTACGATTCTTATATTCCAATTGAATACTAAACATTCTTGAAGTGTTAAGTGTTACTATTAAATAAATCTAGATGAATTCCTTTGGCTGAATAAATGGTAAGTGCTTCCAACGTGATTGTTAATATATTTAGGAGATCTAAACACCAAAGACCATATAGACAAGCAATTGATCATTGCATCAATCTCTAGAAATCTGCGGCTTAATTGGAATAGTAATGTACATAAATTCATGGTGTAACTAAATACTTAAAAATAATTATATCTGCAAATTGCTCGATAATTGTGATGTTTTAGTCTAAGTTTAGTAGTTTAGTGAGTACATTTGATTACGTAATTAGTCCCAATACTTAGCTTAATTTTATTATATCTTCTTAGGTTGAACCATTGACCGTCTACATTTATAGGGTCTTTGCCGCCAAGGATGGCTACACATATAGCATGTGCCATGAGCGTGATGAAAATGACCAACCAAAAAAACAAAGTGATGAAAATTTTGCATTTCTTTGTCACTCGATTAGGATAACTTAGTAGTAATATGATGTATTTTTTTTTACATTAATTTAGATTCAAGTTCTCTCATTATTATCAGCCCTTGATTACAAAATTTATATCCGAAACATAGTATTGAGTTCCAAATTTGTTTTCACTGCAGTTGGACTTGGAGAGGCCCATTCAAGTCCCATGGTGGTAGATGGTGGTAGGGTGCTGGGGCTTTTCTACTAAGAAAGTTGAATATAGACATCAACAAATGACTCCTAAAATTGACTCACGGATTACAGACTGTCTATCACTTATGTAGATCCCGAGTAAATCCACTAACTAAATCAACAACCGATATGATAAAATAAAATTAGGAATGTTCTAAACTCAATAGCAAGTTTCCGGTTTGTAGACTCTTTAGATTGCAATTATCAAAAAAAAAAAAAAATGATTCCATCAAAAAGTTTGAATTGTTTTTAAGAATAGATAACATATTAAATTCTAATATACCCTTTCTCACACAAAAGCTCATCATGTTTAATGGCGTGAATGAACGGTAAATTTATTGTAATTGTAGAATTCATACCAAATATGAGAATACATGTGTGATTTGAATACAAAATCTCTTGATGGAAAACAACTGATACTATATCAAAAAAAAATTATTTTATCAAAAAATTTAAAGGGTTCAGTGAGACCAAAGAATGCAGCATACCTCAAAAGACCCTAACTGATTACTTAGTGTAGAATTACTATTACGAGCTACTTTAAGCACAACAGAGAATAAAATAAACAATTACATAATATCATTATTGAGTGTTGACCAGGTTAAACGTGTGGCCATCCGCGATGAAAGGACATAATAAATTCTTGATAAATCATTTTTTTTATCGAGAAATTATTGAGTTATAAATTGTATAATAGTAATAATTCTCTTCTTAAAAATCTTATAAGAGTCTGGATCCCAATCTATTCATTAATGCATTATGATCATTCTTTAGTTCCTCAACATCGGAGCCTGCGCACACGCCCTTTAACTTCATTATTTTCGGCAACCATTGGGAAAATTTTATGCTGAATTCGATCGGTCTACCGACAACCAACTGCAACACTCCTTTATTCAGGCTTAGTACCGACGACATTATCATAGATTTAGTCAAAAAGATCATGTCGTGTCACTCAAACCTAAAACACAAACTTGGCAAAAGTTTCCATAGAAGGCAAGATAGATTTCTTTCCAATAAGTGGGCTTGGGTAATTACAAGAACTGTATTGGGGATGTCAAAAACTAATGAGCTCTAATTTAAATGATATTAGAATCAAGACCAAAAAAAAAAATTGATATTAGAATAATTTTGAAAACTAACATTTTTAAATTTGAATTCTAGTTAGAGTTAATTAATTTTAAAAAAAAATTATGAATATCAATAGCATCTCATATGTTATTTGTTTCTTTGTTTCTTTTTTTCTTTTTTGGTCAATGTTTCTTTTTTTTTTTAATCTGTTTTTGGTCAATGTTTCTTTTTTGTTCTTAATGCTCTCGTTCATTTGGGCCTCTACTAAAAAACCGAAAAGCCTACTGAACTTTTAATTTTTAGTCCGGGGTTAAAAAACTTTACGTAATATCAAAATGAAAATATAATACATTCAATAGTCTATACTAATTTATCTATTTTTTAAATTTAATTATTTAATAATTCATATTATTTTAATCTTACTCTGATGTCACCTCAAGAATTCCACCGAATATTTTTAAAAAAAGAGTTCGATTGGGTAGAAAACATAGCTTGATACAAATAGGCAATTGTTGGCTCCACCTTCCTCTGCCAGACTGCAATGCTTTGTGATTTGAAATCAGTATATTCCCCATGTGGGCAAATTATTGGGCTTGGGCCCCTAGTGTGCGAAGATTTTATGGCCCCCACAAACTAAAACCAACATCCCAAGTGCCCTCTTAATAATTCAATTTTAATAATATTTAATAATTTAGTTTATTTAATTTTTTTTGACAATATATTAACAAAAATTAAATTTCATTAATTTTCCTGCACAGAAACACTGACTTCGTGCAGGAAAGCTGACGGTCCTTCAATATAATCACTGGTCACATATTTGAATGCCTTTTCTTGCACTAAATTTTCTTCTTATTTTCATTTTTCTCTAACAGGACCTTGATTGGAAATTTTCCACAAAAAAAAAGGAAAGCAAAATAAAAATTTTAAAATTTTCTATTTATTTTCTTTTCTGTTCATTTTTTATCAATCTAAATAACTATCTTTTACTTTTTCTCTCACAATCATAATATTATTATTACTGTACTATTTTTTATTCTTTTTCTTTTTCATTTACTTTCTAATTAAAATCTTACCATGCCTTGAGAAGTAAGAATTGTGCAGTGGACAACAAACAAGCCTGGGCAAGAATAATTGCTGAAATGAAATTTTTATCAAATGCAAGAAAGTGCAATCTAAGTTGCAATATAGAGTCGAAACGGAGATGGACTCAGAATTGATGCAACTCGTCTACAGAAATTGATCCAACAATACGAAATGCTAATTTTATACATCAATGAGTGGAATGCATTAATCTCCGATGCATGACACCGAGCTCCTCAACAAATGCACAGAATAGGCCAAGCCAGAAAACGAAATTTCTGCCGAAGTTTTCAGGTTTGGAATGCTGAAACACTGAAAGAAAGATGCCCCAGGGTCAATAAGATTGATTGCAAGAAGTGTTTCAAGATTTTCCATCCTGAAGTTTTCTGATAGAATGCTTTCTAAGTTTCCTGTCATGGTTGAGCATGGCACTTACACTCTCAACAACCAATATAATCTGCAAAACATAAAAGGGTAAACAGAGTGCAAATTAGAAGAGCACCAATCAGCTTACAGTACAACTTCATCAAACTATTTATTTTAGTTTTGGCATCAGCTTGGATTTATCAGATTTGTTTAGTAGCCTATGTAGATTTCATGACCTAAAAATTTGTGGTATTAGTATCTACTTTCTTCCTATGTGCGAATTAGCACATTGTTGCAGACTTTGGATGAAGCGATTTGAATAAATAAAGAAAAGCGTCAATCCACAGTGGACATGAAGGTAATTAATTTCCTGACCCCACTGCCTCCTCTTGACAATCCCTTTTAGCCAACTCGTGATGATTTGATTTACAAAAACATGATACCTTCAGTAATAGAAATGTACAATACAACACAAAACCTACCTGCAAACAAGCGTAGGACATGGCAGTTGCATAGTAAAAGTTTGCATTCCCTGTTCCCTGCAGTTTATATTTAACAGGCCATGAAGTAAGAATTGCATTATTGACTGAACAGAAGAGATGAACATCACAGAAATATTACCCTCCAAATCCATAAGTTGTGCATGACTGGACTAAGGAGGGAAACTCCTACATATCCACAGAAGAGGAGGAAGGAGAATTGCATATCTGCACGGACATGCCATATGGAAGATGTAAGGTGAGAGACCGAGTCAGAATTTTAAGGTGACAATGGAAACTACCATCTTACCAGCTAATTCATCAAGAAACAAACCCAACAAACTTAAGTATAGAGCCGAGTCTCCGACCTAGTTCACCAAAGGGGGGAAGGGAATTAAGAATTAGATTCTTAAACACAAGGTTGTAAAGAATAGTGACATAACTTGATTCTAACCATGATGGACAAGAACCAAAACTGTAAAAGTGTCAATAATGTATATAGGTAACCAAAACTCACTGATGGATACGATTTAAGCAGTGAAGTGATCGCCATGTAGATGAACGCCAAGAAGCAGGGCCGGTGGTTTAGTCGTATGGCTAAAGGCAATATCATAAACAGAATGTTCACGTGGAAAACTATCAAAAAGAAATTTCTGAAGAAATCAAAAACTTCTGCAAAGAAGTACCTGCAATAGAAATCAAACAAATAATGATCGAAGTGTGAGTACCCAAAGGATTCTATCACTCCACATTATGCAAATAACATGACAATGTATCAGCTCACCATAGGACACCAATATTTGGTGACAGATCTTCCACTGTGAGAATGAACCCATAAGTACTGCAGGACAGAGCCAGCCATTATTGTCAAGATATTTTACAGCATAAGCAGCAAAATTTCAGAGAAAGCAGATGGTAGTTCTTGATAGTAATTGAATTGATAAAGTAGTAAAAGTACCAGAGAACTGTGTTCTAATTCAATATGATTTCATCAGCCAATCTATGCAACTGCTTAATAAAGAATTAAGGGAAAAATCCCTCTCGAATCAGAAGAGGATCAGTTCAATTACAAAGTTACCACAATTCTAGATTTTTTTCTCGTCAGTTGAAAATAATGCCACATCATTATCCATTTTCTCAAGCTCCAAGTTGACCAACACTTTTCCGGTAATAAAACTGACTCCTAATATCCTTGATACATAGATTTCAATTGAATGAGGACTCCTCCCTGATAACCCAAAAATCCTAGTTTTCACACCAGATAATCACTAGAAGGAAAAGAAAATGCACATAACAAAGACAGAGGCTTTTATTTTTTTGTTATTTGAGGCTACGACACTGGGATTTGAGCTCATTCCCACATGTCCTGAATATCCTGAGGGACAACCCTCAGTACCACTCGACCAGACAGAGGCATATATCAGATTGTCAACTGTTACCTTTGAAGCATCTCCCACAGACTACCATACTCTTTGACAGAAATGCCACATAAAACCAACAGATAGACAGACCACAGGGAAGCCCACAATAAGAAATGTAAGACTGGTTTCCATGCAAAACTGCTTTGAGATTTTGACTGGTTGTTCATCATATCCTCTTGTTGGTCATCTCTCATTTTAGCATGTCCCTTCTGTAGGAACAACTTTCTAGGGGGAGCATCTAAACCATAGCCTAGCAAAAGTATCACCTGGAAAAGGAAAAACTGAATAATAGTACTATATCTAAAGCTTGACAAAAAAATGGCAAGGAATTGATGCAACATATTCCTTGCAATTTCAGGTAACAATCACAGTATTGCCACAAGTAAAAAGCCACAACAGAAACAAGACATTACTGGAATAATCAGAATTGCAGGATAGAGAGACAAGTGAGTAGCCATAACCCATCCAAAAGCAGCCAGAGGAACCAGTCCTGCAGATCCATACAAAGAATAATATTCAACAAATGTAATCTTTACGATTCATGCATACAGAGCCTTCTCATAAAAAACAAAGAGTCAGAGATTTTTACTTTTACAAGAGGCATGAAGTGACAATATGATGACCAGATTTTCGATTGGCGAAGTTGACAAACCCACACATGCAGCTATTGTGAAAGGATTCCATAGATACACAAGAGCAGCAATATCTCCAGACGGAAGTATATCTAGAGAAAGTATCAAATTCCACTGGGTCAGAATAAAGAAGTAAAGGAGGGGGAAGGATGTGTGTACTTTTACTGTTTTCCACACAGATGAATAGAAAGGTAATCTAAAAACAACTTTCTGCTCACAGGAATCAGTAATCTCAGAAAAGGACAGTACATGCGTTGTAAGATAAATTTTATTGGGGCATCCAAAAATATTGCGACTGTTGGAACTTTCGTCTTGAACAATTCACAATTATCATGACCCAATCTGCTTTTTCAAGGACCATTTGCACCAAATCTTGGTCTATTTATGATTAAAAATGTCAAGAACATCCAATTCACAGAGACTTAAAAAAAAAGTTATGTCAAAGTACCTGAAAGTTTTGACACATCAACAATATCAAGCAATTTCAAGCTCTCTCTGTACTCTTTTTGCAGACGCTCACCCATAGCACGAATAAGCAAGGCACTGGCTATATCTGCAATTATAAAAACCAAACTGGATCCGAGAATGTGTTGATATCAACCGTGTGCCGGAGAAATTTACTCGAGTGCACATGCTTGAGAGCAAAAAAAAGAAACATAAAACCAAATCGCTTGAAAATAAAGCAGCATAAGGCAGATCACAACACAAAAAAATGGGCATTATAACATTCCCTTGTACCCGAGTGGGCAGAAAGGGACCTTCTCCCTTTCAAGTGATTTCATATCCCAACAAAGTACCAAATAACACAATCTTTCACCTACTTACAACAGAATCATACAACTTCAAGGTGAAAATAAATAAATAAATAAATAAGTAAATAAAAGATAAATATATTTTGTAATTTTTAATTACCTGCATAAAACATGATCTGGATGCCCTTCGATTCTGCGTAAACCCAAAAAATTCAAATTCAAATTCTATGGTTAATTAACACTAAAAAAATTCGAAAAATTAACCTTCCAGTTTTACCAGTACAGTAATAAATACCTTTTAACAGTGAGCGGGCCGAGAAGTGAGAGTAACAATGGAGAACCATGGTACATGGATCCTAATAGCCAAACAGTAATTAATTACTTCTCAGATCAACATTAATAATCATAAATGCAAATAAAAAAATAAAAAACAAACTTAATAAAATAAATAAAAGAAAAATAAAAATAAAAACCTGCATAAGGAGACATGGAGGACTGCTTCAGCCAGTAACCCTCAGCCACTGCGAAAACAGAAAATAAATATAAATATAAATATAAATATAAATATTTGCATAAAAACCTAGAATTTGATCGCTTAGGTTCTGAACGACAAGTCTAGAGAGAGAAAGATGTCTAGAGAGAGAGTGTGAGAGATGTACGGCGGCGGATGCTGGTGAGAGGGGTGGAGACCTCAGGCCGAGACGCTAACCGGAGGTTCTGAGGAAAGTAAGTGAGAATCAGCCTGCAGAAGACGGCGGCCACCGCCCACCGCCAGAATCCTCCGCCTCCTCCTCCGCCACTCTTCTGCTGCCTGCTTTCCTCTCTCGCCTCCATTTTTCCAGCAGTTCCTTCTTTCTTTTTTGGGGGGTTTTTAACTTTTCGTCTTATTTCTCCGACGTCGTTTCGATCCGTTTTTGTTTTTCAGTTTGGTGGGCCAAGATCCATGGTGGCAGATTTCCTGGCCCAGTCCAAATTTCCACGAGATCTCTACAAAATATGTATAAACCAAAAATTTTTTATGAAAAAAAAATATATATATCGTTAAGTATGTGAATTTAAGTTGCTGTTTTTCTAAATATTATTGACAGATTTTGGATTTTTTTTTCTATTCTTCCGTTGTCTGTATATTTTTTTACCTCTATTGTGATTGCTCTATGGTTTTTTTCTATTCGAAATTTTTGATAAGTGAAAACAAAAGATTTTTTCAAATACAAACTAAACATGATGCAAATTTATGGTCAATCCAAAGATAAAAGGGAACCATTACGTTAGAAATAAAGCTGATGTGTTGTCTTAAGAAATGAGTTATTTTGTTGCTTTTAATTTTATGTGACAAGTACATCTCTAGTGCACGAACCACATTATGAATTTTTAAAAAAATGTCAGATTTGTTCTTATATTTACTACCATACATTGACAAATTGTAAGTGTGTATGTGTTTAGTTGTAACTTTTGCCGACATAAGAATTATTTACCAGCTGCAATTATATTTGTTAATTGTTATCACTTATCGTTGTTTCTAAAAAATCAACATCAAAACGTTCGGTAGGATTAAACATTCGTCTGTTTCTCATAAATGTAGAATTGTTTAATCTTACACAATTTTGAAAGAGTTTGATGACTATTGCTGTACAGTATAAAGTTTGCTTCTCTATAAATTTGTGTAAAAGCTCAACTTATTATACGATATGATTATAATAATTTTTTTATATAACAACTATAAAATTACGAGATACCACACATATTTTTTTTTAATTATATTTGATATTCCATTTCATTTTGGCTTGAAGGGAGAAGCAAGGAAGCAAAATCTTCTTTCGGGGTTTGCCAGCTATACAGATATGTGGTCCATGGAGGCACGCAAGTGTTACCATCAACCGAAAAATGCTTCCTGCTTGTCGTTGTTGGTGTCAAAACTTCACAAAAGGTTCATTTTAAATGCGAACTACCTCAAACCCTTGTAAGCAATTGACCAAATATCCATAGTTACCTGGACATTTTTGCTTTTTAAGCAAACCCTCTTAAATCTTTTTCGTTTCCTTTTTAAATCTTGACCTAGTCTTTGTTATTCAATGCTTTGTTTTAGTTGGCAATATTCAAAATATTACAAAAAAAATTATTATTTTTGGAAGTGAACTCCAACTCGGATACCCACCACCTGATGAAGGCATTTCTGATCTCCACCCAAAGTATTTTCATCCATAGAAAGAATTAAGGGTAAAGATCTCGCCACAGCAACAAAGGATTTAGACGGTAAAAAGACAGTGTGGGTTACGTGCGTTTTTTATTATCTTTTATAATAATCTTATGATGTCAAATATAATACGTATACGATATTTTTAAAGACTGTAAATTTTACTTGAAGTATATATATATAATAAAAAAAATTTGTAAAACCTACCATCAGTGTCCGACATCCGTCTTAGTAGTTTTTTTTTTTTCTTAAGAGTAAAACCTGATTTTTATCAAGAATTTGGTTCTGGTGGCCAATCAGACAAGCCATTACGGCTACTACTATTGATAATTGTACTGATAGTTTTACAAATTTCTAAATAAATTTTTTTAAAAAATATCTAATGCAAATGAGCGTGCCGAAGTCTACAAGTTGATACAAGAATATCATTTGCAAAAATTACAACAAAAAAAAAAGCCATGTATTCAATTTTACAATATTTATAGGATTCAATTTATAAAATTCTTCATAAATAATTTGTCGTGCATGTGTCTTAAGCCAAATTTATAAAATAAGTTTCGAAAAATTAATCTATCAAGAGACATTTTAATAGTTCAGAATTTATATTTAATTTTTGAAATTACGTTCTAATCTTAAGAAAATTGCATAAATTTTATAATAATTGAAAAAATTATACTTTTCATATAGCTAACGAACCTAACACATCTTTTAATAAATAAAAAAACAATGCATGTTTTAATAGATAAAAAAAAAAGAATCAAAACACTACACGCAAATCTTCAAACACATGGCAAAATTTAAAAACAGATGGGTAGAAAGTGTCATACTACATTGTTATTATGATCAATATTTATATACTTATAATTTTGTGACATACTATAAAAATTAACAATAACATGGTGCAGAAATAATTAAGTAAAATACTAGATAACAATATTTATATAACAATAAAATAATATAAAATTTTGAATAATTAAAATTAAAAAAATAAATAATCTATTAAATAACGTTAGATGATTGAATGAACTGCACAGTTATTATTTTTCATGCTTAAATTAGTTAATGAACTCGAAGGAAAGTATTTTCAAAAGCCAAATTTTCTTTTCTTCACGGACAAGAAGCGTAGAACATTGGAGAAGTCCCACCCAAGTGCTTTGGCATCTTGGTTTCCCAAAAATACCCCTATAATTCAGACCAAATAACGACACCTTGCCATTATTTTCCATAAATAAAAAAGAAACTCTGAAAAAAATACTCACAGTGCTTAAACAACAAAAACAAAAGAAAAATTTCTCTAAAACTCTGTGTTTTGGGAGTTAGATTAGAGGAAGGAAAATGGCGAGGCCTAATCAAGAATCGATCGAGACATTTATGAGCATCACAGGCGCCACCGAAGCTGTCGCCGCGCAGAAACTCGAGGTTTTTTTTTTTTTTTTCAAAATTTTAGAAATTAATGGGATTTTTTTTTAATTTTTTTTTTAAGAAAAAAATTTCAACCGATGGCGATTAGGGTTTTGGTTTTTGTGAATCTTTTCAGCATTGTTGACTGTTTGCTGATTATTAGGTCGAGCAGGTAATTTTAGTTTTTTTTTTTCTGGTTTTTTTTTGGGGGTTTTAATTGAAGTGAAATTGACTCTAGAGAGTGGATGAAATATGTAGTTCAAAATTTTTTGCTTTATGTATGGGCAGTTTATGTAGAATTTTCGGGAAAATAAGCTTAATTGTAGAAGAAATTGCCATTGTGACATGAAATTTGCGGAGGAATTAAAACTGTTTGGAATTAATCCGCCTGTGATTGTGTGCTGTTTTTGGTTTTTTCCGTCTTGTTAATTGGGCTTCTTTGTTTCCGTGGAAAGTGGGTTTGTTCGAGAATTGATGAGTGACGCGGGTTTTGAATCATTCTTTAGTGCATTGGAGGAAGTTGAAAAACTGGTGGGCTGCTACTAGTGTTAGAGTAATTGAAAAATGGCACTAAATCGTGCAATTATTGTTTTTGGATCTCACGTGTACCTTGATGTAGTTTTCACTTTGCGTGAAAGTATTCCCCCTTTTTCTCCTGCTAGTGTGTGTGTGTGTGCTCGCCCGCGCCACGCCTTGAGCTTATTCCTCTACTTCGGCAGTCTGGTCCAATTTTCCAATTTCGTGATCCTCCATTTATGAACTTCATATCTCTTGTACAAAATTTTTAGATTGCTTTGTGGTTGAAATTTGAATTGGTGGAATCGACTAATGTTCTATGGTTTGCTTGTGATACATTTGTACTCTAGGTTGTGGGTAGTAGGCCATGGATTGAGAGATTGTGGTAAAGAAGTTATAACTAGTCCATTAGACTTTGAACAAATTTGCTTGAAGAGTGGTTTGATGGACTCTTTTGCTCTTAATGATTATGACTTATGAAGTGATCATGAGGGCAGTCCCTATGTATTTGATCTTCATCAAGGAAAGATGGTGAAGAGAAGAAAAGGGAGGAAGGACTAATGGCTATCGATGGTTCATAATAGACCTGGTTTCCTAGGAAAGAAAAGTGAATAAAATCAACCTGGTTTTATGCTTTCTTTTTGGAATATTTTGTGCCCTTTCCTATGATTGTACACATAGAGAGAAATACATCTTCTCACGTTTGTTCATTGAGGATGCTTCTGAGCTGGTTATTGATTTTCTGTAATTCTAATTCGTTTTCTTCTGTCTTTGCTTCCTGTTAGGAGCATGGTGGTGATCTCAATGCAGCTGTCAATGCACATTTCAATGAAGGAGAAAGAAGCATGTTAGTGATTTGCGACTCTTATTGTCCTCCGTTTTCTTAATCTTTTTGTATTCGGTGGTACAACGTCTGGCACTCTGCTTTTTGTCTGCTATGCTTTAGGGATTAATAATTTGCTTTGCGTGTTTAATGTTCAGTGTGCATGGCACTTCTGTCACTGCTCCTCATGATGATTTCATGGATATTGATGAACATGTTGAAGTTGCAACTGAAGGGGCACCCAGGCGAAATCCTTTCTCTCTTTTCTCTGAAGATAGCATCATGAATCCATCGTCACTTCTGGATCCACAGTTTCATAGGCATCTTTTTGATGGGGCGTCAAATTTTACAAGCCGCGCACCACATGTCTCACAACCAAGGGAGGTGAGGGAGGTACCAATAGAATCCAAAGACAGCAGTGGTGATGCATCTAGACGTTCTGGTCATTCTCCTGTCATTGAGGATGTTACTGGAACTGAGCATGCAGTTGGGCCTGATGTTCCTGGGACTGTCATAATTGACAATGAAGATGATGAAGATTTTCAAGTTAATGCAACTGCACACTCTGCACAGCCGAATGAACAAACAGGTGATGTTTCTGGTGGTAGTACTCCTGAGAGGCACAGTAGACCAAGTGCTCCAGAATATCATAATTTGCCGGACTATAGCAATGACATAGAAGAAGAAATGGTTAGGGCTGCCATTGAGGCTTCAAAACGGGAGGTTCAGGTAAAAACTGGCCAAGCCAACCTTTTATGTTCATTGGTTAAAATAGGAAAAGTTGAGTTTGGGTGCTCTTTCTCATACCACTCACTTTTTCCCCATGGTCTATATCTTGTTAATATTCTTTGTCATGCAGGAAGTAAGAAATCCTGTGCCTGAGGGAAGGCAATCTCAATTTGAATATGCTGAAGTTGCACACGCAGTTTCATTGTCTTTGAAGGTTAGTTTCTCTACCGTTGTTTGCCTATGGGTATTTCTTTGACTTATCTAATATAAAATGGATACAGACAGCAGAGCAGGAAAATGCATTACGTGAACAGACGAGGGAACTTGGACCAGAAGAAACAGGAGCTTCTAAGCCAGCAGAGGTTGATTTGGGGAAAATAGCCCCGTCAAATGGAAGGTGTGCACCTCTTCTGGAACTTCTTTAGAGACATACTTCCACCATGACCACCAAATTGTCTTGGAGTTGTGAAGGATGATAAGGCCACAATTAAATTGTGACTTTTACCTTTGAATTTGAGAATGCTGATAGTTTCGTGGACTTGATTTAGGTTGGACACTCGAAGCCCGTCTGTCTCTGTCCAAGATGATGCTGAAGATGCGAAGGAGCCTCTTGTTAGGCATGGATCTAGACGCATTCCATCTGGCTCTGTTGAATCCGCCACAGATGTTGGAGTTGTCGAGCCAAGTTCATCCCTTGGTCCTGGACAGCACAATATAGATAGCAACCCACAGGACAATGGGAATACCTTTCCTTCTGATGAGGTATTTTTATTTTGCTGGTTTTGCTTTCACTTTTTAATGTGAATTTTTTAATTAGAGGTTCTATATTTAGTAGACAAGCTAATTGTGTTGACCTTTGTTATTTAACAAACTGAAGTGGGGAGGAATCTCCTCACAGGAGCATGATGAAGCAGTCATGCTTGAGGCCGCAATGTTTGGGGGAATTCCAGAAGGGACTGGATATCGCTTTGCCTATGCACCTCATCAATTTATGCAAACTGGGGTTCCTTATTCCCAGAGGATGCCTCGTCCACCATCACCTTCTCTGCAAGCTCAACGCTTGATCCGTGAGCAACAGGTTTGACTAGATTAGAAATCAAAGCGAATACTAAAGCTTTAAAACCAGCAATTATGATGTGGTAATTGTTGGCTCGCCTAATGGATCCAGGATGACGAATATCTTGCATCACTGGCAGCTGATAGAGAAAAAGAGATGAAGGCCGTGGAGGAAGCTGAAGCTCGTCGTTTACAAGAAGAAGAAGCTAGGAAGGCTGCTCTTGAAGAAGAAAGACGGAAAGAGGAAGAATCTCAAAAGAAATTGGAGGAAGAGCAGGTACCCTGTCCTTTTCAGGCAATGAAAAAAGCCTCAGTTTATCTTTACTGTTGTTAAAAATGGATTATGTGGAGGTGATGACAAAAATTCTGGTACTTTTGAAAGTTTTAATGTACCATTACCTAGAGATGGCCCACTGCCTGCTGAGGTCGGTGTACGTGGGATGAATCTTCAGAGATGTATGCTTCATATTTGCATAATAATGGTTGTCCCCCACATTTGAACACATATTCTTGTGGTTTCATCTTCAACAGCATGATTCTTTCCATTGCTGCATTTGTTGTTTTGGTAGCAGAAAATTTTCTTTCATGCCTATGATGTTACAAAAAAGTTCTTTATAGCAATTGAAGCCATTAACCATGCTGTTACAACGTTTTCATTCTGTCCTTTATTTATCTATTTTTTTCTCTTTTTTGGTGTTTGCAAGTGTTGCTACATAAGAACCCCAGTCATATTATGTTTCTTGCTGGAGAGGAATGCAACATCGGTGAGTTTAGATGATTTTTTATTGTTGTTCATGTCTGCTTTCGTGATCTTTCTTGAAGGAATTGGAGAGACAATTGGCTGCAAAAGAAGCCTCTCTGCCACAGGAGCCAGCACCTAATGATGAGAATGCTGTAACACTATTAGTGCGGATGCCTGATGGCGCCCGGCATGGACGCCGATTTCTGAGAACTGATAAATTACAGGCACGTTTTGTGAAATCAACTTGCATTTGTACACCTATTGTTATTTCTCAATGTTTGTTGTTTGCATTGCAGTCCCTTTTTGACTTCATAGATATTGGTCGAGTGGTCAAGCCCGGCACTTACAGATTGGTAAAGTTTTCATCTTTGTGTTTCTTAGAAGTCTCTGTATTCCTCGTCATTTTGAATATCTATGATCATTTGATCATTTTTTATTGCACTTTCTACCATTTTGTCAAAACCAAAAGTAAGCTTTACTTTTTCTTGCGCACAAAGTAATTTTGTCCATCTGACATTGTTATTATTTAAGCCGCGGCTTATAATTACTGCGAGCAATATTGTGCTTTGATTGTGGTAAGTATCGGTTGTTAAATATTATGTTTTTACAGTTCATTTTGTTATTACTTGAACAGGTAAGACCGTATCCAAGGCGCGCTTTCAGTGATGGGGAGAGCGGTCTGACGCTGAATGAACTGGGGCTGACAAGTAAACTGGAAGCCTTGTTTTTGGAGTTGATTTAGACGCGACCAATATATTAGAAATTGTTAGAAATCACTGCTTCAGATATTCAATACTATCAAAAGATAAAATCATGCTGGAATACTCCCAGGTTCTATTTATGTGGGTACCGTTTGGACAAATTGCCTTATGTGGATGAAAAACCTTCAAAATGACTCCCAAGGGCGGTGCCGTGTGGTTGGAATTTGTTTTGTTTTATGGGTGTTCAATTGTTGGCGACGTATAATTCTGTACATATTTTATTATTATTATTATTTTTATTTATTTGGAATGCTGAGAAATTGGATTGTTTGTGAATCTGCCTGACTTTTATTTTTATTTTTATTTGGGATTGTTTGTTTGTGCATCTGCCTGACTTTCCATCTGCATAGCTGCTGGCTGGTAATTGTTTGGGCTCAGACTTTTGGGCCATGTGGATCAGGGCCATTGAGCGACTTGTGTTAGAAATGTGCGCATGGTCAGCTGTAAGTACGCTTCTATATTTGAGAACTCGGCATTAACACGAATGGTTAAGATAGAGTGTTCTCTTATTTTTAGACGGGTGTTCAATCTAAGGGTGATTGTTAAAACTTGACCGATCATCGAATTAGAAACATTAGTAGGTTAAGATTTAATCGGTTAAATCGGTATTTGAATCGATATTTAATAATATAAATGTTTAAAGTAGTTTAAAAAAATAATACTTATTTTTACTGATTTTTAATAATATATCGAATTAAATATCAATTTTGACTGATTTTTATCAGTCTAAGTTTTAAGTTAATTTTTCCTCAAATCGAACCGGATTTTTGACTGATTACTAATTAAATCAATTAGACCAACCGATCCGATTTAATTTTGACAAGCATGATTCAATCTTCCATCGGTCGCACTCTCCTTCCTTCTTACATTGAGGGCTACGACTTTTCAATCACAGACTAAAAAAATGAAAAAAAAAAAAAACTTAAATCTGGAGAAATTGAAAGAGGACGGGGTCCAACTGCACTATGAATTCTTCGGTGGTACTTTGCGGATTTATTTGGATCGTGGTATTTGTAGGCCCTCTGCTTTTTCCAGCTATTTGTACTCGCTCTATCTCTCTAACAGAAATTTTGCAATGATTGCAAAATTCCTATTAAGTTGCCAACTAATTTTTATTATCCAATGACGAACATTTATTGATATTGTGAATTAGTGAATGAAATAAATATGTCCAAAGGGTAAGCGATGGATATTATGAGCATATTTAAATGAATATATTTGTTTTTTGAGCGCTGAATATATATATTTAAATGAATATATATTTTTTGACCAGATAAATGAATATATATTTACTCTAAAAAGAAGGGAATAAGACATGAAAGTTAACTATGACTTTTGGTACACATTGCTATTGTTTTTTCTTTTTCGGACAGGGTATTGTTAATTGTTTCTCTTGTGCATTGGTCAAAGTTAATTATGATCGTTTCACTTTCACCTTTCGTTACAAATGTGTGTCACGTATGTGCTGTCTCGTACTTTCTCAACATCACCTTCCAACCCACCAGACCTGCCAAAACACAAAAAGCAAAAAAAAAAAAAAAAAAAGCAAAACAAAAGCAAAAAAAAATTGTTGATTGTTTTTTTATCAAAAAGTTCATTCGCACTGTAAAATATATAACATCCCATAAATTTCATATCATTTTCTCAATATTAAAAATTTAGGATTTTAATCATGAAGTGACGTTGATCGTTTCAAGAATTTTTTTTTTTTTTTCCTTGCCTTGCTTCCCAAACACGAAGCATGTCCCCAATTCCTCTCCTCTGCACGAATTCCCTTGTTCCAAACAAGGGATAAGAGGTATGACGTATAAGATATAGAAAGTCAAAGTTCCGTTTCAATGAGTACAAAAAGCCCCATCAAGCGTGGCCGCGTGGCATGAACAGAACATATCAAGGACCCCACTTAGTCAAAGTTGGAACCATTAAGTTAAGCTTCACTTTATTATGAATAATAAATTAATAATCATCTCTAATGGCGGCTGATTACTGCGCCACTTGTCTTGATTATTTTATAATAAGACTCTGATTACTCTCCACACATGCACTATTACGATTTTAGTACATATTTTTAGTTTTTTATACATAAACAAAACACAATTAATAATGAACATAACTAACAATAAGTATAAAAGTAAAATAAGATAAATCTACATCAAAAGTACACCAAATTATATATATTTCTTTTGCAAAATTATATTTTAAAACTTAAAAAATGTAGATTTAAGTTGCCAATCATTAATATTCCCCCTAAGAGATGAAACTCTTGAAGTTAATTTACATTGACCCAATCCTACTAAGAAAGAGGAACTGAAATCATTGGAGTTGTCTAAGTAGAAATACGATTAGAAGAAAAACTGAAATTCAAATTTCAACCTCTCTTATCCTTATTTTTGAGTTAAAAAATAAAAAAAATAAAAAAGTCGGAGGATAAAAACTCAACGGTCAAGTGAACGGGCATCGTAGGGGGGACAGGCCCGTGCATCCTACGTGACTGTTACAGGGAAGGAAAAACAAAAACAAAAGAAGATACGAGAAAGAAGAGAAAAACGGGGTGGAATAAAAATTCCATGTCCGAAGGGCAACCCCCAACGGTCATATTTCACCGACATAGTCCAACGGTCACTTGGACTCCCATTCTCTGCCTTGTGATCAAGATCATGCGGCCAATTCCCAAGACACCGCCTTTTCACATTCATCATTTCTTTTTCGCCAATTCTAGCAACCAAAAAAAATTATCAAATGGGTATGCAAAGTTAGAAAAAGCAATGATGGAGACAGCTATGGAAGCCATACCCAGTAGAGTTCTAGTAGAGTAGAAGCAGTAGCTGGGTAGAGAGAGAGAGAGAGAA
This sequence comes from Carallia pectinifolia, assembly GCA_037832335.1. Taxonomy (NCBI): domain Eukaryota; kingdom Viridiplantae; phylum Streptophyta; class Magnoliopsida; order Malpighiales; family Rhizophoraceae; genus Carallia; species Carallia pectinifolia. The sequence continues at coordinate 33,844,714 of CM075449.1, read as the reverse complement.
GTAGAGAGTTAGAGAGAGAGAGAGAGAGGGGAAAGAACCAAAGGATGAGAATATAAAAACACAAATGTTTTCAGGTTGATGGTTTCTTTGGGTAGTGAGTGAGTGATGGTGTGTTTTTTGGGCCACTTTCTTGTGTTTTCTGTTCATGCATGCTCAGAGATATCTGGGGTTTTCTGGGTTTTGCACTTCGTTTCAGGTCAGCCATCATGGGCACTATTTCAAATGCTGATCTTGGTCTAAAGGCTTCTGATGATGGTCTCTTTCACCTACTTTTGCAAGTATGTTTCTTCATTTCGCTTCCTGGATTGATGGATTGCGTTGGTTATGACAAAGTTTGCATCTTTTTCCCTATGAGATTGTTTTGAATGTTTTGGAATCCGATGATTGTTGTGTTATAGTTTTCTGATTGATTTAGGAATCCAATTCTTTCATTCTTTTGGGGTTGGGGATTTTTCAAATTCTTTTGTTATTCAATTGCATAGTAAACATTGTCATATAGGAACAATTATCAATACAAATTCTTTTGTTTGATTTCTTTTTCTTCATTCTTTTGTTATTATTCATCGGATTCCTATTCTTTGTGTTTGTGTTTTTGGTAAAAGAAAAATTCACACTCTCACAATAGACTTATCTCTCTCAATTTGTTTCTCTTTTGAAGTGCACATGCAAAGTTTGTTATGAAAGGAGAGATGCAAAATAGATAATAGGCTTCATAGTTGGCAATTCTTTGTAGAAAAAAAAAAACAAAAGAGAGAGAGAGAGAGAGATAGGAATAGAAATACAAGAAAATAGGGTGGGTGAATCAAGGGAAAATCCAGAGAAAAAAAAATAAATAAAGAAAACTTGGAAGGCTATAGAGGATGTTGGCTGGTTGCTCAAGTTCTACATTGCTGTCACCAAGGCATAGATTAAGGAGTGAGTCAGCTTCCCAGTTTCAAGCTTGCCATTTTCAGTTACCTTCGATGAGCACACAGAGATTGGACTTGCAATGTTCTTTCTCTCACAAAGAGTCCTCGCGGTCACAGCCAATTAGGCCGGTTGCTGTTGGCCTCTCTGTTGACAAACCACGGGAATCCAAAACCGGCACTTGCTCTATCAAGCAGAATATACGGCTCCCACCATTGGCAACAAGCACTCAGGCCGTGAAGGAGGAGTTTTGGGAGAAAGGTAAGAGCTTGAAGAGGTTTGCGGAGCGGGGGCCATTGGATGAGTCCTGCATCACTAGGATTAAAAGGAAAAGGAGTAGCAGTGGCAATGAACAATCCGGTGAGGTTAATGAAGGTGAAGATAGTTTGAGCTTACCACAAGTGGGGAGTGGCAATTTCTGGGTTCAATCAAGTTTTGAGGTGCCAAGAGGCATGAACCCTCCCCAAATTCCTTTCTCCTTGACATGTTCGGGAGATGAAGAGAGGGTCTACTTTGTGCCTGGTGAAGTTATCGCTCCACCTTTTTTACCAAACAATCCCTGGGTGGACTCTGATATAACTGAGATCAATGACGTAGGTGAGAAAGTTGGGGAAAGTAGCCAAAGGCCAGTACAAGAAGCTTCAGGTTCAAGCAATTCATCAGAAAGTCGCAGCTTGGGCCTTAGGCTAAGTGAGACTATTGTGGAGCATGAGGTAGGTAATGGCTCTAAAGTGCCTCATCCACAAGAAGGTGCTCCATCAGAGACTGCAGAGGAGGATCAGGATGGGGAAAATAAGGGGTTTGAGTTGGTTGGCTTTCTCACAGCATGTGTTGAAGCTATTGGGTCAAAGAACATGGCTGGGATCGACCATTTTATAGCTAAATTGGGTGATCTTGCTTCGCCATGGGGAACTTCTATTGGACGCCTTACTGCTTATTATACTGAGGCTTTAGCTCTTAGAATTACAAGGCTTTGGCCTCATTTGTTCCACATTACAACTCCTCGGGAATTCGATCGGGTTGATGATGATGCTGGGATGGCATTGACGCTTCTGAACCAGGTTACCCCAATTCCCAGGTTTCTTCATTTCACAGCAAACGAGATGTTGTTGAGAGCTTTCGAAGGGAAAGAAAGAATCCACGTTATAGACTTTGACATCAAGCAAGGGCTTCAATGGCCTAGTTTATTCCAAAGTCTAGCTTCTAGGGATAATCGTCCGAGCCATGTTAGAATCACCGGTATAGGTGAATCCAAGCAAGAATTAAATGAGACAGGAGATAGGCTTGCAGGATTTGCTGAGGCATTGAACCTGCCTTTTGAATTCCATCCTGTTGTGGACAGATTAGAAGATGTGAGGTTGTGGATGCTTCATGTGAAGGAAGGAGAAAGTGTGGCCATAAATTGTATTTCCCAAATGCATAAGCTGCTCTATGATGCGAATGGAGGAGCAGTAAGAGATTTCTTGGGACTTATCCGAAGCACAAACCCCACGATAGTCATTATGGCAGAGCAAGAAGCCCAGCACAACGCCCCCAGTTTGGAAGCAAGGGTGTGCAATTCCTTGAAGTACTACTCTGCCATATTTGACTCCATTGATTGTAGCCTTCCATTGGAAAGCCCGGTTAGGATCAAGATAGAGGAGATGTATGCAAGGGAAATTAGGAACATAGTTGCTTGTGAAGGAAGTGACAGGCTTGAAAGACATGAGAGTTTTGAGAAGTGGAGGATGTTAATGGAGCAAGGAGGTTTCCGGTGCATGGGAATTACTGAGAGGGAACTGCTTCAAAGCCAAATGCTGTTGAAGATGTACACATGTGAGAATTACAGAATTAAGAAGCAAGGGCAGGACGGTGCTGCGCTTACACTAAGTTGGCTAGATCAGCCTCTTTTTACAGTCTCCGCATGGGCACCTGTAGATATTGCAGGGAGCTCATCTTCTTTTTCACAGGCAAGCTGATCGTGTGGATTTGTTTTTCTTCATATATACAAAGTCACATCTCACTTTATACAGCATTTACAGAAAGGGACAATTAATTCTTTGTAGGTAGAGAAATCTGTGTCATTATTCTTTCATTCTTTTGTTGCAGATATGATTTGTCAGTCTGATAGTGAAAGAATAGTTTCATACTCGTATAGTCTTTTGAAAGCCATATTTCTAGGCTTTCAGTCCATAGAGTCAGTGTATGTTTATTCTTTGATTCTTTCTGTATTGAAGAAATTCTTTGTTAGTCATTTCATTTTTCATTTTAATTGTCAAAAGGTTGTTAGAACTATGAACCATGATGTACTTGGAAATTGAGTAATTTATGTATGAAATCATTCAATTGAGAAGCTGGTTTGTAGTTTATCTTAAATTTAATTAGTCATATTAATTTGCAATCTGTTGCCACTGTCAATAAAACAGCTTAGCTTTACAACATGCTCCATTGCTCAAGATGTGGTTTTAGACAAGTTATCTCATTGTTTGTTAACGAGAAATTGACAAAATTGTGCCCTTTGCCTTGCTTGACTGTAAATAAAAGATGTGCATTGTCTTTAAATCTGATTTAAGCATTGGGTTCAAGACTATATCAAAAAATTGCTCTCCTGGTTTTAGCATTGAAACATTCCCTTGGTTTCTGGCGGAGCTATTGACAGGCATTTTAGCAAGAATAGCGCTTCTTATAGATTTTAGCTTTGGGAATCAGAAGGAGAGTTTTTTTTTTCTCTTCTGCAGTGTTATAGCAGACTTTTTGCTCGTCTGGCATGTAGATCGACACTTCTTGGGAATTCCCAATTGACAAAATAAATCAACAAATTAAAAATGACAGTAGCCTTGCTGAGTTTCCATGCCAAATTAGAATCAGACTAGATTCTGATGGAAATAATAGTGTCCATTCTACATTTAAAGTTTAACATTCTCACTGCAGAAGCCAAATGTAAGATGGACTAGTAGTCTGGCAACTGAAACTGATTTGAACCATACATTTCATAGTTTCGTTCCTAATAAAACTTCAAGCTCGTCCACTGTTTTTTTTTTTTTTTTTTTTTTTTTCTGATTACCTTATTTTTTAGACATCCCTGACTATGATCATCTTTATTACACAACAACAAAAGGACATGGAACTCAAGCTAACGGGATAGGAATCATCTCACACATGTTCTACGTTTAGGGATGAGAAGTAGAGGTTGTTCCTTCCTCAAAGTTAAACCATATTTCTCACTCATGTCTAAGTCAGTGGGATTTTGCTCATAAGGAAGAGACCAATCGAAGGAATGGATCAAGAACGCAACAATAACTGGAACATGCTTTGCAGCCATAGGTAGTCCAGGGCAAATTCTCCTTCCTGAACCAAATGGTATAAACTCAAAGTCATTCCCTTTAAAATCCAAACTCGATCCAAGGAACCGCTCTGGATCGAAGACAGAAGGGTCTTTCCAGTTCTTGGGGTCTCGACCAATCGCCCAAAAATTTACTAGCACTTGAGCGTTCTTTGGAATGGTATAATTCATCACTTGGCACGAATCGATGGCACGGTGAGGAAGAAGAAAAGGACCTGGAGGGTGCAACCTCAGGGTCTCTTTGACACAAGCTTGTAGGTATGTTAGCTGTGGTAGATAGGATTCTCTTATTTTATCATCCTTCACTTTTGATGCAATTTCCTCCTGAGCTTTGTTCATGCATTTTGGACTCTTTATCAGTTCCGCCATCATCCACTCTATTGTTGAGCTACTTGTGTCTGTGCCAGCAGACAGGAGCTCCTGGAAATTCAGGATTAAAAACCAATCATACAAAAACCTTGTAAGAACAAGTAGCATATCAGATAAAAAAAGTTCCACTTAGAGGTTAGTTAATGTGTTTAATTTCAAAGAGAGAGATCAAACCAGAAGCAGAAAATTGATTTGCTCATCACTTGAACCATTGTTGATCAGAACGTCAAGAAAGTCTCTATTGCTTGAAGCATCACTTCTTTTTCCCTCTCTTCTTTCTCTGATGATAGCTTCACACATTTTAAAACACCTCCCATGCAATTCCATTGTCTTCTTTCGTAATCCTTGTAGATCAAATCGACCCAAAATGGGATAAAGATCGGATATATTTGGAGTAGAAGCCAACTTTGCTATACTGTTTAGTATTGCACTCATCCCCCCATCTGTGCTTTCATGCTCCAAGCTGATAAGATCTTTTGACACCAAAATACTGCTCAACATGTTAAATACAGTAGCAGTTACAACTTCTCTGATCCCCACCACCTTTCCTTCCATTTTCTTGATGAATTCAACCATTTCAATAACCTTTTTCTCTCGTATAAATTCTTGGGCATCTAATGCTTTGCTTGAGAAAAGCTCAGTTTTACATATTGTACGCAGATGCCGCCACTTCTCATTGCACTCAACAATCCACCCAAGTGAAAGTTTGTTAAGTTCTGCATTCTTGGTTGGTGCCATGTGTGGAACATATCTTCCTGACAGAACTTTATCTTGGGTCTTGAGGATTTCAACGGCAGTGGCTTTTGAGGATCCGACCACAACGATTTGAGTTCCAAGTCTTAGTGACAAGAGTGGTCCATAGATTTGAGCATAGTGAGCAAGAGTGATATGAGGCTTGTTTCCCAGTTGGAAAAGATTGCCCAAGATAGGCAATGGAAATGGACCTGGAGGCAGTGGTGGGGATGGAGTTCTTAAGTGTTTAAGGATGAGAAACAAAAGAGGCAGCAGAAGAAGAATTGGGGACAGAAGATCGTTTCCCTCAGTTGTGTAAGTTTGAGCCATGATCTTATGAATCAATGCTGATTTTTGCCTTGCATAACTAGCTTATAAACAGCTGAGTTGTATGTGTAGAAAACTATTGTCAACTTATTGCCTACTACCTATTGTGATACTAGTGCCTATCCATTTATGCTGCAAGGAGCAGAATAAAGTGATGCAGACTCTGTAAATGGAATGTCATTTTATGAAGGTGACTTGAATCGTAATCAAGATAAAAGGAAAGAAGCTGCAAGACAAGCTACACTTCTCCCTTGTAATCAAGCTAACTATCCTTGTTTAATTAGAGTGCATTGGATGGAAAGAGGTTTACTTTGTTCACCTTCTCATTGCCATCAATCATCTCAAGATGGAGCCATGGAGCTTTGCTAACTTCATTAGATCAATCAAGCTAGAAACAAGTCCAGCATCATTGGGTGGAGGGTCTATGTTCTTAAAGTTTTCACTCTTCGTAAAAAAGGTATATGCACTTGTAGCCACCAAGTTAAAAGCTGTGTTCACACACATCATCCAATTGATTTGGCTATTTCAGTGACAAGTATGTGATCATAAAATGTTACAATGGAGGTAAAGATAGTTTTCATAAGGTGTTGTATTCTTTTCTTTTTATCAAGAAACTGAGAGCAGTAGTTTAGCTGCAGAACTAGAAGGAACCCCAAATAGTTAAAGCTTGCTCCTGGTTCTAAAGAAAGCCCCGGAGGCCCTATCAGAGCTCTGACACCAATGAAATTTAATGGTGATAAACCAAAAATCTTAAGAATTATAAGATGCTAAATTGAATTTATGGGATAATTTTTTGCCGCTGCACAATGGTGTGATCCCAGGAAAATTGCAACGGTTGGTCTGTGACCATCCCATGAGGCATGAGAAAATTGCAGGCTTATCAACTTCATTGCACAACAATCATGGTGATAGTGATTGGATCATTTAAAATCCCAGTGATCATATCAACTTACGATTAATTGTGACACTATGAGAAAAGCCAAATTTCACTTTCAATTATGACATAATATGTATATATTTTTCTTTGTTAATAGATAAGAAAGTAAAACACAGACTATGATAAAATTCGAACTCATAACTTTTCACACAAATTTAAATCTTGTTAAACCGTTCAACAAAAAAATAATAGTGTATAACATAAGTTTTGCAATAGTTAATCACCGCAATGACAGTTTCACCCTAATAACACAACCAATAATTTTTCTTTTTCTTTTTTTTTTCTTTGGTCTTAAGGAATAGCTAGTGCAGCGAAATCTTGATGTAATGTTTAAAAGTAAAAATTTCTAACCATTTGGGCCAAACCTAATCGTCATTTTTCTAATTTTATTTATTAGTTTATTTTTTATTTAAATTTTTCTATTTTTTTTAAGTTTACATTTTTTGTAGTTTTATTTTGTTTTTTTGGTTCAAATTCTTTTGTAGTTTTGTTGGTTTACATTTTTTTTTTTTTTTTGTAGTTTTGTCCTGGCCAAGTTATGCGCGCACTTCAACTAATTTACCTATCCGGTCCACAATATTAAAAAAAAAAGGATCCATTTGTGGGGCATAAAATTCTATGAGTAAAGCCCATATACCTTCTTGGTAACGAAAAAGAAAAAAAAAAAAAAACCCACGTGGCTTACCACTTAAGATAGTAATTTAATAATAATTTATCGTATATTTCTTATTCACGATCTAAATTCTTGTTCCACGAACAGCGCTTATGAGGTAATGACCTCCACTCATGTCCAGCTTTAACCACAAGTCTCGCACATGAGGTTTTAGACTCATTAACACTATAATTGGTTTAAGAGAAACACATTCTGATCCATCAATACTTGAATGGTGAGTCCATTTTTATAAATTGAGTTGAATAAGGTAATACAAATAGATGATACAATAACCCTTATCTGATGATTGTTATATCCATAATAAATCTATTTTTATCACTCAAGATGGTAATTTAGTAATAATTTGTCGTGTCTCTCCTATTCACGATCTAAATTCGAGTCTCACAAACAGTACTTATAAGGTAATGACCTCCGCTCATATCCAGCTTTAACCACGGTTCTCGCGCCTGAGGTTTTAAACTTGTTAACACTATAATTGATTTAAGAGAAACTCATTCTGATCCATCAGTACTTGAATGGTGAGTCCATTTTTATGGATTGAGTTGAATAAAACAATACAAATAAATAATACTATAACCTTTGTCCGAGAATTGTTATATTCATAATAAATCTATTTTTATAGTTAAAAACAAAAAAAAAAGCCCATGTGCCTTGATCTAGCATCCAAAGTTCCTCATGACCTCTCAACTACCCTATTCAATCCTACATATTATTGAATTCCATCTCACAATTGAGAAATCACAACAATAAAGCGTCGTGCCAAATTGGGATTTGTCTGAGAGGATTCCTCGTCAATAAGAAACAGAGGGCTGAGTTCGAACCCTGATCTCACAAGTTCCCCTGCCCCACCAGTGAGTAGAACATACAGGCAATATAGTCTATGGCTTGTAAGTTTGGGCCTGAGAACATGTAAGAAATTGGGCTAGACCCTGCTCTGGAGGAAACAACTGTACGAGTCGTCGGTTGAAAATGAACGACCAGCGGCCTGTGGTTAACAACAAGTCGTAGTCAGATACACCACCGCTGGGGACATTAGACGACGGCGACTCCAAACAGCACGCACCGCGACTCTCGACCACCGCCACAACCGGGAACGGCGGCGGCGGCGGCGGATTGATCTTCTTCACTGCAATCAAATGTAAAATGTTTCAAATTCCCTTGCTTTTCACCCCCAAAAAATTTCACGTACAACATTCTGAAATGGTATGTAAGCTTCCTTTCCTAAGAGAGTTTCTCATTGATTCCTGAGATCCTCTTTAAATTTTGGTGGGTTTTTAGTTTTAGCATGAAAGATTTGGACTTTTGGAAGTTTTAAGGACTTTTTCTTGTGAAATTATCCAACTTTGTTTAGAACATTACCTACAAAAACGAACTAGCCAACAAAACATTTCCTGTTAACATCAAGCAAAATATAGCAGAAATCCCCTGGCTTTCATAAGATGTTATGATTTTAATCTAAAGGAAGCATGATAACCATACTGATCTTATTAAATTTACGATGGTAATGGGAATCAGAATCCAACTCCTGTTTTTTTTTTTTTGGTCAAAAGAGTTTACGCTATGAGGATGTTCCCATAATCCCATCTCAGGACCAGGACCATCAGGGATTTACAGTATGACATACGTGTCACCTATCCACAAGGGACTTAAACGGCAGCTAGCTGGATTCAAACTCGAGATGGACCCTTTGGACACTCTTGCTTATTTGTTTAGCTGTTGGGATCAGCAGTAAAGGTTCTTCCTTTGCCATGGTTGTACCATATTTTGCTCTCATGTTCATGTTGGTTTGGTCTATTCCAGGAGGAAGAGACCAATCAAAGGAATGAATGAAAGAAGCGATGAGCAAAGGAATTTGCTTTGCTGCTATAGGCAGACCGGGGCAGATTCTCCTTCCTGCACCAAAAGGTATGTACTCATAGTTATTCCCTTTGTAATCAACACTTGAGTTGAGGAACCTTTCTGGTTTGAAAACTAAATTGGGATCTCTTCCAATTGCCCAAATGTTCACCAATACTTGAGTGTCTTTTGGAATGGTATAGTTCATGACTTCACAGGTTTCGACAGCACAGTGGGGGAGGAGAAATGGTGCAGGAGGATGCAACCTCAGGGCTTCCTTAACACAAGCTTGGAGGTATGGTAGCTGAGGTAGGTGAGATTCTTGTATCATGCCTTCATGGTTTATGTCTCTGGCAATTTCTTCTTGAACTTTCTTCATGCATCCGGGATTTTTTATTAAATCTGCCATTGTCCACTCAATTGTTGAGTTACTTGTGTCTGTCCCGGCAAAAATCAACTCCTGCAATTCATGATGAGGATTTCATTAAATGTCAAAAAATGTAGGTGTAACACTAAGGTTTTTTCTCCCCCTTTTTTTTGAAATGAGAATGTTGTGCGTAAGGACATATACAAAGTGATGATAGTTGTAGCCTGCAAGTGGTAACATGAATGGAAGTATTGGAGGGTTTATGATCATGCCATACTAGAAGTTGGCTTGCAACTTCTATTCTCTAATTACAAACCCAATGGAGACCATGAGATTGGAGGGAGAGAGGGGAGGGGGGGGCGCTGGGTGGAGGGAGAGAGAGCAAACCATGAGCACCATATTGATTAGATCATCACTGGAATCATCATCAATTAGTGTATCAAGAAAGTTGCGTTGGTTTGAAGCATGACCCACTTTTCCTCCCCTTCTTTCCTTGATGATAGGCTGCCACATTTCTACGAACTTGGTAGCCAATTCCATGTTCTTCTTTCTGTTACCTTGCAGATTGAATCGTCCTAATACTGGATACAGGTCCGAAATATCCTGACCAACCTCAGATATTTGCCTCAGGAGTCGGCACGTCTCTCCTTCTAAATGCTCATGCTCCAAGTTTATAAGATCCTTTGATATCTCAATGTTACCCAACATGTTAAAAACTGTAGCAAATGCTACATCCCTTATTTTCACCTCCTTTCCTTCCATTCTATTTATGAATCCCATCGTCTTGTTAACAACTTTTTCCCTCGTACTTGCTTGAGAATCCAGCGCATTGATGGAAAAAAGCTCCTGCCGACATAGTGTACGCAGAGACTTCCAGCTATCATTGCACTCAAGGGCCCATCCAATGGATAAATTGTTAAGTTTCAGGCTCTTGGCTACCGCTACTTGAGGAACCTAACGCCCAGATAGAACACGATCGTGGGTCTTGAGGATTTCAGCTGCAGCAGCCTGTGATGACCCGACAATTACAAGTTGTGTTCCAAGCCTTAGCGAGTAGAGTGGTCTATAGATATTTGCTATGCTGGTTAGACTGACGTGAGGTTTTTCTGACATTTGTAGGATATTGCCTATGATTGGCCATGAATATGGACCTGGTGGAAGTGGTGGGGATTTCAATAGTAACGAGTTCTTGACATAATTGATACAGGAAAAGAGGAGAGGTAGAATGAAGAGAATAGGAAAGAAAAGGTTTGTTCCATCTGCAAAATCAGCCATTCTATTTTTGAAGAATCTGTGTTTTGTTCTGCAATGCTGACAATGCTTAGTAGTACTCTAGTGATTAAATAGGCAATGAGATCAGTAAATTTAGTTCATTTTATACACTGAACATTATTGACAAATAAACTCTAATATCATATTGTTGACTTATTATTATGCATTATTGATACATAGTGCAGTCTGATGTTATCATTTTGACAAAGTTAGGAACTTGGAAAATCACATCGATGAGATTATGGTTCATACATCGTCATCATTGTCATCATATTGCAGAAAAAATAATAACAATCACAAATTGCAGGAAATTGGTAACTTCTTGCTTTTAAATTATTCTGCACCTGAATTTAGTTTCTCAAAGTACAAAACGTAACTATGTACCGAACTGGAGGTTATTTAAACTAGGAAATTGTCTTTGTTTACTAAACGAGTTTTGAAATTAAACTCGGGAATTATTCATTTTTTATAATAAGCGAGCTTTTATTAGTTCTTCTTATCCACTTATAAGCGAAGTGGCTCACTTATGGTCCTAATTATGCGTTATAATCTATAGGCCATCAATGAGCTACTAAGGCTTGAGAAGAAAAAGTCTCAAATGTGAAAGGACTATACTGAATTTGCAAATTATTAATGGTAATGATTTTTAACTCCACGCAATTCTTTTAAAGCTCTATACAACACTATGCAGATGTCATACAAATATGAAAAGTTTAGTTTAAAAGTAGACTAATTTTCAAAGCCATGGAACCGTGGAGGTGTGCACTCGTGAAAAATTTGGAAATATTTCTGCCGCAACTTTAGGTGTCTTTTGAACAAGACCCAAACATCATAGAAATAGTGTCGACTGTCGAACAACTAGCCTTTTGGTTAATAAAATGATAAGGTTGAAGTGACACCTTACAGTCTAATCAGGAAGAATTGTTATCGTGTGCAAGAGAAGTACCAAGTCATCGCAAAGCAAAATCGTAGTCTAGTAATATGTTAAATATACGTTTAATCCTACCAACAATCTCAGCAACAGTTCGAACTTGCGCCTTCAGCTTGGCAACGTTCCAACGCTTGCCCACCAATGTTTTACTGCGCGTCCACAACAGTTGGTGGCACACAGAACAAATAGTCTGAATAGGTCTCGAAGTCCATTTCCATCACACCTAGCTCGAGCCCACGACCCAGCTCCGACAACTTTTGGGAAATTTTTTTTTGTTTTTTTTTTTGGTCATATCCTTTTTTTTTGTCCATAAAGAAGTCTATTGAACCGTAAATTACACAAAAGAAGTAGCTGAGTTACACAATAGAGGTAGTTCTCTCCTCTCATAAATCTCACTCATTCTTTTCCAGAATTTGAATCCAAAACTTTTATAATAAAAATATTAAATTCAAATCACTGGGACGTTTCCTAAATGACTGATCATATCTTTTGGGGGAAGTTGGTAGTATCATCACCTAGTAATGGGTCATTTGGGTTGGGCCAACAACTTCACAAAAACTACGACCCAATTGTAAGACAAATTCACCGGCCCGACAGAACTAACCAAATTCTACCAATAGCAAAACGTGACACATAATTTTCTGGCCCAAAAAATGAAAAAAAGGCGGCACATAATCTGTCGCCCTTTAGTGTCCCAAAAGTATGCAAGCGTTGACAATGGCCACTGCCGACACCTTAATTTATCTTGTTTTGCAAGTGTTTTACCTCGTCTTCGCAACTCACCACAACTTAACCATGAGCATGCTGTTCGTGAACATAAAATGTAATTTGTCCGTTCAGAATTAGTTGGTGGGTTAGCGATCGATTTAAAAAAGACGTACTTGGGTCGAATGAAGGCGTAGTCTCACTAACCATCATCATATTTGATTTTCATTGCCTAGAATTGGAATAGTGTTTTAAGAGATTGAGTGCAACTAATTAATTCGGCACATGCATACACCTGACAGTCAAAATCAATTGTACGAAAAAACAAAAAAAAAATCAATTGTACGAACGGCTGTAAACTGCCATGATGTCATCCGAGTGGACTTTCTGCTTGGGGCAGGTTCTGGCTTTCGTGCCCATGAAAAGGTCTACTCAGCACAATTTTTTAATTAATTTGAGAAACATATCTAGGCATGATGCGTGGCCGTCAAAGCAATGAGAGGATGATATTTTTTTTGGTTAGATACGAATTAATTAAATTTTTTTTTGGGTTAGATACGAATTAATCAATGAGAGGATGATATTTTTTTTAATTAATTTGAGATACGAATTAATCACAAGGTGGGTCTGGACTACTTGATGGAAGTTAATGGAATGGGCCACCCTGCCTCTATCTCCAAAAGATCAAAATTGATGATTCAAAATGAAAGAATAAGATATTTATAAGATATTCCTTCATTGAAAAAAAAGAAGAAGATATTTATAAGATATTTGTTCTATTTTAGCAAGATAATTAGGGTCTCACTCATATTTTCTCATTATTAGATAAAAGAAAAGAGATATTTTTTTTATAACCACTTAATCTATCTTACCATTTTGTTCTTTTGTAAGAGATTATAAATTTTAAATCATGTAATATCAAATAGTAAAACTAAAGATACGACCAATACAATAATAGAGTGTAAATATACTCTTTATGACTTGGTATTTTTCTGTAGCCGAACACATTTTTTTCCCAAAAAAAACTCTAAAGTGTCATACCTATTTGTTCGTTTTTCTAACAAAAAAAAAGAAACTTATTTATTCCATTAGAAATCTAGGTCCATGCTAAATGATTTTTAAACTTGCCTGCAAAAAACATGGAAAAAAAAAAAAATCCACATCCAATTCGTGCACACACATTGGTTTGGTTTTCCGACCAATCAACAGCTTTGTAATTGGGCTCTTCGTTGCCAAGGTTCCACTTTCATGAATATATGAAAAGACAGCTTGCTTCTTTGGTAGCCGTGGCCTACCTAAGTACCTATCCCTTCTCATTGCCGTTAATGTCGGCATCAAAATACACAATATAAATTTAAATCGAGATATTGATCCATCAGTTCTTTGTCGCATCGCCCCATGCCCCATTAACCAATATCCATACTTTTATACTCAAAACGATTGGTTGGTAATATGATCTATGCAAATGAAAATGTTATATGGACAAATGCAATTCTATAAAACAAAGTGATTCTATTAAAAGTAGAATATTTCATTTTTCATGTTGGTGTCATTTCTTCTGTATTTTTGTTTTTTCATATATGTAATGAAACATTTGGACTAAAGTTTCTGCTAGAACTTTCATTTTAATCACTCATTCTTTTACAAATTAATAAAAAAATGGCCTTCCGAGTAAATAACTATAAGTTTATTTTGTGTTTTTCATCCACTACATGTAAATTTCACTTTATGGGATTTTCCCTGTCTTTCTTGATAATGACTCCCTTGTGAGGATATTATTTTCAAGTACCAAAAGTAATTTGGTGAATGGTGAATTTTAGTGGAGAAATGCACTGTATTTTTACCGTACTCCTTTTCCACTTGCTTTTTCGTAAATTCGCGTTAAGTATAATTATTAACTATGAAAGTGATTTTGTTTTTAAAAAAAACTTCACAAAAATGACGGCCTTCCAATTTTTAGGATTAAGGCATGCCTTTTTGGTTGTTATCTTTCTCAATTCAACTTTTTTCATATAAAACACTTATTATTGAAGTATTACTAATTTAAAGTAAATCTTTTTTAAATTCAATCACAGTATTAACGAATTTAAAATTTAATACCGCACTTAATCTTTAGTCACTTAAACGACCACTCAAGTTCAGTGACTAAAAAAAATAGGTACAAAGACTCGAAATCAAATCAATATTAAAAAAATATATTAAAATATCACTAAACTATCACATGTAATTGTTATGAAAGTGACATTTTCTAGGCCAAAATAACACCAAATGATGCCCAACCAAATACTAACATTTGTTTTTTTTTTAACCCTGCGGTATGATTTGATTTGAAAAAGCAGATTTAACAGTATTTTAATTGTTAATTTTTTTAATAAAAAATATTAAATGAAGATATTAATAATATGAAAATTAATCTCAATTCATAAATATTATAATTAATATATTTATAAATATTTTTTTGTTAACAAAAAAAAAAAGTACTAACATTTGAAAGCATGAGTCATCATCTTTACTTGTTTAGTGATCATACAGAAGATTTATCTGAAAAAGAAATCCTGAAAAAAAAAACTTGAATTTATCTATTATCAAATTACATAACCAATAGTTTGCATGAATCATCCTGCCTCCCAATATGCAACATAAATTTTAAAGACTCAAAATCTCCAATTGGAACTTCAATTGAAATTAATTAAAAAATATTATTGGTGTCTTTTTTTTTTTTTAGAGAAACATTATGGCAGAAAGGCAAAGCAATAAAGCTAGAAATGACATTGCCATTGAGAGGGATCTAATTTGTAAGAAAAATTCTTTTATAGAGGAGAAGATTTATGAAAAACAAGGTAATTATTCATATTATGTAGGTGATGAACAAATAAATATCTGGCACAGAAAATAATTTACAGTAATTTGCGCACCCAGTTAACCTTAAAGCTATAGCTGCTCTGGCAAAGAGGGTTGGAGAGCCAAAATCACATTTGTGTGTGATATTTGTTAATTTTATTCTTATTTTTAGTGAATAAAATTAACTTATTATTTAATATTATTGAAATATTATTTTTAATTTTTTATTTAAATAGATTCTATTTATTATATGGTGTAAAATTATGAATAAATTATACTTACTTAAAAAAAAGTCAAAATAAAAATTCCTTTTGTGTGTGCATGCTCAATTATGCTCCTATACTAAATTTAGTATTATATGTTGACTATTTGTAATTAGTTACTAAAAGAAAAAATGGTGCAAAGATAAATTTTAGGCACATAAGAAGCTTTTTCTTTTTTTTCCTTACATGTGGAAAAGTAGAGTGGTACTATAAAAACCTGTTAGAGAAAATTTTATCGGATCACTGAATGAGATAAATTAAAGTATTTACATTAAACTCTTAAGCGAATAAATCTCATGAGTCCAATAGACATTACCAAACCAACCGGATTAGTGTATGTTTAAACTATCCTTTTAACCTGACAAAAACTTTTAGTTTCAAGTTTAACCTACCTTTCAAATAGAAAACAATACTACAAAAAAAGAACGAAAACAGCAAGGGAAAACAGAGGTTGGACTCCTACTGTCTTGCACGCAATTCAGGAATATAGCCCATGGTTTCTTCTTTTCGGTAGTTTCCAAATACCGTGAGCTCTAAGTTGTCAATAGATGTGAAGCCCTATTCTTAAAATTTGCAGCAAAAGCTTTGAAACATATGTTGGGCAAAAAATATTTTATTAGTTTTTCCATTCTACCTTTTATTATAAGAGAAAATATATATGAGCTGATTTTTAGTGTGTCAATATTTGTTCTGAATAACACAGTAACTGTTATTTTTTAAACGAAAATTGATATTTTTATAATATTTATTATTTTTATATTTTAAAAATATCAATTCTAGTTTTAAAAATAATAAACACAATTTATTTTGAAATACAATTTAAGACATTTTACCCCATCTATATAAGCTTACTCTCATTGAAGCTCTAAGGTTCTCCCAATCGACTTGTCAAACAAAAGCAATACTTGTGCTCTTCAGTATCTAAATTAAAGATACTTGATTGAGAACCGAATTCAGTATGACTGAAAGTCAAATTCATTTTCACATATCTTGAACAACGACTTTTGACACTACTTGAAAAAGTGGATTGGTACACTGGGATAGTGAAAATAAGAGAAAATTTTGGAATTGACCAAAGAAGACGTCGCTGGTTTGAACTGACCCAACCATTTGTATACTCTTCCACTGACGACTCTTGAGCATTGCAAAATTGACTAACGATTTTGTCATTGATGTTGAAGCAACCTAATAAATTTCCACCATCCTCCATTTCAAGAAACCCAAGATAAGGCTAGTCTCAATTTCCGGGACCAACAATGAATAGCTTGCTGTGGCCCTGTCTCATAACAATTTTTTGGACAATTGCTTTAGTTAATTATATATAATTAGCAAGTGTGCATTGCAGCTATGAGATTATGACATAGATAATGATCTTACCCGGACAACTGGACTGGCCAACTTGAGAATTAACTTAATTTATCATGTTGCAATCAAATGTTGCATGTTTGGTAAGGGTTCTAAGAAAAAAATGAGTTAGGTTCTGTGTGAGAATCACATTTGATATCATTTGTACTTTAGCGTAAATGAGACCATAGTCTATAAAAGCCTTCAATGATTAGAAGGTCAATTCTTCTTTGAAAAAAAAAATTACATTAAAATATTAACGAGTGATCCTCGACATAAGACTTATGGGAAAGATAAACTTACATTCCTACTATGTCTTTTTGTAATTAATAAATAGGCGTTTCCATTTTTTGTTTTGGGTTTTCTGTCCCTGTTTATTCAGGAGCATGACACTCTGGGAGAAGTTTATAAGAACTATTTCGAATGCCACATTTGTCATACTCATATCCGTTTTTATTACAAAATAGTGTGGGCCAAAAACAAAAATTAAATTAGTCGCCATATGGGCATGTAAAGTGGACTGCAAAATAAAAATTATAACCGAAAGGGAATACGACGCACCAATCTCCGGAAACATATAATTTAATAATTCATTTTTTTAATAATACAATCCATTGAATTACAAATGTTATGTCCATATATTTCTGCTATGAAATGGCCAAGAAATAATTAATTTGGAAATTTTATGAGTTATAAAATAAATAGAAGAGTACAGAAACAGAAAATTCATAAGAAAAATGAGAGTTATCTACCGTTATATTTTGTCGCTGGCCAATTCAATAAATTTATTCCTTGTCACCAAAAAGATGTTAATATCCAAATAAATTTATTAACTAAACAAATGTTAATATGTTATTAATATTATGTAAATGTGTGGTCTTCCCACATTACGAACAATTTTTTTTTTTTTTTTGTGTGCGTGGGCATACGCTAAGAACAAACTAATCTTGCTTTGATTAACAACTTGCCAACCCATAATCAACCAAAAATAATCATTTCTATTATATTTAATTTGGTCTCTCTTTACATTCAAATGGATAAGGCATTCTTACGTGTCGTCGTGTTGCTATAGCCACGATACATGGTTGACATGTCCTGCTGACTCAGGGGCACGTCGAAGGGGTTTGTTCTTTTGTGCTAATTTGCAGCCATTATGATTGGTACCATATTATTTATTTAATTTTAATCCCAGTCTGCGTTCAAAAGCTCAGCCCTAGCCGCCCGTCTCAATTAAACGAAAAAAAAAAAAAAAGACCCGATAAATTGTATAAGTTCTGAATATCACGGGACTTCCTATTCTTAATTGTATAATTTTAATCTTTTGATGCATAATTGAAAAAAATAATCTAAATTATGAATATGCATGCCTTATAAAGTAAATCCACATTAAGTTTCTTTTTAATTTTTTCTGAACAAGAAAAAAAGTGCATTATACATATGATAGTCATCGCACATGTAATCTAAAGTGAAAGTATCCTCTATTTAAACACCTCACTTAACTGCTTACATTTGCGCATCACTTGAGTATTGATAGGTTCAAACGCGGCTTCTCCATAATTTACACGAGAATTGTCAAATATGAAATCTGACATCTGTGCTTGAACCAAATCCTTCAAACTCATTTATTAAGTGAGGACACCCAACACACTGATTGAGAGAAACAACATAGCAGAGATTCGAATCTGAATCAGCTGTATAAAAATATATCGAATCATCGTTCAAATTACTAACTCCAATTGTAAATCCACATTAGGTTGACATCGTGTCATGGAACTAGGTCATGGTGTGAATAACTTAGTAACAGTGTAATGTTCTTACAAAAAATGGGTAGCCGATTTGGCGAACCCATTATGGCTTCTGGTTTGTTTAATGTTAGATGATACCAAGGCCAAAAGCAAAAAAAGGCACAAAAACAATGAAAAAGTGCAAGAAAAGAGTGCAACGAAGAGTTTGGACTTTGGAATATAGAATTCTAGGATGGCCTCGAATCTAAATAATGAAAATGGAACTTAACAAGAACAAGAAATGCTAACTGTGAAAGTGACCGGCAGATTTTCACATATCAATTTTTTTACTGTTTTGTCCATCATCTAATGTTCTTTATTATTATTATTATTATTATTATTATTATTATTTGGACATCATCTAACGTTGTTCATTGTATGCATCTATAGTTTTGTCTTTACAGTATAACTTTTAAGGTATGCTTACCTAACTCCAGCTTTTTGCGCCTGATCTTTGTTAGCAATTCATTGCCGACCCCATTGTGGGCATCACAGAACCACATATTTTTATGTCAAAACAAAAAAAAAAAGAACCACATATTTTGTATCATATGCAGTATTTGTATGCGGAGTTTTTTGGGCGGTCCACTATTAGGTGCACACCATTCTGACCTATAATTGGAGTTTAATATAGATTTTGATACCCGTAAAAGAGGAAAAAAAAAACAGAAAAAAAGAATAATATTAAGCACTCGGTTCATTTGAAATTATTGATAGTTATGGAAACAACAAAATTTTTTTAAGATTTACGGCAAAATGATATGTACAAACTAATTTCAGTTTTAATCAAAATTGTAATCTTTTTTTAAGTGAATTTAAGAGTGCAATTCATCGCATCTACATTCTATGTTTAAGATTTTACTTATACTCTAAGCTCTATGGTGCATGGACAGAGAGATTTTTTTATCTATTTTATTTAATTGTTATTTATTTTATTTGGTAGTGTCAAGTGAAATATAAAAATTATTTCTCTCAAGACCCCCTAAAACCTCTATCTTTTTTTTTTTTTTTTGACTGAAACAGATCCATTGCATTAATACTTGATGAAAGTATACAAAGGATCGACTCGAAGTGATCGGAAAAATCTGCGTAAAGCAGAAGAGAGAATCGGCACACCTGGCCTACATATAACATGGTCCAACTGACCATAAAGGAATCGAGCATAAAGCCCGAAATAACTTGCTAGACTGAGACTACACCTAACAAACACCAAAGTGTTAACTAAACATAATCCAGTCAGATAAAGTTGCATAAAACAACACATTCCGCACATCGGCGGATACATTCGCATAAAGCAACACATTCCGCACTTCAGCGGACCTAAATCGAAATTCATACAAGTACTACCGACAATGAATTCCAAAACAGTAAATCTGCAAGCAGTAAAATAAACACAGCAATTCACCCAACTCAAAAGTGTCCAACAAAAGCACTTGCAGAGGATTCCAGTGGCAGCACTGGACGGCGGCGACAACGGAGGGGATGTGATCGGCGGCGGCACGGACATGGCCGGTGGCGGAAAGGTTGACAGTGATGACAGCTCGGCCAGCGAAGGCAGTAGCACCGGGGCCAGCGCCGGCGGCCTTCGCTCGTACTCCAGTAACTGGATCTCCGACGGTCTGGCCAACAGCCGGTACAACGGCGTCGGCAGCGAGAGCAGGGTCGGAGACACGCTCGCCGGCCGCCGGTACAGCGGCGTCGGCAGCGAGAGCAGGGTCGGAGACGCGCTTACCGGCCGCCGGTACAGCGGCGCCGGCAGCGTAGGAGACGGTGGCACATTCGCCGGAAAAGTTGAAAGTGGATGAAAAGGACCAGGGAGTGCAGATCCGGAACTCTGAAGGCTGTGGGTGACATTATTCGAGCCCGATCGAGCATAAACCAAGTCAAAAAGCCCCATGAAGAGTATTTTGGGGGTCTGTTGGAGGAAGGAAGCGGGAAAGAGAAAGATGGTAGGGACCAAACGGAGAAGAGGGGAGAAGAAAGAAAAACAGAGGAAAGCTTGGGACGGGGTGATCAGCGACTGGCCGGCGGAGGTGGTGGCCACCGTCACCGGCCAGCCGGCGTTTCTCAACAAAAGGGCTCGAGAGAGTTTAGAGAGAGGAAAACGTTAGGAGAGAGACTTTTGTTGTTGTATACAGCTAAGTAATGTAGTCCCCTAAAACCTCTATCGTCCATTGGGTTTTAGAAAAGAGTAATATCCTACGCATTGATGCTCATATTCCAAAAAAGCATGGCTCATTTCATTTGCCCAAAAAACAATAGGCAGAAATAAAAACTCATATTTCATCCATTCCCAATGAAGGGAGTATTTTCATTGCTACAAAAATTGACAAGGCAAAAGGAACCGTGTTAAGGTGATTTTTATACTAAGTTAAGAATTTTTTTTTTCTTTGTACAGTCAAAATAACGGAAATTAAAGCTACTTGTCGTCAATTAAGATGTTCTTGATAGGAAAGGGTCTTTACTAGGAGCTGGTCTAGAAACTTCCTTTGACAGAGACAAAATATAATAGCATACAATTTTAATGTTTATAAGAATTGAATTCATATTAGTGTTCATAAAATTTTAATAAAAAAAAACTCTTTTTGTCTAATTTTTTTATACCAATAGAGACATATACAATTTTTTCAATAGAAATAATCAAACAATTTATCTTTAAATTTAGATTTATATGTACATTAACTAAACAATTTTTTATTTGTGATGCGCCTCCCCGTTTATTTGACTAATATGTTTTGTGAGTGTTGATGTTTCATATTGATTTATACTTATAATACTTTTCACAACCTAACCCCAAAAATTGAATGCTGGTTAGTAACATGAATATACCTTTTTTTTCAAAAGTTTTTTGGTCGCTTTTATTTTTTTTTTCAAAAGTTACCTCCACCTAAGTAATCTAATTTAATTTGTCTAAAACTTTGACTAGATTCAGCTTACATTTACTGAAAAACCAATGTAACACTTTTAATTTCAGAGTTTAAAGATATCTATTTATCAAAAAAGATAATTTTTTTTTGAACTAGATCAAAAAAGATAATGATTTGTGATAAAAGTGGTCAAAAAATGATTTGTAATATAGCTAACATGATTAAAAATTTAAAATCCAGGATAAGATTCCTTTTTTTTGTGCTTAATTTTAATCCAATTATAAATGCTAATCTTTAACATTAATGATTCAATCACGGAATTACCGGAGAATTATTACAATCAGCTACTTTTTACCTTTTTTTTTTTTTTCACAATTATTCATCGAAAATCAACATTAAGCATTTTTAAATTGTAAATTTGTAATATACTTATTTTTTTTATGGTCAATCAACACATAATACGTATAACAACTGTAAAAATAAAAAATAAAAAATTCTGTTTCAAAGAAAATCCATACTAGATAATGAGATATCTTTAAGGATTTAACAATAAATAGCTCATTAGATATTTTTTTTTTTTTTGGACTTTCCAGTTAAGGTTTGTATAAGCACCTAGACAGTTTCTTGTGTCCATATAATCCACAACCCTATCCCAAAATCACAGGAATAATTTAGTGATCATTAATATAATCTCTATATTTAAGATAGTGAAAAGAAAACTTGATCATTTAATTTTATCATTATCCATTATTCTTACGCATGTATATATATTCCGAGAAAAGCTATATGAACCGATATTTTATATGTCAATTTTTGTTTCGAATGGAACCGTGACTGTTATTTTTGAAAGGAAAACTGATATTTTTACAATATTTGTTATTTTTACGTTTCAAAAATATCAGTTGCGATTTCAAAAATAAGCAGACACCGTTTATCTCAAAACAAAACCCAAAATATTTTGCCCGACCAACGTAAACTTCCTCAATATATTCCATCAATTCCTCTGCAGTCCTTCAAAATCAAAATTATTATTTTTTTCCCATTTCCTTCATTTTCTCTCTCTTTTTCCCACCAATCAAACAGCCCCAATTCAGAATAAACTATCAAAAATCTCCAAAATGGGTACACGCGTATCTCCACAAACGCGTGTAGCTCTTGGCTTTGCTACCTCTTTTTCTGTCTTCCTCTTCTTCTTCTGTCTTTACTTTCAGTTTTAACTTTTTCCATTTAGAGCCTCTGTGTTTTTTCTCCTGCTCTGTTTCTCAGTTCTTCTTCAATGGGTGCCAATCTTTCTTCAATTTTCATGGACCCCAATTCTTTTTCTCTTTATGGGTCTTTTTGTTCTCAGTCTTCAACGCCAAAGCCAGCTCTTGGGGACTTGCCAGAGAGCTGCGTGGCTTCGATTCTGGCTTATTTAGACCCACCAGAGATTTGCAAGCTGGCAAGATTGAACAGAGCATTTCGTGGCGCTTCTTGGGCTGATTTTATATGGGAATCGAAATTGCCTGAGAATTATCGGACTATTTTTGCAAAAGTAGTTGGTGGGGATTCGGCCAGGAAGTTTGGTAAGAGAGAGATTTATACCAAGCTTTGTAGAGCCAACACTTTTGATGGCGGCACCAAGGTTTGGACTCTTTTCTGGTTTTTTTATGACATTTCTTTTGTTTGGATACTGAGAAAATGTACATAATCAGAGGAAAATAAATTGTGGGTAGTTGTTCTTTTTGTTGTTTAATACCTTAGGAAGTGAAAAAGAGGGGAAAATTGGAACATTTCTTCTGGAATAATTTTAACTGGTGGAAACTGGCCAAAAAGTGAAGAACTTTCTGGCAAAGAAAAGGAGGGGAGAAGCCAGTTTAATCCACAAAGTTTTTTTTTTTTTCTTCTTTCTGTTTTCTTCTCTTTCCAATTCATTGAGGTTTTATTTTGTATTGAAATCTGGACGTTTCTCTTCCTGAGGACAAAAAAAGAGGAAAAATTATTGTGTGAAAACAATGAAAAGATAACAATTTTCTATCTTTTCTGCTACATAGAAGTGGAAAGATGAGCCCTTTTTTTTGGGTTGGGGGGGCGCTGCTTTAGGCCTTAAGGATTCAATCACTTAGACATGAATACAAAGAGTCAGAAAAGAGTCAATTATTTTGTGTCCTGCCTTGGTCAATTTGCTGATTGATTCAAGATCTGTGGTTTTTGGCAGAAAGTGTGGCTTGATAAGAGGACAGGTGATGTCTGCTTATCCATCTCTTCCAAGGGATTGGCGATAACGGGGATTGATGATCGAAGATATTGGAATTATATTTCAACCGAGGAATCTAGGTGAGGATCATTTAGGCCTTCTTCTCTTGTATGTATAGAGTTGTCTTCAAAGAAATGGAAAGATTTTTTAGCTTTTTACTATGTATTTGTTAGATAGGCTGATCAAGTCCAAGTTGGTTAGGGGCGTTTTGTTGGTGAAATTCTTCAGTGTATGTTCTTCATTATCTACCCTTATATTTATATGAATTCTGTAAACCTTCCTTTCAGTGCTTGACCTATCAGACCATTTGGAACCTTTAGGTTTTGGCCATTGATGTTTTTACAAGCCTGGTTCTTCCATAATTGCACGTGGAAGTTGTATTCTCAAACTTGCTTTCCAGGAAACATGTCTAATATAGAGCTTTCGAAAGTTCTTCCTGACAACAGGAGTTCTTCTACTGCAAAGAATTTTGACACCCGAAATGTCTGGTTTGTTGTCCTTATGAATTTTTCTCTGTTATCTCTCCCCTCAAGCTATATTCTTCTCATGGTGAAAGCATCAGTTATGGTCCTTAAGTATGCACTCGGATGTATGCTCTTAATTATTATTTTTTTTTTTTCATTTGACAATGGCTGAATTTAAGCAAGGTTTACAATGTTGATTCTGTGTTTCTTCGTTAATTAATGGAAGAAAAGATGTTCACGTTTTTTCCTTTTACTTTAACCTTGCAATATATTGCAGTTCGCAGATTGTTTGAGCACGCATAAAAATTTCAGGCTATTATTCTCTATGTAATCATACCATCTCAAATTGCTTTCTCTATCTTTCAGCCTCTTTGCGCGATCATTTTGGCTGAATTAATAGTGTAGTTGGATTGATAGAAAGTTGTGAGAAAGAAAATTGTGAAAAAATAAAGTTGTTGAATTAATGTTGTAGTGTGCTTGGTTTGATGGAAAAGAAAACGAAAGGAAAATGAAAGGAAAATGAAAAGTTAAAAAATATTATTATTATTGTATTATTTTCTCATTTTTTTTTAATTTATTTTTCATCAATTTAAATCACTTAGATTTACCTTTTCTCTCATAAATTATTATTTATTTTCTTTATCATAACTTTTTAATCATTTTCTTTCTCATAATTTTCAAGACACAAATATCATTTGTTCTGTCAACAGTTGTGCTTTGTCTTTTTCTAAACGCGCAATGTCATAAAAAATTGATCGTAGGTATCTTTATTTTAGAGTTTAAGTTGGGTCCTGTCCTTGGAATATGCTGCCTGTTCTGTCTTCTTTTTTGTCTCGTCTACAAGCTTGTGTCATATTTACAACTGGAATTGATCTGGGGTCCCTTTCTTCACGTGTAGATTTTATTCCGTTGCATATCTTCAGCAAATTTGGTGGTTTGAGGTTGATGGGCAATTAGAGTTCCCATTTCCAGCAGGAACTTACAGCCTATTCTTCAGGCTGAAACTGGGGCGGCCTGCAAAGAGGTACGGTCGCCACATTTGCAACACCGAGCACGTCCATGGTTGGGACATAAAACCGGTGCGCTTTCAGCTGTGGAGTTCGGATGGTCAGTATGCTTCATCCAAGTGTTACTTGAACGATCCGGGAAGATGGAATCTCTATCATGTTGGGGACTTTGTTGTTGACAGTCCCAACGTATCGGTAACGCTCAAGTTTTCCATGACGCAGATCGATTGCACCCACACCAAAGGCGGGCTTTGTTTGGATTCTGTATTGGTGTATCCATGTAAATATAGAGAAAGGTTAAAGCAATTTTGAGCCCTGCGAGCATATTCTGCTTTGTGGCTAGTTAGTAGGACATCTTGAAGCGATCAAGATAAATCGGAAGACAACTGGCGGTCGGTTCTTTTCAGGCCCTGTGTCATTTGGATTCAAGCAATGTGTATATGGTGAGTTTTGCACTCTTGCTTGTCGGCAGTTGGTACTTTCCCCCGCCCTTTCTACTTTTGTGATCATTAGACAAGGGCTACTGTTAGTTTGACTACTTTTTAAGATAAGTCAAAGTTAAATTAATACTAAGTGTGAGGGGAGAAAAAATTTAAGGAGACTCAGTTGAAAAAAAGAAAGTAAGTGTTAAGTAAAAATAAAGTGTTATAAGTTATTGTGTAGTTGAATTTAAAAAAATAAAAAAAATAAATGAATTGTTAAAAGTTAAATGATTTATATATTCATTTATGTCTTTTTAATTTACATTTATTCGGTAGTCATCTTAAAAAATGTTATAAATTTGTTTTATAAGATACGATAAAATTGGTGTTGCTACAGTTAACCGGAATGGTAAGTACTTAGACCATCACCAGTGCTTTCCATTCTTTTTGAGTAAAATTGCCAAGCTGTATGTGAGGATTGTGTTGTCTTCTATTAGCTATAAATTAGTTGTAACAAACTAACAATTCAAGAATAAGAAAATATACAAATGGACACACATTCAACAAGATTCTGCTTGATGAGATGCCGACAATCTGATTTATCATATGGTCGTCTATGCACTAAATAACAATTGTTCGAGGGTCTGTAATCTGATTGGTGGACCAGATACATATAAAAAATTTTATTCACTAGTATCTACTTTATTATGCCGACCTGAGGAATGGATATGACAACGAAACATAGTACTAAGATTTCAAGTTCATCTACACCAAGTCTTTGAACTTGAGAGGAGATCGCGAGATCAAATTTTATTATCTCCTCAAACCTCTTAAATCAAATGGAATTAGGATGCAAAGCACCCCTTCAAGAACAACTAACATCCATTAATTGACTATTACGGAGTTCCAGAAAAGAAAATATGTCAAGGGTTAAACCATTATCAATCTTAAAGTACAAAAATATTAATCAAGAAGTACACAAAGATACTCCACATTATAGTACTTGCTCTTACAGAACCAACAAACATCTTTCTCAAAATTTTGATGTGAAAACTTGGAAACACCCTGACGCACTAGTTGTCAGAACAAGGACAAGATTCAAGGAAAGGCAGGAGTGATATCTCAGATTCTTAAGAATGATTAATGAAGGAAAATGTCCAGCTCTTTAGCAATCCACATGTAAATTCATCAGCTTAGTTGCTCGTTATTACCGGACCTACGGTATGGCATGTATCTATGGTCTTTCGCAGCATTTTTCCTTCTTCTTTTCTCAATGAAGGAGTCAAGCTTACCAGATGCCTGATCATATTAAAAAAATTCATTATTAGTCAACAAAACTGTGCAATAAAAAAATTATTTTTTCAGTATATCGTTAGCCCATAACACATACCTTGAGTTTGTTGTATTTCTCAATAAGCCTCTGTTTCCGTATTTCAGCTGCAAGCAACGAAGAATATCATAATCCATGTTCAACCATGCGGCGGGCTGGTTTATTAATCTATCTAGGGACACTCAGCAGAGCCCATGCTATCTTTGCCAATAGAAAGTACAAAGAGACAAATAATGCAGAGAATATTTGAAGTTCAAAGTTAATAACAACAAGCACACATTAACAATCTTGCCATCAACAACTACCTCTTCTAACACTAATAGGATTTAGCATCTATTAGCATCAGCAAAGAATCTGTTCCATGAACACAAACAACAAAAAAAGGTGTTAACATCAAGAACTATCTCTTCTATTATGACTGCAATTATGGTCTTGTGTTGTTCACATGAAGCCCACCAAACAAGCAATGACATCAACATCGTGCATAAACTCAATCTTTTTCAGTATTTTAGAATAGTATTCTACTTAGTCCTCATCACATAATAGATTTTCAGTGAAAAGTAGAAATACTCGATGGCAATGAGATTGTAGCCCCAAGAGTCTATGGACCTTATTATAGTTAATTAGAGAAACAGAACCCTTTTGTATTACACCCAAACAGCACAAACAGAGGGGGAGAGAGAGAGAGAGAGAGAGATACATTTCTTCAGATAAAAGGGCCGTTTGCCTTGCTTTGCTGCTTCTCTCTCTTTTTTCTTGTGCTCAGCTAATATTCCTGCATCAATTTGCTTTGCTGACTCAAACTTTAACTGTTTGTCCTGTCAAGACAAGACCAAGAATAAATAACAAGGTCAGTCATACAAAAAAGATACAGACTAAAAAGACTTATTCAAATGTTAAGCACTTACAATCCAAGATATCTGGTCATTCAATTGGTCAATGACTTCTGGATCAAGTGATTTTTTCAGTTGCTTCTTTAATTCCTTCATATCCAAGAAGTGATTGCAGAAGGAAAGAAGAATTATCACAGAATTGCAACAAGAAAAAAGGAATCAATTTTCCTACTCGTCAAATTTTAGATAAGCTACCTCTCTTTCCGCAGGTAGGTTGTCCTTAAACAGGAAATCATATCTTTTCCTAAACCTACAAGAACCAAGAGCAACTATTACTGAGACTGCCATTTGAAGACATAGACTCGTGTTAAGTCTCAATCTTTTCCTAATTCAGTTTATTCACAAATAAAAAAGGTGGCAACCATGCTGATAAATGATGTATTAAACAGCTGTTCAATTAAACAAATGCCTCAAATATGATGCATAGGCCGAAGGAGGGGCATGTTCCAGGTACAAAATTCAACATGGTAAATGGTATTTTAAAAAAACATAAATTAACCAGTAAAAATCATCTTATTTGTATTATAAGAAAATTAAAAACAAGAAGAAAAGCATCCCCTAAAATACTCTAGGTTCACTGCATTAATTTGGCATCACCTTTTGCTTTCACATACTACCAAACAAAATGGATTTTATGAGGTTGCTGAACTGATGGGGAAAATGGCTTCAAATCAGTTCATTAGCATCCTTCATACCAAAAGAAGCACACGTCAATCGTAGGCTAGAAAAGGATACACAAACTAACAGTTATAACATAAGCAGTCATTTAGAAGACCTAATAACAAACCAAAAAAGCAGAGGCATCAATTCAACTTCAAAGACCCAAATATTCCTCCAACCACCCTTTTTTGGATGGTGTTATAGAGTTAGGTGTACTCATTATCATTCACAATCTATCCATGCCATGAACGCCAAGGAAAAGCTGATCTAAGACTGTTCCCAATTAGAGGAAGAAGAAAAAGAAGAACAATAAGAAATTGCAGCCCATCAATGAGGTTAACATCAGGCCAAAACAAGAAAAGATGAATGAGGCTTACCCCTCAGTATCAAGTTTACCACACAAAGATTCGAAGCGGGGATCACGTGCCACCTGCAAACACAAACACCAATACATCAAATCTACGTGTTATTGGCCAAGGCATAAAGTCAAGACTTTCTGTAGCTAATAATCTTCCAGATAATATAATTAAAACTGATATCCCAACAACATCAAACTTACCTTTTTAGGAGCTTGGACAACCTCCCTGAACCTACTCACTGGCTTCTTGCAGCTAACTTCAGTTGGTCTACAAAATTACCAACCACAATTTTTCACAATACTGAACTACGTATCCAACAAAACCAGCACATTGAGAAGCGAGATTTCCAAACTGAACTCATAAAATACTACCTATTCTTGTTAGCTCTCGCAGGCTTTTTCTCTGTGCAAGTGTTTCTACGAACTGCATGAGACCCATTGGATCTCACTTTCTGCAACTCCTCAAAGGTAACTTCTGCTAGTTCTCTCTCTATCTCGCTCTCCTGTCCTCCCAAAGAAAAATAATAACAATAAATAAACTAAAAGTAACACAGATAATTCAATAACCAGAATTTTTATTTTGTGTGCGTGCGTGCGTGTGTGTGTGCGTTTTTGATACACTGGAATCAAAGTCGTTGCCACATGAAAAACAACCCTCAGTACCACTCGCCCAACGGCCAATTGGTTCAATATCCATAATTAATTCAGTTGAAATATGAATAAATTTGAGGAGCTTACAGAACACCTACATTATCATCACCATCAGAAGAAACGGATTCCTGCTCTTCCTCTTCGCTTTCCACGACCTGGGTTTTGCTCGGCTGGCCAATCTCAACATTGGGTTTCTTCATTTTCACTTTCACCAATAATTAATTCAATAAAAAATCGATCTTTATTTTCCTGCCATTACAACATCGGATAAACATAACTAAAATTGAAAAAGAGAGAAAATTTTTTTTTAAAAAAAGGACAGACAGAAAAACAAAAGTCCAAAAACAATCCACTGGAGAATCGATGGAAAGTAGAGAATCGACATACCTGGAGATTTAAAAGCTTGTCAATTCGAGACAATTTTCCGAAACCTAAACAGAGGTTTTTTCAGTTTAAGCAGCTCCTCGTACGGAGAAAGCAGTGTCCAGAATCCCGCAGCTCTTATGTCTCACCAAAATAAAAACAAAATTTTGCCTTTTAAAGAGATGGAAAATAGAACAAAACGGCGCCGTTGGAGGTCCTGGTGGGCGAAATCTTGTCGAAGTCCAAATCCAATATATTTTCACTGATGGACTATGATGGGCCACAATCCTTTTTGGGCTCGGTTTCATCATTCATGTCGGTACTGCTCTTTCCTTTTTGGTTTAAAAAAAAAAAACAAAGAATTATTTAATAAAAAAAATACTTAAATTTAAACTTCATACCTTACAGTTATATTGCATTTAGATAAAATTCTCAAGAGAGAAGAAAGTGAGGGAGATAAAAGTGGAGGAGAGGATTATTAGAAAAAGAGAATATTTTACATCCTCTCTTGTGTTTGGAAATAGGTGATGAGAGGGAGGAAAATTATAAATTTTTTTATTTGGAAAATGATAGAAAATAGGAGAGAGGAATATAAAATATTCTAAAAAAATAATTTTATCCTTCATAATAAATTCTATTAAGATATTTTATTTAAGTAAAATTATAATCTTTAAATTATGTAAGGGTAATTGAGTCATTTAATAAATTTAGTAGGAGAACTAATAACTTTCAACCCATTTTTTAGAGGATTGATTTAAATGAAGTAGAAAAAATTAAGAGAATTAGAAAATTTCCTCTCCTCCACTTTTCAAACATTTCCTAAATATAACAATTTATTTTAATTTTCTCACTTTACTCTCTCTTCCATCACTTTCCCCCTCCCAAAGACAGTGTTAAGGACCACGACATACAATTACTTCAATTATTGTTGAAGTAACTGATGGACATGGAAGCATATCAAGTGGGAACTTGACATCAGAACAGCAACTGCCCCTGTAAAGCTTGCAAGGTGTCCAAGACAAGATTGCTTTGGAAAGCAAATATTTGACATATTCAGTTGCACACTGCTAGTTCTAGTGGGGCACTGCTGAATATGAGACTGGAGTTGCAGTGCATGGTTGCTAGGATACATCACATCTATCGACGTGAACAAATGCTAGCTCCATTTGTTTCTACCCAGTTTTCTCTTCCAATAAAAGCATACTATTAACAATTATTGTTAATCTTTTATACTCTTTTGCTGGGTGGATCGGATCAATGGTCTAACTGGGTTTTTTCAAGAATGGAACTAGTGTGGGTCCATCAGGTAGGAGTTTAATACATGTGGTTGAAAAGTAACTGCATTTACTAACAAATTTAAGCCACATCAAAGTGAGGGAGCCTATTTGTCCTAGATTATACCAAGACTTGTCTCAGTTTGGCTCACATGGGGTTGTCAATTCTTTAAACACTTGGACATCCCACCTCACCAAGTATTGTCTAAACTTAAAGCAATACAGTGAAAAGCATTGAAGGCTTATAGTTCATTTAACTGTCTTCATATTTTTCTGTAGAATCCAATAAACATTTCATCACACCATATCAACCGATTAACTGCGTTATTCTCATTAATTGCTATCAAGTTTCTCTGATATTATTTTTTTGGACGTGGCTATTTATACGATGAAAATGACTCTAAAGACACAAGTTCCTTTTTAGAATAAAAAATTACGTTGCAGATATATTAGCAATTACAACTGTAAGTTAAGATCAAAATTACTTATTAATATTATTATTGATAGATTCACCGTCTAAATATTATTAAATTTGAGTAAATCTCATTTACTCTTATCTACAACGTTAATAAATTTAAAATCTAACACTTCACTTAAACACTAATCATCTCTTATTTAAGAGCGGACACTATCAAGATAACTCAAATTGAGATCAATGTTACAAAAACAATCAAATCATCGTTAGGCTACCACTCGCGCACAAGCTTAACCATTGCTTTTTGTTTTCGTGCATTCTACTTGCCTGCACCGAGTCATTCTCGCCTGTGGATGGCGGAACCTTTATTTTAAAATTTTCCCATGTCTCCTTGTTAGTTGCCGGCGCGACTCCTCTGAAACTCCGACTCCATCTTTAAAACAGTTTGCACGATCTAAGTGGCTTTCTGGTCTCGATGATTTCTAGGCAATGCGCAATCAATGATCCCCTCGAGATGCGCAACCAGACAACCAATTCTAAAAAGCTATAACAGATACAGTCAAGGGCGAAGTTATTTAATATATAAATTATAATATATAAAAATTATACAATTAATTTAATAATTTATTTTTTAAAAATTTAATATATTTTTTTATAATTTAATAATTTAAATACCACATATCAAATTTATATTTATTATGTATCTATATCATAGTTATTAAACTCGGCCCAGCCCGGTCGGTCGGACCGGTGACCCGAGTATTGGGTCGGACCGATTCGCGTGAACAGTAACTGAATCATTTGAATAATAAAAAATTATTTTTTTTTTCACTTTTTACTGTAAAAACAGTAAAAATAATATTTTTTAATAATGAACAGTAGTCAAACACTAAAAAAATTATATATTTTTTTAATTTTTACAGTGTAAAGAGTAAAAATAATAGTTTTTTAATGATAAACAGTGTTCAAACAGTAAAAATTATATATTTTTTTATTTTTTACTACTTGAACAATAATATTTGTATAATATTTACACATTAAAATTTATTTGTTTTTAACTTTTTACTGTATGAATGATAAAAATAATATTTTCATAATATTAAACAGTATTACACAATATTTTTCTTGTACAATTTAATAATTTTTTACTTTTTATAATCTATTTTTCTATATATAATAATTTAATATTGTTCATATATCAAATAATATGTTACAATTGACTTTAAAAAATAGTTTTTAAAGAATTTTTATCAAAATTTTGATTGGTATAAATTACTTTTTAATTTGTAAAAATATAATTATTGTATTAAATTGTACAAAAAATTTATATATATTATTTGATATATTCATTTTCTTAAGAATTAATGACTCATTGGTTGAACCAATGACCTACTGGTTAAACTAATTATCCACTGATTAAATCAATTATTCACTGACCCAATCGCCTGACCGGGTTTTAATGACTATGATCTATATAACCTTTTCCCATTAATCAATTGTCATCCCTCACCCGATCAAAAGTTTTGGGACATTTTTCACGATCTAATCAAAAGTTTCGATATGCAAAATCTAAAGTTTAAATTGAGTAAAATTTATTAAATTTTAAAAAATAAATAAATTATTAAATTAATTACGTAATTTTTATGTGTTACATATTACGTGTCTATATAGAATTTTTTTTTTTTTTTTCACAAGCCAATCAAAAGTTTAAAACTCCTTGGATTCATCTTCTATGTTGCGGAACGGGTAGAAAAAACAGCGGAAAAAGTGCTTAGTAATTTAAGTGGCAAGTTCTAAATTGTCTCACATATCTCCCTCTGTTAATATCTAATAGACAATTAACCATTTCAATAGTAAAAAAACAAAAAATTATCTATATTACCAATGTTATACAGAAAAACTACCAGCCAACCACAGAAACACAATCCCTCTTGGATTGTTCCGCCTCGTGAACACCACTCTTTGTTTTGTCTCTCCGGCTGACGACGCCAAGTATTTAACAAGTAAAAAAATTTTGAATAAACTTGAAACATTATTTTGAATATCCTATTAATCAATTTTATTCTGATGTGGCAGACATTTGTACATCAAGTTGGCAAGGTTAGAGTATGATTGGATAGTGAGAAATTGAATAGAAAGTGAATGAAAAAATAAATAAATAAAAAATAGTATAGTAATAATGATGTTATAATTGATAAAAAGTAAGAATTAAAAAATTGTGAGAAAGAAAATAAATAGTAATTTTTTAGAGAAAAAAATGTAATTGTTTGGATTAATAGAAAATAAATAAAAAAATAAAATCTATTTTTTTTCCTTTCTTTTAGAAAATAACCAATTAGGACATTAATAAAATGTTCTTATAAAGGACCGAATATAATAAATCGCGTAAATATTGTGAATGTATTTAAAAAAAGTTTAATTTAAAAAAATATTAAACATGGGTGAAATTATGTTTTAAATTTATAAAAATTTAAGATTTAAATAAAAAATAAAATTATATCAAAAAATACATAAAAATTTACAACTTGATTTTCGGCTTTAGAAAAAGAAAAAAGTATAAAACCTCGGCATCTAAACAACAGCAAAAGCAACGACCAAACCTGTTTCTGTACTTGGTCGGTTTCAAACGCACTGAGTCAACTCGGCCGAGTTGATCGAAACTCCATCGCCCCGAAAACCCGAAACCGCGTCGACTCAAAAGAATCACCATGAATTCATTAGACATGGAGTCCATGGCTGCTTCGATCGGCGTGTCTGTACCAGTGCTGCGGTTCCTTCTCTGCTTCGTTGCCACAATTCCGGTGGGGTTCTTCCACCGGTTCGTACCGGGTCGACTCGGCAAGCACGTGTACTCGGCCGGTTCGGGGGCTCTACTCTCGTATCTCTCATTTGGGTTCTCGTCCAATCTCCACTTCTTGGTGCCCACGTTAATGGCTTACATTTCCATGCTCCTGTTTCGGCCTTTTTGTGGCGTCATCTCGTTCGTGTCGGGATTCGGCTATCTCATTGGCTGGTTCGTGTTCATATTTAGTTTATGTTTTTTCATGCATTATTTTTTTGTCTTTTTTTTTTATTGAATTATATTGAATTATAAGCTCTATGAAATGGACTTGGCTTGTTAATTTCATGGAATGCAGTTGCTTGTTATATATTTTAATTTTTTTGCTATTTTTTAATTAGTTTTATGCATTAGTTTCAGATTTAAATTCAGAAGCATGGGTGAAATTCTTCGTGTTTACGTTTTTATTTGGAAATCAAGTATGCATTTCTTTGCTCTAAACAACAAAAAGAGCTCTTTTTTTTTTTTTTCAACTTTCGGCTTTTTTTGTTGTTTTTTTTTTCTTTGCACGCAAATGATAATTAAGTTATTTTTTTCGCTACAGATGGCATAATGTGATCTTTGGCAGTTGCTTTTGATGATCCTTTCGATTCTTAAGGTTATTTAGACATTTTGTTAGATATGATGACAGAGAAAATCTATCTGTGAAAATACGCCTTGACAACTGGTATTCGTGTGTAGCCATGTATATTACATGAGTGGAGATGCGTGGAAGGAAGGAGGCATTGATGCCACCGGTAAGCACAGTATCAGCTACTCTAATTGTCTTGAATTTTGACAGTGGAAGGGCTGCAGCACCCGTAAAGATGAATGATGTTTGGAAATAGTATGTTCTCCAAATGAGGAAATGAGTAATGGGCATTAGTATACTCTGTAAATTCTGTTTATTCTGTGGCAACGTTTGTGTTGTTTAATACTGAATTCTTATGTGATTAGGGGCACTAATGGTGTTGACACTAAAAGTCATATCATGTGCAATAAATTACAACGATGGATTGTTAAAAGAGGAGGATTTACGGGAGTCTCAAAAGAAAAACCGGTTGATTAAGCTGCCCTCATTGATCGAGTACTTTGGTTACTGCCTCTGCTGTAGTAGTCACTTTGCTGGGCCAGTCTACGAAATCAAGGACTATCTTGACTGGACTGAGAGGAAGGGGGTAGGCTTTGTATATTTAGTTCGTGATTCTACGAGATTGTTATTGATCGAATGGTATTTCACAGTTTCTATATCTGACCTTGCAGATTTGGTCCCACACAGAAAAAGGGCCAGTACCATCACCTTATGGAGCTACCATTCGAGCTCTTCTACAAGCAGCTTTTTGCATGGCCATGTATCTGTCCCTGTCACCCAAGTATCCATTGTCCCGGTTTAGTGATTCTTTATACCAAGAATGGGGCTTCTGGAAACGGTTGAGTTACCAGTATATGTCAGGTTTTGCAACACGATGGAAGTACTATTTCATCTGGTCAATATCAGAGGCCTCTATCATTATCTCCGGCCTAGGTTTCAGTGGCTGGACAGACACCTCTCCACTGAAGCCACGATGGGATTGTGCTAAGAATGTCGACATTCTTGGTGTTGAGTTTGCAAAGAGTGCAGTAGTGTTGCCACTTGTGTGGAACATTCAAGTCAGCACTTGGCTTCGCCATTGTGAGTTTATGAACCTTTTGAACTCAAAAGTTTTTTTTTATCCAATTTTGAATTAAGTTGTTTTAGGGGGAAGATACATCTAAGCATTACAGCATTTTGGGTAGTTTCTAATTGGAATCATGATTGTTAAAGGAATGAAATTAGTGTAATGTTGATGGTATTGGATTTGTCAGCAGATTTAGTAACTTTTCTTGAAATATCTTGTTGATGTATAGATACGTGGCTTACTTTAATCAACAAATGATTGGCTGAATAAGTAACTTTGTTTGATGTTACGTTCTGCTGTAGATGTTTATGAGAGGCTTATCCAGAAGGGGAAGAAACCTGGTTTCTTTCAGTTGTTGGCCACGCAAACCACCAGTGCTGTTTGGCATGTAAGTATGGTTGCTACTTTGTGTACTTCACCTTTTGCTTTTATTTTCTCTTCCTTTGTCCTGGTTAACAAATTTCTCCATGGCCATCTCTCTTCCCTTTCTCGCTTTTTTTCCTGGAGTTTTGGCTCCTTCTTACTAAATATTTTTGATGTCAAAATTATTGTCATTGCAACTGTAGTGGATTGTGATTCTCCCTGTGAGCTACTACATTTTCTTTGTAGACGTCTTTATGTATTTTGTGTGTTGTCTGCTGCTGCAGATTAGTTCATGACTCTGTTCACCTCTGTCAACTTGGTTTTTTGTTATACCTGCGACTGTTTTAAGACTTATCGAGCAGTTAACCTTTGTCATCCTCATAAATTGCAGGGATTGTATCCTGGGTACATCATATTCTTTGTACAATCCGCGTTGATGATTGCCGGTTCAAGAGGTATTAATAGATATGCCTAGCTCTTATCTTCTGTTTTGATTCATTGAATTACGCAGAAACTTAAAAAATTACTGACCTTTATTCCCTTCTGGAGCAGTTTTATATAGATGGCAACAAGCCATACCTCACAATATGGCTGTGGTGAAGAAATTTTTGGTGTTCGTCAACTTTACTTACACGCTTCTGGTCCTAAACTACTCCTGCATTGGCTTCATGGTTAGCCTTCTCACCATTTTTCTGAGAAGCAACCTTTTGTAGATGATAAAATCTAACTACTTAACGAAATTGCTTATGCTTCTTTTCTTCTTTGGCATAGGTATTAAGCTTGCATGAAACACTGGCTGCATATGGTAGCGTGCATTTTGTTGGGACCGTTGTTCCCATAGTGCTGATCCTTCTTGGCTACATAATTAAACCTCCAAGGCCTGCCAAATCTAAAGTGCACAAGGAACAATGACATAGGAACAGCAACTTATGGAGTACTTAATATGGAATCAACAGAATTACAGAAAACTAGCTGTTTCTGCACCATGGCAACACTTCCATGGTCTCAGACATTGTTTCCTTCTTTATCCTTTTTATTTTTTTTATTTTTTTATTATTTAGCTTCAAATGGAACTATAACTTAAGACCTTCAATCCTGAAGACGTCTCTAGTTCCATTGAGTCACAACTCGTTGGTTGGTATAACATTGTTACGCCTTGCCATACAAATAATCTTTTTTAGGTTCTGTTTGTTACATTGGCAGAATGTTCGATTGTCATAATATGATCGGTAACTTCAGTGGAGCGTGCTGCAATGTAATCGGTTGTCTTTTTTTTTTTTTCCAAAGGAAAATAAGTTTGAGAGAAAATTTGCTCCTTTGTATTATATATTCCTTGTATCGAATTGTATCAAATGTGTTCTTCCAGGGAAAACACATTTGATAGAATATGTTTTTTTTTCAATGGTATTGAATGCAATGAAAAGGACTAGCCTAGTTTGGTTTTCTTTGTTTACTTGACTGATGCTCCTTTGTTTGGGCTCAGTTTATATTTTCTTCTTTGTTTAGACTGATTATCCACGCTTTTTATATGGGACTCATTGATTTTAAAGCCCGTTGGATTTCTTTTACAATCCTTATTACTATCAAGAAATGAGTGAACATGTTATTAGATTTGAGTAGAATACCATAAATTAGATAATTTTGATATTTAAGTCGTTTTTAAAATTGAAAGTTTTAAGTTTAGTGGCGAGCGGAGTTAATTAACACAAAAAAAAAAAAAAAAACAATTTGATTATGAATATGCTAGTATGGCATTCCCTTGTCCTTCATTATGGACAGACTATTGCAACAAAGAATAAATGTAAGTGATAAAAGTTAACGAAGTAGATTACACCTAGCGCGAGGTCGGGGAACTGTGTTACAAAGAGATAATGGTTTATGAGGTGTTTGAGTTAGTTTTTAAGTGGGTATATTTATATTTTATTTTTAAAAAGTATGGAAATGAGTGTTTAGTTAATTTTTTTGAAATGCTGTTTGATTCTACTTATTTTTTTTATATAACATACTAAAAATGGCTGATTAAAAAGTAATTTAATATTATTTTTTGTTGCTTTTTAAGTTACTTTTTAATTTTTAATATTAATAATAATTCATATAGACTTAAATACCCTCAAATAATATTTATATAAATTCATAAGTTTTTTACTTACCGCTTGAATATGATTTGTTAGTAGTTATTAAATTTTATCAATATTTATATAAACATAACACTTTTACTTTTAATAATTCATAAATATTTTTTTACTTCAAATTTTTATTAATATTGATATTTAAAAAAATATTTCAAACATTATATTTTTTATTATCTAGGAAGCATTAATATTTGTTTGAAAAAATAAAAATTAAGTGAGAAAATTCTTAATATTATTTATAAAATATTTATTTTAAAAATAAAAATTATAGAATATAAAGATAATTTTATTAATATAATATATTAATATAAATTAAATGTCCAAATCAGTCATTTAGATATTTAACAGCAATAGTAAATATAAAGTTAACCAAACACTTCATTAATTTTTTTTTAGTAACCAGTAACAGACAATAACAATTAGCAATCAGTAGCAACAATCAACAATAATAATATTGAACAGGTAAGTCAAACAGACTCTTATTCAAGTAGCCTATACTTTAGTTGTTCAGCAAAGGTTTTATGGGCTATCACTGATCATTATGATTTAGTGATAAAGAAGTTATTAGTATTATGTCACAAATCATAAATTAATAATTCCATAAAAATATTCAATAAGACTAAAACCTATGTTGATTGAATTTGATCATTTAATAGATGTAATGTTTTTTTATGGAATTGTTGAGTACTACACTTACTTTTCTAATTTTAAAACTAAAAGGAAGGAAAAAAAAAAAAAGCTTATGTGTTTAGTGTAGAGTTTCTTAGAGAATGGTTTTTTTTTCCCATTAAAAAGCAAAGTGAATCCATGCTTAATTTCTTACTTATCTCGTGGCAACATTTGGTTTGTTAGCATAAATTACGGTAATAATAAGCATGGCAAAGCGATAAGATAATTTTTTTTACACGACATCTAGGCTACTAGCCCTCATTGAGAAAGTCACGTTTTCAAACTTTGATTGGCTGAAAGATGAAATTGTTGCTACCATTGAACTGGCCTTGATAAGTATTATTATATGCATATAGCTCCAATGTAACAACTCACATCATATGGAGCATCCAGCCGAAGGGCTAGCGCATATATATATATATATATTTTTTAACTTATAAAAAATATCAAACAGTCTCAACAAAATATCTTTATTAATTGTACTAAAAATATGAGACTTGTAGCCACTTTCAAGCATATGTAAGATTATAATTTGATGTAAGACAGAGAATTATGTATTCTTGTAATAAATGTACCTTCAAAAAAACAAAAAGGTATTAGCAGCTACTAACTAGTTGGATGAGGAAGATAAGGGTGAATTCTGGAACCGACCAGTTTTCAAATTTTCACATTAATCTTTGTTTGTTTTTTCATTTTACTCGGTTTGTGTTCAAATTGTGTATAGGTTTTTTTTTTTGTGTGGCGTTGTTCAAATTGTATATGGCTTGACAAGAGTGTTTAGGGAAGAAAAGTGCATCGTAAGGTGGAATCATAGTTTTAAAAATTGCACCAATGCAGTTATTGAATTGAAAAATTGGTGAATCGAGACTTAAACCAGTCTGATTTTGTTATAGAACCAGAATAAAAAAGAAATTGCTGAAAAATTATCTAAAACAACTTGAATCAATAACCCAAAAACTGGTAAACCGGACGGTTTAACGTTAGTTTAGTTTGTTTCTTTAAAATTCTTTAAAATAATACTGTTTTATTTTTTTGTTTCTTTTTTTAATTAAAAAAATTGTGAATCACACATATTTATATTAATAAGAATATAGTATTTTTGGATCATATGCTGATTCCATGATATTTTATTTTTGAATATGAATACTTTATTAATAGTTATATAATATTTTATTTTTTATATAGATGTTCTATTGATTTATTTAATTGTGAAACTATTTTAAATATCTTGTACTTTAATTCTATTTTAATTATAAGTAGACTTTTATT
Source organism: Carallia pectinifolia (assembly GCA_037832335.1). Classification (NCBI taxonomy): domain Eukaryota; kingdom Viridiplantae; phylum Streptophyta; class Magnoliopsida; order Malpighiales; family Rhizophoraceae; genus Carallia; species Carallia pectinifolia. Next base: position 33,804,256 of record CM075449.1, on the reverse strand, counting down.
CTTTTTTTTAATAGTTATACTAATTGTTTGTTATTTAAAAATAATAAATTATAAGTATTTATTATTACTAATTTACTAATCTGACCTCCTCCTCGGGTCAACAACCGGTCTGGTAGATGGGATATTAGTTCTTTTTTTTTTTTTGAGAGAAGATGGGATATTAGTTCAGGGTACAATAGGTTCAGCCTTTCAAGTGAAGAGTAAGGCACGGTGGACTTGTCGTATATATGAAATTGTTTAGGCTAATCTTGGGCCTTTCTTTAAGTCTTGATTGCACCCATCAATCTCTCGAGGCCAAACCCAACTCCCTTTTTTTTTAAAAAAAACTTTATCACTCAAATCCAAGTTCTTTGGGAAAAAATTAGAATGATTATTGCCTAATTTGCTTGAAGTGGAAGTGCCGCAAATTGTTGCAATGTAAGTTTCTCCTACTCTGATATGCTGAGGAAAAGGTTGAAAATACAATAAAAAATTTATAAATAAATAAATAGAAGACATATAGTTTGAAAAGAGGAGGATGCAAAATGTGGTTTTGTGGGGATTGGGTTAAATAACCCTAACTTGTAACTATGGCTTTGAATATAATAATCACTTATTTAATTCAAAATAGTTGGAAATTACACGTTAGAATTTTTCAACATATTTGAGATTTATCGTATCTCAAAAATTGTAATCATTTATGGTTGAAATTTTCAAATCTCGTACTATTACCAAATCGAATTAAAGTTTGTGCACATCTTGATCTAACAAAGTCAATTAAAAAAGTTTAAAGAAGTAATCTAATCATGATTTTATTGAAGCAGCCTTTTTTTTTTTTTCCTGAGAGAATTGAAGGAGCCTCCTTACATGGACGAGGCTATGCACATATAAAGTTTTTATTATCAATTGTGATTATGTATCAAAATATTAAAAACATATAATATTTATAATAGTATAATGTATTAATCTGTGTCTACATGTTGAAGTCATGCAAAAAAAAAAAAAATCCTAACTCATGTTTCTAATAAAGACTAAATATCATTTCATTAATTTAATCGACATCCATATAATCATTTCATTATTGAAAAGAAAAGAAAATGTCTTCATTCAAGAATCACATGATATAGGTTTAAATTTTAACAAATGTGACTTAAAACTTGATACAAATAAAACAAAATAAGGGAATAAAAAAAAAACGCCACATGGTCCACATCCATTGACAAATAAGACGTTCATATAATGGGAGTACATAACTAAGGTGTTTTCCATTTTTCTTTCTTGAAATATGTTTACATTTTTGAATTTTGTTGTACCAAAAAAATTATGTCTGTAACGTTTTCATTGGCTTCAAGACTTGCGTTTGAGAGAGCTTAACATGCAGCCCGACGGAAAGGGGCCGGAAAATTTGTTTTTTCAACATATAGTAAGATTAGTCTTATGATATTAAGAGACAGTTAAAAAAAATAAAAAGTAAAAATTCGAGTTAAAAAAAATAAAAAATAAAAGTTTGAATCTCTACTCTCCCGTTGAAATAAAGCCGGACACTTTGGCCGGCCAATGATTAAAAAGGCATCCGGGGAACATTGGCCGCCCTAAGGAGCAATCCAAAATGAAAATTCAAATCCCACACAGTATAACTTTTGTGAAGTCTTCAATATTTCAGCAAAAGTCTAATCATGCGACAAGTGTCTCCACCTCGTGCATACGACCAGGTTAAAATTTCAGAAGACGAGCCGTCTCCCTCCTTTGTTAAATTAACAGTGCAGACTTTTTTTTTTTTTGAATTTCAAGTCATTGTAAATATATTTTTTAACTGAATTATATTATATAGTTCACAAAAAATACAATCATGATTATTTAGTTATGCAAAAAAATAATATAATAAGAATTATTTGTTCCATAAAAAAGAGATTACAGATGTACAATTTAACAATTATAATTACAGTTTTTGTCGACTGCCATCACTTTTAGATAAAAAAAACTCACACCAACTGAACATTTCAATTTCATTACGGCATGACATAATTCACCAAAGACACACACATACGAGGCATTTTTTATTGTGACATTTTGGCCCATAACTGTGATAACATTTTGACCAATAACTATATCTACAAATTCTTATTCGTTATTTCTTTTAAAACGGCATTTTTTTTCCTAGTCAAACTTAAGTTATACATTTGGCATTTAAAATTATGGTCAACCATCATAAGAGTCCAGAATAAAGTGGAAGGGTCGGTTGCACGTTTTAATTTTGGTTGGTTTTGTTATTTCTTGTCGATTAAGCAAGTTTCGGGATGGAGATTTGGATTGATCTGGAAGTCGAAGTGGCAAGCTTTGCTAGGATAGAGTTTCTGGATAGGACAGAGGGCTTGGCAAAAGAAAGAAAGCAGACTTGGTTCCTACAAGATAATGAGGTTAAAGATATCAGGTGGAGACATAACGTTAGCAATTTAATACTTAAGTAAGTATAAGGATAAATGATAATGTGTGATATAATAAATAAGTCATAAAGATTGTAGCTCTAGTAAATATTTATAATTAAGTATATTTGCTCACATCATTGTATTTTGAGGTATTCTTAAGGTAGTCTCTTAGAAGAAGAGAGGAGATGTTTTTTTATTAGGTCTAATTTCTCGCCCGACAAAAGCACTGCTGAGATATCTCCTAACACTTTGTAACAAATTAATGAATTATATTCTAACATAACTTAATTTAAATTGAATTAAGACAAAGATTTACATTACCATCAACAGCAATATCCAATAAAGCCGGCCCATTTCTAAATCTGTTATTTTCTTTCGATTCCATTCCAACGATGCATGTTGTTCTTTTGTGTCCACACAAAATTAAAGAGTCAAAAAAAAAAAAAGAGTCAAATTATAAAATTATTATGTTCAATGTTAGCACAATAATACAAGACAAAATCATGAGTTGGTAAGCCGACATAGGACACTGATGTGCTGACATATAATTGTGTTAACGCATGGAACGGTTGCCGGTGACCAACTCCGGCCACCGCGGTATATAATAGGTTCAAAGAATGAATTTCGTCGATAAATATTCTTTAACATTATCTGAGTGTTTCCTCCTACTTAAGGAGTTTTCTTCGGGGAACTTTTTAAATTTAGTACTAAATTACAGTTCTGAAACATTTATTTCGCAAAAGATGATAAACATTATAAGAACAGTCCTCCAAGGGGCCGACCCCTACGATTTTAACTTTTGCAATTTGGGCTTAATAAAACTGAATCTCAATTAATGTTCTTTTCTTGTTTTTTTTTTTTTTTTTTCCTTAAAATCTCAAAGCATAGACAACATTTCACAATTACGCTAGGAGGGTTATGCTGGTCATACCGCATAGTGGATCAAACATCCGTGAAGTAGCAAACTTAATAGTGTCAAGCAAAGATCACAACCTTTTTCATAACTTTGTATGAATCAGATGTTGGTTTAATAACACTTTGATGACAATTTAAATCTAAGTGCTTGATAATTTTATTTTTTTTTTTCATGAGTAAAATTAAATTATAATTTAACATCATACGAAATTTTTTAACTAATAAATCACAATAATAGATGGTGTACTGGTGTACCTCCCAAATTAACTTTGCAACAAATTAATTTCTAGAAAAACTATTTGAGAAGCAATCTATGTGTGGACAAACCTTTGGACAGACCTTCGGATAAGTATCAATGTTATGCGTTTTGAGGACTACTCTCGTATAAGATGGTCAAAATTTCAATTAGCCCTTTATTATTATATAAGTGCACGTTCTTTTTCTTTTCTTTTTATTATTATTTTTTAATTTGTTTCAAACATAAATGCAACTTCATTGCGAGACAGTTTCCGTTTTATCTTTCTGTTTCTCTTTTAGCGGTATAAAAAGGCAATTAAAGTCTTAAAAACAATGAGTAAAGTCAACCCAATTAATATTCTTTTCTTTCAGAATAATAAAGACCGTCTGAAACATCACTAAACTCCAAACACTATGCTAATTAAATCCTAATAAAACCTTAACCTTAAACCTCTCCATTTCATATTAAAAGCCCGTTTCCATTCACTCAAATCTCCAAACTTCAAAAATCTCTCTCTCTCTCTCCCTCTCTCTCTCTCTCTCTGTCTCTCTCTCTCTCTAAAAAGTTCTTTACTTTCTTTAAACTCCTTAAAAATGTGCCAAATACCAGCAGCTCCTGATGCTTATGAAAGCAATTTAAAACCATCAAACAAGGTACAACAATCCGACATGGAAGCTCCTTTGATCCCCAAGAAGCCAACATCTCAGAAACAACAACATCATCAGCAACATCAAAATCCAGAGAAAACCCATCTCTGTCTGGCAATCAAAGAAGCAAAATGCATAGCTAACATAGCTTTTCCAATGATACTAACTGGTCTTTTGCTTTACTCTCGCTCCATGATCTCCATGCTCTTCCTTGGCCGCCTAGGCGATCATCTTGCTCTCGCCGGCGGCTCGCTGGCCATCGGATTCGCAAATATCACTGGTTACTCCATTCTCTCCGGTCTTGCCATGGGAATGGAACCCATTTGTGGCCAAGCTTTTGGTGCTAAAAAATACAAACTTCTTGGCATCACCACACAAAGAACGATTCTTTTGCTTCTCCTGACTTCAATTCCCATATCTTTTCTATGGTTCAACATGAAAAAAATTCTTCTGTTTTGTGGCCAAGAAGATGATATTGCTACAGAAGCACAATTCTACATTCTTTGCTCAATCCCCGACCTCATTGCCCAATCAATTTTACACCCTTTGCGCATATATCTTAGGACTCAATCCATAACTCTGCCTCTAACCTGTTGTGCAGCTTTTTCCATTCTTCTCCACATACCCATTAACTACGTTCTTGTCTCTGTTCTTGATCTTGGAATCAAAGGTGTTGCTTTGAGCGCTGTCTGGACAAGCTTCAATCTTGTAGGATCGTTGATCGTTTACGTTATGCTTTCCGGGGTGTACAAGAAAACTTGGGGCGGAATTTCACTGGAGTGCTTGAAAGGATGGAAATCTTTGTTGAATTTGGCTATTCCCAGCTGCATTTCGGTTTGCCTTGAATGGTGGTGGTACGAGATCATGATTTTGCTATGTGGGTTGTTGCTAAATCCGAAAGCAACCGTTGCTTCAATGGGAGTATTGATTCAAACAACGGCTTTGATATACATTTTCCCATCTTCTTTAAGCTTTGGTGTGTCAACAAGAGTTGGGAATGAACTGGGGGCTAACAATCCCAGAAGAGCAAAACTTGCTGCTTTTATCGGTCTGTCTGCAAGCTTTGTATTGGGGCTTTCTGCATTGCTCTTTGCTGTCATGGTGAGGAAGACATGGGCCGGCATGTTCACCGAAGACCCAGAAATCATTGCATTGACATCAATGGTTCTGCCCATAATTGGTCTCTGTGAGCTTGGGAATTGTCCACAAACAACAGGGTGTGGTGTTCTGAGGGGAACTGCTAGGCCGAAAATGGGTGCAAATATCAATTTGGTATGCTTTTATCTGGTGGGTATGCCAGTTGCTATTTGGTTAAGCTTTTATGGTGGGTATGATTTTAAAGGACTTTGGCTTGGTCTATTAGCTGCTCAGGGCTCATGTGTTGTGACAATGTTGTTTGTTTTGTCAAGAACTAATTGGGAATTGCAAGCTCAAAGGGCCAAGGAACTCACTACTGCAAATGCCCCAATCAGCAATGACATTGAAGAGGAGGAGGAGGAAGAAGAGACATTAAAGCAGGAGGAGTCCAAAAACAACACATTGGACGACTGTGGTCTATTAGTTTAAGCTATTTTTCCGTCAGAATCTTGGTGATAATGGATACCATACGAGCCTCTAACTCCAATTTTTATGCATTAAATTTATACCTTGATTCACATTCTACAAGCATTGGGAGATTGAGATCGATGTTCTACTTTTATTTTTTGTAAAAAATTATTAGGCAGAGACAAAACAGGAAAGCTGTTAGCGTCTTTCTTCCTTTTGTTCATTGTTTTTGTTGGATTTGAATATATACTGTCCTTTTCCTTTTTTTTTTTTATTCTTTAAATTTTAGTAAAAATAGTCTATTATTATGAGAAAAGAGATTGACTATAGAAAAAATTAGAGGCTAAATTCTGATCCCATAATTGAAAGTTATAGCTTTCAAACATCTTGCCTAGGACGGATCGTCGATTCTGTCCTTTTCTTAAGAGCAGTTTCTTGTGGAATTTTCTTAAGAGCTGTTGTTTTTGTATGGTTGTGTTTTGGGAAACTGGTCTGGTACATTGGCTTGAATGTATTTGAGGAAGGGGTCAAGTTTCTACAAATCCAGCAATTGACTTTAGGCCAAGTTTGGCTGACAGGAGATTTGTTGCCAATTTAAGTCTGACAGAAGATTTGTTACTGACTAAGTACGTCGATTGTAACAAATGATTAATTTTAAATAATAATATTTATATTTTAATTAATAAAATTTTATTATTTAAAATATATGTATTATTTTTAAAATTACTAAATTATTACTTTTAAAATGATTTCTTAGACTAAAAAACAGGACACTAAATCCACGCTCTTGGCTCTGTAACGTTAAGTATACGTGAATCAACTGCGCGTCAATCCGCCTTGACTAGTCAACCTTTGCGACGGTCGACTCCGTAAGCAGCGAAAGCTTCCAGCTTTCGGATCGGATCGGGTTGCGGGCGAAATCTTTTTACATTGTGTTTGAATAAGAAAGTAGGGATAGGAAAGTAAGCAAGACAAAAATGAAATAAAAGAAAAATTAGAGTTGAGTAAAATATTTTATCTCTCTTATATTTGGAAATAAATAATGAGAAAGAAGAAAATTAAAAATTTTTTTTGTCTTAAAAGCAAGAGAAAGAAAAATAACATGTATTAAAATGTCAATTTTATCTTTTTAATAAAAATACTATAAGTATATAATAATACAGTCATTTAATCTAAGTGGTAGGAAAGTAAACAATTTTCCTTCCAAAATTGGTAGAAATGCATTTTGTGGATCAGGGAGGAAAATTGATGTTCTTATCTCCCAAAACATTTTTTTTTTCATCAAATCTCCCAAAACATTTCTCAAACAGAGAAGTATTAAACTTTTTTTTCTTTGCACCAAAAAAAAATAGAAAAAAAATTAAACTTTGTTCTTCTATTTTTTTTTCTCCCTTTCTTCCTTTTTCCCTCACCCAGTGTCGAATTAAAGCGAAATGTTATATAGAAACTGCAAACCTTTCAAGCAGGGAACGAAAGCCTTACAAAGCTAAGCTCACTTTCGTTGGCGATGATAGAACTATATATATGACATCACATCCCATTGAAATAGACAATGCCAAACTGATCCTAGCTGTCTGATATATGGAACAGTTTCAAGAGGTCAAGTTTCTAGCTATGGATATATATATCCATATACATCCCTCACTTCCATGCCGTTCTCATACTCAAATATCCAAGTAACCAAGTCATGGGCTGCAAGCGTTGTATGTATATATACCTGAATTTGGCACTTATATACATAAGAAATATCATCAAACTGACACTGCATCAGATAGATGCTGGTTGATTTAGCTTTGGTCATGAAATGCAACCTCTTTCTCGACTTGGAAACCGCATTCAATCATACAACTTAACTTGATATTTTTTTTCTGTGTTCCATGTCAATGCACAATCACAAATCTTGCTTCTTGTTTTTTTTTTTCTTATTATATATAATATTTCTTACAGGAATATAACACTAGAATGGAGATTAAGGTGGGGCGAGACGTACATAGAACCATAAAAAATATTAAATCATACTATTAATTGAGTGATCATATATAATTGTCCAATAATATATCGATACGCAATGCAATTGAAACTTATTTTATATCACATTTTTGTTGGCTTGTATGGCTGACATTTCTTTCTTTTTGGACTGCGAGGTGTCAAAATTTTTATTCATCACTGCTGATTTTAATTGAATATAAAATTGGACGTAGATCCTCCAATATACTGAATAAAAAATGGAAAAATGCTGGTACAAAAATTTTATACAATAATTACTCATTGGCTGGCCAGCAACCCAAAAAGCATTTAGAGATGGACAAAGATTGTCTTTGTCTCGCTAAGTGGTCACTTTTGTTGAACTTACATAAAAAAAAAAAAATTAATTGGGGTTACAAGTATGGTTTTTTCTTTTTGTTACAAGTATGGTATATTTATCAATACAGATGGACAAAGATTATCTTTGTCTTGTTAAGCGGTCACTTTTGTTGAACTTATTACAAAAAAATAATTGGGGTTACAAGTATGGTATATTTATCAACGAGGTTCCTTCGTATTTATTAATAATAACTCAAATTGTCTCCTTTAATTTAAAGGTTTTTGTGGGGAAAGTCTTTTAGGTGATGTAAATGATTCTTGCCTAACAATGACAAATAAATGTCTTGGACGGTCATAATTAAATTAACCCATTTCGGGGTTCGTGGTCTTGGCTTTCATGTTCGGCCTATCGAGTTTGTTAGCCACTAGTCCCCTATGCCAATGGATAAGAATTTAAGAATTCATCTATATAAAATTCTAGCCTACAAATGCACTATTATCTACTAAAATCTATAAATAAATTGCGTCAATAAACCTTGTTAATGATAGTTTTTTTTTATCAAAGAAAACTAGATTGCATTTTAGAACAGGCCAGGCCATACATAAAGAGGACCAATTCAAAAAGGAGCCCGCACCACAATTAAAGAGTCTCAGAGGTCAAATGATATGTTATTATCTGAAGCTACTTAAAAGTATATTTTGGGCATTATGTTGGGCATTTATGGATTATGGATATATAGTAAGCAAGGAATATATGAAAAGTCTCTTGTGTTCTGTAAATTTCTTAAATTTTGTCTCCTTTGGTGGCCTACATGTGCTACCATTATATGTTATCCTATCCTTAATCTAAAGTAACTAGTCATTTTATTGTGATTAACGTTTGAAAATTCAGGGGGACCATCCTATGTTTATTGGATAAACTTGTATATTAGCAATGGCAAGGAATCTTTTACTTTGTAAAACTTTTATTTTCCTCTCTAGAGCAGAATATATTCAAGGATGGCATTATTTTTGTGAGCAGACCAAACCATGCTAGTAATTTTAAATGTTATCAACATGCATGGGTATAGCCTTTTGAGCTGACCCTTTAATTTCACTATGGTAAACCCAAAACAAAAGAATCTTAATAAATGTTGCAAAGATGGGTCTTTCATTGTTTACCATCTTGAATTTTTAACTTCGTCTAAATCCCTATGGAGATCAAGCTATGTTAGTCCAAACTTATCCACAATGTATACTTAGACTACCAATAAACTTCATTATCTGCTTCCCTGTGCATGTGAAATAACTGCACTATCCGCTAAATTCTATTATAAAAATATTACCAAATACAGAAAATAGAGGCTGCTATGAACATTATTAGGTTTAATATTTGTATAGATATTATGTGTAATTTTATATTTAATTTAATATTTATTTATAAAAAGATTATGTTTATCAATGGATTCTACTTCTATTTATTTTATATTCTGTAAGTCAAAGAAATGTAAAAAAGAAATAATTGGGGTAGATTTAATTTTATTCAGGTAGATTTTTTAATTTTGCACATTGCTCAATTTTTCAGTTATTGTTTCCTCTATACAAGTCAAAATTGGATAATTCTTATACCGAATCAAAACTAAGAAATAGAATTATTATTTTTCTATTTTGACTAAATTCAAATTTTACCTAAAAGATAGTCAAATTTTGGTTAGAAATCACAAAATTCAAAATGTTCAGCATTTTAGAGTCCTTTTTTTTTTTATTCTAATTTGAATTTTTAGGTCATCCTTTTAAGGGTATTTAAGACTACCATGGTCAAAAGTAAAAGAAGTTTTTGGAGGCTATTTTTTTAGATGCAAGAGCAAGAAATTGTAGAGAGTGAAGAGGAAAGAAATGGATCTAACTTACTTTAGAGTTAGATTATTTGATTTTTTTGGATGTTTAAATGTTCTTTTAATTTTATTGCACTTATATGTTGAGAATTTGATTTAATTTATCTATTTTGAACTTAATTATACTTTTATACCTGATCATCATGAAAATAATCATAAGATTTGACATATGAGCCACAGTCATACACTAAATAAATAAATATATAAACTTTGAATCAGACATAAAATAAGTTTATATGATATCATTAGAAATTCTCTATTAGTAATAAATTTAATCTACTTTGTATGAGTTCGAAAAAAAAATTACAAATAGATTGAATTAGATTAGAATTACTTGACAAATAATACTAACTAAAGAAGAAAAATCGACATTAAAATTATTAATGCCACAAAATTCATATAATACAACCCATTCTAAGTTAAAATTAACTTTGGTGCCTTCTATCTTATATTAAACTTCTGGTTAAATTGTCCTTAATTTTAATTAATTAAATTATTTAATTTAATTTAATAATTTTACTTTAAATATCAACTTTTTGTTCAATAACTTAAATTATAATTAATTTTTTATTCCCTTAAATTTGACACTTAAAGTATTTATCAAGATTGGTCCTATACGCTTACAAAATTTTATCGATCAGACATAATCTTATAATTATAAAATAATAATTGTAATTTATTGCAGTACATTTTACCTCTTTCCATATGCATAACAATCAATTATTGTGATTGAACAAAGTGGGCATATGTCTGAGCCGTATTCATTTCCTGTGTCTCCGCAACATATTTCTTCTTATTTCTAGAACCTTGTCCATGTACAGGTAAATCACACAAAAATCTTTTGTAGCTCATAAAACTTTGTTACATGTTAGGTACATAGATGAGACTAACCCTTATAACGACAAATTTCATTTATATGACAACCTTATGTAATTAACTACTGTCCTATCTATTGGATGGTTAATACGACTCTTCTTTGTCTTCTTGGTCGTCGTCTTCGCCTTTGCCTCCAAACCAATGGCTCGATCTCTATCAACGAGCTAGCCCACAGACACGATATAAATTCACAACGGGATTGGTTGTTGGAGAAAAACAAGACACACACGATGCAACCACGAAACCGCAGACATGGAGCTGATGAACAGTTACGCATGTTAGGTAATCTTGTTTTATGTACTAGAGGGATCCCATGTCGCTTTTACTGTCAATTATGGTTGAATTTTAATCAGCAGTTTGATTAGGTAGGGAACTCGAGTAAAAGCATTCATGAGTGTTCTATTTGTATATTCTTTAGCCTTTTAGTTTATGACATGAAGTGTGTTAGAAACTAAAACTCAATTAATTTTAAGACTATTATTAGAACATAATTATCCGAACATGATTTTATTAAACTAAAAAATGTCCTATAATAATACGAGAAACACACGTTATAAACTAATCTTTTAATTAATAAGTTCACTAATTACACAATAAATTGAAATTTTTAACTTCTTATATACTAGATATTAATCACTTTTATCCTTATGCAAACACTGAAATCATAATAAACAAATTAAATTCTATTAGAATACTAAATCTTAATTTTAAACGAATCTGAATTAAATTCAATAAAGTGGAAGCTTAATGATAAGCACATATATAATTGTATGCATGCATTAAATATGGAGAAAAACATATAGAATTATCAGTAATTGAATGTCGAGTTCTCTCTTTAAAAAAGGTTGAACCAAGACATCGAATAATAATATCTGATCTCACAAAAACAATGATTTAGATCTCTACTACTTTTTTTAATTATGGGAAAAAAAAAACGTTTTAGTTTTATTTTCCGAATGTTAGGTACATGTGGCTCCCACGTGGTGTGACGAAACGGCCGACATGGTTTATGTCATCATATTGTTTAGTAAAGATATCGAAGTCAGGATTAAAAAATAAAGATTAACCGATGTTTTGCCTCTCTAATATCATGCGGGGAAAGGTATCCTTTGGTCCCCGTACCGACTTGATTAAACATCGATTTCCTCACTTTACTTATGTTAAGTCCAATTTAGTTCCTGAAACTTTATAAATTATGTCAACTTAATCTAATAATTATAGACAATGTTAGTTTTATAATTCCTGCTCATTAGAAGAAATCGATTTTTCTTTTTTCTGTTTTTAATTCTTTTACTTACTTGTGTAACGATATATTTCAGAAATATAAATCCTTGTAATGTGAAATTATCTTTAAAAAAACATAGAATATTATTTAAATATATTAAATGAATCGTACGTCATATAATGACCTGAGTGTTAAAGATTGTCGAATGGGTAATGTCACGTGAGTCACGTGATTGTGTTTAGGCAGTTTTAGACTAATTTGACTATTCTTTTTCCAATTTAGAAATCAAACTGAACATGACTTGAAAACATAGGTAGAATTGTGAATTTTAGAAACCTTTTTACCTTTAATGCTTTGAAACAGTCTTAAAAAGAGCTAGATATTATTTCTTCTACTAAAGAAAACACATTTTGATAATACCCTGACTTAACCATTACTAAAAATAAAATTTGCGAGTAAAATATGAAATTTAGACTTCAAATTTATCTCATAATTAGCTCTAATCTCTCCGATTGGGCCGAATAAAAGAAATTATTAATATCACGAAATGTACGAATCTTGTGAAGTAGGACGTCTTCTTAATATCACAAAATTGTATTTATCTTCTATTTAGAAGATAATTGCGAAGTGATTCAGCCTACCTTCTTATTCAACAGTTTCCTAGTTGATAAGAGATTTGGGTTTAAAAGTTTAAATTCCAATCTTTGTTGGGCAAAGCTGCTACTTTCCAATTGCAGAATCCTTTCATTTACATTTAAAACGAAAATTGAAGCTTTATTTTGTTGAAAATTTGAGTTATAGCAGTTTTTTTACGGCTAAAATTTTGGTGAGAAACTTCCCGTGTGCTTGGGATTTTGCTTGTGGTTTGCAACTTGTACTAAGAGTCAAACGAAGAAAAGTTGGTGTTGAATAGTATCTAAAAACAGTTGTCGGAATCAAACTTGAATTTGCAAGTTCTACTTCAACTATGTACTTTCTTGACTATTATAATATGTCCACTAACTTTTCAACAGGTATGACCAGGTATGTCAAAAATACTACTTTGAGCCGAACCTCGATCAATATCATTATTATCATTATCATTATTATTATTATTTTTAAAAAGAAATTTAAATTTTAATGACTACTATCTTAGTCTCTAAATCTTAAATTCTATATCGTAAATCCCTAGATTAAAAAAAAATATACTTTTTTTATTCCTTGGTGTATCCAGCTCGGTACCCCAAAAATTTCCCATTATCAACCGCAACAACAAAAGTGCATGGTAATGCATTTCAGAGCCTCGCAAAGTTATGGATGATTGTTAGAATTTACGCTCGTTGTCTCAACTCTCACTTCAAAACTGCTGTGGAGTCTAAAATGTTGTGCATTGGGTGGCTACTGGGAAAGACCATCTTAAGTCACCCATACGTGCAAAACGGGGGGAAAAAACTAAGTGCGACCGAATTTTATAGTGCGTTAGAACAAGAAACATGTCAATTTAGTTGACCCAATTTGACTTATCGAGATCAAACTTAATTGCAACTCTACAAGTGGAGTAAAAAATAAAAATGAATTTTGATTGAATGAAATCCCGTGTAGGCCCAAGTTGGCCATTTCTTCCATCTTGAGAGAATGAATCTTGAAACGTTGGCATCTGTTTGATATTGAAACATTGGTCTCTAGGCAACAGGAAACGTCCAATTGCAGAAATTGTTGGCAAATAGTGACAATAAGCAAGACAACAAAAGCAAACATTGTAGGCACATTTAATCTTCCCTTTTTATTTCCCTTTCCCCCAGTTACTGTTAGAGTTGTGTCACTAAGACGTCACATTGTGTAATAATTATCCTTAGAGGAAATCAACAATTCCCATTTCAATGAAGATTCTCAAGCTACGGGAGTCTGATATATCCACCCAGCAATTTGTAAAATTATCTTTTTTTTAATTTGTTAGGGTTTCGTTAGGCAGCCATATACTTTTTATCACATGAGAGAGTCATATTACAACAACACACAGACTTTTTGTAACAATATATACACTTTTTATAACAAAAAAATAAACTGTAAATTTTTGTTACAAAAAGTATGCATGTTGTTACAAAAAATTTGTGTGTTGTTGCAGTATGACCCCCGCGTATGACTATCAAGTGTGGTTACCAACTTTTTCCGTATTTGTTAATTGTCTTCCAACATAAACTCTAACTCAAAACTTTCGACTTTAAAAATAATTCTAACGAGTTAGCGCTCATTTGTAAATTAATTTTTCATTTTTTTTTCATTGGAAAACTTAGTACGTCATTAACGTCATATCCTTTTTTCTTTAAAAAAAAAAGAACTGGAAAAGTAAAAAAATAAATACTTATATTTGTGACCTTTTTTTCTTTTTTTTTTTTTTAGGTAAATCTGACTATATTTTTTAAGACCTAATTTTATAGTGGTATGACTAGATAGCGAAATTTGGGCCTAGTGGACCCAGTTTGTCAGGCCTCGAGGACGCAATTTGAGAAGCCCAAAGTAACAAAGGATGGAGACTCTAGAAAGCTTCCTCGCCATTTAAATTGCCGTTTGGGAAGCACTTCCACTACTGAAATTCAAACCAAAACTCAGGGTGAAAATTGTCAAGAAAAGCATGAAGTCCATGCAATTTGTGGCACAAGTAAGTGCTCTATCAAAAACAATTGGTACAAGTAAATCCAATGTAGTTCACACAATATTCTGCATCTTTATTAAACAGGAAAGGATTGTACTTTTTTGGATTCAATGGGAAAGAGAAAATTAAATAAGAAAAAATATACCTAATGACTCCAATTCCATCAAATTCGGCTGCAAGATGTAAGAGGATTTGTCTTAATATAACGCTTTAGCAGCTAAGCTTCCGTACTTTATTGGATTAGTTTCTTGCTTCCTGCAAAGTAGGAGGGTTATAGCCCCATTGTGGAGAGACTAGCAGAAGATCGAATTCCTGCCAGAGATAAGAGAACACTTCTTCTTAACTATTTGCCTACCGAATTTTCTCCAACAAATATTTTCTTAATATGATTGATCTTAAGCCGTTTTAGCAATGTTACAACTGAAAGTGTTTCATTAGAAAGCTTTGGACCTCGGTACAGATCTTAATTGGATTATTGAAGAATATCATTACATTGAAGAATAGCATTATTGAAGAATAATGGGTATTTGGGAGAGCACATCCCAGTTTTTGAAGAAATTAGTTACAGGTAGTTTTATCACTGGCACGCCCCTTGTGTATGTGGTCCTGCTCCCGGGGCCCGAGCACTGCATCTTTTTCAGTCTTATCCATCTGACCAATAGATTATTATCTCAACCAAAAAGCGTACAGCGACACCGAGCGTAGCGGGCACTTGCATGTGCTTGCGTTTTGGCTTGCACTTGTTATTTTGCTCTTTGTTTCTTTATGGTTGTATCAATGGCGTGGCGTCACCTTTCCGTCAACCCTAGTCTTCGTTCGGTTGTTATGAAGAGCGCAGGTAGATGTTTCCACAATTTTATTTTAAAATTTATCTTAAATAAAATTGTGACTGTTATTTTAAAAACTGTAACTTATATTTTTTAAATGTAAAAATAAAAAATATTTTAAAAATATCAATTTTAATTTTAAAAATAACAGTCTCAGTTTCAATCGGTATAAAATTTGACACATAAATTACCAGAATAACAACTTTTATTTTATTATGAAAAGCCAAAAAATTTTGAAAAAATTGTCGCTATTAAGTTGTTTTATCTATATATCAAAATGCAACTAAATATTAATTTTGTATGATTACATTAATATTTTATATAACAAAAAAAATAAAATGATAAGGTATATATATATATATATATATATATATATATTATTTCAAATTTTATCTAAACAATTTAGAGTTTGTTGCATTTAAAATATAAGTCGGGACAAAATCTGCGGATCCTAATTTATTCCCTATGAAAAGATGCAAGGATGGCTAATGGGCCCGGTGTAATTTCTCATATTTGTTAGATTTTAAATTTTATGGCTTTCTTCTTTTTGAAAAAAGTTATATTTCTAAGAGAAGAAGTGTTTGAAATACTATTTGAATGTAATTAGTCAGATTTAATATGCAACTGACTAGATTATATGTGCAATTAGTTACACTTACAATCTAATCGGTTGCACATTGAATCCGACAAATTGCATTCGAACGCTTTTTCAGGTATATTTGCTTATACAAATGTAATAGTGCTCTTTCTTTTTTCTAATTAACAGATTCGTAAGGTCATGACCTGTAAAATGAAATTACTTTCTCCATTTTCATCAATTCTACACCTCTTTTTCTTTTAATTAAAATTCAAGAACTCTAATATAAAAATTATAAGTTTTAACTATTTAAATATCCTGAAGGACTATGGCTTATTAATAATTACTAATGTTGTCGGCTGCTCTTTTGCTTAATTCCTTTTTTTAAAATAATTTTGTGTTCTACATATACGTTCCCCAATTTAATAAAGAATGGCAGTCTTGGGATAGAGCCTTCAATAATTTATTTATTAATTGTTATTTGAGCTGAAACCGGAAGAAATTGATTGTCCTATTAAGTCATGATTTATTGATTTTTTTTTTTGAACAGCATGATTTATTGTCGGTAGTTTTTTTTTCTTCCGTTCTTTTATTTTTTGTTTACTTTTAGTGCTACGCCTGCATATATAGATATGTTTCCCAATCTAATAAAGTATGGTAATCTTTTTTCTAAGAAAAAAAAAATTCAACTGAAAATAAAATTTTCCCACAAATTCTAGCAATAAGATTGACAGTTTATGTTTATAGCTTATGAATGAATAGTGTTATATGATGCAATTTTTGCCAAGCTTTGATCTGGGGCTTCCACAAACTACCCCAAACTAGTTGATGTGGATTATTGTACATCTCTTTTTGGGTCTTACTCGCATAAACCTAACCGAATAACGAAGGCTCAAATCTGATTCACCACAATGTATAATAGACAACTTAGTCTTAGGCTTTCATCGAAAGCGGACCAAAAGAGAAAAAAAAAAAAAAAAAAAAGGAAATCTCCAAGTATAAAAGGAAACCTACAGGCCCAGATCTTACGTGAGATAATTACAAGAAAGAAGGTTTCATCTAAGATCAAATGTTTAGGCAATGTGACTCAATTGTATGAGCAGGAGCTTAATCTCCCACATTATGACTATATAGACAACATAGACCTTTAGGCCCATAATCTCCTAGTGGCTGGGACCAAAAAAATATCTCCGAGTATGAAAGGAAATCAATATTCTTGAAAGACTAATTACATACACATATAATCAATGATGATGATACTATAATTTTTTTTTTTTTGTTAACATCAATAACATTTTATTTACGACATATAAGAGAGAAAGGGATTTATTACATGATTAAACGAAATTTTGTTCAAATAATATTTATATTATAATTAACAATATATCTTATATAATTAAAAAAAAAAATATATATATATATATATATATAATATTATTTTTTTATTTTATATTTTATTATTATAATTATATAAAATAAATTAATTATTATAACATAAATACTGTATGAACAAAATTTCGGCTGTCCATAAAGAAAATAAAAAGCTGGACAACCAAAAGTTATGCACGCGGTGCCCCTGTCAAGCAGCTCAACACTATATCTACGCTGTCCACAAACCTGGTTGAATCCTTAGCGCCCAAAAAAAAAAAAACCTACCCAGTGACGTTACCACCGGCTCTAAAGAGACACGTGGTAACATAAAATTTCTTAGTTCCAGGGCTGAAAAACCTGACATGAGTCATGTGTACGACCCAGTCACAGTGCACAACAAACCTACAGCAAAGCAACCTCTTGTTCAGGACCACATCATCAACTCCGTGTCCATTTCGCAGTCGCCACCCAACTGGTCCACTCAAAAGTCCAAAACACATCAGCTCATCCTTCTTGCTCCTTTTTACAACGAACTTTGTTGAGAGGGGTCGGGTGGGACCTAGAGGAAAATTTATCTGATAAGGGCCAGTAATATAATAATTTTAAAATTTTTTTATAATTATATTAATAAAAAATAAAATAAAAAATATTAAATTTTTTATTTTAAATTTATTATATTATAAAAACTGTAAATAATTTCAAATTTATTACATTATAAATACTTATCTAACAACTTTTCTTTATATGATATACTTTTTTTCCTCATTATTATTGTATACCAACTTGCCAATATATCCTTTCCTAAGCCCCACGCTCTACCATTATTTCTACCGTCAACCCAAAAAAGCCATATAAAAGGCAAGGACTCTTTCTCGAAGTCAATTTCAGTTTTACAGTACACAAACTTGCCCTGCTTAAGCCTGAACTATGAGTTTGGTTTCGCTATTGCATTGTGTCATTGACTTGGCCTTTTTCATTCTTAGTGTTGAACTTGAACAACATGTGCTTAAAATAGTTTTTACCATCGAGAAGCAGCAGTTGCTGCAGTGGTTATGCCTCCAACCGGAAGTCTCTGGTTTTATGCCCCACTCTCCCCTCCCCTCTCCTTACTGTTAGGTTGTCGAATCCGAGGGCCAAGACAAAAAACAATAATTTTTAGCATCCAAGATCCAAAATTTGCTTGCTAAATCTAAAACTATATATTATATTTCAACCAAGTTCAATGCTTTGTACGTGAATTTAAACACTAACCCTATGCTACACCATTCGAAAAAGTTGGTGTAGGCTATGCAAAACACTTTGACCTAATGAATTGAACAAACTAAAATGGAAAAAAAAAAAAAGTCTCAAGCATATCCTCCTCCAAACGTAAATTTACTAGTAGCTCCACAATGAAAAATCTGAATGACTTTCGTCGTCGTCGTCCCAGCCTGTGCTTCCACCAAAATAATGTGGAGGAGATAGTAGAAGGCCTGCTGCCATGTCTGTAAGCAATCTTGGCATGTCAAACTCCGCTTCTTCATCCATAAACGTCAACTCATTTTTCTTCCTGTTCATGCACCCGTCACTACACACTTGGCTCAAGTCCTCCACAGCTTCTTTTTCTCGTTCTGCTTTGCCACCAAATTCCTGGGGCCTAAACAACTCCGCGGCCTCGATTGCCGCCTTCCTAATCTCCCCGGCATCTGTTGAAGCCGGCACGGGCAATCTCCAACGAGAGTCAGCGAAATTCAGGCAAGCAGACTTGCCTCTAAGCGCCAACGCAGCAACATCATGCGCCCGAGCTGCCATTTCAGGTGTAGGATATGTGCCCAGCCATATCCGGGACGTCTTCTTCGGTTCCCGCAGCTCGCACACCCACTTGTTTCCGTTCCTCCTCCTCACGCCTCTAAACACCGGATGCCGAGTCTCCTTGAATATCCTGCGGCCAGCTCGCTTCTTCGGACGACTTGTCGCCAGCAACACTTCCGGGTCGGAGTGAACCGATGATGATGTCGGACCACCACCGCTGCTGGAGTCAGACAATGACGAGGTTTCTTGTCTTTCGATGCACAAAGAGCTTGATCTTTGATAGGAAAATTGTCCAAAAACTTCCATTTTCCAATACAAAAGTGTTGATAAATCTGATTTTCAAGCAAAAGGGTTTTGAATTGCTTCAACTGGGTGTTGTAATTTGGGTTCTGTTTCACACCTGTTGGGTACAATTTGAAAGAAAGGTTTGAAGATTTTTCTCTAGTTGTGGATAGAAATACAGATATATAGGCTTTGGATATTTTCAAGTTCAGTGCATAGTATTGGGTAATGAACACGGAATCCACTAGTTCTGCCAGCTGGAAACATTGGCCCACGATTCCTAGTTCACACACTAGTAAAAGCCTTTAAAATGTTTACAAATTGGAGAAAAAGTAGAACACTAACCATTTTTCTTTTAAAATTATATTTAAATGTAATAATATTTAAATTTTTTATAATTATTGTGATATTTTTTATAATAAAAAATAATTAAATTTTTTATTATAAAAAATATCATAAAACTTATAAAAAATTTATACATTCTTATATTCAAAGCACGAAATAATGGTGTTCAACAAATTAATATTCAAAAAGTCAGAACATAGAAGTGGGCAAAACTCTTGTCGCCAAGTCAGCAAACAACCCTCCGAAGTTTGAAGGGTCGTGTTCACCACGTGTCCTTAGAGCGTCATATGTTTTATTGTACTGGACATAACACGTGCTTGTTTTTGGTTTTCATTTTCGTCCTTTAATTATCTTTGCTGGTAAAATTTTCAAGCTACTACACAGTTTTTTTTTTTTTTTACCATCAAAATAATCATGTGGTGCATTTAATAGTATCAACAGCTTATTTTTATTTAATTTCAGACATTTTACTATATTTATCACTTTAATCATATTTTAATTTTAAAAAATCTCGTTAAGTATTTATCTAATTTTAATTTTTAAAGCCATGTTGATCATTAAAGATGGTATAAAATTACATCTAAAATGCGTGGAACTTACTCTATTTCATGGTGTATGGATTTTATTCTTTGTTATATTAAAAAACTTCTTTCCTCTAACTAAATAATAAAACATAGTTACTCGAAATTAATTGAGTGACCACCTGATTAAAGAGAAGGAGAGAATAGGGTTGAAATCCAATCTCTTCATTGTTTTTATCTAACTAACATAAAAACATCGAAAAAACAAATGCGATTATACTAAACAAAAAGGGTTCTCGAGAGATTTTTTTTTTATAGAAAAATTATGTAAAGACATAATAATAAATATAAAATTAATATATAAAGATCTAGATCATTAGGTCTTAAAAATATATTAAATTAAAAAAATAAATTATTAAATTAATTATATATCTTTTATATTATCTAGGCAATATATCGGTATAATGCTGGTTTCTTTTTTACATTTCATTACCTTCCTCTTTCTTTTTGAATGTTACTGCTGTGCGTTGCCTTGCGTAGGATTGGTGACGCCAAGCATTATTTTTGTTATCGTCATGCCAATTTCCTAGGATTGGTTGCGCCTTGTCGTGTTGCCTTGCTCTGACCCTCAACAGCTTCAAAGTTCAACCACAAAGTCAAATTGGACATTGACAAACGTTTTTTTTTATGAATATTATTATATAGTTATGTAATTTGTGATATATAAAATATTTATAATTAATTTAATAATTTATTTATTTTTTTTAATTTAATATACTTTTAATAATTTAATAATTTAAAATTTTACGTGTCAATTTTGTATTTATCATTATGTGTCTACTTAACTTTTTTTTTTTTTTAATAACCCTATATAACTTCACTTATAGTATGCTTAGATTGTAAGAAATTGATGGTGAAAAAGATTGTGAGAAAAAAAATTGTGAGAAAATAAAGATGATCGGATAAATGATAAATAGGTAAGAAAAAAATGATGAGAAAAAAAATTGAGAGAAAAAGTTGTAGAGAAAAGAAAGTTGTTTAGATGTATGAGTAATGTGTGAGAAAAAAAATAATAAAAAAATATAAAAAGAAGTTGTAAAAAAAAGTTATAAAAAAATAAAATATTCAAATATATAAGAAATAAGAGAAAAAAATAATGTGAAAGAAAATGATATTATTTTCGTTATCCACCGACTGCCTTGGCTATAATTCCAAGTCATAATCCAAAATAACAACGCATTCATGACCAATGACTCTAATTATGAACAAGTCAACCGAATCAATTTTTGTATTCTTCAAAATTAATTTTTATTTTTAGAATAAAGATAAATATTATGAAAATTTTTTTACGAAATTTCACAAAAATTTTTAAATTTTAGATAAAACACTAAATTCACTTAAAATTTAATTTTAAAAAACAAAGACAAAATTAGAAAAAACTCCTTTCTACAGCAGCCAAAATAATAATTTGTAAAAAATCATGAAAAAAAAACTTTCATATTATGCATCATTACTCTTATTTTAATTATAATATATCTAACAATCATGTGATACTAAACACTTGCTCTCTCTCTTTTTTTTTTCCCTATATATTCTAACCCTTTATATTCATTAGCAAAGATGGTGATACCAAAAATAGTTTTAATTGTGCCGAAAAACAAAAAAGCATGGTTTTAATTTCCTCACTCGAGAGTGAACACAATCACATCATCCGAGTTATTGAAACACAAATGGAACTTTCCACTTATTATATTAATAAAAGTCAAACTTTTGTTTCATAAACGTTAAACATGCTTTGAGGAGAGATAAACATGTCTAATGACACCAATCAGCATAACCTTTAAATTAAATTAATTTAAACAAGAAAGCCCACGTGTCATTACAGAAGCCACATTTGTTTGGTGTGAGAGTGAGACCTTAACAACCTGGCTGTTGTTTTTAATAGTTTATGAAAGGCCAAGCCGAGCACCTCAGCCATGGGAGCACAAGAGCCACGTGGTCCGTTTGATTAGACAAACCTGTGGCCAATGTCCTGTTCCGAGTTGATACTGTGTAGAGCTTTTTTTTTTTTTTTTTTTTTTTATCTGTAGTTGAGATATTTCAATTATCAGGAAGAGAAACAGGTGAGTGAGGTGACGATGGGAGACACATGCCTTCTAATACTTTAACTAAATTAGATTTTTTTTTTCTTTTGTCAGCAAAATAAGAAAACGAAGATGACAATGCGACAGTCTCGTTACAAAGTATTAAACCTCTTTTCAGGTGGTATAAACAGTTTGAATGGTAACGGGAGAGTTTAGATCGAGAGAGAGAGGATTAGATTTAATCGCATTCAAAAATTTTAACATAAATGATATTGCGTTTGATGACTCTCAAATTTAAGATATCTCATCTAAAAACTGTACACGTTAACTAACTTAACCACACTTCAGGGTGGTACTAAACTAGATATTCTATGTGGACCGAATTTGATTATTAAAAAGAGCCGGCTTTGCAACGTCACAGCTTGAGCCTTACTTTTTTTTTTTTGGATTTATAAGAAGAGTGTCACCACTCAATAAGGAGAGAAGGGCTTGGGCCTTACTTAGACCGTGTAGACCGAGTTTGCAATGGGCCTATTAAGGGCTCAAAGTGCCCAGACTATTCACCACCGGTGGGCCTTTCTAGAATTATTTCGCGAAGTAAATTGACAAGTTCTTCTGCACCTACGCTGGACCTTTCTGCACCATTCCACCGTAACAAAATATTAATCCTGTCAGCACCACTTGGGTGGCGTGAGAGGCTGCGGTTCTTGCTCCCGTGTGATGGATGTGAGTACGAAATTGAGGTAAGTTAAGTGGTAAAATTAAATGTATTGTTGGCATGATACTATGAGTGGGTTTGCTCTTCATCATTTTATATTTTCCTTACATACGGTCACAATTCACCTTAACAGAATTATAAAGTACTACTCATGTTTTCTCTCTTAAAAAAAAAAAAAATCCTATGACCAATTAGTTATAAGATATCGTCTGTATAAGATTCAAATCTTGATGATACACTAAAAAAAAAATAGACAGCGGCATAATAATATCTTGTCATGTTAGCATGTTCAAATTTACGTTTAATACAAGAGATTCATAATGATTGGAAAAAGAACATAAATTACATTAATAAATTATACTAATTGGTCTTATATTCGATGTGAAATTTTTTCCTTTCATTTTTTGCATCGCCTTATTGGCCTCTAGCTATTTTCCAATTCAAATTGTTGGCTCCTCACTTCAAAAAATGATGAAAAATATAATTTTATCCAAATGTAAATAAACAGAATCCAGCAAAAAATTCTTATTAAAATTACAATATGCTTAACAAACATTAGTCTACCAGAAAAAAAAAACAATTAGTATGAAGTTTTAATCTATTTTAATTTTTTTCGTATTTATAACAAGAATTTCCTCGATTGAGCTTAGACGTCAATTGAAACTAAATTCTTCCGCAACATCAATAAACTCTAACGGGCGTGTTTGAAGTGAGGGAAATGGTGGGGAAATGGAGGAAAAGAGAACGAAAGTAAAAAGAAAATAAAATTATTTAGAGTAGTAGAGAAAGTTGAGAGAAAGAAAGTATGGTGAAAAAAAATAAATAATAATTTGTGAGAGAAAATGTGATGAAAAAAATAAAATTATTTGAAATAGTATAAAAAGTTAAGAGAAAGAAAGTATAGTGAAAAAAAATAAATAGTAATTTGTGAGAAAAAATATGGTAAAAAATAAAATTGTTTGAATGGCGTAGAAAGTTAAGATAAAAAATTATAAAAAAGAAAAATATAGAATAATAATTATACTTTTTTTTTATTTTTTCTCTTGTAAAACAATTAAGACTTAATTTAATAATACTAAAATTGACTCAAAAATAAAAATTTTGGATTTCTATCCTAACAAAAAATAATTAATCAAATCGTACCAGCACTTTGATACGCTAAACTGTTCATTAGAACTGGAAACAAGAATCTTATCTGACAGTTTCCTCAACTTTTACGCTTCCCGCATATTTGAACTTGACGACAAGCACACGTGCTCTACGCGCGTGAAGATTGGGCCACATCTGGAAGCCTGCTTTGTTTTTGAAGATTTGTCAAAAGGTCAACTACTTGTCTCGCCCAGTCCAAACTCACTAGCACCAAAAGCACGCACAAAATCTTCCACGTCGTCGCATACAAATTCAAAAGGACGCTGTTATATGATCACACGATTGTGTGTATGTATTTATATTATAATTAATAGTATATTTTATATAATTATAATAAAAAATATAATTATATTTTTTTATTATATATTTTATTATTATGATTATATAAAATATAATATTTATTATAATATAGACACTATTTAATTATAAAATCGTGTGAGCATCTAATATTTTCGAATTCAAAAACCACAAAGAGAAATTGGTCCAATGCGTAAGAAACTTCTCCTTTCTAATTTAAGTCTTATTAGTAATTTTTTTTGATAAGTAATATATATATTTAATGTAAATTTTTAAAAAAATTTATAATTTTTCTTGACCTTTGACTGAAATAATTTCTCTTCACTTAAATTTTTTATCAAAAAAGAAATGAATTCAAAAAACCACACACTGTAAATAACTAATAAAATAATTGAACCGGCATTGCATTAGGATCTAACGGTAAACAATTATGATCTAATAATAAGTATTGAATGTAGCAATAAATAAATGTATATTGAGTTTAAGTGATGCTAGCATGCAATGAAACTAAACTTATAACGCGTCAGGATTTAAATATACTCCTTATCCAGTATTAATCATATTGTAACCATGCAAACAGTTTTGAGAAGAAAAAAAAAAAGGAACTTTGAGATTGAAAAGAAATCCCAAAAAAAAAATAAAACACATATTACTAGTCACAACTACATTAAACCAACAATCAAGAAGCATCCAAGCTGCTGCTTCTTCTTATAATTTACCACAGTCTGCAAAAACTGCAACTTTGTCTCTCTGTTTTACTGTAATGGGTATCTGAATTATCTTATTTTTCTTCTTGAGATCTTCATTTCAGAAGCTACCTTCTTGTTTCCTCACTTCATTTCTCTTACACCCTATAAAGTCTGTCAGCTCATCACTCCACTCTTTTTTCTCTGTCTATCTGATTTTTCTCTCTGCAAATAACTTTACTTTTCAGTGTTTGCATATCTGGTGAATTTATTGACCCTTTTTATGGTTTCTTGCTTTTTCCATTCTCTTTCACTCAGTTTTCCCTTTTCATAATTAGCCTTAAATTCTCTATCTTTTTTTAGAGTTTTGAATTGGCTTTTTTTTTTTTTTTTTCATTTTCTATCAATGGCTTTCTCTGGTAGTCAAAAACCTTTTTTGATTGAACAAAAAAAGCCATTGATGCTCAAAGATTATCTTCTAGATGATCTAAGCTCTTGCTCATCCAACGGCTTCAAATCCTTTCCCCGACGACAACGCTGCACCACCACCACCACCACCGTCCGATTTCTCCTCGAAGTCGATCTCAAAAAAGCCAACATCCCCCAACAGCCGCTCCTACAACAAAAGCGACGGCTTAGCCGTTCTTCGTCAAAAGCAGCCGCTGCATCTTCTTCTACTGCCAAAATCTCCGCCCTTAAAAAGGCATCAGCGGCCGTGATTAACGCAGTGAAGCTTCTCCCTTTTCCCTCTTCGGCCCAAAACAGAACCGCAAAAGGGTCACTACTGCTGAGGCGTTTCTCGCGGAAGCTGTTCAAAAAGAGCTTTTGGAAGAAAGCTGACCATGCAGACGCGAACGAGGTCAAACGGTGGAGATCGTTCCGCGACTTCCTTGAGGAGAAACAGGAGCCGTCCGATCAACACCCAACCTCCGTTGCACCAACAGCTGTTACCCCTAACGGCAGGATCCCAACGAGCTCGAGCGGTAACATTGACAGTAACAGTAAAAATAACAGCTGGACTGTGAGCGAATTTACCGGGCAGAGTGATAACTCTTCTGAGCGTCACAGCTCCGCAAACGACGCCGTGGGGGGTAAAAAAAATTTATCCAATAAGAGCGAAGTCAGCGAGAAAGTAGGCGCAATAGACGGTCAGGATTCCGTCTCCTGCTCCAGTACGGCAATCGCAAAGGTGAGTAAATCGAGTTTTTTATTCAATGCTTCGCGTGTGCAATTTAAAATTTCGTGCACTACATATTCGAGTCACGTGATCCCGCCACGGATCTTCTATTTGCGGGATCCACGGCGGTGGGAGTACTTAGTTTCATGGTACTGATTATTCTTTTAGACGATTTTTTTTGATGCAGATTTGTGGATCCATTAATTAAAGATTAAAAAAAAGAAAATGATTTTTTAGTATTATTTGCTGGTTAGTTTTGGATGGCAACATTTCTAATTTGTCGGCGAGGAGACATTGGTGGGCTAAGATTAGTTAAATGTGGAAGAAGACTATTTTCTCTAGTTATTATATGGAAGGAACAACAATATATATATATATATATATATATATATATATAGAGGACTTTTATTGTGGACATGGGTCTTTTCTTGCCACTTAGTGGGTTGACTCTGCCAACTCAACCGACAAAATCTGATAGGCCTGCTCTTTTAATGCATGGAACAGCTAAAAAGTTAAATTTTTCAACAAGCACAATATCTGTTAGTAAACTCGCACATTCTCACACTCTCACTGATACATACAAGAAAAAAAGTTCACGCTTGCAAAAGTTTACTGTTTATATAAATAGGTTGTAAAAGAACCCAAAAAAAAAAACAAAAACAAAAAACTCCGTATAAACAACATGGATTCTGTAACACAATAGAAGCAAGAATTTGACAACTCACAAAAATCAGTTTGTCCTCCCCACTTTAGTTTTGAGAAATATTACATCCATTCGGACCTTTTGATTTAGATGAAGAGACACAAACTTACAAAAAGTGTCACTTCTAGTTGAATATTTGTAGTAATTTAATGCATGATTATAAATAATAATAAAAACATAAATGTGCAGTAAATGATTATGATAGTGTCATTTCATCCGCATTTTATCCCACCTCAAAACACCTTGTGTTCATGTAATGAATAACTTTTTCTTGCTTGGTCCCTGAATGCTGAATCTAACTTATCCAATTTTTGAATCTGTGGGTACAACGGGTTGTGCACTGAATACGTGACATCGCGTAGTTGCTTTCAAAATTTGAACAAATCATTCAATTTAATTGTTTTTGCGGTAGATGGATTCTCATGCCACATTTAATATTTCTGGTGAAGTCTTAAAAAGTGTCAAACTTTATGCGGTTCAAACATAACTCATGATCTGTATCACTTAGGTGAGATTAGGGGATTTTGCCTTTTTGGGATGCTATGTACTTTTTACAGTGTCTTTAAACTCGTTTTCCTCTTTCCCGTTAATACTTAACAGGTTAACTATTAAAAATTTCTGTGTTTAAAAAACATAATAATAAGAACTCATGATCTATACTCTTCATGAACCTCAATACGTCAACATCTCTTACCTTAAGATTTTTGGGCTATTCGTGAAGTTTATGTTTTCCAAAAAATAAAATTTCGACAACGTTGCATGATTTCCCGAATGGCAATGGGAATTAAATTTCTGGACATTGCTCCATAAAGGCATCCACATACCGAATTACACAAAATGAAGTTTGCCTTGCAAAACATTTTGTTTTGCGGCAGCATATTGCATTGACGGGTTCATATTCTTGCATTAAGGTATGGTCAAATGAAGAGGAGAAAGAACAGTTTAGCCCGGTTTCGGTGCTAGATAATCCACTCCAAGATGATGATGAAGATGAAGATGAAGAAGAGATTGGCTCTCCTTTGCATCATAATCTCGCCCTGCTGGGAGGTATCTTCCCACCTTGTTTGTCTCCCTTTGTTGTGCACAATAAGAATGAAATATTTTTTAGGACATTACTGAAATTATTATAAATATGGGATCCTAATTCGAAGTGCAAAATGAATTTGAAGCCAACGTAATATATTTCTTTGAAAAATAAAAACCATGGAGTTCCCATATATCTCGATGCAGCGAGCAGCATCTCGAATCATTAAAATATTTTTTTTTTACAAGATTAAAACCTAGATTTAGATTAATACTATCCTAAATTCTAAAATGTATGTATCATATGAGATTCGATAAAAAAGAATAAAAAAATTTTCTTCAGAAATTTTTTTTTCTTAAAAAGTACAAAAGCAATATTATAGTATTGAACACATTCAGTACACCTAAATTTTTCGATATTGATATGATGGGAATGTCTTGTTAAGAAGATTTCACATATGTTAATGTTACGACAGGAAATAAGCAGAAGCCAATGCAAAAGCTCAGAAGATTTGGGAGCGTGGCTCAACTTGAGCCAGTGGACTTGGAAAAGAGAATTGCCTTGACGGTAGAATTGGATGATCATGAACCGGTTAGTTCCTCCATGCAAGCCTTTCCAATTGCCATCCACAAGAGCAACAACATGATGTCAAATGAAATTCAGGATGAAAATGAAACGGAAAAGGTTGTGGAGGACCTACTCAAGCTTGTCCAGGCAATAGCACCATCAAATAGATTATTGTCCAAAGCAGACAATGATCTATTCTTAGACTTCTTCAGAGAGAAAATCGTGGAAAACAGAACAAGTGGAAGCATGGCAAGTAAAGGGCACAAAGTATATGAGAAAGAGTTAAAGGAAGTGCAAGATTGGATAACTGGGCACTCACAAGAAATGGTTCTAGGGTGGGAGGTGGAGGAAGGAAGGCATTTGTATATCATTGATATGGAGAATAATGGGGAGTGGAGAAATGTAAAGGAAGAGAAAGAAGACGTGACTTTAGAGTTGGAGATGGAAATTTTTGGTTCTTTGCTTGATGAGGCCTTAGTTATATCTTCTAATTAATTTATTTGTCAAACTATTACTTTAAGCAAGTTCATTTGTTAGATAGCATTTTTGTGACCCAAAGAAGATACTCATTCGGAAACAATAGTTTAATTGGAAATTGTGCACTAGAGGCACTTTGAGAATACTAGGATCAAGTTTTCCTCTGCTTTAGTTGTCTAACAATAAGATTATGGGAATTTTGAAATTTTAGACTTTCTTTATTAATTTCTTTTCCGCTTCTATGTCTGGGGTTTCTTTATCAAACTTTTTTAACCAAAAAAATATATATATGTTAAATATTCTTCATAATGATTTTGATTAGTATTTTTAATGTTTTATATTCAACTTTCATCCAACTCACATTTTGTTCTCTGTCTATTTTATTCATTCCAACGATATCACTAAACAAATAAATTTCATTGTTTGATTTTAGTGCTTATTAAGTTTAGCATTCTGTATTGTATTGACTCTCATTATTTTTCATAAAACGTGATTTGATCTTCATCTATTAAAAAATAAAAAAAATTAAAAAGAAGATTTTTTTTTTTGATCTGAAAAAAAAAAGAAGATTATTCTTTGTTTTCTATGCACAATGAAAATTTGGGCCAGAGGGTGAACCAACATCTACAAGCTAAATTTGGGCTGGAGAGTTAACCAACATCCACAAGCTGCACGGCCCACCCAACGCTTGCTGTCTTGACGATCACACTCATTATCTCGGCCTTTTGAGCCAATCACAAATTCACTCTTTTTTTTCTCTATATTACAAAACTTATTAAACCGTAAGTTATACAAATATACATTTTTACTTTTCTAATTGATTCTTTTTTGGAATTGGGTTCAGCGATTGTCAAGCTCAGGTACACTAGTAGCAGCAGGCAAATTTAATTATATTACAATTGCATTGCGTGTAAATACGAATCTCATTAATTACAGTTTGTTAAGAGGTATTATTATCAATCCCATTAATATATTAATACACAGTTAATCTTACTTAATAAATTTTATTATTATGTACGACGTGACTTTGAAACTAAAATTTGAAAATTCCAAAAAACAAAAAATTAAAAATAAAAAGAAAAGGGGAAAAAGAAAAGAAAACCAGAAAAATCCTTCTCTTTGGGCAAACATTCATATCCCAAATGTCAGTTTGGATCTCTCTCATCATATCAACAAGATATTCCCAAACCAGTTTTTTTCCCATCACGGGCTACTGGTGAAATGAATCTATGAAAATGTCAGCATTCTAGGAAACATGCTTAAATTGATCACCTTGCCATCAGGTATTGTGTTTTTGAGACTCAATTTGCGTAAGAATTTTCTTACAACAATCAACAACAGCAAACATTTTTTTTTTCTTAAAACACTAATTTAGGGATAAATCAATCCAAACGCAGGACAATCACTCAAACAAATGCCTCAATTAGGATTCCTGAAATTCATGCTTTATTTTTTTTTTTGGATAATGGTGTATGTTACCCTAGAAGATACATATATTCTAGACCACTAATCGCGTGGCATAATGTTAGAATAGTTGGACTCTTAATTCTAGTAAACAGAATTCAAATCTTGATACAACAAATAAAACAAAAATACATATATTCTGAAGGGTACGTGATAAGTTATAAGAACTTGGCAAGGTTGAGTATTGGTTAATTCAACTAATAGAAGTACATATGTTCGTGTTGCTACTGTCTTGTAACCTACAGTCCAATAGAATTTCCGAAATGAAGATAACAATAATAATAGGGAAACTTTCATAGGTGACCATCAAATAAAAGAATTTCATTCTGTTTTCTAACTAGGTCAATTCTCTCGATATGGGCCACTTATCAGTGGCACAAAAAGAGCTTAGGTAGGTATATTCCTACTATAAATACTATGGTTTAATTGTAAAGAGATCGTTGGTTACATGCAAGGTCATTGGTTCAATTTTTTTCCAAGAATTTAAATGTGACTAAACAAATATCTTAGGTGTGCACAGTTGTTCTCTTGCTACGTTCATAGAATTGGCTCATCTAGCAAGTTTAGTCTACCAAGAAACTATATAATAAAATCTTTATTTTCCTATTTTGTGAAAAAAAAAAAAAAGAAACATATTCCTTGTTACAAGCCCCAAACAGCCAAATGTTCGACTGCCTCTCAATTCCCTCTTGCCGGTGTCTTTTGCTCACTATTTTAAGCAAAATGGTCCCCCCACATTTCCTTTTATTTTTCTTCTCTTTGATATTTCCAATCTATACTATACATGAACCTAGGAAGAATTTCATCAAGTTTTAGATGTAGCATGCATTTATAGACCGTATGGCAACCACTCGAGTCCCCTTATTGATGCTTGCTTCTAAAGTTTATAGTGATTTATAACGTAGTGTAATAGTATGTTTCAAACTCATTCACACTAAAATTAGATGTAAAAAAGATTTATTTGAACTTAACGATATTTAGGTGGTGGTTTTTCTATGATGGAAGTTGAACGAATACGTCAACGGGATAACCCCGACATTGACCTATGGTTCGATGATCAACATACCTACAACACACATTTTTTTCTACAAATATATATATATATATATATATGTGTGTGTGTGAGAGAGAGAGAAAGTAAAACATATACATATCAGACAAAAAAAAAAAAAACAAAGTACTCGCTTAATTGAATATAAGAATTTTGTCCTTGTCACAGACAGTCAATTTCAGTCTTTTAATTGTTTTGGACCACGCACATGACAATATATTTCGCGGACCATGGTTTTCTTGTTTGATCTCTGAACAATACAGACATAGTCCTCGTTTTCACATTAACATTTCAAGATTCTTTTTCGTTTTTATGCATGTGAAGATATAATTAAGTAATGTTTGCCAATTTGCAGATGATTATGACTGTTTTTAGCTCAGATTAATACTTGATGTTGAAGCTGCACCTACTGGGTGCTCAATTATTAGAGTTATGGGTTTGTCTTTGAACAAAAAATTTGCTGAGAATTAAGGGAAAAATTAAAAATTTTCCTTTCTAATTGCGTTTGTTTTATTCCACTTTTGTTAAAACAACACCTGCCGTCCATCAAAATAGTATCTTCGTACCAATGAGCTAATAATTAAGTTGGTACTAGATTGAAAGTCTCGAGTTCAAGTCTCAGTCAAAACTAATTAATAAAAAAAAAGTATCCTTGTCATCATTGAAAATAAAATGTTTAACGCTTAAAAGGATAAGATTTTTGGATGGGTTTGATCCTCGCAGAAAGTATTATAAAAATAGAATTCTAAATGCAACAAACAAATCAAAAAAACACATCCTTAAAATCGCCAGTGCGAAAAAAAAAATTTGGTTAACTTGTAAACTATAAAAGAGGTAAGATTAATGAGAAGCAAGACACATGTGGGCGATGCCTATTGCGTTTTTGGTCTGGCTATGATAATTTTTCATCCATTGGTTATAAGAACACAGGGATTGATCAGAAATTGAGATGTGGGAACACATGGATCATTTTTTTGGGGGGGTACACAAGGAAGCAATAAAATTTGAAACAATCTACTTTCGAATAATAAATAAACTATCTATCACCATCTAAGCAGAGCAAAAGTCCCAAAGGATATGCTCAGAAAAAACGTCATTAGAATCACAATCTACCCCAGCCTTCGTAGGGAAATTGACACACGAATTTTCTTCCCGTAGTACATGCTTCAAATTCACAGATTAAGCATAAGCACATAGGCAACGAACATCATTTAACAAACCAAACAACGGATGAGTCTGGCTTCTCTAGTTCGATATCAAATGTAATGCTTCTAGATAATCTATAATTTGAGGATTTTATTACGGTATGCAAGATCTCATCCCAACTCCAGACCACACCTAATCCTGTAAGTTCTGCCTCCATATTAGAAGTACTGCCAGCATAACCCATGAAGCATCCACCCTTCCATGTGCCAAAAGTATCCAGCAAGCGGATCATGTATTTTTAAACTTCATTAAATACATACTTTTTCTTATTCTAATTTTATTTGCTTTTTCTTTATTTCACCAACTGTCAAACACGCACAGTAATTTTTTTTACTCTTTACATTTTGGAAAAAGATAGGTGGATGTGCATGGGTAGAAATGCAGTAAATAAGTAGAGATCTGGACCGTTAGATAGTAAAAATTGTATTGAATTTGAATAAAAAGAACAGATAAATTATTAGATACTGTTGAATTAACTGTGTGTCCACTTATACGTTGTCATGTAGTGGCTCTTAAATCTTTTTTTTTTTTTTTTTTTTAAGGAGGGGGGGGTTGGGAAGGGGTACACATAATTAATAGACAAAAACATTCGGTTATAGCTTGGGGACAAAAGCATTCGGTTTACGAACCCTGATATTTTCACCTATTTTCCAACGAACCCTGATATTTTCACCTATTTTCCAACAAAAACAGATTGAGAAGGCTCTGTATCTTTCCATCGGAAGGATATTCCCGACGTCCATGCATAAAGGGTTACAGGACTGTAAGCGTGCATGGCAGCTGCAAATGGCTTGGGAACCGCGTGGACTGTGACATAAAACAGTTAAGCGTAATGTCTGAATGAAAAGACAAGATTTAAAACAAAAGGAAAAGAGATCGAGACATCTCAGAATTAACATAGAAAATTGCCTCATAATTAATAGCATATTGGTATAAGAAACAAGCAATTCTTGTCTATTAGAGATACAGTCTAAGAATTTACATCTGCATCTTTTAAAATTCGGATTTTAATTTTACAATATAAGATTTATGAGAATTTACGGTACGACTGAATCTCTTATTCATTAGAGAAAAAAAAAAGCAATTTTTATGTCGCATCGTGGCATGAAGTCCTTTTTTTTTTTGTGTTTTTTTTGTTAGTGTAAATATTAAGGGTCTGTTTGGGTTACTTGATAAATGTTGCTATTACTGATTGTTACTGCTGATTGTTGATTGCTGATTCCTACTTGCTGTTGTTGATTATTGATAAAATTAATGAAGTGTTTGGTTAATTTTATATTTACTGTTACTGTTGAATAATGAAATGTCTAATTTAGACATATAATTTGTGTAAATATATCATATTAAAAATTTTATTTTTATATTTTATAATTTTATATTTTAGAATAATATTTTATAAATAACATTAAGAATTATTTTACTTAATTTTTAACTTTTTTAAAAAAAATATTAATTTTTATTAAATGATAAAAATTATTATATTTGAGATTTTTTTTTTATAAATGTCAATATTAAAGAAAATTGAAGTGAAAAAAAAATATTATTTAAGAATATTTTAAAAAAAATTATTGAAGTTATATAAATACTAATAAAATAAATTAACATATCTAATTTATGTGTCAAGTAAAAAAAATAATATTAAAATTATATAAATATTCTTTAAGGGTAATTTAGTTTATATAAATTATTATTAATATTAAAAAGTGAAAAGTAATCTAAAAAACAGTAAAAAATAGTTCGGAACTACTTTTCAATCAGCTGCTATTAGGAAGTCAAATAAAAAAATAAGTAAAATCAAATAACAATATTAAAAAATTTACCAAACACCTATTTTCAAACTTTTTGAAAATAAAATGTAAATGCACCCCTTCAAAAACTAACTCAAACACTTTCTAAGAGTCTAATAAATTTTTGCAAGACTATATAATTCCTATCCAAATAGTAATTTCTTTTTTACATTCTAAATCTTTAAAGGTATGATTTATCTTAGTACGGATTATGTATCGTATTCATTGGAGTTCTATTCGTGGGGGAATATCATCATTTAAATTTATTAAACACCCAAAGAAAAAAGGCTAAGGAAAAAGAACAAAACTTGGTGCAGCGGCTTGCATTTAATGCTCCAAAGTCTTTGGGACTAAAGTCGAATTTACAGAGTTGTTTTGCGCGCATGAATTCCTTGAATCACGGCGAGAATTTTTGGGTCTGACCCAGTGCCATGACCAACTCGCTGTATGATAATATATATGTTATGGTGTTTGTTATTTTTATTAATTTTTTTAAATAAAATTAATTTGTAATTTAATATTATTTAAATAATTTTTTTATTTAAATAAATTTTATTTATCATATAATGTAAGATTATAAATAATTTACATTCACTTAAAAAAAAATCAAAATAAAAATTTTGGTATGTTATGTATCTCTGATGCCTCAGTGACTATTTTATGGTGGTGTTAAAACTCAGAAGTTACCAATAGTACGCATACCTGCCGTTGAGTCTTTCTAACATTTTTTTTTTAAAATTTCTTTTATTTCACAGAGAATTTCCTTTCCCTTTGTCACCGAATTTTAACTTTAATCTATAAACGCACATTCATTTATTAACTTATAGCTCAATTAGAGTCGTCTCAAAAATTAAAAATCTCGAATTTAAATTTTAATTAGAATCAATTAACTAAAAAGAGAAACAAAATTATTTAAGTAAAAGTATTATATATGTGTGTATATTATTATGGGTGAAAATATATGATAAGAAAAATATATTAAGTACTTCTTGTTGTATTGTGTCCATAAGATGCATCGTTATTTAATCTTAGAACATTTCATTGAGTATATGAATCAGATCCATATGTACATAACTGAAAACGGCAATAACAACTACCAAAAAAGGACGGCTGCCCTGGCTTCCTTCCAACTTCTTATATTCATTTTAATTTCAGCAATGACAATAGAGAAAATATTAGTTAGTAATATTTAAATACTAACAAAGTAGTAATAAAATAATATAAGATATTAGATGATTAAAATATATAAAAAAATAAATTATTAAATATTATTAGATAAATTACGTAATTATTTTATTATTACTTAAAATTAAAATGCATGATAAGACTCGGATGATCATTAAAATTGAGATCAAGACAAGTGGTACTAATTAACTAAAACTTCGTTCAATATTTCAATGGTTGGTATTCATCTTACATAAAGACAGCGACTAAAAACCAATACACCGTCTCTTTTTCAAAACCAAACGACAAATTCTTGATTTTATGATATCAAATAAACAAAAGAGAAATGTTATATTTGTAAATAATCAACCACTTAAAAGAAATCTTATTCAGTACGACCCACAGGCCAACTATGTGCATTACACGATCATGTTCATCTAATCAATGTAAAGAACTTTGATAGATTTATTATATTTTCTGAAGACAGATAATGTAAATTATGTTTATATCGATTAATTAAGTTATCTTATAAATGTCTTGTCTTGCATCAACTAAGTTTCCATCATATTAATTCTTTTTTTTCAAAGAAAAAGATAAGATGATACGACATAATTTTAATAAAAGAATTGTGTCATCCTACAAAATAAATAATTGCCACTATAATAAATTATAGGATGAGCATGTTTGGTCGTTCTCACAACTGTATAGAGGTAAATATATTTAGTTTTATTGAACACCTTGATATGGATTCAAATTCATAATCCCGTGGTATGAATGTATCACTAATAATTTGTTTGTTTCAATTTGAAAAGGTTAGAAAAAAAAGAGTTGGGATGAAAAATTGAATTTATTTTCTTTAGTGTCATTTCCTTTCTCATATTTTTTTTATTTTATTTAAATAATTTATTTTTATACAAATTTTTATCCTATAATTTTTTTATTATTTTCTTTTTCACTTATTTTTTATCTATCCAAACAATTTTTTTTTCATAACTTACTTTTCTCGTAATTTTATTTTTCATTACTATCACATAATTCAAATACATCATAAACTATTAAACCACAACCATTGATGAATATTATCTTATAGACACTATATTACTAAATTTGAAACAATTATATGACATAGAAAAGAGAGGTGGACGGGGAATAAATGAGAAAATTGGTTTGTGTAACCAGTCAATTATTTGTGTAATAAAATATTAAATTATTGCGATAAAATTTGAAAATATTTATATATATTTTTTTTCATTGTAAAAATTAAGTATTTTATTACACAAATAAATTAGTTGGTTGTAAAAAAAAAAATTTTCGTCTATTTTCCGTCCACCAAATCTAATTCACGTAACAGTACTCGGAAAATGTCTATACAAACAGACAATACACTATCATATATTTTAAGTTACTAATTTTTTTTTAAAGCACAATCGAAGTTACCGAGAGATTACGAGGATACATTCAGTAATAATATAATAATAATGTAATGTTTGGAATGGAAAACTCTAATGAATTTTGTTCGTTCTAATTCTTCTTTTTCCAAAACTAATTTAACTATAAAGTTTGTTAGGAAAAATAGTAAATCAAATTAGAAAAATTTTAAAAAAAAATGTTTGGATTCATTTTCTTGTAAGGAAAATCCCAATTTTCCCCATTTATAATTTTCTCCTCTCTCTCTCTCTCCCTCTATCTCTGTCAATCCTTTTTTTTTTCTTTTTTTGGACGAATGGAAATCTAATTTTCTCGTTAAAAAACGGTGTTTAAACTGTCAATTTATCTCTCAAACTCAACCGGTTGATACCTTTCTTCTCTGATTCAACAAAGCTGAAATCTAAAGACACACCCATTTTCTTCTTCTTTTTGGTCAGTGACAGCCATGCAAGGACAACACAAGCAAAAGCAACACTTTCTTTCTAATTAGACACCCTTTTGGGGTGGAAATTTCCGCGTTTCTTTATCTGGTTCTATTATATATTGCTGTTTTACAAGTTTTTAACTTGATTTTGAGGAAATAAGAGATGAAGAGCGAGGATCAAGCACGTTCTTTGTTTGGAATTTCACTCTCTGATCGACCCAAATGGCAACAATTCCTCATTTGCTCTTCTGGGTTCTTCTTTGGTTATCTTGTTAATGGCATTTGTGAGGTTTGTTTTACGTTTTCCTTTTCTTTTTCTTTGTTTTTTTTAATTACGTTCTTAGTTTGCTATTTGTGGGTTTTGTAAATTTGCTTTTTTTTTAATGTGTTCTGGCCCCTTAAACCTCTCTGCATGCAGTTATTTTCTTCTTTTTTGATTGTTCTATGTTTGGTTGCCAAGTGGGTGTGCGAATTGGGAATCTTTATTTCAATTATTTGTGGTTTCTTGAAGATGGAAACAATAGTTGTTTTACAGGTGGGCTTTGGATGATGAGAAAAGTTTTCAAAATTTTAATCTTTCTCCCTGACACAGACTTGACGTTTGATTTTCGCTGCAACCAAGCAGAGTTCTGCAGTTTTGCTATCCAATTCAACTGTAATTTTAAACCAAGCAAAGTTTTCATCTTTTTTTTTTGGTAATGGTTTCTTCATTTGACATCAAATGGTCAAGTTTGATTTGGAACCTTTAATCCTATCGTTGATGTTTCCCACTGGCTAATTGCAGGAATATGTGTATAATCGGCTTAAATTCAGGTATATCAGCAGTCCTTGAATCGAATGTTAACTGTAGTATTTAGTTTCTTTCAATATGGAAGCCTTATGCTTGAGTTTTTTGTGCTTTTGCAATTTCAGCTATGGCTGGTATTTCACTTTTGTGCAAGGATTTGTGTACCTGGGGCTCATATACTTGCAGGGTTTCACCACCAAGCAAATAGTGAATCCTTGGAAAACTTATGTGAAACTTTCAGCTGTTCTAATGGGCTCTCATGGGTTGACCAAAGGTTCCTTGGCTTTCCTTAATTATCCAGCACAAATCATGTTCAAGTCCACCAAGGTAAATTTAGCCATTACTTGGTTAATCTTTGAAATTATTATTCTAAATCATTTTTTTTAATATGTTTGTTTATGTGATTTTTGACACTTTAGGTGCTGCCAGTCATGTTGATGGGGGCCTTTATTCCTGGCTTGAGGAGGAAGTACTCACTTCTGGAATATGTCTCTGCCCTTCTTCTAGTTGTGGGTCTTATCCTTTTCACCTTAGCAGATGCCCAAACATCTCCAAACTTTAGCATAATTGGTGTTATAATGATTTCTGGTGCTTTATTCCTGGATTCCTTGATGGGTAATTTCCAAGAAGCAATTTTTACCATGAACCCTGACACAACACAGGTTATCCCACTTGTCTCTTTGGCATGTTATCCAAATTTGATTCAACAAAAATGCTGTTTCTTTTGATAAGCTTTTATCCTTCCGTGACAGATTGAGATGCTGTTCTGCTCCACTGTAGTTGGTTTGCCGTTCTTACTTCCCCCGATGATCCTAACAGGAGAGCTCTTCACGGCTTGGACTTCTTGTGCTCAGGTAAGAAGCAGTCCTTTTCTGTTTTTCTTTTCCTTTGCACCAAGAAAAACCTTCATTATTGAATATTCATATATGTGAATAAATTCTTGTTAGATGACTGCAATGACAACCATACGGTTGTAGTTGAGTCACACAAAACGTGCCAGCCACGGACGGCTAAACAACTTTCTGTGATGATCAATATGTTCCCCTTGTCAACTCCAAGTGGGCACTTTGAATTTAATATTTCTATATTGAAAGTACCAGTTATTTAATGAATCCTTCTAATTTGAATTTTTAATGAGTCCCACTTGGGAAACAAAAGTGCTTCCTGGACAAACAGGTGCACAGAAAAATTATGTTGTCAAGAGGATTTGAGAGAGAATGGTTCATAAATGACTGTTCGTGGGCCCTTTCCTGCTTACTTAATTGATATGTCACACTGGCTTCCCCACTCAAACAAAGAAACCAGCTATTAGATGTACATATTGAACTATCCAAGCTTAGCTTGGTGACCGAGGGACCCCCTCCAAAAGATATCCACTAGGTGGGTTTGGGGGCGAAAGCCCCTAAGGTGTAGTGCAGCCAGCTCCCCTTCCCCTCCAACAACTAACAGACTAATCACAGACTTTTTTTAATGTCCAAAAAAACAAAAGGTCCATATTGCCGTTTCTTGGACCCTCAATTCTTAACTTTCATTTTTTCCAAAATAGAGAGGGTCTTATTTATCCTATTTTATGTCAATTGCAGCATCCATATGTATATGGGGTGTTAATATTTGAAGCCATGGCCACATTCATTGGACAAGTGTCTGTTTTGTCCCTCATAGCCATTTTTGGTGCTGCTACCACTGCAATGGTATGTACATCTTTTCCATTTTCTCCTGATGCATTGTTATAAATGTCTGTCACTTGTTCTGTAACTGTATTTTTAATGTCTTCCAGTGTCATGCCGAGTTTCACACTTTCACTGCATCATTCATAATTGTGATGTGCTCCTCATTTGTCTTCCTCTTTCTTCCATTCAACATCAAGCTGCTGTAATGATACACGCATTTTAATTGTTTTGTGTGCTAAGATCCATGCATTCACCACCAGAAATGTCCCCACCATCTTTGTATTTTCCCCCTTGTATCTAACAAGTATGGTTTGGTTGTATTGGCATGCAGATAACAACTGCTAGAAAGGCGGTGACACTGTTTCTGTCATATTTGATATTTACAAAGCCTTTGACAGAGCAGCATGGCACCGGGCTCTTGCTCATAGCCATGGGAATCACATTGAAGATGGTGCCAGATATGAAACCTCGCACTAAGAGTGCTCCCAAGCGCGATGAACAAGAAAGCAGCCTAGTAAGTTACAAAGAAGGCGATGGAGACGACGAAGAGAAAAGGCCTTTGGTGTGAAGATCAATGAGATTAATTGTTATTGGCTTATTTCTTTCCTTTTCTTCTACCGTTTTTCTCACTTTCAATTGTTTGATTACACTTGGGATGTAGAGAATAGTTGTAAGTTTAAATTTCCTGGAGTGAACATCGTGTAGCTTTTCCATTCCGTCAGGGACATCTGATACAATTGGAACGATACAGAAAAGATTAACGTGGGTCTCTGCTCAGGGATGATAAGCACAAATCGAGAAAGTCGTGTAGCTTGCCAGGTTTTTGGGAATTATTTTCCACCTCAAATACCATATCAAAAGTTGGTATGTGTTTGTCCTGGTACATGCCTTGACTAGATTTCTTGGCTGATTATGCCCCTTTTTGGTCCTTCCTTCTAGAATGTCAAGGGCCTAAATTTTCGAGCTAGGAATTTCATATTCAATTTGCAAGAATGAATAGCTGGGGTAAGAAAGAATCAAATGTTTTTGTGGAATTCAACGATGACATGTTTTTGCCCTGGTTTCTGACAATTAGTTAGACTAAGAAGAACATGCTTAAATATTGTATTATCGATACTTGGATGTTTATTTAACTTGGATGTTTAACACCATTGTTGCATTAAGCTCCTTCATTTCCATTTTTCTTTTCGGCAAGTGGGTCTTCAACGTAATGCTTGCTTGAACGATAGTCCTGCGTTATCAGGCTGATATTTGCCCAAGTACAACTGTATTTAGTATAAACTGAGTGATCTCATAGAATCTTTTTCACCCCACTATTTTTATTTAGAAACCATGCATAAAATCCAGGCCTGACCAATAACATGATATGCATAGATTCAACATCCCTTCGGATCTAAGAAACACATACTATTAATTGCACAGGAGACCACTTATATTGAGCCAACCAAGTTTTCGTGGAGTTCAGCTCCCTGAAACAGACGATCTTACACTCAATTTATCAACTATTATCCGTGTTATACATCAACCTTTTGTTAATCTTGTATAAATAATCTTGTATACACAACGTGTATTCATCTAGCAGACGAGAGATAATCTAAGGGAAGGAGCAGTAGGTATATGCGTGCATGAAGCCCAACGAATAACAGATTCAGTTACTACGATGTTAACCTGGTCAAGCTCACCGAGTCCAATGGTGTGATTCCTTCTGCTGTGGCTGCTGGATAGCCTTGAAGCATTGGCTCCTTCTCGCCGGGATTCTGCATTTTGCAGTATTTCATCAACCCCAGGCTTGACTTGAAGAGAAGCATCTGGCATCAAACAAGTTATTTTCCAATTAGCAATCAGTTGATGGCTCCAGAACATGAGCTTGGCTATGCCTCATCTATTAGATGAAGCGCATTGCCTCAGCCACTAATACAACTTTACAAAAATGTGAGAGATCCAAGCAATATACCTCCATCAATCACATCCAATTTTGATATATCGGGCTTAAACTCAATGAATACATCTCCTTTTTTGACAGCAGAAGTAGGGCCGAAGAAGGAAAAGCTCAGCATTGGCTGGACTGGGGACGAGAACTTTGTGGGCACCAATTCAACATATTTGCTAAAAGAAAACCCCTCAGAAGCAGAGAATGGAGTAGTGTTATCATTTAGGAAAGAAGAAAATGATGAGGCGAGATCAGGAGTTTGACCCTGAAATTCAGCAGTCACAGGTGAACTGTAGCCAAAGCTGTAGTCCTGAACCCTGGAAATTAATGACGTAGAGAAGCAACCTCCACAAATTTCACCACAAATTTCAAGCTGTCCACTACCAAGGTCTTCTTGTTTGTACGATTCCCGAACTACTTTTCCACATTCCTGCATCCACGGATGATCTGTAAAACAGAAAGTATACCTTGGTCAGCCAGACATAGTTTATGCTCAAGCAGAGACAACAAGTTTTTATTAAAAGAAAATACAATAAAGTAGATATGTCTTACAAATTACAACATACAGCCCCGCATACTGGCAGACATATATGAAGTTACGAAACTATTTTTGCATGAACCTGCATTTAGCTTCTTATTTAAGACCTTTTGTTCTCAATAGCCAAAATCACTCTACAATCAAAGTACCCAATTTTACCTCAATGTTCTCCCGAACAGTCTTCAGAGAAAAAACTTCAGCATATGAAGCCACAACATGCACACATGTTATTTAGAAGAATATTCCTTTAATAGAACAACAAAAATACGATAACGGGCGCTTTCTGCTATCGTTTCTCAGACTTAGCTTACTTTTTCAGGAGAGAGAAGCAAGGGCAGGGGTGGGGTTAGCACAACAGGTAAGCCGTCAATAACTTGACTTATTCATTCTACTTCCCCTCTTTGTTATGCAAAAATGTGACAAGTCACTAATTTAATCTCATTCTTCTACCTCAGGCTTAGCTTTTGAAAAG
This sequence comes from Carallia pectinifolia, assembly GCA_037832335.1. Lineage (NCBI taxonomy): Eukaryota > Viridiplantae > Streptophyta > Magnoliopsida > Malpighiales > Rhizophoraceae > Carallia > Carallia pectinifolia. The sequence continues at coordinate 33,761,078 of CM075449.1, read as the reverse complement.
AATATAGGCATTAAATGACAAACCTAGAACCTGTGCAGCATTAAGTCTCTTGGAAGGATCTACACAGAGCATTCCAGAGATCAAGTCCTTGGCAGCTGCAGATATTTGATCCCAAGGATCAGGGGGGAACCTTAGATCCGCAGCCCTGACAGCATCAAAGATCCTTGACTTGGTCTTCCCCCAAAATGGAGGCATCCCACTGAGAAGAATATAAAGAATGACACCAGCACTCCACACATCAGCAACCTGGTTATAACCGCCAGCCAGTACCTCAGGAGCAATATAAAACGGACTACCAACCGTCCCATATAAATTATGCCCTGTTGGATGAAAATCATGCGCTTAGAATAGAGATCTGCAACAGAACTTGTCATTTACAACATGTAGGAGTGCAAAGAAATGGCAAAAGCCTCACCAGGTTTGATATAAGTAGCAAGTCCAAAGTCTGCCAACTTAATTGCTGATGATGAGGATTTGGTGGCTAAAAGAATGTTTTCTGGCTTCAAATCTCTGTGAACTATGCCGTTGTCATGACAGTATTGTACCACTTGCATCAGATGCCTAAACACATCCCGAGCATCATGTTCTGAGAACCTCCCATGCTTTTCGAGCCGATGAAAAAGCTCTCCACCTGCACATAACTCCATCAATAGATGCACATAATCATCCTTTTCAAATACTGCCTTAAGATTTACAACATTTGGATGACCGGAAAGCTTGGTCATTATTTCAATCTCAAGTTTGACAGTGCGCACATCATCTAGTGTGACCAATCTATCTTTGGCTATAGACTTGCAAGCCAAAACATCGCCAGTCAACTTATCTGAGCATGCCCTTATGACACCAAAACGTCCCCATCCCAACTGCTCGCGAAGTATATATCGATCTTCAAAATTGGAGATTTCAGTTGAATCCAAAATTGTCTTTGTAAGATTTGATGCTTTGTAACATTTGCAAGCTGTTGTTGAGGGCTGGAAAATGCCATATGTATCCGCTATGTCCATACCAATAGGGCATAAACCTCATTACTAACTTACCCTAATCTAAGCTCAAATTTTGTTTCAGCTTTATGATACCATGATCTTAGTTTTTATGATCAAGAGATAGCAAGTTGGCTAGCTAAATTCTTAGGCCAATTTTGAGACCAATTCAAAAAACACACATCTATGGAACTTATAATGCCAGATCAACATCCAAAAAGAGCTTCCCTCAACCCAAAATGAATTTTTTTTTCCCACCATGTAATAGGATCACTGTGTGGGAAAAAATCTTGAGTTTCGAATGGAAAATTCCAGAAAGCTTTAATTCTCTGCGACAATCAACTCCTACAAGGTACAAACAATACTAATATTAGGTAACTTGCGAAAATCCCACATGATCGCCCCTCTTTCTTTGCTTTTCTATAAAGATCAGCAACTAATAGGTTATTGAAGAAATTTTGAACATAATCTTATACTTCAAATTTGAATCACACATCCAAACCTCAAAACACCATCACTGCTTAAAGCTCTTAGGGGAAAAGTCTCAGTCTAGATTGGTGAAAAGTCCCAAGCCAGATTCAAACTAAAAAAAGGCAGAACTTAAAAAGAAAATCTTGAAAAGTTAAAAACCTTTGATCACCACAACAAGGCTACCCTTTTCATTCCATAAACCCATCAAGGAAAAAAAAAAAGTTCTAACACTAACAAAAACCAAAATTCAACCAAAAAAAAGACATAAAATTCATATCTTTCTTTCTATATATAAAAAAAAAAAAAAAAGTTCCTGCTTTGTGCACCAAAAAATATATATATGGGCAGAAAAGAAATTCACATTTTAGTATTTGAGAGAGAGAGAGAGAGAGAGAGAGCTGACCTTTTGCTCATAGTACCATTGAAGAAGAAGAAGAAGAAGAAGAAGAGGAACAGTTCATGGCAAGTAGTGCTTGGAGTCCAAAGCCATGCCCCATTGGCTCACTTTCATAAGTTCAAAAACTCTCTCCACTTTCTGTATGTGCAGGTGACCGGTTACCGGAAGAACCTGGCTTAAGCATGACTCAACACGCCACTAGTGTATGACACGTGTCTCCAGACACGAGCTTCTGCAATGAAGGGGTCCCACAAGTTGAAAGTTGAAACCTTTTAATTGTTAGTTGACTAATAAAAATGTCTTTAATTAATGATAATTTTTCCCCGATCTAATGGCCACCTATGGTTGATACCATTTAAATTACAATTAAATTTTAGTTTACCGCGGTCAGTGACTCATGACTATACAATTTGGATAAGGGAATAATTAGGCAGATATAGAGGTAATATGTATTACTAAATAATTAAATAAAATTATTAAATTTTTTTAATAAATTATATAATTATTTTAATTTTATTAAAAATTAAATGGTGTAATTGGGTCTTTTAAATAATTATGAATTCATCTAAAGGAACGGTATAATATATTAAGCATATTCATGTAATTTTTTATTCACATCAAATTCTTTTATCTTTTAACTTGAGCTTCATTATTTTCTTTTGTATGCTGATGTAAAAAAAAAAAAAAACAAATTTTTTTGTGAACCAAAATTTTTTGTTACAAAAAGTACCAAGACTTATTTAAAATATTAAAATGGATTTAGTTAAGCAACAATGCAGTATGAGGCACACAAAAAAACGTAAAATTCAGTAAATGATTTATATGTTAATTTTTTCTAATTCAATAAATTTTTATCAAATAATGATACATAAACGTGTTTTAGTCTGATTGTTTTTACTATATTGTTACTAATTTTTGCTTATTTAGTATATATCTTAATTACATCTTTATTGGACAATTTTTTTTAACACTTTTACATCAAGCCAGGGTATCAGATAATCAGAATTCAGTGTCACTATCAAAGCGTTGCTTTCATGTGGGTTAGTGGGCAACTGTGGGCCCAAAACCGAACCTGGTGTTGGATATGCGGTCATGATCATCATTTCACAATGTGCTCCTTTCTAGCGATGGTGCGTCCAAAATTTTGTTTAAACGAGTTGGTGCCACGTGGGTTGTCGTGAGTGGCAACCATGAAGGCGCACCTTTCCGCATATTAAATTAAAAAATAGTTGTATGTGTATGATTGAAATTTAAAAAATAAAAAAAATATAAATTAGTATATATTATAGAATGAATTAATTAATTATTTTATTATTATTTAAAATTAAGTTAGATAATAAATCTTTCTCGCGACCTACAAAGGCATTACAACTGTAATTCGTGATATCATTAGCTGGTTTCACGAGGGTTTTTTTTGTTCTTTTTAAAATGCGACTCTCAGCTAAAATATGGCAAAGATTCGATATAGAGTTTTTGGCCTACTCCGATGCCTTAGGATGTCAATGGCACAAAAACTCACCACCTTCAACTCAATAGGATTCAAAAAAAAAAAAAAAAAAGGTCATGACTAATTAACAAAGGCAAACAATTTATACGTTGCAAGATCTTATAAGTTTTAAACATCTAATTGTTAATTTAATGCGATTGTCTATACAACTCCAATACCGTAAAAAGATAAAAATCAAGTATTATGTCTCTCTTCTGTAAAGAAATTTAAAGTCTCAAACTTTCGAAGTAATTGCTTAACAAATATTCTTTAAAATATATATATTTTACTTCAAAAATATAGACAAAAATTGAAAGTGATGCATCTCATTCTCATCGGAGAGGATAGGCAATAAATGGTTTATCTTGTGATTATCTAAACATTTTTCTAATTAATATCTTGTTAGTCATGGATAATCCATCCAATCCATTGCATTATCAACAAGGAGTTGTGGAGTTTGCATTGCTAAGTTGCCAATTAATTATCTGAAAAGGACATATCATAACTTCTTGCGGATATGCCAGGAGAAAAATCAGAGAGAATGCGATTCTCTCGTGCACGCAATGACAATTTAAAATGTTGTGTTATTATACGAAAAGGGTATTCACTATTTTGTTCTTTTATCCACTAATGACTATCTTGTTTTGCTTTAGGATAATGCTTTTTTTTTTTTGCAGGAATCAAACTTCACGAAAGTTTACTACATCAATTTTTTTTTTGTTAATTTAAACAAATTGTTTCCTCTTATTTTATTTAAGAGAATTAAAAATTTTGATTTTTTTTAAAAAAATTAAAATACTACTAAATATATTTAAGGTAACTCTAAGCACTATTATGATTTAATTTTAACAAAAAAAATTTTAAAAAATAAAAATTTAAGATAGTATTAAGTATATTTAGAATAACACTATAAATACTACCTAAAGTTTAGTTTTTGTCAAAAGAAAAAAAAAAAAGCAAGAAAAAAGGAAAAAAGGGACATTAACTGTAACCTTACAAATATTCGTGAATAATTCGTATGATTTTTTTTTATGAGAAATAACACGTTCACTTATTTTATATTTGAAACTACGTTACTAAAATTTGAAGTCGTTCTCGTATATTATAAGAAGTGACCCTCTGTCTGATTTGACCAAAGTCCAATCGGCAATTACTTTTCTTTGGCTGTCATAAAAATTAAAAAAAAATGCAACTATGAATGCATAAATTGCGAGTCTTATTGTCTATGGCTATTCTGACACCTGGGAAAAACATCTGACCACGGCTGGTACTCTTTGCAAATGCTTAACATCTATAGACGCATGAATAAAAAATGTTGAACAGAATCAAATTAATGGTGTGTTTGGATTTAATAATAAATTTACTTTTGTGTTTTTAGGTATGACTTTTTTTTTCGCCTCCTTATTCTAAAGCTCATATTTTTCTAACAAGCATGTGATTTTTACCCCTTTTTTTTTTTTGAGCTCGTGTTATTCTTAATGTTGTAAGAATTGGACCGGATATTGAACCGAAAGGTTTTGTGGTTCAAGGTCCAACCGGTTCAATCGGTTTAATCAGAAATTGAACCGGTAAAATCGGTATTTAATATTAAATATATATAAAAATATTTATATATATTATACATCAAAATTTATATATAAAATGTAATATTATAATACATATGTATGTATTAGAATACTTACATTTATAAATTTAAAATATATGATTTAGAATTTATTATAAGATAGAATTAACAATTTAAAAAAATTAATAATTATCTTAACAAAAGAAAAAAAATAGTAAGTTTTAATTTATAAGATATATAAGATAGTATGTGTATTATATAAAACATTTGAGAAAATAATAAGTAAAAAAAAAAAAAATCACAACAAGTTATAAGTTGGTATAGTGGTATGAGACTTACCTTTCACGTTGGAGGTCAGAGGTTCGAAAACTAAATTCTACAAAGTTGTGTGAAATTTTTTCTTAATTATTAAAAGTAACCAACCCGGTCAACCCGGGACCGGTTCACCGGTCTGTTGACCGGATTTTGACCGGTCCGATCTGCAGCCAATTTAAGCTGCAACTCGGACCGGACCGGACTTCTGACCGGTCACCGGTCCGATCAGTTGAACCGGCCGGTCCGGTCCAGATTTGACAACAATATCCATTTTTGAATGATAAGGTTAAAGAGGAGAAAAAAAAAGGCATGATCACATGTATTCAGGTAAGGGAATTTGCTTGTCGACTCTTCTTTGATCATTGGGTGACATATTAAATCTTATGTGGTATCGTCCTTCAATCCGTCGATCAGAATTCAGAAATGCCTCTGGATCAGACGATGGTTTGTATAGGATGATTTCCCCTGACTCCAACGCGAGCAAGGCCAGAAAAGCCAAGCTTCTTTGACAATTGGTTTGCCGCAATTAGCTGCCAACTTGGGCTTGATCCGTCTTCTACAGTGGCGTTGGCACCAATCTTTTGGAAAAGATTACAGAACTCAACTTCGGAAAGATCAAACTTTTTAATTCTCTATTAGCTTTTTTGGTATCATATTGCAGCAAGGGAATCAAAATGAAGAAATTCAATAAAAACATCCGAAGCCATTCACAGTTATATTTAATTGTTCGTCTTCAATTGTTTTACTTTTTGTATTAGTCTGTTGCCGTTATTTTCTTTCTTGTTCCGTTTATAACTCTTTAGTCATAAAAGAAAAATTGATTGTCCTTCCGATGGCAGTGCTTGCAATTGTGCAAAATCTGTTAACACACAAGCAGAAGCAAGACCAGAAAACTGAGTCCCAATAAATGTACATTGTCATGTCTCCATCACATTGAAGTAATCAAACATCATCTTAATTAGTTCCCATGGCAAAATACATAACATCAAGATTGGAAGGGTAGCTAAGATTTCCCCATACAATGTCTGTGGCAGTTGGCAGCCCGGCAGAGAACTGACCAAAAAGCCCAGAGATATCATCACCCGTGGCCGTGGGCCATCCTTGCCTTTAACAGTTTTGACACCAATTAAAGGTGTGCCCAGCGAAAGACTACACCTTAGACCAAAAAAAAAAAAAAAAAAAAAAAAAAAAAAAGACTACACCCACTGACAAAAAGTTCCCAAAAATGAACGCTAAATTTAATTAAAAGGTCAAAAAAAATAAAATAAAACAAGCGATCAGGAGATTTTTATCTGATTTTTTTTTATCGGATTAAGGGGTCAAAATACAATAAATTTTTCTTTTTTGCAACCGCATTTATAGTTATAGTTATATATTTTATTTCACATTTTATTAAGATAATTATATAAAATTAAAGATTTGTTACACTTTGACACGTCAATCGAATAAAAAATGGAGCAAAAATCAAACAAATAGCTGTGTCCCAAAAAGGAAAAACATTTATTATACATTTTGCTTCCTCGTCCTCGTTCTCCCTTCAGGGTGGGGCATAAAAGGAGCGGGAAAGCAATCCCATTTTGCGTCTAGTGAAGACTGTCTGGTTTAAGCCAAAAACATGTTGGCTCTTCTTTTTTTTTTTTAGGTTGGCTAGGCTTAACTAAACTGGTTTTGCTTGGATCTTTATTAAAGGTTTTAGGATTATTAGAAGCACCTGACTTTATATAATATCTATTGGAAAATGTTAGATGGACATGACGAGTGACGTGGGTTCATTATAATGCAATCGATATCATTAGTTGCAAAAACAACTAAAATTATAAATTTACAAACCCTAACGATCATGATTACACTTTTGTGAGCTTGGTCAAAAATTCATGCCCGTGAGCCCCATCCGCCAGCCCACTTTCTCATCAACCCCACAAGGGTAATGACTTTTTCTCTACTAATTAATCTTCGTCTAATTCATCTGTGTGGTTTATATTACACTAATGCGTATTAGGCATATCAATTTGCACCCATAAATTGATATTGTGGTGGAGTCACGACTGTGATGAGAAAGGAAGGTCTTAACAGTTTTGGAGAGAGCTGCTGAGGTTCACAACATTTGCAGTAAAGGAGGCAGGTTTTTTGTGCCGACTGGTCAGCTAGTGACCTTTTCGAACTGGGCATGTGATGTGTGTCATCAAAAGTAATCATCCTTGACCAATAGTTCTTGGCAGCCTTCTGGACAAATGATTTGTGAAGGGTACTTTTTTTTTTTTTAAATAAATGTAGAATTAAAGTAATATAAATAATTATATAATTAAGTTTTGAGTAGTGGGATATTAGCAGATATGTGGTTATTTTGATATTACTTAAAGTATAGTAATTAAAATTTATTTTTTTTCAAACCCCTTTTTTTTTTTTAAAGAGAGTTATTGCGTGGACCCATTGCTTTGAGAGCTCCAGTATGACTTATACAATATGAACTAATACTCTGATACTACACTTTTTTTTGAGAATAAATATTCTGATCCCACATAAATAAGGTTGAGTATCACGTAAATATCACTGAAAAGTTTACTCTATTTCTATGCAAACACCAAACAAAAAAAACCAAACTAAAGTCTAAAAATCAGACCAAAATAAATGGTTTAATTTGAATTTTCCTTGACAGTGAAACCATAACCAACGATTTGAAAAGCAGCACTAGAATCAAACCGAATTGTGCTGACCCTTAATCCTTACATCATGTCTCACGACTTTGGGCAAAATAATGGGAATCTAGCGGCAATTTAAACAAGACTGTCCTTTCACTCCTATCGGTGCGTGTGCCGGGACCACACCAGCGGGTGAATGATTAGAGTTTGCCCACATTACAAAGGCGCCAGAGATAAGCGTAATTCATTGAATAATTTATATATTATTTCTTTAATTCAATAGTTTTTTTTTATAAATATTTGTCAAATGCATCTAGAAGAGACAGTACATGAGAAAGGGTAAGAACTCGAACTTGGGATAGTATAAAATGTAACAAGTCTTTTTGTTAGTAAACTATACTGAGTTATCATTTAGAATTTTACTATTACAATAGTAAAATATATTGAATGCTAAATATATTTATTTGTACAGTTTTACGAGATTATTTGCATCAAATTGGTTCCATTAAATTATTTATCATACCTAGATTTAGCTGCTTTTTGCAATAGTTTCATTTTTACTTTTATATCCAATAAAATAATTGAAAGTTTTTTTAAGAAATTAAATTTATCTAATTATTATAAAATATAAAATAAATCAACTACTATACCAAAGAGAGTTTAGATTTGAACCCCACATCTTTTCTTTATTTTTTTAATTGTAATATAGTTATTTAAAAAATATAAAATAATGTTATTCTATTTAAAAATATATAAAGTTAGCCATATAATTTCCAAACTCCAGTCAAAACACACTTTCGGCCTTGACTTTCCCAAAAGTGGACAAGAGGTTGCCATTCCATTGTTGGGAAACCCAAGCCAACAATGACAATGCTTGTTCACGAAAGGCACAAACCTTTATTTTACTCATCACCTTTGTATTTTTTTAAAAATTCTACTCACAATATTTTTTTCGTTTTAAATTTTACTATAAATATTTTTTTTGTCAATTTTTTTTACTATTTTCCTTTAATTGACCGTTAAATATGATATATAGTAGTCTAATCAGTAATACATCATTATATTTATATCTTATGTTACTAACATGTCATTATTTTACAGTCGACAATATATTTTTTGTGATTTTTTTTATTTTTAATCCCTTTATTGTAATTCTACAAAAGCATTAAATATATCGCTGATTAGATTATTATATATCACATTTAATGGTCAATTAGTGGAAAAGAGAAAAAAATTTGCCGTAGACAACATTAAGAGTGAAATTTAAAATAAAAAAATATTATGAATAAAATTTTTAAAAAATATAATGATGATGGGAAAAATTAAGAGTTTTGTGTTCGCGAAAAAAAAGAAAAAAAGCTAAAAAAATTGGAAATGACGAGGGACTAAAGAGGTGGGCCAGGTGGCTCTTTTTCGTCAATAGTGTTCACCAAAATTTTCAGCGCCACACCATTGCATGAATGCCACGTTTCATCATTTCCGTTCCAACCCTTTATTTCAACTGTTTTTTTTTTCTGTGCAGTAATTTGTAAATCCCATATTGTTTGATTAACTGAAAAAATACATCTGAGCAATATTGGTTATTGTAGCTGAGATCGGTACCACATATTGGTATTCTCATTTAATTATTTTTATAAAACAAATTTATCATTAAATTTAATAAAAGTGAGTAAAGTTATGTCGCAAATAACTATATCAACTATTAAATTAGAAACCTAACAGTGACACAATAACTCAATCAAACTACAGCGAGTTAGGAGGAAATGCTGGCGAAAATACAAGCCTGGGTACATATCGGTAATAACCGATATTGTTTATTTAAAACTTACTTAGTAATCAATCTAAACCTGGATAAAAACTCGTCTCCTTTAATCTTGTGAACATTTTGTATAAAATTAGTTCAAAAAACTATCCTTTGGTGTGTTATTAAAGAAGTTTTAATAAACAATCTAAATCTGAATAAAAACTTATCTTGTTTAGTCGTTCGAACAGTTTGTTTAAAATTAGTTTAAAAGACTATCGTTTTGTGTATTATTATAGTATGCATAATAATTTTGTTTTAAATTATATTACACATTTGGGTATATATTAAAAATAAAGATGTTTTTGGCTGCTGAATCCATTAATCGATTGTCCTACAAATAAAATATGATGCAAATTAAATATGAAAATTGGTATGAAAGGTTTCGTATATCTAATAGACAGTTAGATAGTTTAGGTGGTGGGTTCTTTTTAAAAAAAATTAAATGAAGACGTCAAGGGTTTAAAAATTTGTATCAACTCATAGGCATTATGACCAATAAATTTATGAATAATAAATAAAATTATACTTAGATTATTATTGTTTTAATTTATACATATTAAGGAAAAAAAATAAAAAGATTATCCGTGTGCAAAGTAAAAAAAAAAAAAAAAAGGATTATTCTTGTACATATGCTAGCGGACAGTGGACTTAGAACTCTGGGTGCAACTTATGACGTGGCAAGGTTTCTGTCTTCACTAAACCCAAGATTGTCAGAAAACTTTACGATTTTGCCCTTGACAATTGGTTTATCTTCCCCTGACGTTGCTTCCATATATTAAATGCCCTTTACAATCGCATTAACTACAAAACTACCCCCACCATTGATTTTCACTGTTGCCATTCGCCAATTTTTAGTTGGAGTGAAAGTTTATAGATAAAATCAGCCTCCAGATTAATCAGTGTGTTCTGCAAGTTGAAAATCTAAGATAATTTTAGGGTCCGTTTGAAAATATTATCAATTTTTCTTATTATTTTTTATTTGTTTTTTTTATTTTTATTGTTAGTCAAATTTTTATATTTATTATTGTCGACTTTTAATTTTTTCTTATAAGAATAAAAAAGTAGATAGAGTAAGGAAAATGAGAAAAATAATAAAAAGAATATAAATAGAAAGAGAAAAAATATAGAAATAATTGATGGAGAGATAAAAAAATAAAAAAAATGATTATAAAGAAAGGATAAAAAATGGATAAAGAGAGTGAAAAAAATATAAAGAATAGTTGATAAAAAGATAAAATGTAAAAAAGAATGATTAGGAAGAGAGATGACCAAAAATTGATAGAGAGAGAAAAGGGGGGAGAGAGAGAAAAAAAGTATAGAAGAGAGAATGAGTAGAGAGAATAAGGATAGAGAGAGTGATTAGAAAGAGAATACATAGAAAGAGTTGAGAGACAATATGAACAAAGAATAGGTAGAGAGAGAATAATTGAGAGAGAAAAAGGAGAGAGAGAGAGTGACTGGAGAAAGAATGAGTAGAGAAGATAATAGAGAGAGGATGAAGAGTGATTGTGTAGAGAGAGAATAAAGAGAGAGAACTGACAACGAGAGAATGAATAGAGAGAAACAGTAGAGAGAGAAAAATAGAGAGGGATAGATAGAGGATGAGTAGACAGAGTAGGTTGAGAGAGAATAAATAGAGAGAATAGTTGACAGAAAAAAAGGATAAAGAGTGGATAGAGAATGAAGGAGTAGAGAGAATTGTATGACAATGTTTCACAATCCCCTCTCTCAATTGCCTAAAAACTCATAGATCCATCTCCCACATATTGAGATATGTAGTTATTTCAGATCTCATTCTTATCCAAGTAATAAATCTTTGTAATTATCACTTAAGGTAGTAGTCTAGCGGTAACTTGAAGTGTTTCCCCTATTCATAGTCTGAATTCGAGTTTTAGAGATAGCGTGTGAAACTTTGACTGTTGAATTATTTGGCTTTAATCATGAGCTGCACGTAACTGGTTCTAAATTCGATAATCACTATGTCTGAATTAGGGAAGTCATGCTTGGACTCAATAGTATTCAGGTGATTGGTTAATCCCTGTAGAGGTTGTTAAATGAGGTATTTAAACGAGAGTTACTCTGACTTTGACCCGATAATCCGATAACTGATATATCTGCAATAAATTTTTTTTGTCCAAAAAAATTAATTTTTGTAATTCTAAAAAGGCATAATTATCATTCAGGATATTTGTATAGCAAGATAATTATATTGAATTATCATACTAATAACTTAATTGCTAATTGCTAATATTGAGTAAAATAGGGCTATGCTCTATCTCTATAAACAATTGTGGATATGTTAATCTAAATTAACTTTTTTATTCATTTTTTGGCCATGGTATTTTTCAAGTGGTCCCCACCCAAGAACCTCAACATAAAATAAAGAAAAGAATCGAATGACATAATTGTAATTAAAACCAAAACGGGGTCCTTTATAAACAAAATCTAAAGCACTAAATATTCTCTTAAACCTCGGTCTACGCTAAGCTCCCCTGAAAGCCTCGAACTCGGCGCTGTTGTCGGTTGGTGTCGTTCGGTACCAACCGGCGGTGTCGGAGACCCGATTCTGGCGCCTTTTACCCCCGATTTCCCTCTCTATTTACAGTTCCTGCCACTCTGCGGCCTCCTTTTCCACTCTATATATTCTTTTAACTCTCCTTTGAAAAACCTTTCAGTGCTTGAACTCTTTTCCACTGGCTGTTCCTGAATGCACGCCCCCAAGAATCTTTGTTGCCAGATAAAGCACATTCTCTTTTCACAATATAAAGTAAGTATCTTTTTGATAAAATTTTGATCTTGGGTTCTTGTTTTTGGAGCTTAAAAGTTGTGGATTTGGTAGGTTTGTTTTTTTGTGGGTGTCTTTTTGGGCCATTGCTCTGTTTTCTTGGTGTTCTGTTCTCTTTCTTGGAGTTCTGTTTTCTTTATTTTGCTTTCTTTATGGGGTGATTGTGGTGATATCTTGTTCTTGCATGTGAACTTTGTTTGTGGGGTGGGGGGTTTCTAGTGATTGATGGGTTTGAAAGGTTTTGTTGTTGTGTGCATGTTTTTTTGTGTCTTGTTATTGGAGGGTTTTTGAAGGGTTGAAGCATGGTAATTGATACAATGTGCATAAAAATCTTTGTTTCTTTTTGTTTGTTTTGATCAGTGGTGATTTATATTCTTGTTGGTTATTGGTTTTCTTTATGTTTTTGTATTGATGCAAGAGCTTTTTGGTGATCATAGCAGGAAATTATGATTCAATTTCCTTCATTTGGTTGTTGAGTGAGTAATAATGGGGGTCCCAATTCAATTCTTTTACTAAACTGTTGGCTGAATAAGCTTGCTGCTGTTTGGTTCTTTTCCTTACTCTTTAGGTTTGATGCTGCTGCTAATGAGACAGTTATAATTGGGGATTTGTGTAATTTTATGCAATGCATCAATTAATTAATGCCCGTGATAGTTCCTTCTTTTTCCTTTTTTGATTGATACTTGTTATTTCATCATACAGCTTTTTATTATTTAAAGAGAATGTTTTTGGGATGATGATCAGTTACGGAATTTATACTCATTATTGCTGAAATTCGGAACTGAATGAGACAGGGGATTGCGTTGTGTGCGATTTGTGGTGGTTAATAATGGAAATGTTAGGTTTTTATATATATTCCTCAATTGGTATTTGAGGACAGCTATTGGTTGTAACGGCCACAGTTGTGGGACTTTGTGAATTGTCGTTATTATGATTCATAATCCCGAGTGATTCAAAGTGTCAAAGTTTGTTTTCTTTGCTGGACACGTTCATTTTCTTGAAGTGATTCACATTGTTTACCATTTGTACTCTTTCCCATCATTGTATTCCAACTTTGTTTAAAAATTATAACGTTATGTTGCATTTCCTATTGAGCATTAGGAGAAAATTGTGGTAGATGGAATTTTGACATGCATCACACATCACAGTTTGGATTATAATCACATAAGCTTGGTTGACACATGGGATCCATCTCGTATCATTTATTTAATCATATGGTACCTTGTTAACAGCATGATTTTTCTGCTGTTATGTGCTATTCTATGAAAGGCGAGTTTTGATGTAATGGTAAGGTTACTCTAACTTGGAGGTCATAGGTTTGAGTTACGGAAACAACTTATTTCGGAAAATAAGGGTAAATTTGTTCATTTTGACCTTTTCCTACAGCCGATCTATAAGTTAGGTTTATTATGTAATTTGCAAACCCAACCTGTTAAGTCTCTACATCTCAATTACGAATCTTCATGTTACTTACAAATCGACATGCCTTCAATAATCTTGTTGTCAAATGGACATTCCAACAACAAATTAATGACCATAATATTATCGTCTTTGTATGAATGCTATTGTTCCTGTCCCCGGACTGTTCTGTGAACTGTTTATTTGCTCAAAGACAAATCAGTACTGCTAAATGGTAATGCGAAAACAGGAAATTAGAAAGCTTTAGAGCTAGGATAGAGAACAAATAACTTATTTTCCTTCTAATGGAAAAAAAATGACTGACACTAAATGCTTGGGTGTTGTTGGTTTCTGTTGTTAAATGGTCCTAAGTTGTTGGGCTAGAAGCTCTCATTGATTACGGTATGCATAACAAAGAAGGAAAGAGAAAGCACAAGTTTGGTGGCATTAGTTTTTCATCACGTCTTTGTGCATCTTCCCTTCAGGCATGCACTTACAGTGGATACCGAGTTATCCGTTGTAATCATTTTTATCCGTCTACAGATATTTTTATGTTTTGGTGCCATTTTTAGCTTGCTTAATTCTTTGTTATAGGGTTCAAGAAACTAAGTTCAATGGAAACTAATTTATCTGAAGAGCAGCAAGTTCCATCAGCTGTTTTAACTCGTATAACTTTTGGTGTTTCAACTGAGGAAGAGAAAGTAAGTATATTATTTCTACTGTTATCTATGTTTTGCTTCTATGTAGAAATCAAATGATATAAGAATGACACAAATTCTCTTTACTGTCTGCTGCATTGCTAAGTGGTTCATAAATTATTTCATTTTTAGTTGTTCAGTTGAAGGATGGAATTTGGTTTAAAATAACCAGAGTGTGTCCATATATATCAATGAAATTCTATCAATTGCCCATTTAAGTTATAATGGTGATTAGCTTATTTCCCTTTATAATGCAATGAAATTTTCTTAATGTTGTAATAAAATACTTGAACAGGAAAAGCTTTCAGTTATAACAATTGATGCAGTCAGCGAGGTCACGGATCCTAAGTTGGGACTTCCAAATCCATCATTTCAGTGCTCTACATGTGGATCCAAAGACACAAAGTTATGTGAAGGTGTGGACTTGACATGATATTATGTTCACTGACGAACCTTTATTGATGCTGAAAATTTTGCTAATACGGTGTTATAAACTTTCAGGCCACTTTGGGGTTATCAAATTTCCATTCACAATACTGCATCCATACTATATATCCGAAGTTGTACAAATCTTGAATGCCATTTGTCCAGGATGTAAATCTGTCCGGAAAGATCAATTAATTAAGGTCAGGTAGCTCTTCCTTGTGCTGAACTTATTTTATCTCCTCTTCCCTCCCCCAACTCTCTCTTTTTTGGGCTCATACTGAACATTTGATCACTAGTTGTTGATATTCCCTATTGCTGTCCTTTCTAAATTTTTTCCCTAAAAAATATAATTGATTGTCAACTAGGCTCTGTTAAAGTTTACTGTGCAAATTATTTGTCTGATTTGGGCACTTATTTCTTGAGATTTGCGGTTGAATGTTACCTTTTTGTTTCTTAGTATTATCTTTCATTATGATTCACCATAATTTGGTTTTGCAAACTTGGAAGTAAATTGAGTTTTACAATTTGGAGTTTCTACTGTTCTTTATAATGTTCTAATGAGTTTCTGGAAGTAGGACATGTGTTATCTTCTGTTGGTCCAAAATTTTTTTCGGATTTCTTCTCTGGTCACAATGACTTGCATTTGTTTCTTTGGACTGTGCATTTTTGCCAGTCTGCTTGTTGAGAATGATATTTTATTTGTTTTAATTTGTTTCTATTCCATCGTTCAGAAAAACAATTCAAAAGCTAGGAAAAATCCAACCAAAGGATGCAAATATTGTGCTGTAAGTCTGTTCAGTACCTTTTTCGATTCTTCTTGTTTTTGCAGCCGTACGGTGTCAAGATAATGATATTTTCTTTAAACAGGGAAACTCAAAGGATTGGTATCCCACAATGAAATTCAGAATTTCGTCCAATGAAATTTTCCGAAAAACTGCAATTATAGCAGAAATCAGTGAATTGTTGCCAAAGCAGTCTCAGAAGAAAGGATTCAGGAAAAAGTTGGCGGACGACTACTGGGATGTTATTCCAAAAGATGAACAACAAGAAGATGGTGTCATAAGACCAAACAGAAGAATTTTATCTCATGTACAGGTAGCAAGCATGGCATTATCATGTGTTAATATCTCAGTTTTGTAACATATTGCATGCTTTTTTCTTCACTTTTCTGTTAATTTGTATAAATTTTTTGACGTATTGTTCGTCCAAAATAATGTCAATAATATAATCTTTGTATAAACTTTTGACCTCGGTAGTTCCTAACCTCTCGCCTCCCAAATTAATAGATTAATTTCTTTCTATTCCTTATTAAGAAATAATGAAAAAGTAATAGTGAACGAGATGCGTCAGAAAGAAATAACAGGAAAAGAGCTCCAAGGAGGCCGGTGTGTTCCCCCTGCTCACCAAGATGGAAAGAGAGGTGGCTTTAGAGTAATTTTTTTTTTATGGAGTCAATTAGATTTACCAAATATGTAGAATCGATAATCCAAGAATTTCTTTGTCAATCAATTATGTTATCCTAGATATAGATTAGGAGTTGGCAGTAACAATTATGTTGCTTTTCTGCAATCTATTCTTTGTGTCAGATTTTACTTAATGGATTTAAGACTGAATTACAACCTCACAGACGGTGATGATTTTTCTTTCTGCTCATGGTTTGGAAATAAAAAGGAAACGTGAACAGTCAATTTTAATTTCTATAAGAACTTTCCAATTTGAATCGTAGAATAGGAGGGACTGAAGCTGTGATGCCTTTCTAATTCTTTTGCTTGCTAATTTTGTTAATTTATCCATGGGAAGGGTGGCCTACATATTTTTGAGAATGTCCTCTATGCTGCATAAATCATAAAATATTGTTGGTAGGGTTGAACTTATTGTGGCTGCAGATGATTGTATGATAGCTCCAAGAAATCAATATTTCTAATTTTCATATATAGCTACTCGGTTTACAAATTTTCTCAATTTCACTTTTTAGACATTTTTATTTTGTTCTTGAATTGGGTCAAACACTTGTCTTTGTTAACGGATATTTTTAATTATGCTGGTTATCTTTTCACTCCAGGTTTATCATTTGCTGAAGGATGTTGACCCAAGTTTCATAGAAAGGTCTGTTTCAAAGAGGGACTTGATTTTCCTCAACTGTTTTCCAGTAACACCAAATTGTCATCGTGTGACGGAAATCACACATGCTTTTTCGAATGACCAGCGATTACTCTTTGTAAGATTGGTCGTTTTAACTTGAATTTTGGTCTCTGTTGCTTTAAATGTTTTATTCCATAAGCTTGTACAGTATCTACTGTTATTTTATCTAATGTTGCTTCCTTCTAATATAGGATGACCGAACAAGGGCATACAAGAAATTGGTTGATTTCAGAGGGATTGCAAATGAGTTGAGCTTTCGTGTTGTGGACTGTCTGAAAACTTCTAAGGCAAGCTTTTTGCCTTTTCCTTTTCCCAATTCAATTTGAGTCACTATTCGTGATGACCTCATTTTATTTTTGCAAATATGGTTGCTTTTCTAATTTACAGCTAAAACCAGAGAAGTCAGTGAGTCATGATATTATCATTCCTCATCTAAAGCCAGTTAATGATTCAAACTCCAACTCTTCTGGTTTAAGATGGATGAAAGATGTTGTTCTTGGCAAACGGAATGATCATTCGTTCCGTATGGTAGTTGTTGGTGATCCCAATCTTAAGCTCAGTGAAATTGGCATACCCTGTCATGTTGCAGAAAGGTTGCAAATCTCAGAACATCTAACAACTTGGAATTGGGAGAAATTGACTACTTGTTGTGAAGTACTTCTTCTCGAGAAGGGTGAAACGCATGTCCGCAGAGAAGGTAGTTTAATTCGCATCCGACGTATTAAGGAACTACGTATTGGGGATATCATTTATAGGCCTCTGAATGATGGAGATACTGTCTTGATCAACAGGCCTCCATCCATACATCAGCATTCTCTCATTGCTCTCTCTGTTAAGATCCTTCCTGTTACCTCAGTTCTTGCAATAAACCCCCTCTGCTGTTCTCCATTTCGTGGAGATTTTGATGGCGATTGCCTGCATGGCTATGTTCCTCAATCAGTCGACACCAGGGCTGAGCTCCGTGAGCTTGTTGCCTTAAACAAACAATTGACCAATGCACAAAGTGGCAGAAATCTTCTTTCTCTCAGCCACGACAGTTTAATTGCTGCCCACTTGGTTATGGAGAGTGGAGTTTTCTTAAATGTATTCCAAATGCAACAACTGCAGCTGCATTCTTCCTATAAATTTATATTGCCAGCAATTGTCAAAACTCCTTCGCTTAAAGGTTGTGTTTGGACCGGAAAGCAGTTGATCAGCATGCTTCTGCCTAGAGGTTTTGATCATGATTATCCTTCAAATGATGTCTGTATTCGCAATGGGGAGCTTCTTTCTTCTGAAGGATCTTTTTGGTTACGAGACACTGATGGTAACCTTTTTCAAAGCCTTGTCAAGCATTGCCAGAGTCAAGTTTTGGACTTCTTGTATGCTGCTCAAGAAGTCCTTTGTGAGTGGTTGTCAATGAGGGGCTTGAGTGTTTCACTTTCTGACTTGTACCTCTCTCCTGACGCATATACGAGGAAAAACATGATGGATGAAATTTCTTGTGGATTACAAGATGCAGAGGTCACATGTAACTTTCAACATTTGATGGTGGGTTCTCATAGGGATTTCCTTGCTGGAAATGGCGAAGAAGAGCAGTGTGCTATGGCATTTCAAGCAGAGCGCTTGTGTTTTGAAAAGCAGAGATCTGCTACACTCAGTCAAGCTTCTGTTGATGCCTTTAGACATGTATTTCGTGATATTCAGAGTTTAGTCTATAAGTATACAAGTAAGGAAAATTCATTGATGGCTATGATTAAGGCAGGGAGCAAGGGTAATTTGCTGAAACTGGTCCAGCATAGCATGTGTCTTGGCTTGCAACACTCATTGGTTCCGTTGTCTTTCAGAATGCCCCACCAGCTCTCATGCACTGCTTGGAATAAGCAAAGGGCTGATGACGCTGCTGAATGTGCCAAGCGCTACATCCCATCTGCTGTGGTTGAAAGTTCTTTCTTTACAGGCTTGAATCCCCTAGAATGTTTTGTTCATTCAGTAACAAGTCGAGATAGCTCATTCAGTGACAATGCTGATCTTCCTGGGACTTTGACTCGAAGAATCATGTTCTTTATGCGTGATCTATGTACTTCATATGATGGAACAGTGAGGAATGCCTACGGGAATCAACTCGTCCAATTTGCATATGATGAGGGTGAGATCATCAACAATTGTGATCATCTAGGTGGCCAACCTGTAGGTTCCTTGGCTGCATGTGCCATATCTGAAGCTGCCTACAGTGCTTTGGATCAACCAATCAGTCTACTTGAAAAATCTCCTCTACTCAACTTGAAGGTTCTGCCTCCTTCCCCTCTCTCTGTGGCATGTAATATTAGACTTAGGTGAATGCATTAGTTGCTATGATCAGTTTTCCTGACAAATCTTCATGATCTGTTGCAATCATAGAATGTGCTGGAGTGCGGCTTCAAAAAGAGTAATGCTCACAAAACAGTTTCTCTATTTTTGTCTGAGAAACTTGGAAGACAGAGGCATGGTTTTGAATATGGAGCCTTAGAAATCCAGAATCATTTGGAGAGGCAACTATTTTCAGATATTGTTTCATATGCCAGAATAATGTTAGACTCTAGACTCTATTACTTCTTGTTTATTTGCACAGTATTTTATATTGTTTGTTCTAATATTGACTGCAAGAGATTTATAATACTTGTTTTAATTGATGTGTTTGTGGTTAGTTACTCCCCCCAGAGCGGCAGAAAGACCCAGTTCTCTCCATGGGTTTGCCATTTTCATGTCTTCAAGGTAGCAGGTTACAACTATCTTGTCTTAGCTACACCTGTAAAGAAAATCTATTTTTAGCTTTAATTTGTGTCTCGTCAGGAAATTGTGAAGAAGAAAGGTCTTAAGGTGCATTCTATTATCGATGCCCTTTACAAGCAGTCTAAATCAGAAATCCACATCCCTGACATGCAAATAACCTGCATGTAAGTTGCTCTTCTTCCTTTAACAGAATATGCCTGCAAGTCTGGATGGTAAAAGAAAACTGCTGCTCCTGCACTGCTGTGGATCTTAGTCGCTACCTAAATGGCAGTATATTTAATGTTTTCTTCATGCATCTAATTGTTTATTTTTCCACACTAAATTTAGCAGCATGAAACCTTGTAGAAGTTTTAAAATTTTCTAAGTAATGGCATGCTTATTCCAGTGCCAAATTAACAATAAAAATGAAATCAATGTTGATTCATGGCCATTTTCAGGCAGATTGAAACGTTTATGTGTGAAATATGAAGGAAAATGTATCCTTAGGGCTGGACTCATAGCTGTTGGGCAGCTTGTGAGCCAACCTGCAGCCTCTTGATCACCTTTCCATAATAAGTGATCTGGTAGCACCTTCACTGAAAGTTTATAGCCGTTGACTTATGCTGCTTGTGACATTTGGAGGCATGTGCCTGGCAGCATGACATGGTGCAGACAGTATTTGTATAAAGTTCTTCCGTGGAACTTATTCTCATTTAATGTGTTGGTTAACTGGCAGGGATTGTTCTGTAGCTGACAGCCTGAAGGAAAAAGATGAAACATTTTGCATAACCGTCCACATCATTGAAAATTCCACGAATTCATCCATAACATTGGAAACTATTCAAGACAAGATGATTCCGTTCCTTCTTGAAGCTGTTATAAAAGGTTGGCTGGACGCTTTTCTTTGTTGCCATTGTTTATGGGTTTGCCATTTGATATTTGATGGCTTGTCCTTCAAGCTTGTCGTTTTCATTTTGATGCAAAATTGCAAATGCCTTTCCACAGTGCGCAAGCTAATCATTACTCCACTGAACTTTGGACTTCATTGTTAGGCTTCATGGAGATCAAGAAGGTGGAGATTTTATGGAACGATAGACCAAGGATACCAAAGGCCCATAGTCGTCCTCATGGTGAGCGTCATCCTCATGGTGAGCTCTACTTGAGGGTACTCATGTCAGAAGATTCAGACAAAACAAGACTCTGGAACTCGCTTGTGGATGACTGTTTTCCAATAATGGATAAAATTGATTGGACACGTAGTCATCCAGATAACATACGTGATTTCTGTTTGGCCTTTGGTGTGGATGCTGGATGGAAATTTTTCCTCAATGTGCGTTACCTAATAGTCATCGCTACTACTACTTGCTGCATGTATTACATAATTATAAACTAACATGCATTTGCAATGGCAGAATTTGAATACTGCAATATCTGACATTGGCAAGACTGTACTACCTGAACATTTGGTTCTTGTTGCAAATTCTCTCTCTGTTACTGGGGAATTCGTTGCCCTAAATACTACTGGCGTGAAACGACAAAGAGAACATGCATCGGTCTCATGTCCCTTTGGACAAGCGTGCTTCTCTGTTAGTTCTTCATACACTTTCACTTCTATCTTGATATTCCCTTTATAATTTATTGCATCGAAGATGGTTCATGGTTGGATTTTAAATTATTTGCAGAGTCCTGGTAATTGCTTGATCAAAGCTGCTAAGGCAGGAGTCACAGATGATATGCAGGGAAGTTTGGACGCATTGTCGTGGGGAAAGATTCCACCCATAGGGACCGGACATTTCGATATTTTATTCTCTCAGGTAGATTTTACATTGTCTTCCTAATGAAGCAGCTCACTGAACTCAACATACCTTAACGATTTGACTGACAAAATTTGAACATAAAGTTATTGTGCCATGTTGCATTGCAAATTGAATGTGGTACAAGTTAGGAGTGAACCGTTTTTACTATGTTCTTGGGCAGAATGTTCTCTTTTAGAATTACTCTCTTGGTTTTGAAAGAGTTTCATTGATCCAATGATAAGTGGATTGTTTTTATTGCATGATTTATGTATCTTTGATTTCCCATAGAAGGAAAATCAATACAAATTCTCTGCAGGACAACTGAATTCTAGGATGTTTGCTGTTTCTGGACTCTGTGTCTTCTTTCTTTCAATGGTTTAATAGCTTCTATTCTGTTTTCAATCATCAGGATTGTGAGTTTTCAGCGCCCGTTGATGTCTATAACTTCCTGGGCACCCAAGTTAGTTGTGATAAGAAGTACACTGACTTTGAAGTACTTAGTACTCAGAAATACAAATCTGATAAATGTGGTCCACAGTTTGCATACAAGTCTGGTGGTTATAAACCTAAAGGATTGAAGAAATTGGAAAGCTTATCAAGATCATTCTTGAGAAGTCTTCTTACCTACGATGATATTCAAAGGCTTTCTCGTGTACTGGGGAAAATCTTGAATAGGTAAGTAATTCTTTCAATGATTTACACTACCCTTCCTTTTCCTTTCAATGATTTGTACTACCACTCTTTTCTCACATCACTAGTGAACACATTAAAATTGGTTTGCCTACTCCTTATTTTGTGCAAGCCATCTACCAGGCTTGTATATATTTCTTTTGGCTTTTTCATTGTCGATGTGTAAGTTGGAAAGGAATAAGACTTTCTTTGAGCATATGGTATAAATTAAGTCTCATTCTCAATGAGCTGAAGTATTTCAGTGTTTTGTGTCACAAAGTTGACTTTTGCGTGAGTTGCTAAGAACATGTAATGCCTCCCTTTTTCATTTTGTTTAGTCAAATTTTCGAGCTTATGCTTTTTCAAAAAGAATAATTAATTCAAGGCCCTCATAAATTTTTGTGGATGCAGGTACCCTGTGAATCACCAACTAAATGAGACTGACAAGTCTACGTTGATGATGGCTTTATATTTTCATCCGAGAAGGGACGAGAAGATTGGAATTGGAGCTCAAGAAATCAAGGTATTTCCTGCTCCAGAGATGTTATTCCTCTAATGAGGTCAAGTTTTAGGAATATGACTTCCAAATGTTTAGTCCCATGCTTATCAATTCACTTCTCTTTAGCCCTTTTTTTTTTTTTTAAACCAATCGTTCTCTCTTTTAGAATTCAATCTAGTTTTCAGTCATAAAGGGCTCCTCAATTTCTTCGTCATTATCTAGCACATCACATGCGATGCCTGGCTTGATTCCACACAGATAGGAAAGGGTGTTCCGAGTGCATGAGACTCCCACACGCTATGGGATTTGGGAAAGGGTTAAGTCTACGCATTCTTACCCTTGTTTTTCACAAAGAGGCTATTTGTACGACTTGAACTTGTGACCTCTAGGTCACAATGTAGTAACCTTCCACTAAGGATTGTGAATTAACTGCCCACAGATATGAATGCCAATCAATTATTTATACTCAAAAACTTTTAGCTGCTCTGGAGGATCATATTCAATATTCCTCATACATGCACTAATTTGAAATGTACGTAAACTTCCCTTCCCTTCGTTGTATGATGTTTTCTTCCCCATTCTCCGCAGGTTGTAAATCATCCAAGATACAAAGATTCAAAATGCTTCTCATTGGTCAGAACAGATGGAACAATAGAAGACTTCTCATACCACAAGTGCGTCCATGGCGCTCTTGAAGTCATTGCCCCTCAAAAGGCCAAGATATATCATGACAGACATTTCAAAAGCCGTATAGACCAGACGTGTACCATTATAGAAGAATAGGACGTAGAGTCTTCTCAGTGGATGGCAGGCATCTTGAGTTCCAGTTGGGCAGCTAATGTAGTTGCTCCAGAAGAATGTAGTCACCGGCCAAGTCACGCCGTTGCGCCAATCTTTACTGTTTCTGAAGCTGAGTAGAGATAAACAGTAAGCCATTCGACTTTTTGTTGTCAATAGGTACCTTTCTGTAACATTAGTGCTCCTCTAAAATGCAGGCTAGTCCAGTACCCAAGCTTCTTTTTGCTCCTTCCACTGTAACTTTGTTTGCCTTGAATGAAATTATCATGGCAAAGAAGGATATAGTGGAAGCAGCAAAGAAAAGCTTGGTAGCATCATATATGCTAATGTACTCATAATGCTTGCGCCAATGTAAATGAGGAAAAAAAAAAGGGCTTCCTCGGCTATTCTCGTTGTATGTGGAATTTATTTTTTTCCTTAATGAGTTAGCAGGACATTTCATCCCCACGGCTCCTCACTTTAAAACATGGAATGCGCCTAGGAGAATTCGCTTAGAACAATTCGAATATGAGACTGTGCACATATTTTACACTAACTTAAGTTCGTTCTTACTATTAAATTAACTAGACTAACTATGAGTGGCTCATTACTCATTATATGGGGTTGTTCCCTGTCTTTGGAATTTATTGGTGCCATGGTTTTGATGAGTAAATGTTCTCAAATCTCAATAGATCCATCCTCCCAGATGTGTAAAACACAAAATCTTCCAGGGCCCATGAGCACTACGAGAATGATTAGGTCTCTTATAAACCCCACAAGCTTTAAAGGCCTTATTGCCCTTAATCATGGATTGGGACCTCTTTAATCAAGAATAGAAATGCCCTTCTGACCCAAAAAAAAAAAAAAAGAATAGAAAAGGCCGTTTGAAATGGACTTAGGTACATAATATTTAGAGTTCGGCTGGGAAGGACCACAGGAGAGTTCGGCTGTGGTATTATTTTTAGTTTCACATGAATGCTTAAATTTGTCTCTTTATTTATTTTTGTATTTTATTATTAGTATTATTATTATTTTTTTGGAGGGGGAGGTTTACAAGGAGGGTGTAAACACTCAAAAGGAAGGAGGGGATTTAGGAGCCATGGCTCAAACTCCCACCTCGTAATTGACCAGTTGGGTTATGTTGGTACAAATGAGTACAAACACAGGACAACATTATTTACATCCCACATGTTACCAACTCCCAGTGAGAAAAGAAGTTGCGTTCTTACACTTGGTCTGTTCTGAGACCATCAACATTTTTTAGAACAATTTTGCCCTTTCATTTTCCCAAAAGACATTTATCTAGCGCCATATTTGGACATGTGGCCATCTTGTAAAACTTGTCGCGTGCTTTGAAAAAAAAAAAAGAAAATAAAGCATTGGACAATGTCATATCATGTTAGGTTAATGATCGATCAGATCCAAACCAAATAGTTATCAGGATTCAGAATTGACAAACCTCGCAAAAAAAAAAAATATATCTGAGTTAAAAGTCAGAGGAAATCATAATAAGATTTCAGTCTTCACTAAGAATTTTTATTATTTGAATGTCTTATCCGTTTAATTATCATGATACTAGACAGGAATATAGCCATATTCCAGAGCAATAATGCATCGTGGGGCATGAAACTTCACTTTCTGTCCTTGCTCTTGAGTCTAATTTCAATATATTGTTTGCCCAAGATTCTATTGAGTAATAATGATGTTCATGGTCGTGTGTGTATGTGTTAAGGTTGTCAGAACCGAACCAGTCATTGAATCGGAAGATTGAGAGGTTCAAGATTTAACCAGTTCGACCGGTAAAACTGCAGTTAAACCGATAAAATTGGTATTTAATATTAAATATATAAAAATTAAATTTTTATATAGCTTATATAATTATATAAAATGTTATATTATATAAGAATGATAATAAATATTTAAAATAAAGTATATTTTAAAAATTATATTAATATTTACATACATTAAAGATATTACAATTAGTATATTTAACAAAATATAATTTATAAAAATTAATTAAAAAAATAATACTTCTAAATAGTAATTAAATATTAATTTTTAAATTTTAAAGATTAAATTAAAAATTTTAATCAATTGAGGACTAAATTAAAATTTTGAATTAAAATTAGAGTCTTAATTATAATTTAGATAAAATTTTGGGTCAAATTATAATTTAAAATTTTTTGGTTTAAATTGAACCGGTTCAACCGATCCGATTTTTTGTCGATTTTTTCGATTTTTGACCTATTTTTTCAGTTTTTGACCGATTTTTTCTGATTCGATCCGAATTCTATTTTTAGACTTGAATCGAATCGAATATAAAATCGGTTCCTAATTTTTTCAGTTGAACTGATCGATCTGTTCTAGTTCTTACTTTGTTGGTGTGTGTGTGTGTGAACTTTTTAACATGCTCCAAAAATGAAATGTGCTTAAATTGGAAATGCCATGTTACAGAACTAATCATTTAGGTCCACATGTTTTAGACAGTACAAAATAAAATGGGGGACTCATTGCGTCTACAGTGCTGGATTCCCACGTTATCAGCAATAATACTGTACTCATATGTACTTTACCTAACCAAAGTTTGCCAGACATTAGGTTGTGGGGAACAATGATACTCCTCTGACATTATACATAGTGCAAAAGATTTTGATTTATACATCTCTACTGTTAGATTAAAACTCATCTTCTTCACACTATGAATACGAAGTTTCCCACACCACAACAACTAACCTTTTGAGAACTACTTGATATGATAATTTGATGGTGAGTCTATATATATTTTACGTTGACAATTTAAGTTTAAATTCGCACCAACATAATCCTCTTTCTTTTGGTTGAAGATTGAGTGCATCTTATATTTTAAATTCAACAATTATTGTGGTCTCTAGTAATAGAACCATACTTAGTCTCATCAGTGGTCAGATTGTGAATCTTTCCTTATAAAGGTTAGTTGAATCGGGACACAATAGTCAAACAAAATTGATTTTAACTCACAGCTGCGATGACCAACATATCTACAACACACTTTTTTTTTGTTATTAGCAAAAAGACTTTTTGAAAGAAAAACATTTAAATGTGGGAACGTAAAACAAACTTAAGATTACGTGGCCGGGATTAGCATTATGGAAAAGACAAACTTAAGATTAAGTGGGTTAAACGTACGGTCTTAAATTTGATTTTTTTTACGCGTCTCCTATGTTCGGGTGGCCGCAGTGCGGCAATCTGGAGTTTGCTGGTAAAGTTTTCCATGTTATAGTTTTCCATGTTATTAAACCTTTCTGCCAGAGTCCCAGTAGATTCTTCAATTTATTTTCTGAATTGAGCTCTCTTCAATCTCCTTCGCCTTTCTCCTATCACAACCTTTAA
Source organism: Carallia pectinifolia (assembly GCA_037832335.1). Classification (NCBI taxonomy): domain Eukaryota; kingdom Viridiplantae; phylum Streptophyta; class Magnoliopsida; order Malpighiales; family Rhizophoraceae; genus Carallia; species Carallia pectinifolia. The sequence goes on along the minus strand of CM075449.1, from coordinate 33,734,133 downwards.
AACAAGAAATTTCAACCGAACCCAATTTAGACCCTGGCTGGCGGGACTGTATTGATTCTTACCATACCGACCCATAATGTATGGTAGTCATTACACCGAGTTTGGCCCAGGGGGTCGGTCGATCTTATTTTTATCTAATTGACTCAAATTAAAATTAAAATTTTAAACTTTTAATTATAACAGAGATCGATCTTTTGACGTCATTGTATTGTTTGAGGTTTAGGTGCAGAATTCATTGTGAATCCCTACACTCCATCCAGAATGCTGCTGCCGAGCACGTTTGTCATATCATATCTCCTGAGAATCTCGTCCTGTTGTCCACCTCACTTTTTTACTAAGAAGTTAATAAATTTCCTTTCATTCTTTGTTCCTACGACGGTATCTTCTTGTTTTTTTTTGGAAAAAAATGGATAAGTAGGGTGATGTTTTATAGATTCTCTAAGAAGCATAGTGTAATTTAATTATTTTGAGGTAGGTGGAATTGACACATACTAAACTCGTAATCGAGCAAACCTTATAATTTTAACTCAAATTTTTGTTACTCAATAAGATTTCATGTATATTTAATTTTATCACATGCTCTGATAATATTTAAATTTAAAATTTCATAACTGATATATTTAACATTTATTACTAAATTATAATGTTTGATGATATCTTTAATTCTTTTTTATCTTTTCTTTAAAATAGCATATTAGACTAGATAAAACAAATAGCTTATTAGATTTGATTATTTGCCCAAAAAAAAAAGTTTTATTGATGATGTGACGTCTTGATATTAATGAATTTCACTGTGATTTCCTCAAAGAAAAGAAAATGACATGTGATTACTATTGTGAGTGATAAAACAATTATTTTACCTCTCTTTATTCTTTAACTTGCCTTTAAGGAAAAAAAAAAACGAATATTTGCCTGATTTGTGATTTCATTCAAAATTAGTTGTCATCGTCTGTGGAAATTCATCAAACGCATTATTTCACGTGGACAATTGCACGCACAGAAATTGCAAGTGCCGATAAAACTCTTTACTTATAAAGCCAAATTAACGTTATCTCTAAGAAAGAAATTGTTTAGGTGGGTAAATGGACATATGTGTTGTAAATTTAGAGCTCAAATGATATTAACAGAATATCAATAAGTGAAAAATTCTTTTTTCTCAAACTAATTATTCTAGGCCTAAAAAAGTTAAAAATAAATAAATAAATAAATAGACATCTGTGTATAAGGAAATGTTAAATGTTAGAATTTTTTTTAAGGAATATTAAATTTAATATCTTAACAATTAGGAGTTTAACATTTCAGGAAATATGATTTTCTCACTTACATTTCATTTAGCAGAACAATTATCGTTTTGAGACCAAAATTGTTATTGACATTCAAGTTTTTGTTTCGTGCGCGTCAAATCATAAATGGAGCTCCTTATAATTCCCCCGAGTTCTATTATAATACAATCATTAAATTGATTGGTCTTATATTTAAAGACAAAACATGATACTTTAAAATTAAAACGGGACATAAATTAAGGTACTCCAACTAATTACATTAGTCTACCGTTTCAACATATGTGATTTTACTAGTAATTCTTGGTGACCAAGAAGTACAGACATGAACACAAACACATTAACATGACACGATATAGACATTACAACACATTAATTTTTAAAAAATTAAGATACAGATATAACTTAGATACGACTATATATATATATATTACAATTCATTTTAAAATTACAAAAAAGAAAAAGGTCATAGCTAATTAAACACATAAATTTTATAAAATCACTTAACTATCCCTTATCTTCTTTTCTGTCATAAGTGATTTTTGGAGACCCAAATTAAAAAAAAAAGAAAAAAACTCCATTGCTTTATCCACATACCCATCGAATCCACTCATGGCAGAGAGACGCTTTCTTTTATTGCTTTATGCACCCATAGCCAGACCACCGAAACTCTTTCTTTCCTTAATTTTTCAAATACCCAACAACCATAGAAGGTAGTCTTGAGCCGACCACATCCCTTTACCCATCCCAGAATCACAACAACATCCAACCAAATTCTACATATTAATCCACACCACTCGAATCAAGCTTTGTTGTAAGCAGCTCTACGTGGGTCTTCTATCATCAGATCCACCAAGCTAACGAAGTTATCCTGCCCATGTTTGCACCGGTTTCGACCGCAAGCCAACGAAATTATGCAACTCAATTTGTCACAATTACTGATCTCATCTTACAAAGCAACCTCGTGTCCTTGCGGCCGTGTCCGACACTCGCGTCTTTTGTTTTTTGCAATTTTTTGGGACACGGCACATCGTGTTGGACACGTGTCGGACTCATTTTGGGCATGTATTTGTTTCTGACACGTGTCCGACATAGAATATCGTCTCCTTCTACCTCGTCGGTGCTGCGTAATTTGGAGATGATGTGCGTGTATTTATGACTGAAATCCGTTTATTATGTTCTTTCGAAATTCGAACTATTAAACCATAAAATACATTATTTATTATTTATGGCCACTCAATATTTCTTTTTTTTTTTTAAGAAAAAAAGAGCGAGAGAAAGAACTGCAACCCCAGGAGGCATGAAGACGAGGCAATTTATCACTGTAATAAATGACATCCATATCATGATGGAATAAACTTTAGCAGATTCTACAGGTTCCATCGTCATGCTCTTTTTTTTTGTCATCATTTCGTTTTGTTTTTAACAGGAAAACATACATGACTGGTATGCTAATTATTGTACATGAAGACAGATGTTGAAAGTCATCTATTAACATTTTTATTCATTCAATCTCTCTTATAAAGAGAATTCACTATCTAGACACTATTAGACTTAAATAGATCTTCTCAACGGCTGAATTTTACATTGACGAGTCTGTAACTCGCCACTGCGCTTTTAATATGAATCCCCATTTAATTTAAAGGGAGATCACAGTAAATGGACTCAAACCTAAATTAATATGAGAAAATAAATATTAAATCACTACTATACTATTATTTCTTCATGTTTATTATAAGAGAATAATATTTGCTAAACAATATAAGGAATGTATTGTAATTGTAAATTTAAATAAGTTTATAACAATAAATTTATAAATATACGATCAAGATGAATGACTTTTTGGGAAAAAAAAAGTAGGAAATTTAATCCAATTTTGATTCCCCAAAAAGATTACAGTTATGTTTGGTATTGAGGTGAAAAGTGTGTTGTGGTGTAATAACTGTATTTTGAACCAAAAGTAATTTCTTTAATATTTGTTAATTCTTTTTAAACGGAACTTTACAAATGTGATAACTCTCTAAACTATAATTTCACAAAAACACCTTAAACATAATTTTGGAGAATGTGACAAAACTCAATAATCATACAACATAAATTTTAAATTAAATAGATAAAACTAACTCTACCAATTCAATAAATTATTAAACATTCAAAATTTAATTTTTTTTTACAGTTTTTCCATAACTATTACCAAATAATTTATAATTTTAAATAACAGTATTTTTAATCACAATATTTTATTTGCAACACTTTTATTCACAGTATTTTATCTCCCAGCATTGTCAAACGACCTTACATATAAGTCCAAAACAAATTCTCATAGCGCAACAGCCAGCTAACAGAATCCTTACAATTCTCATTCATTCCCCCTCTCTCCCTTTCTTCTTCTTTTCCTCTTCCTCTATATATCTGCATGCATTCAACGCTGCTTTCTCAATTCTTCCTTCAGTTTCTTTCCCATCCAATAGCCTGAAATATTGCCATCGTTCTTGAATATATCTTGTTTGTTTGTTTGTTTGTTTGTTTGTTTTTATGAAGCAAACGAGTATGACAAGAAGGTGTGTGTAAGATCCGCTTTCTCTGTCAGCTAAACACGCTGTTTCCTCTCACGATTCACAGCATTTTCCAAACAGGTAATAACTAACAGCCAAACATCTCCTCCTCCATTGCTCTTTCCGTATTCGATTTTTTTTTTTTGGTTTCGTCTTTCTTTCTCTCTTTCTTTTTTTTTTTATAGATTTTCCAGTTTATCTATACGTAAGTATAAATGAGTGTGCACTCATATTGCTAATACTCTATTTGGTTAGTGAGAAAAAAAGGAAGAAAAGTTTGGAGTTGGCAGTGGCCGATAGTTAGAGCTGGATAAGGTTATTTTCCTTTTCTTGTTTCGATTCTCAATTTTCCAAGTTTTCTCGGTAAACATGAAGGAAGCTCTGTTTTCTTGTGCTATTTTGTCTCAAATTTTTCTCCGAAACCAAACAGAGTTTGCATGTATGGTGATGGCTACGCTTGCTCGTGTTGCTATGGTATTTTTTGATTGGCTATGACAAGTGACAGTCATTATCATTGAGACCACAATAGAATAAATCATAAATTAAGAGTGTTTTACATGATATGCAGACCTACATATTATACTAATTTTATTATTATTTGTATATTTTTTAGTCTTTCGATATATATGATTGTAATTAGTAGCAGAGATTATAAATCTACACATAAAAGTCATCGTAGTGTAATATGAACCTGCGCGTGCACGTCGCTGTGCTTGAAACCAGATTGCTTAGTACTGCCAGCCTATACAAGAAGACCTTGATTACATATTCAAATCAAAAAGTTATTCATATAGTATTCAAACTGTAATAATTACTTTATTTTTTTGTAATTACAATAAAAAAATGTGAAATAGAAAAAAATAATGATACTTTATTATTTCATATTTTATTATTATGGTTGAACAATAGACACTAACTGTTGTAATTTGGATATTTAATGGATAATTTTTTATTTGACTATAAATATATTGATATAAGAAAATGAAAAAAAAGTCAAAAGACTCTTAGTCCATTTTATAAGTGGAAGCAAGTGTTAAAAAAAAAAAAAAAACAAAAGTTCTTTCCAACAAGAATACAGTATTTTCCAACAAGAATATAATTGACTTTTATCGTTAATTTTTGATTATGTGAAATGTTGCAATTTCTATTGTCTAGTATTATGTTAATTTTCCAAATTTTGGTGCAGTGAGGGATGGTTGCATTTGGGAAAAAGTTGAAGGAAACACAAATTCAAGAATGGCAAGGGTATGTTTGATACAAAATCAAACAAATTCCAACACCCATTGTTCACATTAGCTGAACGCAAGCCACTCTTTAATATTGCTCTATTTTTGTTTTGTTTTTCTGTATTTTCCCCTCTTCATGTCTTAGATAGCTAATCAGTTTTGCTCATAAATCTGGTTATGTTCAGCTACTATATCAACTACAAGTTGATGAAGAAGAGAGTTAGACAATATTGTCAACAAATTGAAATTGGAACACAAGATCGCCAATATGTGCTGAAGGATTTCTCCGTAATGCTGGATAATTAGGTATATTGTATAAATAGATGTGTACACTCTATGTTGTTTTGTGGTCTCTGTACATGACGTTTGTATGATTTCCCTGTTATTTTAGAATCCAATGTTGTGTCATGCATGTAGACAAATGCATGAGCCAGATCTTTGAGTTGACTAACAAATCAGTGTGGGACTCTCGCACACCGAATGGGTAACTGAATTACAATTGCTTGCTGTGTGTTTTATAAAGTTTCACTGAGATTGCTAAACTTTATTATAAGTCAGTACATTAAACTAGACGAGAATGGTGTTTTTGTTGACAGTACTAACACCTAGGAAGTAAATAGTTATAGATCAGGGTACAATCTTAAGTGTATGTTTTTGGACTTAAATTTGCTGGTGGAACTATGATGAGATGAATTACCGCATGGATCTATAATATAGTATAGTGCCGTAAATTTTGCTGGTAGATCAGTGTACAATATTCAAATATATCATTCTAGAAATCCTTGTCATGTTTCCTAATTCCAGATTGAGAAGATTGTCCTTTTTTTGTTGGAACAACAAGGGATACTCGCAAGCAGGATAGCAAAGCTTAATGAACAGCACGAAATTCTTCAGAAGCAGAACGCAGAATTATCTCAAATTTCCGAACTAAGAGAGGCTTATAGGGAAGCAGCACGAGATCTTCTAAAACTTCTATTTTTTGTTGAGATGAATGCTACTGGTTTGCGAAAAATACTGAAGAAGTTTGATAAACGCTTTGGATATAGATTCACTTATTACTATGTAAAAACCCGTGCCAACCATCCTTACTCGCAGCTACAGCAAGTGCTCAAGCATGTGGTAATATGTCAACACATTTATTTTTACACTACTTGTTCAAAAACTGAATGACCTTCTTGTTGTCTGTTCCTGAAAGATCCACACATATGATCTGTCTTAAGAACAATTTTCAAATTGCAGGGTATAGGGGCTGTTGTTGGAGCAATATCTCGAAATCTTCATGAACTTCAAGAACATCAGGGAAGCCACTTGTCACTTTATGACCAGCCAGCTCTTCCCCCTCAGGTTTATTTTAGTTTTAATCATCTATTTCCTCCTGAAAGATTTCTGCTTGTTCTAGGTTTATGTTTTGGCTGAGCAGTTGTCAGATTATTCCTGCCTTGGTGTCAACCTGCAGGATCCTATCATTAATACAATGAGAGATGCAGTTGAAAGGTTAACCCATTCAACGAATTTCCTTAACTTCCTGGCACAACATGCGCTGATTATGCATGAAGACCTACCTACTCCTACTGAGGAACTTGTTGATGACAAAAAATACCATTTTATTTCCCTTTTTTTGAACCTAGCAAACACATTTCTTTATATGGTCAATACATATGTTATTGTCCCTACAGCGGATGACTACTCAATGAGCCTCGGAGCCCCTCCAACAGTTTGCGGTGTTGTTATTGGAGCAATGGCTGTTGCACAGGTGTTTTCATCCCTGTATTTTAGTGCTTGGTCAAATAAATCATACTTCAAACCTCTTGTATTTAGCAGTGTCTTTCTTCTTGTGGGAAATGCCATGTATGCATTGGCATATGATTTTCATTCGCTAGCAATTCTGCTAATCAGCCGTCTTTTCTGTGGGTAAGCAATTTTTTCGTTTTTTCTCTGCTTCTTATGTCTCATTACGTGATGAGAAAAGCTGCCACTATGAGGTTTCTAATTGATTTCGCTGAGAAATAATGGCTATCCTCTTTAATTTCCAAAATAATTTCCATATTTGTGTCCAATGATATGATGAAGAACTTATTGCAGAATTGAAGATTAAATGAAACCTATGCTGACATAGGGAACCAACCATGAGTGGTATAATATAACTTGAAGTTCAATGTTGTCGTAGTCTAGTCTAGTCTGAGAGATTCATTATTACTGGAGGTTTAAGCATTAAAAGAGTTCATATCTTTATCTCAATATGTTAATTGATGTACTTATTTTTTATGGGAATACAGATTAGGTTCTGCTAGGGCTGTTAACAGGCGTTACATCAGTGATTGCGTACCACTTAAACTTCGACTGTAGGCTTCAGCAGGTTTCGTTAGTGCCAGTGCCCTTAGAATGGCTTGCGGTCCTGCTCTTGCTGGCTTACTGCAGACTAGATTTAAAGTTCACAAGCTTACATTCAATCAAGATACTTTGCCAGGCTGGGTTATGGCTGTGGCGTGGCTTATTTATCTAATATGGTTGTGGTTCGCATTTATAGAACCCTCTCACGAGATTCAAGAGAACAATGCAGGAAAAATATCCAATGCAGGTACCCCTGTTCAACTCATGATCACCCGAATCATATGTGTACAATGGTGTTAATTAAAACTGGTTGATTTTACTGATCAGATTGTTAATTCTTATGATTGTGTTGCTTCGTTGCTACTTCTGGTGGAGTTTACTCATATGTTTAATTAAATATGTTGGACAGAAGCTTGTAATGCAGATAGCTTAATGAGGGACACAGCAAAATAATTATGTGAGATTCATAGCTCAAACTGCCTGAGTATATATCTAATGACTAGGATTTAAGACTAGAAACTGTAAACCTTTATATAAGCTAACTGTATAGGGACCTAAACCACAGTTTGGGCTCTATTTGGGCATCATGCATATTTAATACATACAAATTCAACTTTTAACACTAACAGACCTGATGTTCTTAGTCTCAGTGGGTGATTTCGATGTGCATGTGCGCCGACCCCAGTCATTAAGATTGGAGAATCTCAAAGTTGTGCTAGGTTGTTGGCGAGAAAGCAACAGTAGTAGTTGTTTTATATTTGGTTATGGTCAATATGAAATAAGGTTGTTCAGGAGTAAATCTCTGGCCAGAAATTGCTGCCCAAACTTTATTAGTGGTGCACTTTTCACCAGCACTACGAGTTTCATTCAACAATATTAGCATAGTTCCTATCAGTGTGTAATCATGTTTGACTCCTTGCAAGTGACAGGACCAGCGGAAAATGATGCACTAGAGAAAGGTCTTAAAAAACCATTATTAACGAATTCAGAAGACAAGCAAGAGGATGAAGACGGTGATGGAGAATGCGATGGTAGTGATGATGCTCCCAATGGACCTCGGCATGCCGCCACTTCCATTAGATCAGCATATAGGCTGCTTACACCTTCTGTAAAGGTGTGTAGTCGATTTTAACCTCCTTTTGATTTATTAGTTGCTGCAACTGAACCTGATTTATTTATAGCTGACACGCGATGATTGCTTGATCTTGTGCTTTTCATTTTTTCCAAAATTGTCATCAGGTTCAATTGTTGATATATTTTATGCTCAAGTATGCAATGGAGATTTTGCTTTCAGAATCTAGTGTCATTACCACATACTACTTCGGTTGGTCAACTAGTGCTGTGGCAATATTCCTTGCATGTCTAGGCCTAACAGTTCTTCCAGTCAACCTCATTGTTGGAAGCTATATTACTAACATGTTTGAAGACAGGTAATCTTCACACAGGTAGCAAGGACTGATATCTCTACTTTATCTTTTTATCATTTTTTGGTGTCGCTCTATGCCCCCGGAATTAATTGTTTTGTCTCAACGATGCACGTTGATCTGACTGCAGGCAAATTTTATTGGCATCCGAAGTAATGGTTTGCATTGGCATAATTCTGAGCTTTCACATTGCATTTCTGTACACTGTACCTCAATATGTCTGCTCTGGACTCATTTTGTTTGTCTCTGCTGAAGTACTTGAAGGTTAGAAGCTATTTCAATTACAAATATATCTTGTCACAATGAATCCCATGACTGATTTGCATTAAAAATGAAAATGTGGTCTCATTAGGAAGAGGAAGGCGAAAATTTTTTCAAAAAAGAAAAAAAGAAAAGTACAAATGAGTGGGGCTTCTAATGATTTAAGAAGCTCTACTCCTTGTGTGATACTTGCAAGCATTTGTTAATGAAAGCTGTGTACATGAGAAAACATGGAGTCAGGACATCCTCTGGCCACTACCAATGAGCAATAGTCTACTAGTACTAAAGTCGTCTCAAGAACTTAAGTTGTTGTATTCGAGTTTTAGTTAGAGCTAAATACTTGAAAGAAAAAACACACCCACTCTGGCCACTACAGTTGTTGCAGATAGAAATTATATGCCATCGAGTTTGTGAATCTGACATGTTAAATCTCTTCACTTGGGACCAACTGTTTTTGTCCAGGAGTAAACTTGTCACTGCTCTCTCGATTTATGTCTTCCAGGCTCTCCGGAGGAACCTACAATGGTGGACTACTCTCAACAGAAGCTGGTACGATAGCTCGTGTGATTGCAAATGGCACAATTACACTGGCTGGATACTTGGGTGAGAGCAAGCTATTGAATGTCACACTTCTTCTATCATTGTTCATATACATAGCCTCCATTATCTCCACTTGCTTTACCTACAATTCTCTTTATTGATATACATAACACATATTGTACGACAAATAGTCATTTTGTTAGCCCCTCAATCTTCCAATCCTTTTTGTTTTTTCATCTTCAAATTTTTCTTGGGGAGTCACTTGTATAGCGTTATTGTATATTGCAAGAAACTAGCCCACTGTTTTCAATTAGAATAGGTGACATATAAAGGTGACTCAGTTAATTATTATACGTACACATCAAGTTTAGTAATAAATTTTGTATGCTTTTGTAATTTTTTTTATTTTTATTTTTACTTATGACATACAATATTAATAAGTTTGGTGTACAACAAAAATATAAAATATATGAAAAAAAATAATTATATCTCTCTCTGCATCAATGAATTTTTGCATCCAACTATCAAAACCCTAAAAGAAAAACAATAGAAGTCGTGTGCAATTCATGTGTAATAATAAAATTCATGTGCAATTTCTGGTTTGCATATTCTGACTTTAGGAGTTTTTACATAAGTTTCATTACTCCTTATGAAAGAACCAAGGACCTGTGTAAGTCCACCACCTTAACTAGATTGCATATCACCTGATTGCAAATAATAATAATAATAATAATAATATAATGATAAAGTGGCAATGCAATGATAATAACGTGTGTTGCTGTTGCTTATTTTAGTGAAAGATTCATTGAATTCATTGAGGGAAAAAGAAACCATATATGAGCCGTTAAATAGATTGGATGTTTCTCACATGTTTTCTACTACTAATCCTATGTAGTCATGCCCAAAAACGAAATCAACCCATTAGATAGACAAAAATTTGTTTATTTTGTGCAACAAAAGTCTTGAAATTGAGGAATGTGCTCTCTTGTCCATGACTTTCTTGGTACGAAGCTTTTAATTTTCTCCATTTCTCAAAAGCAGTGAGTTGATGCGTAAGCTACGCCCAGCAAGCCTTTCCCGGTGCAAAGGATCTATGCCTCATCTTCCTCATCATCCTTGAAATTGTTTGCCTCAAGTTTAATCTAATTATGCAATTAATGCTTCCTCTTGAAAAAGAGGAGACTGGTAGGGAAATTCAGTACCCATTAACGTCGTCACTCGCATTACAGGTTTGTTCATACTAGTAAGGCAACAAAGAGCATCAAAGAGACATAACCATGTCCTATCGGGATACCATTGGTTAAATACTTGAATCTCTATCTTTAAAGTCGTGTTTTAATGAAATTTATGAAAATTAGAAGAGTTATTCCAATTATGTAAATCGTGACTTAATAAATTTTTTTTGTGGCAGTGTTTTAATGAAATATATGAAAATTAGAAGACTTATTTCAATTATATAAATCGTGACTTAATGTAAATTCTAAGAACGCAAAGAAAAAAAAAAAACTGAAATCATAATGTCATCTACCAACATTTTGTGTTCTTTCTCGAGATTACATAATTTTCCAATGTAAACCAGCCGTTACATGGACCCCTGGAATCCAAATTCTGTACCAGAGATTTTATTTCATAGCTTTCTGGTTCCTTGAAAAGGGGGGGAAAAAAAAGTTACTCTTGTAGGTTGACCAAATCTTGTTAGTTGTCACATAGTTTCCATTTTCTTGAATCTTAGGTGCGAACTTGTCTATTGGGCGATCAAAATTTTGTAAGGCTACTGCTGCCGACAAAAAATGAGCAAGAAATCTTTGTGCTTGGGTTCCCAGTTTATATAAAGCACAAGACCTGTTGGTCTTTGTTTAGTACAACAAACCCATAATCAACAAGGCATTGGAGGAGAAAATGTTATTTTTGGAGGAAATGGGTCTTGCGTGGTGGTGGTGGAGATCCTTTAGTACTTATCTTGTTGGGGGAATTCTAGTATTCCATGGATTTTGTGCCTCTGACAAAGGTATATGAAATATCAAATGCATACAATAACCTTTTTGATTCCGACTTCCTGTTGTCCTTGCTATTTAATTTGATTTCAATCTTGTTTCTCATCTTAATGTTGGTGCTGTTTGCTGATTTATCATTGTGTGCATGGGACATTTATTCTTGGGCACTCTTTGTCAAGGGTATCTTCAAATGTTTAATGCCACTATGGTTTCGTGGGAATTGAATTGGCACGGCCATTTGCACGGCTGCATTGTAGATTGTGTGCCAGAATGAAAAAAGCGGTCTTAGATAGTTTGTTTAGTTAGAATAAAGTTAGTCATTAAAATTATAGTTATATCTAGTAATCTACCCATAAGAATTCAGAGACATACTCAAAATCCGAAAAACCCGAAATCCAATTCAACGAAAAAATAATGTCATTCTACTTTATAAAATTACTATTCGAGCCTAGTTCGTGGGGCAGGACACAATATGTTGATGTTGGGTAAGGCCACTGGCATTATTCATCCAGTTTTTTTCAGCCCACTAGGCCAGTCAAGACCCATTTCAATATGTTTCACTGGATTAAATATAAATGTGTTTGTTCATGCATTCGCTAATTAATTATTCAATTAACATTATGACAATATCTATATATAACATCAGTAAATTTTTTTTAATTTATTATTGTGCACAGCACCAAATTTTACGTTCGTGCACAATGCAACTACGGCTGCAGCAACATCGTACTACGATTACATAATTGTGGGTGGTGGCACCGCTGGCTGCCCATTGGCTGCCACTCTCTCCCAAAACGCCACGGTTTTGCTCCTGGAACGTGGGGGCCTCCCCTATGGCAACCCCAACATCACCAACTTAGCCAACTTCGGTAACGTGTTCGCTGATCTCTCTCCTACATCTCCGTCTCAACGTTTCATCTCCGAGGATGGCGTGATCAATGCCCGTGCCCGGGTCTTGGGCGGCGGTAGCTGCTTGAATGCCGGCTACTACACTCGTGCTGCCCCACAATATGTAAGGTATGGTGCTTGTTATTTTTATTTTTTTTATTTTTAATATAAGTCACTCATTATCTTTTATTAGAAGAATTCTTTTTTTTTTTTACATATAATCTTATTTATTGTGTGAGTTAAAATTATAAGTGAACTATATTTATAAAAATGTTAGATGAATTAGAAATTTCCATTTGAGGGTATATCAACAAAACATCGGGAGCATTGATTTGTTTTTGTTTGTTGATTTACATCAAATTAATTTTTTTATAGACTCTCTTAGTAGTCTAAAAATTTGAAACATATGTTGATAAAAACAATGTAGGCCTAAGCAAAACTTGATTGGTCACATTGAGGAACATTAGGAACAATATTTACATCTATGAAATCACTTGGAATTAACCTGAGATTTCTCCAAGAAATGTGATAAAATTGACATTTATTATCCCTGCAGGAATGTGGGATGGGATGGGCGGCTAGTGAATGAATCATATGAGTGGGTGGAGCGGCTGGTGGCGTTCCAGCCACAAGTGGGTCCATGGCAGTCGGCGCTGATGGAAGGGCTGGTGGAGGTAGGGGTGTTGCCGGACAACGGGTTCACCTTTGACCATATTAATGGAACTAAGATTGGTGGGACAATATTTGACCAAAACGGAAGCAGACACACTGCTGCTGATTTACTGGAGTATGCAAACCCCAGTGGGCTCACAGTCCTTTTGCATGCAACTGTGCATAAAATTTTGTTCAGAACTAGAACTAGAGGTTTGTAATTGATTTTTGTTTTTTTTATCGTTAGCATAGTGGCTAGAGAGCCTATATTAACACATTTAAAGAGAAGAAAACGAGGATCAAGCAGGAGTTCAAATGTTCGCTTGGGTGGTGGGAGAACAGTCCCCCCACCACACGAGCTACGTGCATTTTGTTTGTATTGTGGGTTTAGTGTTTTTTTTTTTTTTTCATTTTTTCTTTTTTTTGGTCAACCCAAAAGATATCCTTGCAATGTAACAGGAAAAACAAGGCCACAGGCCCATGGAGTCTTATACAGAGATGGGTCAGGGGCCATGCACAGAGCATATCTCAAGGAAGGGTCAAAAAATGAGATCATCGTCTCAGCAGGTGCACTAGGAAGCCCACAACTTCTGATGTTGAGTGGGGTGGGGCCTGAAGACCAACTTAAGGCCCACAACATTACTGTTGTATCGGACCAGCCCATGGTTGGCCAGCTCATGTCCGATAACCCCATGAATGCGGTGTTCGTCCCATCTCCTATTCCTGTTGAGGTTTCACTTATACAAGTTGTTGGCATCACTAGCTTCGGAAGCTACATTGAAGGTGCAAGTGGTGCACATTTTGGTGCTCCCCACGGCAGCCAGAGAGACTATGGAATGTTTTCTCCCAAGGTATGGCACAAACAAGCGTTTCTGTAGCTGTCTTACACCCATATACATCAAGCTCATGACAACAATTTGGCCAATTCATGGCCCATTGAAAAATTTCAAAATATGCCCGGTCCACTAATGTAACTATAGACGGGCTTGACTCTATAAATTTTTTTCTCGTGATTTAATTTTGTTATGAACTAAGTTTGAGATAAGACATAATTGTTCTCAATCTTTCATAACTAAAGATCAATTGAGTTTGCATAATTTAAGAGAAATTGAATTCAATTGAATTGCATTCCTTTTTGCTAATGAAGCACAAAACAGAGCAATTGCTCATTACATCCAATGAAACTCAACGCACCTTTGTGCTATATAAGAGTCTTTGTACTATGCAGATTGGTCAGCTGTCAACGGTGCCACCAAAACAAAGGACCCCAGAAGCCATAGCCAAAGCAGTTCAAGAGATGGAAAGCCTACAAGAAGAAGCTTTCATGGGTGGGTTCATTCTAGAAAAAATCATGGGTCCAATTTCCACAGGCCATTTGGAGCTTAGAACTCAAAATCCTGACGACAATCCATCCGTCACATTCAACTATTTCAAAGATCCCTTAGACTTGCAAAGATGTGTAGATGGGATTTCAACAATAGAGAAAGTAATTGATTCCAAGCCTTTCTCTAAGTTTAGATTTGATGATATGTCAGTGCCTGAGCTTCTAAATATGACTGCAAGGGCCCCAATTAATTTGCTGCCGGGACATGCCAATGCCTCGAGGTCATTGGAACAATTTTGCAGGGACACTGTTATGACCATATGGCACTATCATGGCGGCTGCCAAGTTGGTAGTGTTGTTGATTGCAATTATAGAGTTCTTGGTGTTGATGCACTCAGAGTCATTGATGGGTCTACGTTTAACATGTCTCCTGGGACTAACCCTCAAGCCACTGTAATGATGCTTGGAAGGTAACCAGAATCTTTGAATCCGGATTATAAACGCGTTTTTTTTAATTATATTTGAAAATACAATTTTTTTATTTTTGTTTTATTGGAATTGAGCCGATAGTTAAATGTAAGTGTCAAGTTTAGAGTTTAAATCTCAAACTTGTGAGTTGAAATCACACACTTTTAATCAACTAAATTAAGTTTAGTACTCTTAAAAATATGATACTAAGAATTAAACTAATTCTCACAAACAGACAAACTCTTGAGGACGACTCTTAGCATTACTTGATTTGCATGCTATGGACATATCTTATTAGTTTGATAAATTAGTGGCGTTTTGGCTTTAATTTGGTGCAGGTACATGGGGGTTACAATATTGAATGAGAGGCTTGCAAGTGAAGAGTCCAAGTAGTCAATTATAAGTCCTACAAGTTTACATAAAGGAATAAATGATGACTAATACGTGTTCCGTCATATGATGTGATTATGATTTGGGGCAGACTTACGAATTTTTTGGTTATTTTGTGGTTTTACACATTGCTGCTAGATGAAAAAGTTTTTTTTTTTTTTTCTCATTTAAGCATGAAAAAGGGAGATGCCTTTAATTAGTGCAAAAGTGTATTCCTTCTTGCATGAAGAAAGAAAGGGAAAAAATAAAAGAGAATAATTGTAATATAAATAGTAAAATTTTTTATTTTTTTTAATCAACTTCATCATTGAGTCATATCTTTTTATTGCATACTTGTTTTAGACAAAATTCTTTTTCTATGAACTTCTTTATTTTGAAGAGACTGTACGAAATAAAATAAATTTGTGTGTAACAAGTGTAGAGTGAAAGGTGACGCAACTCTTTATCATTATTGGATTTATATTTCTTTTATAAGTGAATGAAAATTTGACCTTAGATGTACCTTAACCTCAGATTTCATAGTTGCCACATTCCTGAAGCCAAAGAAAGCATATCGCCTAAGATCTCTCCGCTGCATTTCCCCTCCTTCCCATTCATGATTCACCTAGAAAATATCGATAGGGCCACCAGCTGCATGCCTAGTATTAGAGTAGGTGAAGAACCAGGGTTAAAAAGGTAAATAATTTATAATTATTTTCACAACCAAATATCCAACTGTTGAGATGGCCGAGTTGGTCTAAGGCGCCAGATTAAGGTTCTGGTCCGAAAGGGCGTGGGTTCAAATCCCACTCTCAACATCAGTTCTGTTTTCGAAAATTTTTGGAGTTTAAGCGAAAGCTTCTGTTTTTTTTTTTTTGGCACACCATTTTTGAGCGAAACTCAAGACATTTGGACCACGTTAAATATGCATTGTCCTTTTCAGGCCTCCAGGCTGTAGTTGAAAATTAATCTCACAGCGCCGTGGAAATTACGCAATGCAATAACTTGAAAGAGTTACACCACGTTGACAAAATATGAAGAGGCATATAAGAAAAATATGTATTTCGTTTAATAATATTTATTTAATTATTTAATTTTTTAATCTAAATTTAGTATATTTTTTATGACCCAAGAATCTATATTATCATATATTTCTACTTTTTATTTTGTCTAACAGCTTTATTCAATAAGGGAACTTAAAAATAAAATAAAATAAGGCAACAAGACTCCACGTTGGCGCAAGGCTCCATTTGAAATGCTATAAATTTCTTCATTGAATTTTTTTATGAAGCATCCAACGGGCTGACCACGATTGTATGTTGGGAAATTTTTGGAAAGAGCTTAAGTTAAGAAGTAAAGGTTGTTTTCTCTGCAAATCTTGAATTAGAAGCTCAACATGAAATAATTCTCTGTTAAAAAATATATGAAATAAAAATTACGAAATATTTCTCTAAAAAGCTCTTAGAAAAACTGTGTTCTAGCTCCCGAATATTGCTGTAACATGGCGTGGAAGACGTGGCTGTATTATTTTTCTACGAAAGGGACACACTGAAAGAAATTTGAATGACCTCCAAGAGGGGGCAAAAGTATGAAATTGAAAACGACTTAACCACCGTTCTTTAGTTAAGTGGTGAATGTGTTGATCATAAAATTATAGTTTTGAGTATTATTAAAGTATTTGATAAAATTAAATTAACGTCTAACTTAGTGCTCTTGATGCCGCAGTTATTTGAATTAGATACTTTCTTTTTAAGTATAATACTCTTTGATAAAATTATTGTAACATCATTCTTACTTTTCATTTTTTTTAAAAAAATTAAAGGAAAAAAAAAAAAAAAGGAAAACGACCTAGCATAATAGAGCATGATATGAATATCATATCATGGTAATGAAATTTCTGTCGCATCATTTGTGTCGGCCACTACCAAAAGTTGTCTCTGCCCTTTCGGTTTGTTCGTTTCTGTTTAGAGGGGAAATAAGACGAGTATTCCATTGTAAACTTCCCAGCCTTATTTAAGGTCATCGTGTCTGCATGATAAAGGTACAATGTGAGATGACAATGGACTGGACCCTGTCATTCAAGCTGCTTGAGCCTAAATTTTACCAGGTGATTGGAATAGATAAATACAATGAATATAAGTTGATGGGTGAGTTAAAATGACCTAAGTTATTATGACACAAATTAAATTCATCAATTAAAATGAATTTAGTATAAATATTATCTTACTCACAAAGACTTAAGTCTAATAATAAATAGATTTATAAAAATATAACAATTAAGTCCTAATTTTTTTTCTTTTTGATCTGTTGGTGTCGGAATTTGAATTTCGTTGTTGAAACTAAAAATTCAACTCGCAGCATGAATTTTTTCTTCTTTTGTCATTACTCATTGGTGGGTGTCATTTTCCTGGAATGGGCCAATTGGATAACCAGGATGAAATTCACAATTATACTTTTCCTTACACAATGCACTAGCAGATACGCAACAGAACAAGATTGACAGATTGGATGAAATGCATTCATCATTCACCAGGCAGGCCTCACAAGCCTGCTGCCAAAATTGTTGCCCAACGCCATTTCTTAGCCTTCCGGAGCAACAACAAACCTCAACTTCCATAACCACAACTGCTGCGTCCCGTCATGGATTTGAAGTCACCATGGCTGCTTCTTTCCAACCAAACTCTCAATTCACAAGCCCGGAGTCCCTCCCTTCGCTACGCGAATCATACTCTAATTTCACCATGGCATTCCCTCAATATTATGAGACTGAGCAGACCGACCGAATTCGAGATCAAGAATACAGTCATCTGTCCATTTCCGAGCATGTTTGTCTTGATTACAATGGCCATGGTCTGTTCTCTTACTCTCAACAGGAAACTCATTGTCAGGATGCTCCAATTGGATTGACAACAAGTTCCTTTTTTGATATTTGCTACAAGGCAGTGGACTTAAATTCTCAGTTGCAATTTGGTGGGCAAGAATCTGAGGTGGAACACAAGATCAGGAAAAGAATTATGGCATTTATGAATGCATCAGAAGATGATTACAGCGTAGTTTTCACGGCCAACCAGCCCTCCGGATTCAAGCTTCTGGCAGATTCTTATCCATTTGAATCCAACCCAAATCTTCTTACAGTATATGACCACAAAAATGAGGCAGTTGAATTGATGATTAAGACATCAAAGGAGAAAGGAGCAAAATCAATGTCAGCTGAATTTTTGTGGCCTTCTATGAGAATCCAATCAGGAAAATTGCTGAAGAAGGTAGAGACTAACCGGAAGAACAGGAAAGGAGGGTTATTTGTTTTCCCACTTCAGTCAAGGATAACAGGAGCAAGGTACCCTTATATGTGGATGAGCATAGCACAGGAAAATGGGTGGCATGTCTTGCTTGATGCATTAGCTTTAGGGCCTAAGGACATGGAAACCCTGGGCCTCTCCCTCTTCAAGCCTGACTTTCTCATTTGTTCTTTTTTCAAGGTTTTTGGGGAAAACCCATCAGGATTTGGATGCCTGTTTGTGAAGAAATCAAGTGTCTCAATTTTTAAAGACTCAGGTACTACTGCTACAAGCATGGGCATAATCAGGCTTGTCCAACCTTCAGGAACATCTCAATATTTCAAGCAATCAGCAATAGCAAAAAGGGAAACTGAAGGGAATACATCCTCAGGCCAAATATCTGAACTTTACAAGACTCAAGAAAGTAGAACAAAACAGAAAGCACAGGAAATTGAGGAGTTAGAAACACCATCAGGATCCAACCAATCCAAGACTATTGAAAGCAGTACAAATGGGGACCTAGAACTTGTATGCAGGGGCTTGGATCATGCAGATTCATTAGGCCTCATACTGATCACTGCCAGAACAAGGTACTTGATCAACTGGTTGGTGAATGCATTGATAAGTCTTCAACATCCACATTCCGAAAATGGGGTTCGTCCAGTCAGAATCTATGGACCAAAGGTAAAATCTAACCGAGGACCGGCAGTGGCATTCAATGTTTTTGACTGGAAAGGGGAGAAGATTGATCCTGCACTCGTGGAGAAGCTTGCAGACAGAAAGAAAATTTCCTTAAGTCGCGGAGTTTTGCAGCACTTTAGGTTCTCAGACAAGCGTGAAGAGGAGAGGGAGAGGATGCTGGAGACAAGACCAAGTTATGAAGCAGGGACAGCCTTAAGCAATGAGAATGGAGATGAATTTGATCCTGGAATTGCTGTGGTCACAGCTACTGTAAGTCTTTTGACAAACTTCGAAGACATGTACAGGCTCTGGGAATTTGTTTCCAGGTTTCTGGATGCAGACTTTGTGGAAAAAGAAAAATGGAGGTACACAGCTCTTAATCAGCAGATGATTGAAATTTAGTTTAACTTGAATCCTTTCATTTTTATATCCATAGGACCATATGGAAGTTTGAGATTCAGCAATTGTGGGAGATTTAACTATGAATGAGGTCAAAGATTTGACATATACATCTTACTTGAAGTTCTATATGTTGAGTAGTCGCTATACTATATATAATGATTGCCGAATAATCTGTACTAAAGTTCATTAGATGCAGTGAACCACTCTTAATAAGGAGATTATCGAAATTTAAATTTAGGTTAAATTTTTTCATTGATGCGTCCGTAGGATCATATCAAGGTTCCAAGTTCTGGGTTGTAATTGCATTCAACTGCGCTGAATAATGTCGCAAATATGGCCTATGCCCAGTCACTATACTATACATAGTGATTGTCGAATAATCTGCGCTAAAGTTCATTAGATGCAGTGAGCCACTCTTAATAAGGAGATTATCGAAATTTAAATTTAGGTTAAATTTTTTCATTGATGCGTCCGTAGGATCATATCAAGGTTTCAAGTTCTGGGTTGTAGTTGCATTCAACTGCGCCGAATAATGTCGCAAATATGGCCTATGCCCAGTCCTGAACTGCAATTTAAAGCTACCATATAATTAATTGCATTACCCGAGCATTAGGGTTGATGTAATGTCTCTTAGTCAGATGTGCCTCGACTGTGGACTGTGGAGACAATATTTATGCAGCCAGAAACTGAAAGTTTTTTTTTTTTTATTTTTAATTTACTCTTACTAAAATTTGAATTCAAAATTTTTTTTTTTCAAGATAGACTAAGTCGTAACTCATTGATATAATTATAAATTGAAATGCAATATTCACTTTCAATTAAAGATTATATATGTCGCGTCTTGTAAAATTTTTGTTAAAGAAAAATTTTATAGAGAAAATAAATTATTTTTTGTTGTTTAGTTATGATGTTAAAATCTGATGACAAAAATTGTTTGCTGTTTAGTACATATATAAAAAAAGTTATAAATTTATTGAAAATTTATGATGTAATTCCTTTATGTCAAGTTCAACCATTAATATCATTAATAACTAGCAATTCGCCGGACTAAACTGTTTGTTTTTTTATTATTATTATTTCTTTTTTTCTATATTTCAGTTTAAAAAAATTAGGATTTTAGTTTTGACCAAAAAAAAAAAGAAAAAGAAAAAGGATTTGTAATACAACCCAGCCGAAACTCCGCCGCCAACAAATTTCGCCTCCGTCGACATCTCCTTTGAAAACTAACTTCAAGCAGACTTTAGGCTGTAACCACCGATTGTTAGCCCAGGGACGACAGTCAGGAACACCACATTGTTAAACGACATCATCGGCAGCATCGGCAAGTACTCGATCGCCGCGTTGAAGTTGAACAGCACGGCCCCAGCGACTTTCGCCGACGACAAACACTTCCCATCAGCGAGCTTTGAACAGTGCCAAGGCTCCCAGATCAGCACAGTAACGGAAGATGTGGCGCCGGAGGCGATGACTTTAGGCACATATCCACATATATATATATAAGAATCCAGTCCCTTGGAGAAAAAAGACTTCGGCTCATAACGAGCTGCACTTGTTTTACATTAAAAATACATGTTTTTTTCTTTTGACTTTCATTATATTTTTGGTTGACCATAAATTTATCGTATGCTAATGCTTTGTTTGGTATGAAAAAAAAAATAGAAGAGAAAAACAAAGTATAATAATAATAATTATTATTATTATTTCTTCACTTTCTACACTATTCCAAACAACTTTATTTTCTCTCAACTTTTTCTCTCACAAATTACTATTCACATTTTTTTTTTCATTATACTTTCTTTCTCTCACTTTTTTCTACCACTCTAAACAATTTTATTTTCTTTCTATTTCTCATCTTTTCCCTTCCTTTCTTCTTATTTTTTACGCACTCCAAACACACTCTAAATATCAGAAAATGAGGAAAATATTTTATAAAAAAAAGTTTCAGTGAAACGAACACATTCTAAGGGTCAACCCTTAACTAGCTACCAGCCTAGTCGCACGAGGCCAGGCAACACCTTTGACACCAGTCTGGAGCAGAGACTCGACGCCCTCCGGTGGAGAAACGAACTCATGCAGCCCGAGAGGCAAATGTCTAGTGCGTAGGTAGCCAACCAATCGGTCACTTCATTTCCTCGTCTCTTAGATTTTTTTTTTTTTTTTTTTTTTGATCCGATGTCTCTTAGAATTTTGATTGTAGTAAGTTAGAGCTTTAAATTGATGGACCAGCAAGAATAAATAAGAGCGAAAAACCCAGCAAGATTCCAAATGGGCTTAACTATATGGCCTGATTGAACCAATCAAATCAAAAGAAATGGGCTCAGGCATTGAAACTTGTAATGAGCTAGCTCGGATGAGATCGGCTTTAGGAATTGGCCTCAACGATGGTCACAACGACCCATAAATTAAATTTGACGAGCCATCTCGCAGGCTAGCTAAAAAGAAATTAAACTGAACACTCAACAGTCAACAGGTCAATGCAATTCCGATTGGGCCTTCAGATTGAGGCCAGGGAAATTGGGAACACACGAAATTTGATTTCGTTCAAGTCATTCCCACAATCAGAACAAATTCTTTGTAAGCCAGGACTGCAGGGATTGCTCGGATATCTTCCTCTTTAAAAATAGTGATATTTGATGACGTACAATACTTCGCAACGGGGCAAAGCTAGATATGATATATCACATAAAATATGAAGCTCTATACTTATTGGTCTATCAATGACATAACTGAAAATGTCATTAATTATGAAAACCAGGTTGTGAATACGACTTTCATTATTTTTACCAAATAGCCTACAATAAAATTCCATTTGCTGGGGGACTGGAATTCAGATTCCAATTCTTTTGCTTACCCACCTCCTCTTACATGAAGAGCTATCATTTCTACTGCACAGCATAAAAAAATAGTATTATTATTATTATTATTATTATTATTATTATTCTCATATTTACATGAAGCAACTAAATTAATGACTAGTGCAACTTAATAGATCAATTTGGTTTTGGCAATATCTTAACTCCTAAAATTGTAACTAAACGTTTAGATATAATTCATTTAAATTATAAATCATATTCAATTTCAAATTAATTTTAATCAGTTTAGTCGGATTGAACATATCCTACAATCCCGCTTGCATCGCCGCAGTTTTTGCCAACCAATTCTTGAATTAAAAGATTTATCTTTCTCTACTATTTTTGGGGCATTTCTCATTTTATAAATAGAGACAATTGAAATGTGAGGACCACTCGCATTAATTCAAGAAATAGGTCACATATTTGACCTTTCGTACAACCTTCAATTATTAGGAGGTTCATGGCAGAGCATTTCCAAGTCCACCTTATCTGCTGCGCATAAGATGAATGCCATAGCTATATTTTATGTTCAAAAGTCATCACATTTTTTGGGCAAAAAAATAAAAATTAAAAGTTATACCACTGTTGTCAGAACCGAACCGGACCGACTGGTCGGATCGATTGAACCGGGGACCAGCTGGTGGTTCGGGTCGGTTTAGGTAAATTTTGAAGGGTAATTCGGACCGGTCAAAACCGGAAAAAACCGGTCAAGAACCGGTAAAAACTGGTGAAAACCGGACCGGTTGGACCGGTCTAATAAAATTAAAAAGTTTATAAATTACAATTTGATCCCAAATATTATTTAAATTATAATTAAAATATTAACTTTAATTTAAAAATTCAATTTAATCCTAAATCAATTAAAAATTTCAATTTCATCCTTAAAATTACAAAAATTAATATTTAATCACTATTTATAAATATTATTTTTATAATTACTTTTATACACATATATATTATTAAATACCGGTTCAAATACCGGTTCGACCGGTTCAACCGGTTGAACCTTGACCCACTAATATTTTCAGTTCGATGACCGGTCCGGTTCTGACAACCTTGAATTATACTCCAGAATCACTAAAAAAAAAAAAAGTACATTTAATTCTACTAAATATTATAAAAAAAGAGTACATTTAATTCTACTAAATATTATAAGAAAGACTCAAACTCATAACGAATAGACTAATTTACTTTTAAGCCACAACTTCATCATTTAACGCAAATGGAGATTAATTAATGTATTTTATATATAAGAATCCAAACTCTAAGGGTCTGTTTGGAGACGCTGTCAGTTTTTTATTTTTGCTTTTCAATTTCTGTTTTTTGTTTTTGCTGTTTGCTGAATTTTTGTGTTTATTGCTGTCAATTTTTGTTTTTTTTCTATAAGAATAAAAAAATAGGTAGAAAAAGGATAGTGAGAGAAATGGTAAAAAGAGTATAAATATAGAGAGTAAAAATGGGAGAGAGAGAGAGAGAAAAAAAAAGAGGGTAGAGAGAGAATAAGTAGAGAGAGAAAAAGGAGAGAGAAAGAGAAAAGAAAGAGAATGAGTAGAGATAATGACATAAAGAGAAAGGGTTGAGAAAGAATGAGTAAACAGAATAGTAGAGAGAGAAAATGAGAGAGAGAAGGTAGAGAGAGAATGAGTAGAGAAAATGACAAAGAGAGAAAAGAGAGAGAGGGTAGAGAGAGAATGAATAGAGAAAATGACAAAGAGAGAAAAGAGAGAGAGGGTAGAGAAAGAACGAGTAAAGAGAATGATAGAGAGAGAAAAAAAATGTGAGAGAGAGGGCAGAGAGAGAATGAGTAGAGAGAATGGTAAAACAAGAAAAAAGTGAAAGAGTCTGGGTAGAGAGAGAATGAATAGAGAGAGAAAAAGGAGAGAGAGAGAGGGTAGAGAGAGATTGAGTAGAGAGAGAAAATAGAGAGAGAGAGGGTAGAGAGAGAATGGTAGAAATAGAAAAAAGGGAGAGAGGAGAGAGGAGAGAGAGAATGATAGAGATAGAAAAAGGAGAGAGAGAGTAGAGAGAGAATGATTAGAGAGAGAAAATAGAGAGAGAGAATGGTAGAGATAGAAAAAAAGGGAGAGAGGAGAGAGAGAAAATAGAGAGAGAGAGAGGGTAGAGAGAGAATGGTAGAGATAGAAAAAAAAGGGAGAGAGGAGAGAGAGAAAATATAGAGAGACAGAGAGGGTAGAGAGAGAATGGTAGAGATAGAAAAGGGAGAGAGAGGGTAGAGAGAGAATGAGTTAAGAGAGAAAGAGTAGTGAGAGAAAAAATATAGAGGGATAGAGAGAGGATGAGTAAAGAGAGATATGGTAAAAATGGTGGATAGAGAAAGAAAATGTTGTGAGAGAAAGTATAGAAAAAAAAGTGAAAAACAAAATCGGAAAGCTATTTTTATTGTTTTCCCAATTTGATTTTTTTTTTTTAAAAACACTTTTAACTTTTCAACAAAAAACAGAAAACAGAATCAATAACAAACATGTTTCCTGTTTTTTTGTGAAAAATAAACAGAAAACAAAAAATTTAAACCACTCCAAACGGACCCTAAGCAAGCACGAGACATGATCTCTGCATTTATTAACTGTCCTATGCCCGATTAGTAAATAATTCTATTTATTAAATCAATACTTAGTCAATTTAATCATATTGTACTCTTATTTTATGCATATTTTTTTTTGACATTTTTACATCGAATTTATTTACAGTTTCGATTTTTAGTAATACAACAATTTTTCTGCATTAAAAAAAAAAAAAAAAGCAAGCATGTGACAGCACTCGCAGCGGCACTAGTCAGGCACCGGTCGGAGATTGTCTGCAACAATAAAAACAGTACAAGTTGCTGGTTAATCGGCCACGGTCCACGTGCAGGAGCGCTAAAATTACAACTGTCTCTGATCTCCATCACGTGTTCGCCCCAACTAACCCCCTTGGTTGGCGCTTTCTAGAGTCAATTCATAACCACAGTTTTGACGTATCCAACGTTCAAGCTACGCTGGAAAAAGGCCAAGAAAAAAAAAAGAAAAAGAAAAAGGAAAAACCCAATTGTGAAAATTTAATCATTATTTGTTTTAGGGCATTTGGTGCGGATCTAAAAGATCTTACCCGACTTTTTTTTTTAATGATAACTCGGGAATTACAATGGATTTTTATTTTTTTGATCATTTTGATATTTTTTATAACAAAAAAATAAAAATATATTTTTAATTTATATTTTATTAATGTAATTATAAAAAATTAAAAATTTGTTATAATTCAAAAAAAATTTCAGAATTTCTGCTTTTTTTTCTCCTTTATTTTATTTCAACTGTGGCCGTATCTTCTCATTGAAACATAAAACGTACATACATGAGTTTGGACTTCAAACAATCCCTCAAATTTGCATGATTTCAAGTTCGATTTTACGGTTCTTCAAATCATACAAGTTTATTAGGTTATTAAAATGTAGAATGAAGTACCAAGGACCGTTAATCTGAGTGGTAAAATGTAGAATAAAGTACCAAAGACCGTTAATTTGAGTGGTAAGAAATTCGATTTCCCTTAAGTAGAGTCTCATATTCGAGTATTGTTTATACAAAAAACGGCGCTAAAAGAGCTGCTCTCTGCAAGGGATCCAATAGATATTCAAATTAGATTAATCAGAGTTTAATGTAATTTCTGAATACTAAAGTGTAACACTATAATAAAAAATATTCTTAACATGTCAAGCAAATTAGAGGAAATATATATAGACAGATAATTAGATATTAGCTTTATTTCTGTGTCGCTTTGGTCTTACAAGTTTGACCTAATGTCTATAAGTATATGAAGGATAAAAAAGAAATATGACTTCAAGCATGAAAATATGTATTTGGGGCTACACATTAAAAATTGGATGGTTAAACTTCAATAGTTGCTCGAATTTAGCGAATGAATGTACTTTCTCTTTTGTCAATCAAAGAGTTTCATTTCGTGACCAAGTTACAACAGCATAATTTCTTAAGAAACTTTTCATTTTCAATGTGAAGGACATTTTTGTTTCTGATGAAAAAAGGAATCAAAGAAACCAAAAAAAAAAAAAGTTAAAGAATAGTCAACACAAACAATAACTCAAGCGATGACATTACTTCAGCTAGTTTTTCCGATCTTCTTAATTTTTACTGCTCTACTGTGATGCCAAGCAAAGTGTAATTTGAGATATTGAGAGGATTTAGGTATCTCGTATTGGATGTCTCTAAATTATGCTATGGAGCACCTTAGCCAAAATCGCCATCAAATCTGAAATATCATTTTCATGGCGAATCGCAACCTAATTTACAACTTGAAGAAAGCGAACTCGGAATACTTTTGGATTACAATTGATTCAAATAACTAGATGTTATATAAAAGTAGGTTGGCCTTGAATGCTTAGAAAAAATATATATTCTTGAACAAGATGTAATGCAATAATTTGATCACTTACAAAAAAAAAGGCTGCATATAAGGGTTCAACGTCCAATTTGCAAGTAGGGGTGCCTAAGAAGTACAAAGCAAGCAAAAGTAGCTAGAAAAACAATATTACACATGTGCTCCTTCCATAATTTGGACGCTTAAATTAAGGTTTAATGCATGATCTAATCTGGGGTTGAGTACGCTACCTTACATTTTTATTTTTTACAAACTTTATTGAATAGAAATTTGGTTTGGTCTAGAAGCCCCAAAAGCCTTTCTTTTTTTGTCTACTAGAGGGGAGTTTTTAATTGACTTGCTCTGCCCTAGAAGCTCGGATTCCTATGTTTTGTTTCTTGCAAAGCAAATTACGTGAGCGAGTGATCAGGCAGTGGAAACTGGAAAATCAATACAAATTACCAGCTGATTGATGAAGCAGTTGTCCTTACGAGGTCAAACAAATGCACATGGTGGGAGCGACACAAGTGGGCATGAAAGCAAGACACTTCGAAGGGGATGAAACATATTTTTTCTTGTCTGAATTTTTTTTTGTTTAAAAAATAAGAAAGTATAGGTAGTTTATATTGCAATTTGTGTTAAATGAGCATAAAATAATCACAATCAACTAAGCAGTAAATCATGATTTAGTCTCATTATTTGATTTTAATAAAATTTGAATTCATGATCTTTCACACTAATTTGAATCCACTTGACAGTAATTGTCTGAATTATTATTAATAAACAACAAAAGCACCAGATGATGAGCATTAAAAGGTTTAAAATTATTGTGAGGATTTATCAGTTGTCTAGTAGAGCTTCTACACTCTTAATAGTTTTTATTATAACCATAGTTTAAATTTTGACATCCATTCCTGCAAGAAAACTAAATGTGGGGGTGGGAGTACGGTTGGGTGGGCACTTATACATAAATGTATTATAAAAATTCCATTAAATGATGTTGTTATTAATCCAACTTTTACAATATTCAAATGTCGTTTTGCCCCAAACCGCCTCTAGTTTCCCAGGAATTACTAAAACTTCAACGTTGTTGGATAATCAATGAAACTCAGAAAAAGATATATTTTCTTGCCCGAATTATACTCTATTAGATTGGGTGAAATTTGGAAATTAATAGTAGGAAGTGAAACATAATTACATAAAAATGGGTAACAAAATTATATCTTTTGATTGAATGGCAGATCAGAAGGTGCAAAGTCCATGTGATGCTTACACGCCATGGCAACCTTCACAAAAAAATTAAAACATAAACGGTAGTGACAGATGGATGAAGCGGGGGCAGAAGGAGGTGGTGAAGTTATTTTTCTTTTGTACTTATTGCGTTTGTTACAAATTAATTTTAATGATAAATTTTATAAATACTTAATTTTTTTAACTTATAATATATAATAACACTAAAATTAATAAACAATAGAGTGTTAAAAATAAATCAAAAAAAAATATAATTCTATCTTTCTTTCCGTCAACCATTTTCTCCGTCTATATCAAAATCCTTAAAAATAATGGATGGTGGATGATTGCAAACCGGAGAATAAACGGAAATTGTGCGCACAAATTTGAAGCATCATGTGGGACCCGGCCACTTGTCAAAAACCCATAAAATAAAAGGAAAGAAAAGCTCGGAGGGCCCAACTGCCAACTGTCAAATATTGAGACCTTCTGGAGAGTAGATTTGAACTTTTTTTTTTTTTTCATTTTTTTTAATTTTTTTAAATCTAAACTAATTAGTTGAAAAGAATAGATACAATTAGAGAAATTGAGAATTCAAACTTTCAATCTTACACTTATTGGTATGCTGTTAATACTGTTTAATTTAGAAACTCACGGCAACCAGATTTGAATTCTATTGTCATGTAGTTATACGCACTAAAAAAATATAATTAATTAATAATTTAATAAGATTATATTGAGAAAAGATAAAAAATATTTATAAATTTAAATTTAAAATGATATAAGTGTTATTTTAAAATTTAAAAATATAAATGTTATATGATATATGTTAAAAAAAAATTTTCTTTGTTTTTTTAAATAAATGCCATTATATTAAATCAACAAGCAATTACATTTTGTTACCATGTATGTCTTCGTAGTGCGTCGAATTTGTATGTGCCTTAAACTGTTTTGTACTTTCTAAGTACTTAAACAAATTTATAAATTTTTTTTTTTTTTTATGAATCTGCATTTGTTTCTCTTTGTTTGAACCACATCTGCATTTGTTTCAGGTAAGTAAACTTGTGTTTATATAATACTTCGGTTCTAATTAATAACCAAAAAAAGTATATTATATGACAGTGAGTTATGGTTGAATGGGTACTGGGTAGTTTTCAAAACTATACGTTATCGAATTCGATTCACATTCATAGCTAATTAAAAGAAATGTATTATATCTACAGGGTAAATTGCTAACAAGGTTATTACAAATTTGTAAATGAAGCTCACATAGATCAGAGAACAAAAAAAGAAAGAAAATATCTAATGAAGACGTAAAAGGAAAAGTAAATTACCAGTCAACTAAAGCTTAGAATTGCCAGACAAATTAAAAACGAAAGCAATTTGTCGACACCAGGCACATCTTTTAGTATATTCATTATACACAATTAATACACTAATTATTTCATTAATAAAAATAGTATGCGACATGATATATATATATATATATAATATAATATAAAATATAACTTTTTTTTATTAGAATTAAAAAAACACACGTAAAGCACATGACCTTAGATAATAATATGTTTTTATATAGTTTTTATATAGTCGTTTCTAATTAAGAAAGGTTAAGTAATGTTAATTCTATATTCCAACTTAATCCAAATTTTTTCAGTCTTGGTGCAAACACAAAAAATTATTTGGATCCGAAGTATCAACAATTCAGGATTCTTATTTTAATTATTTGAATTATCACATGACCTTTATGATGAAGAACATAATATACTTCATTCAGGTATTATGTTTCCTTGACCATAAAAGAAACTTTTCCATATTATATACTTTATAAAGTTCATATGACAGAACAATAAATCAAACTGTGATTTGTTAATATCACAAAAAAGAGGGGGGGGGGGGGGTTACTGCTGTAACAGAAACTATATATTTGTACGAACCTAATAATTTATTAATATTTATCGTGATAGACTGATAGTGATATTTTGGATACAAATACATTATATTCATAATTAGTATTTTATAATGTATGACTAATATTTTATATTATATAGAAAAAGTAACAGAGTAGATGTTATAAAACACAGTAAATATTTCTATAATTTTAAAAATTTTTAAATATTATTCAAATTACAGTGAAAAATAAATAAATCCACTAAAATTTTAAAAACAAAATGACTCAAACATTCAAAATAATTCGAATACGAAATGATTGTAAGTCAATTAATTTTAAACACGAATAATCCAATGTAAATAATTTAAAACTCAAATAACAGGAACACAAAACTGGAGAAGTCTCCAAATTAAAATATATCTAAATTTCGATGTATTTTAATTGTGGAAAATTAAAATTTTGACCTTAACACAATTAAAATTTAGTGTGCTTAAAATTCATCCACTTTAAAATCCAATAAATTAAAAATCTAATAACTCGAGATCCAAAATAACTTGGATTAATTTAATCCGACCCGTTTACCAACTCGGCTAAGATCACGTGTAAGAAAGGTTACCCATAGGATCTGTCACCATTTAAACCGCCAAAGGGAAAACGGGAGTTACTTGCCAAGTTTATTACATCTTTCGTTTTATTGTTTGCTTTGGTACATCCTTAAACGAAACTAATAAGTTGATTACAACATCTGATTTAAAGTTTAGCATACATATAACATATTCTAAAGTCGAAAAAAAAATAAAAAATTTTTTTAGTCTCTGTCTAATACTCAATTTAATAGACTGAAAAAAAAATTTTAAATAACTTAATTTTAATAAAAATACGTGAACAAGTAATTATATAAATTATTGAATAGTTAAATTAAAAAAAAATATTTACGTGATTTTTTAAAGTTAAGTCACATGGTAAGACTAAAAAAAATTCGAAGCAAAACTACGTAGATATAATTAGTATGATACGTAATTAATATAGCGATATCGAATAATTTATCTATTTTTTTTAAATTAATATATTTTTTATAATTAAATAAACTAAATTATGGTGTGCTAGCAGTTGCGTAGCAAAGAAACTATTTCACAAAAATTCTTTGCAAAATCCAAATCTTGAAAACATTTACTATAGAGATATGTGTGTGTGTTTTTTTTTTTTTAAATTATTTTTCTTTTCTTGTAATAAAATTAAAAAGTTATTAATTTTTTCTCTATATAAACCAAACAAACGTTTCATCCATGCGAGCCTTTCCCATCCTTCTGTCTCCGCCAATTTTCAGGCACCTTCTTCCCCGGCAGCGTCCTTTATTTTCTCTCAAAACAAACAGCTCCATAGCTTTACTCTTCTTTTCTCCATAGAAGAAGCAAAGAAAAAAGAAGAAACAAATTCTTGGGGTTCTTTTATTTTTTTCTATTTTTAAGTCAAAGAAAAGGACAAGAGAAGAAGAAACTGAAAGAAAATGGCAGCAAAGAATGTGGGTATTTTAGCCATGGACATCTACTTCCCTCCTACCTGTGTTCAACAGGTGATTTGGTTTGATCCCTTTTTATCTCTCTCTCCATCCTTGTTTTTTTATTTTTAATTTTTTGGTTTGTTAGATGACTGGCTTTCTGTTTGTTTCTCGAGAAAATTAGAGGAGATGGATTGGAAGTGGTGTTTTTGATTCATTCGTACTTGGTTTGTCTCTTTGAAATTGAAAAAAAAAAAAAAAAGAAACAAGGGGTTGAGCAGAATTAAGCTTTTAATTATGTTGGTATGATTGGGATTTTTGTTTTCAGATTTTTTATCAATGAGGGTAATGGAATTGCATGTGCAATTCGAAATCTTGGATTATTATTATTATTATTATTATTATTATTATTATTATTATTATTGTCGTTATTATTATTTTTCCGTTACTTTTTTCATTTTTCTTTGTGTTTCTTGGAATCCCTATTTTTTAAATCTGGATTTTTTAAATCTCATTTTTGTTCTTTGCTATTTGTTAAAGATTCAAAATTTTCAGCCCCCAGAAAGTATTTCCTGGGTGGATTCTAGATTTTCTAGTTATGTCTAATGACCCATCAAAGATTTAACATCTGCATCTGTTAAAAAAAAAAAAAAATCATTTTTGTTAATCTGTGATTTTTCTTTTAAACTTGAAATAGGAAGCACTGGAGACTCATGATGGTGCCAGTAAAGGGAAGTACACCATTGGACTTGGACAAGATTGCATGGCATTTTGCACTGAAGTGGAAGATGTCATTTCAATGAGGTTGGTGGTTCAACTTCAAATATCTGCCTCCTTTAATAATGTTTGGTGGGTATCTGTTTTAGGTAATGGTGGCAATGGCTAACTATTTTTCTGGTTTTTCTTTGGAGGTTTTTAGTCTGACTGTTGTTACAACACTCCTTGAGAAGTATAACATTGACCCAAAGCAAATTGGTCGGCTTGAAGTTGGCAGTGAGACTGTGATTGACAAGAGCAAATCTATTAAAACCTTCTTGATGCAAATCTTTGAGGTACTTTTTATTTTGTTCTTTGTTATTCCCTTGCTTATACAATTTAGCTTTTATTATCTTCTAGTTCTGGATATATGGGTCTGTGAATCACTTTCTGGCATTTTGATATGATACAGGATTTTAACATGATTTATCATAGAGCAAAATTGATGTTAAATGGTTAAGTGTCTCGCTGATTTGTGGCTAAACTCAGATATTTATGGGTGCTTGAACCGTGGCTTCCCGTTGCTGAGCTCATTTTCCCCTTTGTGTTATTTGGTGAAAAATGGAATCTTCTGTTCTTGTGAGATCGTTTCTGGATTCGTTAAAACAGCTGTGCTAGTGATGCATTCCTTATAGCAATCGATTGTTTTAGATCTTATGATCAGCTTTGCATCATATAGCTGTCATGCATTGACTGCCATTTCTCTTGCAAAATGAGCAGAAATGTGGTAACACTGACATTGAAGGTGTTGACTCAACTAATGCGTGCTATGGGGGAACAGCAGCTTTGTTCAACTGCGTCAATTGGGTTGAAAGTAGTTCATGGGATGGACGTTATGGGCTTGTTGTATGCACTGATAGTGCGGTAAGATCATACCTTGTGGATTGCAAACTTGATTAAACTGACTAGTTGCATGACATTTGAATTTTGTGATGCATTTGCTTCTCCAATGTACTAGGTTGAAAATCTTGCAGGCATAGAATGATGCTTATATTCAGATGCCAACCTGGTGTTTCTGCATGTATTTATGAGATATCTTGTTTGTTTATCAGGTCTATGCTGAAGGACCAGCTCGTCCAACCGGAGGAGCTGCAGCCATTGCTATGTTAATAGGTCCCGATGCACCAATTGCTTTTGAAAGCAAATTTAGAGGGAGCCATATGTCACATGCCTATGATTTTTATAAGCCCAACCTCGCTAGTGAATATCCAGTAATTGCTCCTCCCCCCTGCATTTAATCCAAACTACACACATAAGTTATCAGCCTTGCCAGTGACTGTTGTAGGTAGCATGATCTCTTGTTAGATTATCTTACCTTGATTTTGCAAATGATATTGTAGGTTGTGGATGGCAAGCTATCACAAACATGTTATCTCATGGCTGTTGATGTTTGTTACAAACATTTCTGTGCAAAGTGAGACCATATTTACTGAATTTATTTTATTATGTGCTTTTAAATTTTTATGGTGGTGTTTGATTCTCTTATTTGATTATCTTCTTTCATCTAGGTATGAGAAATCAACAGGCAAACAATTCTCACTTACTGACTCTGACTATTTTGTCTTTCATTCTCCGTATAACAAGGTAGATTATTTATGCAAATTTTCTCTCTTTTTAGTTCTTCAATGAAGTTTTGAGATATTTGGATTGACATCTATTTGTTATTACTTTTAACTCTGGAATATTTGCTGCAGCTTGTACAGAAAAGCTTTGCTCGTTTGGTGTTCAATGACTTTGTGAGGAATGCGAGGTCCTTGTCTTCCTTTCATCACTTGAGCAATTAATTTTGGGGTTTAATAGGTTATATTACTCTTGTATGTGTATTAAGTCATTAAATTTATTTATCGCAGCTCCATTGATGAGACTGCTAAGGAAAAGTTGGCGCCATTTTCAAATATATCTATTGATGAAAGCTACCAAAGCCGGGATCTTGAAAAGGTTAATTTACAGTCCTGTTTGATAGATAAAACAAACTCTTTGCTTTAATTTTCCCAAAAGACTGCTGAGGGACCAGGTCTGATGGCTGGGAGGATGGCTTTTCTGGGGAGATATTCCTGCTGCTTTCAAATCTACATTATTGTTCTATACTTCTATCTTGATCAGTTTGACTGAATTTGCTAATGATGCATAATTCTGAATAAATCCTGAGAATGGGATAGTAAAAATGCTCAAAGATTTTCATGAAAATAATAAATTAAGTTTTTGAGATTGGACCAGTCAATTTCAGTGCTGACCCACCGTCATGCTATTACCAGGTATCCCAACAAGTTGCCAAGCCACTTTATGATGAGAAGGTGCAACCTACTACTTTGTTACCAAAGCAAGTTGGCAACATGTATACTGCATCTCTCTATGCAGCATTTGCCTCCCTCATTCACAACAGACATAGTGATTTGGTAATTACTTTCACTTTTTTTTTTCTCTTTGGTTTTTATTTGGTATCTCAGATGTGGGAGGTCAACTGCCAATACATTAAGATTACTATAAAATAGCTTGGCTTCTGTGTGATGGATGATACTAATTCTATAGATTTTCTAATAACTTGCAGGCAGGAAAGCGGATCGTATTGTTCTCCTATGGCAGTGGCTTGACAGCCACAATGTTCTCAGTGAAACTAAATGAAGGCCAACATCCCTTTAGCTTGTCAAATATCACATCTGCGATGAATGTTGCCCGGAAGCTGAAGTTAAGGCATGAGGTAATTACGACTTTGAGTCTTCAGTAGTTCACATCAGTTTCTCTGTAGAAAGGTGCATTAGGTTGACAGCATGTTCCTATGTGCTGGATGGTGCACCTTATGTGAATGATGACCATCATTAAGCCCTAAATATTGTTTTAAATTCTGGAATGCTAATGTGATTTCATTTGAAATCTCAACCAAGAGCCTCGTCAATCCTGGAACTTTATCTTTGTTCGGTGTTTTTCCTGTCCAGTTTGTTGTGAGTGTTTTTTTGGTTATTTTGTATGATTCCTGATGGGGATTAACTTGCAATGGGCAAAATAGTATGTCAACTGTAAGCAGATAATTTCTTATGGACCAATTCAGTAAGAAGAGTCTATTATCATTCACTCTCTAGAAATGAAGAATATTTCCTGGACGTTTTTGGCTGGAAAACATGTAACATCAAACTTCCGTCTCTCTTGCAGTATTCCCCAGAGAAGTTTGTTGAAACCATGAAGCTAATGGAGCACAGGTATGGCGCTAAGGACTTTTTGACCAGCAAGGATTGTAGCCTGTTGGCTCCAGGAACATATTATCTTACTGAAGTCGACTCCATGTACCGAAGATTCTATGCCCAGAAACTCGTTGACAACACCTCTGCAAATGGTTCAGTTGCCAATGGCCATTGATGGACCATGGAGTGATTTAGATCTTGTGGTATTAGATGTTGTTAGTTCCATGTTGAATATCCATGTTTCTCTTAATTCTTTAGCCTAATGCTGAAGTAGTTTGTCAAGCAGCAAGCCTTCCGAGTTCCGACCGCAATATTTGGATTTTCCTTAATCAACTTGTATTAGGATTCAATATTTCCACATTAAACAGCTTTCTTAAATCCCTCGTCCATATTAAGGAGAAAAGATTATGTAAATTGAGGGGTTTTAGAAAGCAAGAAGAGAATGCTGAACTTGTTTTATTTTTATGTTATTGGCTTGCTGAGTTACCCTTTGTATGGATTTCTTTGCCGGGTCATGTACAATGAAAGGAGTACAGAAGACTCTGGCCAATGAGATTGTCACCAATTTGAGTATTTTGCACAACTTCTATGATTTCTTTTGCTTGGCTTTTTTAGGAGTGACGTGTAAGTAAATTCCAAACCATTGACTCATAAAGGATATTGATGATTAAAATACTTTTCTACTCCACACATTCTTTGTTAGGGATATATATTTATTTAGTCTTAAACTTTTAGATTTTTTTTTTCATTTAAATTTTAAATTTTTTTAAAATTTTATTTCAGTTTTAAATTTTTTAATTTTACTCTAAATCAGTCCTTTCGTTAGTCAAATCGTTTAAAATTACTATTGACTAACGGAAATTTTTTTAAAAATATAAAATATGTCATTTAAATTTTTTTTTGTTATTAAATGTTTGTATTTTACTCTCAAATAGTAACATATAAGTTGAGATTTTAGATTTTTTTATTTTTTTATATTTTTTTTAAGATTACATAACGTATTTCTGTTAAATAGTGAATTAAAATAGTGTATTTTACCTTTTTAAAAATTTTTTTGTTAGTCAACAGTAATTTTTAACGGTTTAATTAACGGAAAGACTGTTTTTGAGTAAAATCAAAAAGTTGATAACTGAAATAAAATTTAAAAAAAATTTAAGATTTAAATAAAAAAACCTAAAAATTTAAAATTAAATAAATGTATATCCCTCCCTTGTTATATTATAGCTGGTGAGACTAGCTGTGGGGCCCTTGCGGCAAGCAGCAGGGTGGGAGTTCAGGTCGCTGCCTCTCCATCTCTCCTTCCTGGACTTCCCTGTCCTCCTAAAGATTATATATAGGGTATCAATAAATATTTTGAATTTGAGTGTTTCAGGTAGTGTTTCGATTAAAATTAAAATTGATAATTTTAAAATAAGACTGATAATTTTTAAAAGTATAAAAATAATAGATATTTTAAAAATATTAATTTTAATTTTAATTGGTATACTAAAATTTCAAATACCAACAACATTTTCTCTTATATATATAGTTGGTGAACAAAAGGTGCTCCATTTCCATGGGATAGATGCATCTGTGTGAATGCATTTTGTCTGGAATTGTGACAGTTTAGACAGCAAAGTAAGGCTTGAGGCTAAAGTAGATTTTGTGTGTGTGTGTGTGTGTGTATTATCTTGTTAACTTGTTTAGGCCTCTGATGTAAATATAACAAATTTAAAAGTCTAGAAAGTGGCAAAACTTGCACTCTCCGTCTCTCTTACGTTCCATTCTTTTAATTAAAAGCTTAAAGAATTATGAATAGTTTTGTCAATATTTAAGATTAAAAATTCGGCCACAAGCTCATTATGAACTTTCAGCTTACTACATTTTGTCGATTTGAACTGCGTTTGGGCTAATGACCAAATTCAACCTAAACTATTGATAGTTATACATGAGACCCTTATTTAATTTGTCATAGTTCTATTGGATTGTTCTAAGTTCCCACTTTTGGATTGTTCTAAGTTCTCACACGTCGATTTCAACCAACTTTCTTAGATCTTTTCAATAGGATACCTCTTTCGCTTTTGCGGAGCCACAAAAAGGGCTACAAAAACATAGAGAAATACTAAAGTTTAAATTTGCTTCTACTTGGGCCTATCTAATGGTTGACACTTGTCTTCCTTCCTACTCATACCTTTTTTTTCTCGTTCTCTCATCAAAATTGCACGACCAATTCCATGACAGGGCTGTGTTAGGTTGACGTTTTTGCATTGCATGGGACACATAAAAACGTGTGAGACAGGCTTTTGGGCATAGAAACAAACAAGAGACTGTTTTGCCAGTTAAGGTATTTCATCCCTGGGAATTTGGAAGCCATGGCCTCAGATAAAGATTGACTGCTAGAAATTATGGAAACGAACAGATTTAGTGGAAACGAGCAGATATATGGAAAACTCAATAAAACTAAATAACATTAGTTCATGTCAAACTCTAAGAATTTCACATTCTCTTAAAGAATTTGAATCTCAACCAACAAGATAAACAGGATCATCTACTCATTCAATTAAGACTAATTATTTGAGCTGGTTTTTGGGTAAAAATAGCCCATAAACAACACAAACTTTGTTGGGATCAATTTCCCAACAAACTTCATGTATGATATGTCCCTGCACAGAATAATAAAGTGCAAGCAATAACAAATCTTAATGACATTCACAATTTCTCCATCATCTTGAGGGTTTTTCCTTTCTTATAAGTGATGATGTATGGACCACCAGAGCAAGGTGGCATCAACTAGTGAAAATCCATTTGGTTAAATCACAATGAGCAACCACCACTCGCAGTATTTAATTGGCAAGATGGGCTCAAATTTCGATCAAAGATCATAACTTTAAATCTTACTGGAGTTTAGTAATAAAGATAAATTTATATAAATTCTGTTAAATTTTGAAAATAATAATAATACTTACCAATTCTTAAAATTTACTTACTTATAAATTTAATATTGATAACCCTATTTATTTGAGGAGTGGTGAACGCTGACTTTGAGCACCTACAGTTAACACATTTTTATCCCAAAAGATAAAAACAAAGAGCATAGGAACTTTTCTGCCAGGCTTCCAGCCCTAGTTTTTATCACTCTTTTTTTTTTTTTTGCCTTAATTTTTCTATCGACGCCACTTGCACTCTCTAAACCAATAGGTTAAAGAGAGAGTGGTGGAGACCACCTGTCCCTTCTCATGTGGACCACCCCCCTCAAGTAAGGTCACAAAGTAGGACCCAACACGTGTCAATTCAATGGCACACAACTGCCATGATCTTATCCCGACCGCTTGTTTCTCCCCCACCAAAAACCCAAATAAAATGGCCCCCAAGTCCATTATTGACCATTGCCCCATCGTTCCCAGTCCCCATTCCCCTTTGCCTTTCTTATTTTCTCGGGAAACAAACACCCCCCAAATCTCTTCCTCCCTATTTCTAGCTTCTAATACCATCTGGGTGTCTTTTATTTCTCAAAATGGCGTCATTTGAAGAGCGTGACATTGACAGAGATGACGAAGCTGGCGCCTCCGATATTAGCACTAGCGCCGGCGACCCAGAAGAGGATGATAATAATAATATTAGCATTGGGGTGTCGAAGATTTCAACAATTGATGAAACGGAGGCGTTTCAGGTTATCCCCATGAAGGAAGAGCCCGTGGACTCCGACCCGCCGTCCGACACCGACCAGAAGGGCGGCCATCCGGCAATTGGGATGGCGATGCAGATGGCAAGGTCAGTCCCTATGCCCATGCCGGTCACTGCAGCTCGACGTTCGTCCACCAAGGACCGCCACACCAAAGTCGAGGGACGTGGCCGTAGGATCCGAATACCCGCCACATGCGCCGCACGGATCTTTCAATTGACCCGAGAACTCGGCCACAAGTCTGACGGCGAGACAGTGAGATGGCTGCTGGAGCACGCCGAGCGAGCCATCATCGAAGCCACCGGCACGGGAACCGTTCCTGCTATAGCCGTCTCCGTTGGTGGGACCCTCAAAATCCCCACAACGACGACGTTAAACAACAATTCAATGACCGAAACGATGGCGATGAAAAAACGGAAACGCCCAGCGAACTCGGAGTTCTGCGACATAAGCGAAGCAGCGGTTTCCTTTTCTTCACAAAGCTCCGGCCTGGCACCGTTGACGCCCACAACCCCAATTGCCGCCGCGGCGACCCCACAAGGATTAG
Organism: Carallia pectinifolia; assembly: GCA_037832335.1. Taxonomy (NCBI): domain Eukaryota; kingdom Viridiplantae; phylum Streptophyta; class Magnoliopsida; order Malpighiales; family Rhizophoraceae; genus Carallia; species Carallia pectinifolia. The sequence goes on along the minus strand of CM075449.1, from coordinate 33,694,485 downwards.
TGCCCGTATTCGCCGTGGGCAACGCCGCCGGGATGATGGTACCAGCAAATGCGTTTTGGATGATTCCCCAACCAGCCGCCGCCGCCGCTGCGGCGGGGCCGTCGTCAAACCAGCAGCCGCAAATATGGGCCTTGTCGCCATCAACAATAACTCCCGTCTTCAACGTTGCTGCTGCTGCTGCTGAGGCGAGACCCATAGCGTCGTTCGTGGCCGCAACGACAAACGGCAACAGCGGCAATATTCCCAGTGGAGTGGAGTTGAGGGCAGCGGCGGCGTCTCCAGCGGTGGTTACTAGCACTTTCGTCGGGCCCAAGGTGGCCAAGAAGTCGACCATGGCCCCAAGCGTAAGCTCTACTACTAAGACCACCGGGAGCGGCGGCGGCGGCGGGAAGGCTCAGATGCTGAGGGACTTCTCGCTGGAAATTTACGATAAGCAAGAATTGCAGTTCATGGGCCGAACCGGCAATCATCTACCGGCTCAAGGTTCGAAGTCATGAAGAGAAAGAGAAGCAAAAGATTGTTATTTCTTTTGATTAATAATTAACCAATTAATTGGGGCACAAATCAAGGGTTTTAGGATAATTTTCAAGTCTTTAGGGTTTTTCCTGTTTGTGATAATTGTGTTTTTTTTTTTTAATTGTTTTTAGCTTAGCCTTAGTAAAGCCTTTCTTTTTCAGTAGAAAGGCTTAGAATGTTACATTATTGTCCTCTTCTAAGTTAATATTTTTGCTTGGCTTAATCAAAATATCATTCCAATAAAAAGGGAGCTCAATGGAGCTGAAGTAATATGGAAGAAAAGTTGGTTATTAATTGAAGTCATAGAAAAATAACAATATCATATATATATATATATATATATACATGTTTTTTTAACACAAAAAAAAATATGTATTACAAATATAATGATTATTAGACATGCGGACATATATTGTAAGTTATTTGTTGACATCGTAATTCAACATCTTTTGTAAAAAGAGCGTACAATCAAAATACTTCTTATTGTCTTTCGACCTCTCTTGTATAGGGAATTAATCATGCAAGTACTGTTAAATTCGAATAAATTTTTCTTATCTATGCATTCAAATTTAACGATTTTGAAACTGGATATTATACATTTAATGTAACATGCCCTTTTATTTAGGGACCCGACAGTAAAAGAATTGGAACATAAATTAATATGGAGGAAAAAAATAACGAATCATAAATCAAACTATCACTTAATAAAAGATATTATAGGTATATTAAAGGGCCTCAATTCCTGGCCATGATATTGTTACCAAAATGAGTATTTTGTAGTGATTATACAATTCTATAAGAAGAAAGAAAGCAAATGGGCATGTTCGGCACAAGAAGTACTCCAGCCACTCACATTAGGGTACCTTTTCTGGCACTACATGTTAATTAAATGCTCGGAAGTCTTTTGATCTGTTATCATGGAAGTTCTTCCATTCAAATTGCTAGGTACATGCCAATTTTTTTTTTTTTCATTCCTCAAATTTGTTTTCGGTAAAGGTTTTTTTTTTTCCTTTTTTTTTTTCAGCACAATCAATACTATAGAAATTCAATTAGAGAAGTCAACATTATTACCAAAATTTGAAATCAATTATAATGCAGTGACAGTTTTTCTTTAACGTCGATAATCTTAAACTCGAATCTCAAATAGAATCACGGGTGAAAGACTCCATTTTTACTGGTAACTAAACCAAGAAGAGACTATATTTCTTACGTGCCGTGTATTGGTATTGATCCTGTGGATTTTGCTATACTGTATTGGAACCTTAATAAACATGTCCAAATTAATAATTATTCAAATTGAATAATTTTTTTTACCAAATAAAAAATTGGTCGTGAGTATATTAATTATAAGATTTGTGGGTTGGGCTTAAAGTCACATTTCATTTATCTGTCTCATTTAATCTGATTCATAAAAAATGACTCATCACCTAAATACTATTTAGTTTGAGTGAGTCTCTTTTAAACCGACCAAATAATATTAACAAATTTAAAATCAAGAACATGCAGAACTCGATCAAATAAACCAAATTCAGTGATTATTGTTATGAAGCATTGTCCATATTATTCAAATTCAAATCAATAATAAAAAAAATATATTTAATTACTATCAAACTATTTCAATACTTAAATTTGGTAATTATTCAAATATAAAGTCCCGTACAAATTGCAATACAGAACTGAGAAATCCACGTCGAGCCGATTTGCCGAAGTGTTGACCGTGCACACGTGCGTAAATTTTCCCACGTGTGATTTGGTAGGGGTCGTTGAAATGCTGGCGGACAGGCAGTGGTGGTGGTGGTGAAGTCCGGTCCCACCTCAAAAATGGTGGGTCAACGAAGGAAACTTCCGTACTTGCTCAGGACTTGTAATTTCACGCTCCTAGTTGTAGCGCGTGTGGAACCTTCTTCTCGATTTTGGTTTATTTTGGCATTTTCTTTCTTCGTTGTCTGGCGCATATGAGCGTGGACATGACCATTAAACATGCATGAAAAATGGGATCCATGAAATGTGGGGGTCCACAATTGAAGCTGTCAAGGTAGGGAGGTGGGGGCCATTAGGCAAATAAGAGGAATGCTATGCTCAGTGGGGCCCTACCGTGTCTCCTGTGGCCCCCACCGCGTCCCCTCCATCGCTGTGTCTCCTTTGTAGACGGCCCACTTAAAATTTCTTTTAACTTTACGGGCAGTTACAAAATTATAATAAAATAATATTTAATTAAATTTATAAAAAAATAAATAAATTATTTATATTGTTATTTATTATTTTTTTATTTATTAAAAAATTAATTGAGATATAAATTATAAAAATAAAATAATTCTTTCTATTATAAGTCTCACTCCCCTGTCCTAAAACTAAAACATCAGAAATTTTAATCAGAACTTGGAGTGCTTTCTGCGTGACTGAGCCAGACTGTTATTGTTATTGAAGCTTGGTGCTCTAATGATATTTGTGGGCCAATTTTGTAGGCCCTCGCTTTCTTTGTCCCGCCGTAGATGGACTTTGAAGTGGCAGGCATACAAAAGGTGGATCCCACCTATTTTTTTTGCTTTGCATAATGGGCACCTTCTACCATGGACGGCCAGAGATTTGTTTTGGTGGTCCACGGTTCCTTCCGCAATTTTAGACACTTGCGGCCACCCCATCTCATGGGACCACCTTTTCGTCAAGGGGCTGGGCTTTTTAATCCTAACCGTTGGTTAACGTAAACGAAAGAGTTCGACCAAAAAAAAAACGTAAACGAAAGAGTTAAATGCTTCCGTAGGTGACGCACTACAAGGTATGGATGTTGTTTATAAATTTTAATGGAATTCCACAAACATTATTGAGTTTGAGAAATCTTGAGAGCTAAAAGTCTTCGAAATCATTTTTTCTGAGCAATAATTATATCTTGAAAAGAAAAATTCTAGTTAATTTAATATGACTAATTTGCATCTAATTAGACCAAAATTTATGAAAAAAAAAAAACCTTGTACTCAAAGATTTTCATAAAGTAAAAATCTTCTCCCTAAAACTCTCTCTCTTGCCTCTCTCGGAGTCGCCCCCACCTTTCTAGGCCGGTGGTGGCGGAGTCCCCAAGCCTGCTCCTTTGTCTTTCTTCTCCTCTTTTCTGTTTTCTCTTTCTTCCCTCCTTCCAGCCCACATTGTTTCCTCATCAATTCTTCCCCTACTACTACTTTAAGGGGGTTTTTTTGGTTCGCTTCTGGTTAGATCTAGCCTCAACAACGTCACTTACGGTCCCTTGGACCCCCAATCTAGGTCCCCAGCGGTTAGCCTCCATTTCCGCAGTCTCAGTCGCCGAAGCTGCTGTCCCCACTGCCGGAGCTGCCGTCTTTGCCAAAGAACAAGTCACCGCTGCCGTTGTAAAGGTTGGCAGGGAAACTGACTCCGTCACAAATCCCACAGCCAGCGTTGTCGTACTAGTCGCCAGCCAGACTGCAGGAGTCGAATTGTTGATGCAAAGATCGTCGCCGCCGGTACCGCCTCTTAGGCCACTGCTCCTGCTATCGCTGCTGCCCCCACAACCCAAGCTTTCCCTGTCGTCGATCACGCCTCCATCGAAGCTAGCCATGCCATCGCTGGCACCCCCACTGCCGTCACCATTACTGCTGAAGGGAATAGTTTCTACTTTTGTATTTTGGAATGGGTGATCTATGGTGCCTACGTACACATCTATGTTAGTAGTTTAATTTGTTTAGAAATTATTGCTGGATGTATCTAGACAATTTTCGTAATAGGTTCGCTAGAATGCGGTATTTGTTGGCTTGTGTAGCTTAATCCAATTAATGTAGACTTAGCTAAAATCTCGATTTTGGGTAGGTTTAAATTTAGTTCGGTAAGTACTCTTTTAGAAGAGTTTTGTCAAAACGAATGTTATACACCATTAATAAATGGTCATTGTGACCTTGGTAATTGTTAGGCTATCATTGCCATCTCTATTCTTGCCTCATACAGATTTTCTCGGGACTTTCGTGGCGGACGAATTTATTTAATTAATACAACGATTTTTTTTTCAGTAAAAAACAAAAAAAAAAAAAACAAAATCTAATTTTTAGGATTCATGAAGTACATACATGTATGTATTTTTCTACAAGTATTCCTCTTTTTATGATCATCAACATTAGATGTCCATTTTAATAATTACTTTTAACTTATTATCGGTTTAATGATTCTAGTGCCATTGGTTGCGCGTTTATCGCTAGTGAATACATGATCACAAGCGTTAAATACATATTATCACATCACCAATGTTGTTCCTGTCTCTGTAATATTTCTCTAATCGATATAATGCATGAACTTTGTTATATCAGAACTACGGGAAGAAGTGTATAAACAGAATAAAAATAGTTTTTCTTTTTTTTTTAGAACACGGATGAAAGTAAATTTGGGGTGGTCATTTCCATTATATTGAATCACAATACTATACACAAGAATTTTTGTTTTTCCATATTTCCAATCCAGATATTGTCTATAATTCAATAATGATATAGTAAAAATGAGAGATTTGTCGGTGACCCTGTCACATTACATGAGGTCCAAAAGCGAGTCTCACCGTGTAATGTAAGGGAAGAAGAGAAAGTAAATATGGTAACCCTCCCAGTGGCAAAGCAAAAAATTTTCTTTAGTAGGAACAAAAATGTATAGAACTATAATCGAACAACTGTAATTAAAATTTGACATATTCATTTTCAGTTTATTAAATAAATTAGGTTAAAACTAATATTTATGTGTTTCACTAACAAATCGAACTTCAAATTTTAGTTAAAATTTAATTAATAAACAAATTTAACGAGTTGATCTTTATTGAAGCAAATTTAATATTTTTTTTTGTAAATAACTCAAATAAAATAGTTTAATTTGATTAAAATAACTAAAATTATAAAGTTTAATTGTTATGAATAAAATTAAAATGACAAAATTTTATCACAATTTCACGAATACATGTTTTATTTTCAATATTTGATGAAGAGATAATTTAATTAACTTAAGAATAAAGACATCACAAATAATATGCACAATTTGATAAAACTAAAAGAGATTAAAAATTGAGTTTATAAAATTTTTATACATCATATTTTGTTATCTATTAAAGATAAAGAAGGAAAAATTATTTGATTTAACCTTAACGAATCACAAGAGGCATATATATAAAATAATAAATCAAATTTTTTGTTTTTTCTTATTTTTCTTAAAATAATTAATTAAAATTGTTGATATAGTTTTGTTCTCACTTATATCTTTTTAACTCATATCTACGTAATTGCATTCTTAAAAAATTACTTTTATCTTTAACTTTTACATTAAATAGAGTTATAATTATATTTTTAATGAGGACAAGCATTATTTTTCAGTGAGGGCAAGTCCTATTTTTTCTAAAATTATTACAAAATTTTCATACTAAATCTAAATATTTCTAACTTTCAGTGGGGGCAATTGCCCCCACTCTTGGCTCCGCCACTGAACCCTCCCACCGTGATAGGAAGAACAAATAAATTAATTTGTGGTTAGTTGTCCAGAGTAAGAAGCAAAAGCAGAGTTTTGTTATATATATAAAGTTACAAGAGAAGTCGAAAGGTTAAAAAAAAAAAGAATATAATTACTAAAATTTGAAGATAGAACAAAAAAAATACAATAAAAATATTCTAATCAATCATTTTTACAAACACGTACGAGACAGGGCACTGTAATTTTGGATTGCCAATGTTTTTTTGGATTGTCAAATTTTAACTTAAAGTGTGTCTCATATGGAGATGAGGACTTGCTTGTTGGGCCCTCATTCGTCCAACTGTAGCTCTTCACTAATAAAATGAATTGTGAGCTTATGGCTTTTCCAAAAGACCTATATACCCCATGCATAACTGCATGGGTCTGAAATGATATGTTTATCAAAGCCTAAAAACTTCCACTTACGTTCGACCTTTGAAAAGGGAATATGTGTCTCCATGATGAACACCATATCAGGATGGTGAGTCCTTACCAAATTGGCTAAATGCCTTTTAGCATTATCATTACCTGCTCCTCTGATATTCCAACACAAAATTTTGAAATTATCCATATGAGCTAAATCCATAATTAAACAAAGATAGGGAGTAGAAAAACAAACCAAGCTCATTCGCAAGACCATCATGTGGACCCTTGGTGAGTCCTCATAAGAGCTGCATCACTAGCTGTCATAGTCCCAAGCTTCATATTAGAAATTTCAGTTTGTGCTATCAGAGATATTCCCTTACCCTCATGTCTGTCTGGTGGACGTCCCAATCCATCAATAGTGGCTGAAGCCCCAGGTTGGCAAGTTGATCCTGCAGTGAATGACATCCCAGCCAAAGATGCATGCATGAATTGGGACCCCTGGATAGTTTCAAGCACCTTATTTGCTGAGCTTCCACTGAACACCTCTGTAGACTTCATCGGAGCACCCAGCTTTAACAACCCAGACATAGTCCCAGCCCCACTAGAATTTGAATCCACATTTTCTTTCAGCGGTGGAGATTTGGTCTTGCGTTGTCTGCCAACCATCCTAGCCGGCTTGTTACCCTAGTACCCATTCCTCTCACGGCCTTTAGTAGGCTCTTCTTTCTCATTCATGCCTACAGAAAATCCCACCTCTGACCGTGCCCTCTTTACCTTATCCCTTGGTAGCACTGGGTCCTGACTAACAGTCTCCATAAAGTTTGATGCCACCAAATTCACAGTACTAGGACTCTCATCCACTGCCTTATTACTCCCCAAGGAAGAGAATCTATTTGTATTAGGATTCCCCCCGACTCTCAGTTGCTTCTTATCCTGGGTGTTTGGGAACCGTTTTCTTCTTGTTACCACCATCCAAGCCCCAAAATTAGCTGAACCCCGATCATGATCCATTTCTGGGTTTGGCTCGGATACCATATCAGAACTACCATCCTGCCTCAGGCCTTCCTCTCTAGCATGTGGTATCCTGGCCGTTTCTTATTGGTCCGTACTATGATGACTTCCTCTGCCACGAGTGCTAGTAGCATGTCCAAACCTCCCACAAGAAATACGTACTGTGTGTCAGCTTTCATATTCTACCCGTTGGCACCAATCATTAACCCAGATCAAGGTAAATTCTAACATTTGAGAAGTTATGAGAAATGAACGTGAAAAACAAAAGGCTGCAACTTGTAAGGCATTTAAAATCAATTGAAAAAAAGGAGAAAAAAACAAATAAAAGTATAATGATCATAATAATCTCAATTATAATCATCATAATAATCTCAATTTTATTTCATTAATTTAAATTTAGGGTTAATTTAAAAAAAAAATCACCACTTTTATACTTTTTAATAAATCTAGCACAACTTTAGAAAATTTACAAATTTACTACAGTTCAATTATTTTTTAACAAATCTAACACAATTTTTAAAAATTTACAAATTTAGTACAGTTCAATTACTTTTTAACAAATCTAGTACACTGTCAGTTAAAAATAACAAGTTAAAAGTAATCAAATCTCTTAGTATACACATATGACATATCCACATCTAATACTTGCACAGTTTATAACTTTCAAATGTCATATATGCGTATGTGTATACTGAGAGATTCAATTATTTTTAACTGATAATGTACTAGATTTGTTAAAAAATAATTGCACTGTGCTAGATTTGTTAGTTTTTAAAAGTTATGCTAGATTTGTTAGAAAATAATTGAACTGTACTAGATTTGTAAATTTTTAAAAGTTGTGCTAAATTTGTAAAAAAGTGTAAATGTGGTGATATTTTTTGATATTGACGCTTAAATTTACTATCCAATTATTTATAAGAATATTTTTGCAATTTCACTAATACATTTTTTTTCACAATTTTTTAATATAATTTAAATACAAAATTTTACTTTTTTATTATTTTTTAATATTTTTTTCACAATTTTTTTTTTCTCATCAAAATTCCAAACATCAGTCAACAGTCAGAATCAATCCACATGAAATAAGAATTTTGGATATAAACCATTGATAAGAGAACGATGAATGATTATTATTGGCTTTTATGCTCTGTTTGGGAACTTTCCTATGGAAAAGGAAAGGAAATTACTTTCAAAAGAAATCAGAAAGAATCTAGAAGACTTGAGAAGACTTTCTCCCAAGTATAATCAAAATATTCCAAGTATCTTTCTAATATATTCCTTAAATCTTCTAGAATATTGAATGTTTTGTAATAGCGTAGACTTATTCTATATTCTTTTTTATTTTGATTATGATATTAACGTATTTCCTTTCTTGTTCATAAACTCAGCTATAAATACCCATATAAACTTAAGGGTTGAATCATTTTACAGAAATATTTCTTTAGTTACAATAAGACAATAACCTTTTTTTTTATTTTTTATTTTTGAAAAGTTTATCTTCGTAAGATTTAATCATATATTAATCTTATTATTATTATTAAACACTGGCGTACCTTCGCCAACCATGAAGAAAGTGGGGTAATATTTTAAAAGAGCCATTCACATCATACACCTTAGCCAATATCCTTTGATAAAGTCTCAAAATTACATCGTAATTAGAGGGAAAAATCGAAATGAGAGAGAGCACTCGAAACAGTAAAGCGTGAGAAACGGTAAAAGCCAATTCAGTGGATCACAATCATGTCAAATGATCAGACCAATAATAACCGTTCATTAGTCACTTATCAACAGTTCTTATTCAAATTTCTACTTCTCCTGAAAAAATGAGACGTTTTATTGTAGTAACTGTCTTTTTTGGTCTATCTAGGCATACCCTAGCTAGGAATTCCTTTTCGGGTGATAAGCCTTGATTACAAGCTGCTTTCTCTGTTTTGGCAATGGGGTTGGCCACATCGTCAGTTTTTTTCTCTTGCATACAAAGTTATCTTTAGTAGAAGCAATTGGGGTATCCTTTTGCTTGACGGCACTAGCTAAGTTGGATCCTTGGCAGTGGAAGGTTAAAGAATTTTTCTTTTACATTCCTGTAACCTTATATTGTTTGGGTGTCTTTTGTTTTCATCTAGCCCATAGAGCAGATGCAAGTCTGAAGAACCTCCTTCTTTAATTTCTGGTGGACGCCTTTGAGATTACTCCACTTTATGAAAAGTAAAATGTTACAGCACCAGAGAAAAATTGTCTGAGGATTTTGCTAGAATGCAATAACGCCCTAAGTTTTTGCAACGGCTGATATATTTTTTGCAACAAAGAACATAAATATATGAAGTCGATTTTGGGTTGCAAATATGAATGCGTCGTTGCAAAAAATGAAGGTGCCTCCAGTATTATAGCGGCGCCCGAATGAAGATCCTGTCCAAGAGAGTATGGCTCCAGCTGTATTGGTCTAGTAGTATTGCCTTTTGTCTAATCTGATAGGGTTCAAATACATGGATAGACGAAAGTGGCTAGAAAAAGCATTAATAATGTAACTAATCTGATTATTTTTGTAATTAAATTGTTAAAATTTGATATGACAAATTATTACATTATTTTTTATTACAAAAAAAATTAATGTTGTTGCAAAAATTCTCTGAATTGTTGCATTCTATACACTCCTTCTAGCCCCCACTCTCCGGCCACCAATCTTTTTCGAATCTAATATACTGCCGATTTGTATTAGAAAAAAATATACGAGAACAGAAACCAAATTAATAGTGAATATCTAAAAAAATTGTTCAAAAAAAAAAAAAGAGAAATCATGTTACTTCATTTCTTTCACTCATTTATTTTTGGCACAAGCTTCAATGCGAGGGAAAAAACAAAAACAAGGACAAACCAAGTTCTAAAACTGGCAGATCAAGGGAATGTAAGGGTGTAGCTTTTTTTTTGTAGCCGGGCCTATCATCTGCATTTGTATCATATTATTTTGCAGTTTTTTTTTTTGGTTGCCCTTAGGAGGACAACTAGCCCGATGAGAAAGATGGGGATGATGGAATTTGGCGAGGTGACCACTGGGGCAACCGGAGTGGTTGATGATTTCAATTGGTTAAAGAAACGCAATACAGTTTTAAAGTTTTTCCCGGAAGCTTGTAGAACATAAGGGCGTACAAAAAATGTTTTAAATAATATGAAATTTTTTCATTGACTTGAAGGTCGTTGCAGTATACTGGTGTGTATCCCGCTAGTCTCGCACTGACCTAGTTTGACCCCAGCAGCGGCGCATTTTTTTTTAATAATTTTGCTTACACCATGCAAACGTATTCGATTACGATTTTGCCCTTTCATTGTTCACTGTGGCATATACACCAAAAGGGAAAAATTAGGAATATATAAAAAATAGTAATGTAGTGATTATAATTATAATAATAAGTTCAGCGTTTAATAAGTAATTAAAAATTTATTTGTTTTAAAATTAACATTTTAAATTATCTAGTGTTATTTTAATTATACTTAGTATTATTTTAAATATTAATTCCAAAACTATTTTTTTGATAATTTTTTTTATTATTTATAATTATTCTATGACTATTTTCTATATTCTCTTACTCAAACTCTTCACAAAAATGAGTTTGGGGTGCTTTGTCGTGGAGTGTCCTTAGATTTGTTATGTCCTTAGATTTGTTAACTCTTAATAGATTAACTATTAACTATTTGGCTTATAACTAAGCCAACTTCAGAAGCCTAATAACAATAAATAAAAAGAAGGGAACCTTCTTTTGAACATTCGCAGAAAGAATTTTTAAACACTTACATCTCCCATTGAATTCAACTTTATTTGAATTTTAAGTTAAATTTAAAATTAAAATCTTTATTGATGTAATATTCGCATGTGTCATGATTTTCAATTTTTGTAGCAATTGATGAAAACCACACCTAGAGAGATGAAACTTAACACCAATATGTCGATAACAAATCCAAGAAATTTAAATCAGATTCACAAAGAGAACCAATAAAAAAATTAGTTTACAAACTCCTTACAGCAGCTAGAACTAAAGAATTGAGGAAAAACAACAAGGGAAAGGGCGGTTGGTACTATTTGTCCACACGAATCTTCAAGGAAGTTTAAGATAACTTGGAACTTAGGAAATAATAATGATAGGTATCCACAAGCCGCAAACTCAAAAATCAAATCCTCAACTTGTTTTAAAGACCAACAACTCAAACTCAAACAACAGCTTTCAAAGAACACACAACTTTATTTCTTTTTTTTTTTTAAGCTGCCAACAACACAAATACTTTGGCCAAAGAGTTTTTTTTTCTTTTTTTTGGCTTTTTGTTGTTAACTTGATGGAAAATAATAAAGACTGATTCAAATAATCACTAGGAAACACAAAAAGGGTCTATAAGGTGGACTAGGTTTTCCCTCTTTTTCTCGATCAGGACAGATTTTGAGTGCTGACTTCAAATGCAGTTTTGACTAAGATTCCAATCGAATTGGGCTTTGCTCAAAACACAAAAGTTGTAGCCCTATGTGTTAGCTTTCGAACGCAACTTGTTGAGGATTTGGTTATCAGTCAACACAAAAGTTGACTCCATTGCCTTACGTTCCATATCATTCTTGGGACATTGCATGAGACTAAATTTATCACCATTCTGTACGGGAGCAATCCCAAATGAACACTTATCCATATTAAATCTCTTTAGAATTTTCTCAATATATCCTTTTTGAGACAATCCTAATATTCTTTGTGATCTGTCACGGAATATCTCTATTCTTATCACATAGGATGTCTCTCCCATATCCTTCATTTCAAAATTCTTTGAGAGAAATTCTTTAGTCTCACGCGATATACTCAAGTCATTAGCAGCAAGTAAAATGTCGTCAACATATAGGACTAGAAAGATGAACTTACTCCCATTGATCTTTTAGTATATACATTGATTAACAGTATTTCTTTAAAACCAAAAGATGTAATGATATCATTGAACTTAATATACCATTTTCGGGAAGCTTATTTCAGTTCATATATTGACTTCTTTTGTTTACACACTAACTGTTCTTTTTCTTCTGTTGAAAAACCCTCAGGTTGATCCATATAAACTTCCTCATTGAGATCTCTATTAAGAAAGACAATTTTCACATCCATTTGATATAACTTCAAATCATATTGAGCCACCAATGTCATAATTATCCTTAATGAATCATTCTTCGAGACAGGAGAAAAAGTATCCATAACGTCAATGCCATTCTTTTGAGTATAACCATTGGCAACAAGCCTAGCTTTATATCATTCAATATTGCCACTTGAGTTGCGTTTGGTCTTAAAAATGAAACTGGATCCTTATTGATTCAAATATTGAAATCTAACTTTTGCAAATAAACCACATAATCTTTAAGAATAGCTAGTCTTCTTTCTCTTTGAGATCTTGTTAACGTTGGTTCTTGTGGTTCAGATGTATTAGTCATTGGTGGGTTAGTTTCTTCATGGAGTACTTCTTCACCCAAATGTTCTTCTATTAGTGAAATAACATTTGGTATTGTAGTGGATGAAGGAACTGTTATGGACAAAGGAACATTTACCATAATTTCCTTTATTTCCACCTCTTGACGTTCATTACTCCCACTAACCTCGCCATTCTCAGTTTTTACAATTCTCGGACTATGGTTTGGGCAATAGAACATATACCCTTTAGACTTCTCTGTGTAACTAATAAAGTAACAACTGATCGTTCGAGAGTCTAATTTCTTTTCATGTTGATTGTAAATCCTCACTTCCGCTGAGCAACCCTAAATATGTAGGTGCCTTAAACTAAGTTTCCTTCTTGTCCACAGTTTAATAGAAATACTTTGAACTACCTTACTAGGAACCCTATTAATTAAATAGTTTGCGATTTTGAGTGCATACATCCACAAAAATTTGGGTCAAGAGGAGTTACTCATCATACTCCTAACCATATTCATTAATGTCTGATTCTACCTTTCTGCCACACCATTTTGCTAAGGTATGCCTGACATAGTATACTATGCACATATGCCTTGACTTTCAAGGAATTTCACAAATGAACCTGGACACTACCCTGATTCATTATATTTGTCATAATATTCACCACCTTTATCAGATCTTACGATTTTTATTTTTATTTTCTAATTGCCTTTCTACCTCTTTTATGAATACTTCGAGGGCATTTAATGATTGAGATTTTTCATGAAGCAAGTAGGCATAACCATAACATAAAAAATAATCTATAAAGGTGATAAAATATTTTTCACCATTAAGGCTGAAGTGTCAAATGGTCAGCATATGTTGGTGTGTATAATTTTAAGAAGCTGGGTGCTTCTTATAGCTTCCTTCTTACTGTGTTTAGTTTACTTTCCCTTAATGCAATCAACACACATTTCGAGATTAGTAAAATCTAGATTCGGGAGAATCTCATTATTTACTAATCTCATCAATCTTTTTCTGGATATATGACCCAGACGTTTATGCCACAAGTAAGCAGAATCTTCATCCATCGTGCTACTCTTAATTCCAGCATGTCTTCCCTCAATGGTGGAGTAAAAATTCTCGAGTTGTAATTAGTTGTTGTTAAAGCAAGATTTTGTTAAATGGGGGCCGCTGTAATTTCATTATTATTTTGTCACAAGAAAAGTCAAAAGGTAATAAAAACACTCATAGTTGGAGGAACAATGATAGTTAAAAAAAAATATTATCACTAGATAGTTGCAGAAGATTTGTAGGTTTTCTTTTCTTTTGGAAAATTGCCACACATAATAATAATAATAATAATAATAATAATAATAATAATAATAAGATTAATACATAATTAAGTCTTAGAAAGATGAACTGTTAAAAAAAAAGATAAAAAAAGATTACTGTCTTATTGTAACTCAAGAAATATTTTTGTAAAATGATTCAACCTCTAGGTTTACATGGGTATTTATAGCTGAGTCTATAACCATAAAAGGAAATATATTAATGACAAAATCAAAATAAAAAGGAATATAGAATAAGTCTACGATATTATAAAACATTCAATAGTCTAGAAGATTTAAGGAATATATTAAGAAGATACTTGGAATACTTGAGAGACAAGTCTTCTCAAGTCTTCCAGAATCTTTCTTTTTTTTCTAATTTCTTTTGATAGTTCCTCTGACCTGAAAAGTCTTGAGATATCCATTCTACGCCATTCTCCCACCAAAAATTTGTACTTCTCCTGAAAAAATGAAACGTTTCATTATTATTAACGGTCTTTTTTTGCCTAGCTAGGTTATGCCTAACTTGGAATTCCTTTTCAGGCGATAAGCCTTGGTTAAAAGCTGCTTTCTCTATTTTGGTAATGGGGCGATAAGTTGGATTTTTTTTTTTAATCGAAGCTAAGTTGGATCCTTGGGAGTGGAAGGTTAACATTCCTATAACCCTCTATTGTTTGGGTGTCTTTTGTTTTTATTCGGCCCACAAAGCAAATGCAAGCCTGCAAGAGCTCGTGTGGTGACATGGCTAGCTACTGTTACCACAGCTTGCTGGTGGCTTTGGTAATGAAGGAACGACATGGTGTTCGCAAACAAGAAGCTTAGCTCTTATCTGGTCACTTTCTTTTTGCAATAAAGTGAATAGGGTTTTCATTTGGATCCGTTGGTGGTTAATGGTGGCTCCAACTCCCATGCGCCATACCACCATTTGATAAGTAAGCGTCCACCTGATGGTAAGTGGATAAAGCTCAACACCGATGGAGCAGCCAGAGGTTCAAAGGGAGATGCTGGAGTTAGCAAACTATTACGAGATTTGCATGGAAAATGGTTAGGTGAGTTTGCTCACAATATTGGCTCATGTTCTTCTTCAGCAGTTGAACTATGGGTCTCTTTTGTGGCTTGGATCTGGCCTGTCAGTGTGGTTATCGGAAGCTTTATGTGGAAGTGGACTCTAGTGTGGCCCTTAACTATCTCAAACAGAATGTGCCTGCTACTCATCCTTTCGCCAACCTAGTTCATAATTGCAAGGACTCATTGCAGCAGGATTGGAATGTACGGTTTTGTAATGTCCGGCAGGAAGTTAATTTTGCAGTTAACTGGTTAGCAAATCATGCTTATTTGTTAGAATGGGGCTTTCATTTGTTAATTGCTCCACCCTTTGGTTTGCTACCTATTTTGCAGCAGGATATGATTGGGGTTCATAGGCTATGAGGCAGTCAGTAGTTTTGTACAGGACAGTCCATGCCTCCTTTCAGATAAAAAGAAAAAAAAAAAGGAAACTTTTTCTTTAATTTCTGGAGGACGCCTTTGAGATTACTCCACTTTATGAAGAGAGTATGGCTCTAGCTGTATAGGTCTAGTAGTATTGCATTTTGTCTAATCTGATAGGGTTGAAATACATGCCCAGACAGAAGTGGTCAAAAAAAGTGTCAATAATATAACGAATTTGATTATTTTTATAATAATATTGATAAAATATGATACAAAGAAAAAATTAATGTTGGTGTAAAAATTCTTCGAGTTATAATTAGTTGTTGTTAAAGCAGGGTTTTGTTAAATGAGGGCCATTGTAGTTTCATTTTTATTTAGTCACAAAAAAAGTTAAAAGGCAATAAAAAAACCCATAGTTGGAGTAATAGTGATAGTTAAAAAGAGAACATTATCACTAGAATTTTAACGTAGAATCGAAAAAAATTACAATAAAAGTATTCTAATCAATCATTTTTTTTTTGTATAAAAAATGAGAAGATAGGGGTAGTGCCCAACAATCCTACTAGGGAGTATTGTCTTTACTCTCAAGATAACTTCTGAACTATTTGGATGGTTACAGTATAGTCCAGTGTTATAAAGGGGATGAGTATATTTAGTCCAACCAAACGCCCTGACAGTTTTCGAACCTAAAACTTTTGATTTAGTAACGTTCGATACTTATCACTAGATTACAACGATTAGTAGTTTCTAATCAATCATTTTTAAAAATACGGGATGACACTGTAATTCTGGACTGTCAAATTTTAACTTAAAGCATGTCTCATATGGAGATGAGAACTTGGCTGTTGGGCCTAGTTCGGTCCAACTATAGCTGTCCCTGTAATTAGAATGTAGGACCTTCATTTGAAAAAAGAATCCAGGTTGACTAAAAAAAAAAAAAAAAATTCTAAGACCTTAAAAAAAAAAAAGAAGGCTTAACTATTAAACTTAAGTTTAGATAATAATAAAATAGTTATATAATTTATTTAATGATATTTAATAATTTATTTATTTTTTATCTTTTCATATTTTAATTATTTAACAGTATATATTATTCTATTATTATTTTATTACTTTCTAATATTTTCCTTTAGATAAAACCAATGCACTCTGAATCCCAAACATAATTGTACAATGATTCATTGTTTGATTGTGTTACTTTTACACAACGTCATAAGTTTCCGTTCCATCATTTGCTATTTCACGTATTTGGGAAACAAGAGTATCAACACGATTGAAGATCATATGCAAAAGGATGAACTTTATGGAACAAAATTTTCAGTTGGGTGTCTGACAAATTAGAAGTGAATTGCCGGACTTCAATACTTAATATTGATAATGAGCGGCCGGAAACCCAAGAATTCCAAGATACATACATCAATTTACCGGAAAATGCTAAAGAATTAATACAAAAAAGAAAGCTTGCCCTGCGGATTGTCCTATGAGTTCAAGCAGCTTTTGACAGTAAGTGCATTGAATATAAGCGAGATGCCCCCAAGGAAGATTTTAGTATCCAAAGTAACCGTCCGGATTTTTTTTTTTTTTTTTTTTTTAAAAATGAAACTAGGGAAGCAAACGTAAGTGTTGTATTCTTTGCCCAACCCAATAGCTTAAGTTTTTACAATTTTTTTATATGATCTTATAACTCTATCATTAATTGGTCTTGTATTCAAATCACGATCCTCTCAATTTAATTGAAAATTTTGCAAATAAAATAAACTTAAATTTTCATTCAAGCTTTCTATCCAATAAATTTTTGCATAAATAGATGTGTCAAAATTTAATATATAATATATTCTCAAATTTAAATTTTTGAATTCCACGGTTTCTTAAAAATTTGATTATATTTCCATCAAGAATAGGAAATGAATAGAAAAAAGTTGGCGTAGACAACAATCACACGACCATTCAAAAACAAAAATCAAATACCAAAAAAAAAAACAAAAGAAAAAATCGAATGTCTTATGAATTATCGTAGCTGAAGCTGTCATATGGTTGTCGTCAATTTCCTTAGCGTCTACCAAAATTTGTACCAAAGGATGTTTCCACAAACTATTGGACAAAAAGCCGCTTAATGCCTGATTAAACATCTACATGCAATGGTGCGATAATTACTAGTCCAACTTGGGTGTGTGTGTATGTATATATATAGCTAATAACTGGCGCTGAATTATCAAGTAGAACTCTCCTTTTAACCCCAATATTAGTTTGGTTTCGATGGCCAGCAAAGGGGTATTTAATTCTCTTGTCTATGCATTATTGCTAGCAACATTTGTGATACAATATTGTAATGGCAAAGAAAAGAAGGTACGATTAAGTGTGCTCCTGTCGCATAAAACTTTGTATTTCATGCTGCTCTCACGATTGTGTGTCCAAGTAGTTTTCCTGTTACTTTATCTTATGCCAATTGAAATTAGAACAATTTTTGAGTTATGCGCAGCTTCACATTGTATACATGGGAGATCGGCCTCAGGGAGATTTCTTTGCATACGCATCTCACCACTCTCTGCTACAAAGGGTACTTGGAAGGTATAAATTTTGAAACTGGTCCTCTGCAATAAGTTTTCTGCATATTGATTATTGTTATTATTATGATGATGGCTTATTCATTTCAGCTACTGATAACACAGCAACAATTCCCATTTCAGCTGCAACTAATTCTACACAGTGAAACGCTCAAGACTGGGATTTTGCTAGAATAGATCATTTTCACAAGAAAATATCATTTTTCATTTTCTAATCATTCAAAATCTTAATAGGCTCTTTCCACAAACATTAATGGATTACAATGCGCAAACAATTTTCTCAGTGCTATCTAAATTGGTTAATCTCAGCACTGTACCATATATGATTACAGTGCGCAATCTGCCAAAGAATCACTAATCTATAGCTATGGGAGGAGTATCAATGGATTTGTTGCCAAGTTATCAGATGAAGAGGTTGCAAGAATTAAAGGTTAGAGTTACACACAATTCATACAAGGATATCATTGACTGATACCATACGAAATACTTGGTCACATGAATTATTGATGCAGAGCTGGAAAGCGTAATATCGGTTATTCCAGATCGCACGGTAAAACTTCACACTACAAGATCATGGGATTTCATGGGTTTTCCTCAGAACAAAGCTGAAGCTCCTCAAGAAGGAGACGTGATTATTGGCCTTTTGGA
Organism: Carallia pectinifolia; assembly: GCA_037832335.1. NCBI lineage: Eukaryota > Viridiplantae > Streptophyta > Magnoliopsida > Malpighiales > Rhizophoraceae > Carallia > Carallia pectinifolia. Next base: position 33,675,741 of record CM075449.1, on the reverse strand, counting down.
CACAGGTTCATAATCGATACTAGTTCACATCATTTTGCAAAATGGACAAGTGTGAAGTTATTGGCCATGAATACTGAAGTCATGAAAATAATTCTTTATTTTGCAGGAATTTGGCCAGAATCTCCAAGCTTCAGCGATCAAGATATGACTGCTCCACCTGCAAAATGGAAAGGAACTTGCCAAGGTCTCAATTTTACTTGCAACAAGTGAGCTTTCTTTCTTACCTTATTACTTATTGTTATCAACTCTGTGTATCGCTGTCATACAATGCAACTCTTCACTGCATTTAAGTGCTTTCCATGCTTCATATTTGCTCAGCTTCTAAAGAAAGGTTTGAAACTGCAGCAAAATCATAGGAGCCCGACATTACAACATCACTGACTTCAGTGATGTCAACGACCCCGAAATGAAATCTCCTCGAGACTATACAGGACATGGAACCCACACCGCTTCAACAGCAGCAGGCCGAGAGATACCAGGAGCAAGCTTCTATGGGCTAGCTGAAGGAACTGCAAGAGGTGGAGTTCCCAACGCCAGAATTGCCGTCTACAAAATTTGCTGGAGAACAGGATGTAACTCTGCAGGTATCCTTGCTGCATTTGATGATGCCATAGCTGATGGAGTTGACATTCTATCAGTATCTCTTGGTGCTGACGATCCACTTCAGTATTTTGAAGATCCAATAGCAATAGGAACTTTCCATGCCATGAAAAGAGGTATTTTGACCTCAGCTTCCGCCGGCAATGCTGGCTCCTTTCCACATACAGTTGCAAATTATGCACCATGGATATTGACAGTTGCTGCCAGCACAATTGACAGAAAATTCATTGCACAAGTAGTGCTTGGCAACGGACAAATCTACACTGTGAGTTTCTTCCTCCTGATTCTACTTTCAAAAGTGCTTTCTTTGGTTTCCCTCCTCCTAATAAGACTACTTCTTATCTTCCCTCACCTAATAGGGACTTTCTATTAATGGCTTCGATCTCAATGCCACATCATATTCTTTGATCTGGGGGGGAGATGCGGCAAATTACTCAGCAGGGGGCGACCTATACACCGGAAGATATTGCTTTCCCGGTAGATTGAACTCTTACAAAGTGGGAGGAAATATTGTTCTTTGTGATGACAATAGTTTCGATGGTTATTCCGTTCTAATGGCTAATGGTGTGGGTGCCATAATGGCCGACCCATTCCTTGATGACATTGCCTTCAGCTTCCCCCTGCCAGCAGTGGTTATCAGTGCGGAAGACAGGCAGAGTCTTCTGGATTACATCAGATCTACAGAGTAAGCTAACGTCCTTGAAATTTTGTTGTTGGTTATATATGTGGTAACATGGCAATTTCTTCAGAATGATAATTTATATGTAACATAAAAACGCTAATACTTCTTCAGGAATCCAATAGCAACTATTCTACGTGGTGAGACTTGGAAGGACATCATGGCACCTTCTGTTGCATCATTTTCTTCTCGAGGGCCCAATCGTATCACCCCTGATATTCTTAAGGTAACTATGCCTATACCAGTTGACAACTCTGATATACGATACTCTTACCTGATTTTTTATTCCGAGACATAGACCTGAAACTTAACATTGGCAATACACAGCCCGATATTACGGCTCCTGGGGTGGATATTCTTGCAGCCTGGTCTCCTGCAGCACCAACTTCCTTTAGCGACAAAAGGAGTGTGAAATTCAACATAATCTCTGGCACGTCCATGTCTTGTCCTCATGTTAGCGGTGCTGCTGCCTTTGTGAAGGCTGCTCATCCTAGCTGGTCCCCTGCTGCTATTAAATCTGCCCTGATGACAACTGGTGAGAAATTCAAATATCATTATGTTGTCTTAGTGTTTTCTTCTTTCTGCTTCACTAATCCATTTGTTTCTGTGAATAGCTAATGTCATGGATCCAAACAAGCATGATGACCGTGAATTTGCCTATGGATCTGGTCACATCAACCCATTGGCAGCAATAGACCCTGGCCTTGTTTATGATGCATCTGAAGAAGACTACATCATCTTCCTCTGCAAGCAAGGCTACAACACTACAACTCTTAAACTAATAACTGGCAGCAACAGCAGTGCTTGCAACACATCAACTAATCCCGGAAGAGCCTGGGATCTCAACTACCCCACATTTGCCATAGCTGTAGAAGATGGTCAGCCAATTAATGCAATCTTCACAAGGACAGTAACTAACGTTGGCCTCCCAAACTCAACCTATATAGCTAGTTGGTCCATGCCAACCAACTTTGTCAACATCTCAGTGGATCCTTTTATCCTATCGTTTTCTAACATTGGAGAGAAGAAAACATTTACAGTCAAAGTCGACGGTCCAATAATTTCTCAGCAACGAATTAAATCAGGTGAGATCGTCTGGAAAGACAAAACTCATGTGGTGAGAAGTCCATTGGTTGTGTACACAGTTCTTCCTGGTTCCACCAATGTTTCCAGGCCCTATGATACACCCGAATTGGAGGTTCCTTCCACTTATCGCAGGAATAGTCTCCTCAGACAAAACTCAGTGTCGCTTTGATCTCCTGCTTTCAAATAATCAGACATATTTGCATTTAAAATTTGTCCCAGTAGCTGCAAGATCTGAAAGAAATAACAAAGAGCAATAGCTCTACATCCTTCTGTTACTTAAATTATATCCAATTGTAATTTTCAGGTGAAGTGAGAGGTCAATTCCAGTGACTTTTGAAAAATTATGACTTGATATATCACTTTCGGCCAGTTTATGCAAAACAAAGTTACAAATACAACAGCCAACTTATAAGATGCATCAGGCAACTCATTTGAGAAGAGAAACCTGCAGATAAATGGACCAAATCAAAACAACATGGACAAGATTTTGATAAAAAAAATATCTAAACAAATGAAAAATTCAAGCAACAGTGGGAGTTTTATATGGCTTGAATATATACCAAGAAGCTGGAATTGATTAAGTTTCATTTATTTGCCAAACTTTTTTTTTTTTTGACATAATTTGCCAAACTAGTTGTACAACTTCTTTTCGGTTTTAGGGAATTGATCAGGAGTAGCCTTACGTTTGCACCAAATCTCACTCTTAAAGGCGTTTAGTAGAGACTATGATCCCACATTATGTAGCCTTACCTTGGGCTAGGCCCGCTTGCTGTGGTGTGATTAGTTCTTGACTTGGGTCAATGGCTAGGCCGTTAGTAAGGCCTCATTTATGAGCTTCTCTTGACGATCTATGTCTTGGGACTCAAGGATCCTCGTCATTTAAGAGATATAAATATTTTAAATTTTTAATTTTTAATTTTTTAAAATATGAGTTTTTAAGTTTTTTATTATATCATTTGAGTTTTAAATTTTTTAATTTCTTATTAAATCAATTAATCTGTTAATAAATGAGTTTAACTTAATGAAAATTATTAAAAAAAGTCAAATATATGAATTAAATATTTTTTTATCAATAAAATATGCACATTAAATATTTTTTCAATCAAAAAATACACGAATTAAATATATAACATGCATATTTTTTAATGGAAAATATGTTCAATTTATGTATTTAACCTTTTTTCAAATAATTTTTTGTAAGGTGAAAATCGTTTTTTAATAGATTGATTACTTCTGTTAATAAAGTGACCGATTTAGTAAAAAATCGAAAAATTTATAATTCAAATGAAATTTTAATAAGATTTAAAACTCATATGTAAAAAAAATGTAAAGATTTAGGAGTTAAAATATACATATCCCCATCACTCAACAATAGAAGAGCAAGCCAAATTCATTTTAGTACATTGCTTAAGAACGAAGTTAATAAGGTATTGGGAAAACTTAATTCTTTGAAGGCATTGCTCATTTCTCCATAAACTGCCCAATCCTCAAAAGCACCCAAACTGGCTGGTCATTCAGATTCAAGAGGAACCAATCCCCTTGTTCACCCCTAAAAAACGGGTCTTCGGCACTTGAAGAAATTAAAGAATTCAACAATTGTGCCACTAGCCCGCAATCTCTCATTAAGAAAATCGAGCTTTCCTCAGCCAACTAGCCAATTGGACAGGAACTACTCATTGTAAAACCCCTAGGGGCTCTTTTCACTTTGTCATAGGAAGAGAACATTTATTCTTTTTTTTTAATTTTTTTTATCCATTAATAGGTGTATCGGATAATGAACTATACAGATAATTTTTTTATTTCATAAATCTTACCTTCCTCTTTCCACTAATTATTATAGTGGCTCCTAAGACCTTTTTTTTTTTTTTTGGGTTGGTTAATTAAGAGGCCCAAGTCGTCTATTATATTGTGGTGAATTTCATTCGAACGTGAACCACTGGGCCTCGATCTTATGGCCGGATAGGCAAGGCGCCATGGTTTAGCCATCCAAAACAACGTCGTTTTGAAAAGAGGAGATACTGGGTCCAAGCGTAAAACCATGGCTCTTTGAAACGACGTCGCTTCAAGAAGAGAACTGAGCCAAGCTACTAGCGCGCGCAAAGACTAGTTTGCTGGGCTTCAGCACAGAAAGCGCCTAATGGGCGGGCAATCGGGCTCACCATTCTCAACAGAACTTGGTCCAGAAAAAAAAATACAGGCAAGGCACACTCAAAGAAATAGGCAGGATTGGGTTGCATGAAAAAATATTGGGTTGGCTCATTAGGAAGAAAGAGGCCTAAAAATTAAAAAAAAAAAGTTTGGTCCACTCAAAAAAAGAGACCAAAAAATTAAAAAAAAAAAAAAAGAGTCAGGCTAATCTAAGAAAAATGTCATAATATTTTACAAATCGGATCAACCCTCCTGAAGAAAGAGACCTGAAAAAAAAAAGTTGGTCCACCCGAAGAAAGAGGCATAAAAAATAGACAAAAAAGAGGCGTAAAAACCAAACAATACCCTAACTAACTTCTGATTAATTCATGAGCCCCAAACAGGGCGGTGCCTCGAAATGTTTTTTCTTTTTACTCCAAATGAATGAAAGCAATATTATGAAAGAATGACTTAGTTGCATCGTTTTTTTTTTTTTTACACAAATGAATGAAAATAAAATTTTGTAAAACTTGACTTGATTGCATTGAGTTGAGAGGTACATTTTTTCTTACGGAAGATGTACATATTAAAAAGCAAATGAACATTTTTTACTGAAAATATACCGTATTATAGAAAAGTATATTGGTGTCGGAAAAAAATTATATGTTTACATTTTTTTTTTTTAAATAATACATATTTTTGACGTAAGAATGATACATGTATAAGACGGTATATACTATTAGCAATCATAATATCTGTAAAATTTTAATCACTGTAACCCATCTACTTGCAGTGCTCAATCTGCCAAAGAATAACTAATCTATAGCCATGGAAGGGGTTTCTATGGATTTGTTGCCAAGTTATCAGATGATGAGGTTGCAAGAGTCAAAGGTTAGAGTTGCACACAATTTATACAAGGACATCGTTGACTAGTTCCATACAAAAAACTTAGCAACAGGAATTATGTATGCAAAATTGGGAAGTGTAATATCAGTTATGCCAAATCGCATGGTAAATCTTCACACTACAAGATCATGGGATTTCATGGGCTTTCGTCATAGCCAAGCTGGAGCTCCTCAAGAAAGAGATGTGATTATTGGCTTTCTGGACACAAAGGTTCATAATTACATCATTTTGCAAAAAGTACAAGTCTGAAGTTATTGGCCATGAATGCTGACGTGGTTAAAATAATTCTTAATTTTGCAGGAATTTGGCCAGAATCTCCAAGCTTCAACGATCAAGATTGCTCCACCTGCCAAATGGAAAGGAACTTGCCAAGGTGTCAATTTTACCTGCAACAAGTGAGCTTTCGTTCTCTCCCTATTACTTATCAACTGTCTATGGCTGAAAACGACTGCTATCAGGCTAGGGAACTCTTCACTACATTGAAGTGTACACCAGTGCTTCATTTTAAGCTCAGCTTCTAATTAAATGTTTTAAACTGCAGCAAGATCATAGGAGCCCGGCATTACAACATCACTGATGATGTCGGTGATGTCAATGACCCTGATATGAAATCCCCTAGAGACTATACAGGACATGGAACCCACACTGCTTCAACAGCAGGACCAGGAGCAAGCTTCTATGGGCTAGCTGAAGGAACTGCAAGAGGTGGAGTTCCTAACGCAAGAATTGCCATTTACAAAGTTTGCTGGAGAACAGGATGTGATTCTGCAGGTATCCTTGCTGCATTTGATGATGCCATTGCCGATGGTGTTGACATCATATCAGTTTCTCTTGGTAGTGACCAGCCACTTCAGTATTTTGAAGATCCAGTAGCAATAGGAACTTTCCGTGCCATGAGAGGAGGTATTTTGACCTCAGCTTCCGCTGGCAATTCTGGCTCCATTCCATATACAGTATCAAATTATGCACCATGGACATTGACAGTTGCCGCCAGCACAATTGACAGAAAATTTGTTGCACGAGTAGTGCTTGGCAATGGACAAATCTACGCAGTGAGTTTTTGCCTCCTGATACATTCTTACGGATTTGCTTTTTTTCTCTGTTTTGCTAATAAGACTTTTCTTCCTCGTCCACATAATAGGGTCTCTCTATTAATGGCTTCGATCTCAATGCCACATCATATTCTTTGATATGGGGAGGAGATGCAGCAAACTACTCAGCCAGGGGTGACCTATTCACAGGAAGATATTGCTTTCCTGGCAAATCGAGCTCTTACAAAGTGGGAGGAAATATTGTTCTTTGTGTTGATGATACCAACGGTGGTACTTCCACTCTAATGGCTAATGGCGTGGGTGCCATAATGGCCGATTCACTGCTCAATGATGTTGCTTTCAGCTTCGCCCTGCCGGCAGTGGTTATCAGTGCAGAAGACAGGGACAGAATTCTGGATTACATCAGATCTACGGAGTAAGCTAACCTCCTTGAAATTTTGTTGTTGTTCTTCTATGTGATAACTTAGCAATTTCTTAAGAAAGAGAATACTTTTGTAACATAAAAAAGATAGTACTCAAGCATCCAACAGCAACTATTCTACACGGCAAGACTTGGAAGGATATCATGGCACCTTCTGTTGCATCATTTTCATCTCGAGGGCCCAATTTTGTCCCCCCTGATATTCTAAAGGTAACTATGCTTTTGGAGAACTTTGATATATGATGCTTGTTACTCTGAGACAGCCCTGAGACTTGACATCAGCAATGCACAGCCTGATATTACTGCTCCTGGTGTGGACATCCTTGCTGCCAGGTCTCCTGCAGCACCAACTTCTATTTACGATCAAAGGAGTGTGAAATTCACCATAATATCAGGCACATCCATGTCTTGTCCTCATGTTAGTGGCGTGGCTGCCTATGCGAAGGCTACTCATCCTAATTGGTCCCCTGCTGGTCTTAAATCTGCCTTGATGACAACTGGTGAGAACTTCAAACATCATTCTGTAGTATTCATGGGCTTTTTTTTTTCTGCTTCAGTAATCCTAGAAGAGCATGGGATCTCAATTACCCCACATTCTTCTTAGCTGTAGAAGACGGCCAGCCAATTAATGCAATCTTCACCAGAACCGTAACCAACGTTGGCGTCCCCAACTCAACCTATATAGCTAGTTGGTACATGCCAAGCAACTTTGTTAACATCTTGGTGGATCCTGCTATCCTATCCTTTTCTAAAATTGGAGAGAAAAAAACGTTTACAGTCAAAGTCTATGGTCCAATAATTTCTCAGCAACGAATTAAATCCAGTGAGATCATTTGAAACAATGAAACACATGTGGTGAGAAGTCCATTGGTTGTTTACACTGTTCTTCCTGGTTTCACCAATGCTTCCAAGCCCCATGATCCACCCGAATTGGAGATTCCTTCCACTTATCGCAGGAATAGTCTCCAAAGACAAAACTATGTCTCACTCTGAGTTTCTGTTTTTACTTAATCAGACAAATTTGTGTTTAAAATTTATGCCAGTAATGTACCACCCATGCAAGATTTTAAAGAACTCATAAAGAGAAATAGCTCTGGATCCCTTTGTTACTACAATGATATCCAATTATATTTTCTACGTGCACTGAGAGGTCGATTGCACTGAATCTTGAAAAAGACTTCTGTTTACCAGGTGGTAACAACAAACAATTCACGATTATTATCCCCAAAAATGAAGCAGCTCAATGAACACTGAAAAAATGTGACTTGATATATCACTTTCAACCAGTTTATTCAAAATAAAGTTACAAATACAACAGTCAACTATAAGATGCATCAGGCAACTCAATTGAGAAGAAAAAACCGCAGATGGATAGACCAAATCAACAAAACATGGAAGAGATTTTGATAAAGAATAGAGAAACCAAAAAAGATTGAAACAAATGAAAAACTCAAGCAACAGTATTTGGCTTGGATACATACTCAATTATATGACTTGAGGACATCAAGCAGCAGCAGTAATCTTCTGATTTGGTTTGAACACATAATTGATGAGGGACTCCTTTATCGGCAAGAGTTCTGGGAATCCCTCCTCCAACTTGGTAGCATCAAGTTCATTATTGCTCCTTGGGGCAACAATCACTTTTGCCTGCTCCTCAAGGGTGAAGTTTTTCCACGCGAAGTTGGGGTCGATGTAGTCCCGGTACATCTCTAAAATCTCATTGTGGCTGACCACTCCAGGATTTGTAAAAGTTCCAAATTCCGGTAAGATTTCTCTTTGCCATCTCGATGGAAAAGGGGAGGAGCTCATCCAATATTGTCATTGAATTTGGAATATTCACTACTTTCTCATATCGAGTGATCTTCGTGATGAAGTGGCGAGGATTACATAAATCAGATGAAATGGGCATTCTGACTCACAACATGCAGACATTCTCATAGTTCTTCAGCAACTCTTCCACCTTCCACATGTTAGATAAGGACCACAATTAGTATTGCTGCATTCCATTATTGATACAGAAACCATTAGTAGCATCATCATCCATTCATTACTTTCCAATTCTCCAAATAAACTTATTTGAACTCAAAAAACAGTGGATTAAAAAGCTGGAATTGAAAAGTTTCATGATTGCTCCTGAACTTGTTATGCAACTTCTTCATGAAGCATTCCACTTCCGGTTTTAGGGAACAGGGTAATGTTGCGTTTACACAAGTCTCATTCGTAGAGGCGTCCCAGTATACAAGGATACCACATTATGTAGCCTTACCTTGTTTTCAGAATGAGATTGTTGTACCGCTTGATTCATTTTGAGAACTGATCAAAATTATGCATTCACGTTGACATGTGATGTTTCTAAATTTAATTTACAGTGTGTGATTAGCCGATGAAAAATACAGATGCCTATTGTTTTGTTTAAATCTAGTTCAGGTACACAATCAACCCTGATAACAGCCAACATGCTGCAAAGAAATAGATATAGATCGATATTTTTTAGATCTTGATATATTAAAAAAAAAATAAAAACCCTCAATAACATGAAAAAAACAATTATTACTCAGATTGAAAACCAAGACACAAAATCTGGCAAATTAAACAATTTCTACAAACTCAAGTTGTAAATTATTTCTTCCAGAATTCACAACTTTAGTTAGAATTAGATCTACCATACAACAGGAGCTGCATTCATAGCCAAAGTATCGAGCTCAACTCTTAGTCGGATTCAATTAAAATAAAATTTTAAAAAAAAATTAGTTAGATATATAAATAAATAATTGATTTCAACCTAATAAGAGATCACATGCCCTTTGGCCACTAGCCAAAAATCTACAGCCACGAAAAGTATTAAAATGGGGATGGTATACACCATACACAATCATAAATGTTGCATCCACAAAAATGCAACCCCTTTTAATGTTACGATAAATCATCATTTTTATCGATTACTACGTGTCTTTCACGTGACTCAATACACACGTATCTACGTAGTCCAATTTAAAAAAAATTAACTAAATTAAAATTCTATGCCAGAAGAATGGTGTAAGTCATAAAATCTAGAATTTATAAACAATAAGTGGAGAATTGTACCAACCATGGCCTTGGTCTTGGAATAAAAAGATCCAGTAAAATTCGGAGTATCCTCCTCCTTGAACCCGATACCCGACCCGAGAGGGTGACCCGCATCATACTCCAAAATACAACCCGTTGCAGACGTGGGAGGGCTTGGCGGCGGCGGCTATGTCAGCCTCCAGGAAAGCGCAATCCTCCAGGCTGCCGGCGGCGTAGGTGAAGTCGATGCCTTGAGAGTGGCAGAGCTTCCCCAGGAGGCGGCCGATCCAGCCGGTGCGGCCGTAGATGAGAAACGTTAGTGGCTTGTTGTTGCCGTTTGTGGGGGAAACCCATTTCTTTCTAAAAAACAAAAAGGGATAAGACGAGTGTCTAGTTCGATTCCAATTTTAGTTTTGAAAGGTTTTTTGGTTTTACTGGGAACTTCAACCGTATAAGATTTATGGTCAAGTCGGTTAAGATTTTGACGTTGTTTCGGTTGATTTTGTTTCGTATTGTTTTTCTTTTTGAAATATGTGAAAATTTTGCAATTTTTATAAAAAACAGTTCTTTTTTTTAACAGCTAAAAAATTTATTATTAATATAACAATTATCAAATTTATAAAATGAAATCAAACTAATTTCAGTTATTCGAATCCTATTCAATCACTCGTAAAGAGCAAATTCAACTAGAATATTATTGAGTCAAACATATCTTTCTCACATCGAGAGTAAATTCAACCAGAACATTATTGGGTCAAATGGATCTTTCTCACATCTGATTATAGTATTAATGAGTCTTGAACTGACAGCTGTACTCATACATAATTCTAAATAATTAGGGTAGGTGAAATTTCAGCGTCAGGACTCGAACTTAAATTGTGACAGAAAAAGATATGTTGAGTAACTATTAAACTGTTATTTCGAGTAATTATCAAAACATTTGATATGAATGTTAATGTAATTGAGATTGAGATTATAAAACACTTATAAGACACGAAAATAAATAAGAATTTTCCATAAATAAAGGTTTTTAATATAATTTCTAGTTAATTAAGTTGCCTTTGTCTTAGAGTTAAAAAAATCTAAACTCATGGAATTTGTTTTCTTTAATGAAGACGCATCTGCTTTTTGTAATTATATTAAAAAAAATAATGATAAATATTTTAAAAATTGTGTAATAAAATATTTCAAAATGTATAATATGAAAAAAATCATTAATATTTTTTTATTTAATAGTGTTAAAAAATAATAATTCTTTTTATAATTATATATTTTGAAATATTTTATAACACGAATTTTGAGAAACTTATTATTACTCTATTAAAAAATAGATAAAACTTGAAAATTTGAAATGCTACTAATATATAAGGAATTAAGGTATAAATAAATATTATTATTTTTCAATAACAAGAATACACGTAAGTTCAATTACTAAAATGAATATTGCAATTATAGAAAACTCGGAGTAAAACTGTAAAAGACAGAAAGATTGGGAAGAATTAAAAATTAGTGTTTAAAAACAAAGTGTACGAGTGAGGAAGTATATGTATAAGAATCAAAATGAAAATACATTTAAACCAAAAAAAAAAAAGTGCATTTGACGGTTTTGGTCGTTCCGCAGCTTTCCTTTTTAACTCTTTAGTGCTTTTAACTGCGGCTTTGATTGATTTTAGAAGCCCACCTCAATTCCGAGCTGGCCGAAACTTCTCAAACAAAACTAAAATTTGATATCTTAGACGCATTGCACAATAACACACCGCTACCAAAATGCCCAAGATTACAATTATAATAGTCTTTCTCTTTTTTTCTTTTTTTTTTTTTGAGATTTTACAATTATAATAGATAAATTAAATATTGAATTTATCTTAGTTAGAAGTGTGTACTTTCAATTTTTAAATCTAGAGTTCAAATTTCAAACTTGAAGCAGATTTAGAGTTCATATCTTTTTCTCCTTACTGTTAGGCTACTAATTTTAATTAAAAAAAAAAAAAAACCTATGCTAGTCGGAACATATATATGCGCAAGCATAGTGTACGGTCATTCAATCCCATTATTAGGATGCCTATTGATAAATCCATTTCTCAAGATTAATTGTTTAAGACAATAGTGTATATAAGTATGCGGCCAAATGAACTAGTAAACAACAATTTCATTTCCTATTTCTTCTACCTTAGAAATGAAAAAAGTCCCAAAAAAAGAAATGAAAAAAGTCCCAAAATGTTACTTAGATTGTGAGATTTTCTTGAATGGCAGTAAAAGATCCCAAAATGTTACCACCAGCATCTGGGAATTTGGCACATCCAGGAAGGGCACCAATCTTGCCTGTTCGATCAACTTCAACTGGATACTTCAGGAGATGAGCCTTCATCTCCGTTACCTTTTCATCTGCAAACTGTTTCCAGTTGAGCTCACCCAAGGATCTTACACGTCTTACGCATTCAAGGCTCTCTGGCTGCTCAAAACATCCCTCAAGACCGCCTATGTGCTCTGCCCACAATGACATTCTGTAGCCATAAATCTGCACTCAAAAAGAAAATGACAAGACAATTATAGATAATTGAGAATTGCAATGATAGTTACAGGGCAAGCGTGTTATAGCTTAAGTTGTCGAGCTAAGTTGTCGAGCGAGGTCCAGGAATGGATTACGTATTACACTATTGTGATGCTAGTGCTAAAAACATGAAAAGTTTATACCATTAAGCTTACCTCCCCGCGTGGATGAGAGCGTTTTTTGGCCCAGGTATGTCGAGGCTGATACGCCCCCATTGCTATCTCCGTGTCTCTAGTACCTTCCATGGATCGCTGATTGATATTTGCAGATCCCAGAATCACATACTCGTCGTCCACTATCATTCCTTTGGAATGAATATAGATCATAAAGCGTCCATTCTTCTTACTCAAAGCCTGTTTTACCACCATATGATTGTTAAGGTGTAAAGGATACTAGTAAATTGTAAAAACATGGCAATTACTTGAGAGTTACCTGAGGAGTGTTTCCGGGTGTGGAAGTTTGGGCATTTAGGCTGTTCTCTCCGTCTAATGCCTCGCGATTGCCAAGGCAGAAGAAATTTAGATAGTCTTGTGGCTCATATTTATTTTCGAGTCTGGCCTCAACCAAAGCCTTGTAAATTGTTCCATACATCATTTGCATTGTTTTATGCTGCAGCAGATTAACACTGATGATGGTGAGAATGTTGCAGAAATAAGTTAACACATGCTGTAAGATCTCTGAAGTGAAGGCATTGCAGTTATGAACATTAAATTCGAATAATGAAGAGTAGAACCTTCTTGAAGGACGGTTCAACTGTAATATTTGATCACTGAAAATATTTGTCTCAAAATTTTGAAATGTGTTGTTATCAGCATCATAGTTAACCATCTTGAACTGTCAATGGTGCATACCTGCCAATAGAGAATCCTCTGTGTAGGGGCACCTGAAGGAACACCTTCCGGCCACATTGGAATAAGAATATAAGCCGCGAACCTCTCATTTGCCCTGATCTTGTCTGCAATCTTTAGAGCAATTTCCATGGGTATTAAGTTGTTTGCACCTGTGGAAAACAGCCATGCTTATCATTATGTAAATATATGATGTCACTCTGAAAAGAAAACAACTCATGAAGTTGAGAACGTGGCATCATGCTAAAGTGAAAGCTCAAACATGATCCATTAAATTAAAATTTTATTTTATTTTAACTCTCTATCTCAAACTTTGTACTTTCTTACCAATGTCCTTGTGCGAATCCCAGTTATACGATGACCCAAGAAAGTACTGATTCTCAATGTAGATAAAATGTTGGGCAGCGCGGATTGCCTTGATATATGCCGTGTGTATACTCATGTCTATGAGAACATTCTTCCCACACAAAAGGTTCTGTTAAGATTTTATAGAATATTTAGGCAATGGCCGTTGAACCACAAAACACTAAAACATTCAATCACTTACTCCTGACGTTAAATTATAGAACAAGGAAATGAAAGATCTTCAAATGAAAGTTTTTCTCACCGTGCTTGGTGCTTCTTTTGGGTCTTTTGGAAAGCCTTTAACAGAACTGGAGTCAATGGACCGGAAAACCTTCGATTGTGGGAACTAATAGTTAGAGGATTGAAATGAAGAGGAAAAAAAAATTGAGGACTAATGGCTGGTTGACAGCAGCATACCTGAACATGCCAAGCCTCAGGATCGTTCTCAGCAAGGCCAGGAGCTTCAGTTTTCCCAATTATTTCAGGAATCCTTTCAATCTTGAGCAACGCATCATCCTGTGAAGCTTTCAGCTTATGAATTCCATGACGTTTTGAAGCCTTTAGCCAACGCTCCTCAAAATTGGTGAGAATGTCATATGCTGCTGGACCATCAATTTGACAGTGCAAATCATGCCATGGTTCTCTTGGACAACCGGCAACATGTTCCTGATTAATAGCAATAGCACGCAAGTGAGTTTATGTAAACCTTAGTATATATTGGCTTTAAGAGGAGTTCTTACTTGACTAAAGTATTTCATATGAGATATGGAATGTTAATGCAGAGTGATTGCAGACAATTAAGGACTGAGTGAATGAGAATTGTGCCATTCACAACACATGTAATGCTCCATACTTGGAGGGGAGCTGCTTGCATATTATTTTCGCTTGGCAATGAGCGAAATGACTAGACTTAGATTTGCGAACTTAAAGCCCATGGAAACATTTGTTATGCGCGCCTGAGCCCTATTAGACATTCTTAGTTGATAAAGAAGGAAAGTGATTGCAATATCTTGCAGAAAGTAATTAAAATCAGACTTAAAAATGACTGAAATTACCGCAAATGTGGGATTATGATAGTCATCTTTGTGTGTTGTTTGCAGCGTCCTCAGGATAGGATGCTGTGGAGTATCATAACGACCTGCGCATAAGTCAAGGCCTCCAACAAAGGCTATGATCTTTCTTCTATAGTTACCCGCATCAGCATCCACTATTACAGTCTTCTGATGATGAGTATATATTGTTCCAACTTCCTGTAAATAAAAGTCCGAAAGAAAAGTGAAAGTTTGAGAGCATAAGAACACATAAGTTCATGAGAAATACAAACTTGCAGACATTCATGTTTAGTGACAGAGAAGAAGAAAAGGCTGTAAGCATTTTTAATTTATGTGTGCTGCCTGAAACAGAAAACAGTGCATAATATTTGGAGATCTTTGACAGATACCGTGAGCAGAAAACCCTATATGGATGTTGAGGACAAGAAATTCACATCAATGGTGTCCTGGTTCCATTTTTAGTTGCCTTTTATCTCAGATCGTGCAGAACAGACACAATCGCAAGCGTAATGTATTCTTATTTAGTTGATGCAATACTAATTAAGTAAGAGTAATGCTGTCCACAACCTATTTTTCTAAGGGCATTTGCTTTCTTATTCCAAAGAAAATTTTCAACAGCATGAAATGAGATATAAACCAGTTCAAGGACCACCCTTACATTTTCCTTATCAGATAAGATAGGTGCATCATGCATGCCTCAAAGAAGATGCTATCAGGATCATGGGACGGGCCGAAAGGAAATTCTATGGATGATCTCAAACAAATTGCATTAGGGTCCAAGATCATAAACATACGTAAGTTGACTATTTGTATCCAACCTGCTTTTTCATAAAGCTGTGTCCTTTTCCACCAGACCTGGGGCAAAGTATCACCTGCACTGAAGAGTGCTTGAAGAAATGGCGCGTGACTTCATCACTGGTATTCATGACGCCCTCCTGCATAACATAGGCCTCAATCAAATCATAGTAACAGAATTTAAAGAATGTGCAGAAGGAAGTTGTCAAACTACAAAAATTTTGCTTAAAGTTCCCCAAAACAGGACTAGAGAATGAACACTTGACATGAAAATTTAGATTAAAGATTAACATGGTGCAGAATCTTTATTGAACTGGGAAAAGTTTCCTACCGTTTTATATCCCAAAATGCTTCTGGATGTAGGGTCATCCCATACAAGGAGCAGCACCCTGACACCTTCTTGAGACTTAGTTTTGAGAAGTTCTCCTAACGTGATATCCTTCCCGTCATTGTTAGTCCTTACCAATGTGACATTATGGTAGACAGACCAACCGGTGATGTAAACTAGACGACGAGCCTGACTGATGGCATTGAAAATGTCAAGCCAGCAGCTCCTATGCTCATACTGAACTTTCCTATCAAGCTTCAAATTAGGAAAGGAAGTATCATGAACATGAGCATCTTGATAAAGCGTAACTCTGCCTCCTTTTCTAAGAGGAAAATAAGTGCCGGAAACCCCATTGTAATCAGGGCCTGCACCTACTCCATGCTTGTAAATTGCCATTTTCTCCAAGGGAGTAAACTGAATTGATAAACTCAATGCAGTACCAGCCTTACAGGGCTTGCCATTAGCACCAAGGATTGGAAAACTCCCTTCAATTTTGTTTCCCAAGCATAACTGCTCCACTGGGATCCCCACAGCCCCCATGACCTGTGAGCCAACAATATCATCATCTTTGACTACAAAGTGCACCTCGTCAGCATAATGTGCAACAGGAACATTGAAGTGCTGCATCCACACAGGGTTCTCGCTGTTACGGATCACAAAAGTCCTCCCAATTACTGCACCCGCAACGGAAATCGTGACGTACGGATCGCTGGTTATGTGGCCGTCAATTTTGCTGCCAAGCTTGCCAGGAAATTTGGAAAACATGTCCCCTAAGGTCTTATGAAACATGTCCATGTTGGGGAGGTTTTTAGCCTCCTTAACCCATATGTCTAGATTTCCATGTAAAAGAACATTTAGGGAACCATTGTTGGTCTTGAACGGCAAGGATTCCTGACCCTGCATGTGCTGCGATCCCCCAAACGAACAGGAATGATCAATAGCACTTTGAGACATATCAACAAGATTCTCTGCAACTCCTGATAACAAGTCAACTCTATGCCTGGGAACAGATGCAAGAAAGAAGCAAAAAAAAGAAAAATGGGGTCGCCTGAACGACAAGAAACTATGTCAAAATCACAACTTGACAAACTTGCAGTTCATATGTGAACCAAGTCAGCTTCTTGGTGGTTTCCGTTGGGAAAGCAAAGGTGATGGATCGTGTGGGCGGCTAATGACCGAGTAAAACTAATTTAAAAGAAGAGTTTTTAGGACACTGGCAGGGAACATGGGTTTTGACGAAGTCTAAACTAGAAGAAATGAAAACAATGAGAAAATGGTGTTGAAAAGTCCTTCGGAATTTTCAAAAGGTAATTTCTTACAACTAGTAGATTGCTGATGTGATGTCCTTGTACATCAGTGGGTCCATCCGTACCTATATTAGGAAAGAGAAATTACTGTATAAATATAAATTAAAAAAATATAAATAATTATATAATTTATTTTATATTATCTAATAATTTATTTATTTATTTATTTTAAATTTTATCGTAATAATTTATATCATTTTTACCACGTATAATCTGAAAACACAGGGAATATGAAAAGATGTTGAGGTGGACCAATTGGAAGGTTCCGTCTACTTCATGTTATTAATGGGTCTAATCCGGAGTTATAATTATTATAATAATCACTAACAATTTCAAGAGATCCAACGGTCAGTTATAATTTCCCAACCAAAAATTTGGGTCTCAAGTAGGCATGATCCTGCTTCCGTTCAGTTTTGGTTTCCATCTCGAATTGCGAGTTGACCGTTTGGTTATGGCACTAAACAAACCGTGGTTTCAATTTCGATTTTGGCTTTTTTTTTTTTTGGTTCCCATTCAATTCAAATTTACTTAACTTAATTTCAGTTGATTCGAGTTTAGTTCGAATCATAATTGGAATCATGCCTAGTCTCAATTGCACGAAGCTCCACGTCAAGTTTCGAGTTCAAAAAAGAACTTTATTATGAAATTTAAATTTAAATAACAATATAATTTATTTATTAATATTTAATAATTTATTTATATTTTTTAAATTCTGATTATATAATAATTTATATCACTTTATTACTATTTAATATTTTGATTTAAAAAAACATTAAATATATATATTTTTATTTTTACAAAAAATTATATATATTTCCACAACTTAAAATCACAATTAATTAACTGCGTTAGTCAAGGGGAGATTATTATATCTTGGGTTTGACGGTCTTGGCCTGCGGCGGAAGAAAAAACTTTTGTTTTCCATGAAGTTGATCAATGGTCAATATTTTAATCTTCGGTCGATTTTATGATTCTATTACTTAATTTAGTTTAGGTGCATCCTGCCAACCGGCATCCTGCCAGCAAAAAATAAAGAAAGCATAATTTTTAATGTGATCTGGACTACAAACATAATTATAAATCTACGCAAGTATTTGTTGAGTTTTTCGATGATACTCGGTAAATTTTGAGATATGATCTCTCGTGGGTGTGACATAGATAGTTTTATCTACTTGATAACAGTAAATTTACAAAATTTTCCGTGACAAATTCTGAGATATTACACATGTTTATCTATTTTTTTGTACCAACAAAATATTTATAAACAAGTAAATGAAGAAAATTATATCCTTGTCCTTTGTAACAGTTTGATGAGTTTATATTTCTTTGTTTAAAGAAAGTTTGTTATGTCACTTGTTATTTTTAATTAATTCCACCAAACAATAAATTTATTTTGTCAAGAAAATATTATTTTAGAAGATGGCCCCAAATAAAATTATGAGTAATAATACTAGGTAACTTTATTTAAGTGGTTTCCAAAAAAGTATGCAGTCTAATCAATATATCTCAATGTTGTTAGAATCGGATCGGACTGACCGGTCCGACCGGTTCAACAGATGACCGGCCAAAAGTATGCAGTCAAAACCGGTAAAAATCAGTGAAAAATCAGACCGGTTCAACCGGTTCAAACCAAATAAAATTTTCATAAATTATAATTCGATCTCAAAATTTATTTAAATTATAATTTGAGTTTTAAATTTAATTAAAACTTTCAATTTAGTTTTAAATTTATCAAAACTTTTAATTTAATCCTTAAATATAAAAAAGTAATATTTAATAACCATATATATTTAAATTATACATATATATATTAATAAATACCGGTTCAAATACTGATTCGACCCGTTGAACTTTGACTCACTAATATTTTCAGTTCAATGACTGGTCTGATTCTGACAACCTTGATATATCTAATAATTTATTCTTTTTATATATTTTTTTAAAATTTAATTATTTAACCGTTCATACTATTTTATAACTATTTTAATATTTTTAAATAAAACCATCAAACTTTTTCTTAAAATTATATTATATTTCCGAGGAACCTCCAAAACAACAAGTTTGACATAGTTTTATTTGTTACGACTCTATTCACCGAGTAAATCATATTTACTTGAAAATAATTGGAACTATGAAAACGCTTTTTTCCCATATTGATCATTCTAGATCTAATCGCATAAACTGTGGGATCTATCAGAATTTATTGTTAAATGTTACCCAATTTGCCTAATTTTGTCGTATAAGAAGGATGTTATTGCAGATTTCCTTTCGAAATTAGACGCAAAATTAATTGTCGGAGAGACTTTGTTGTACACGCCTCCTACCGGACTGCATTTGTTGTTGGATGGGGACAGCCGGACAGCCAGTGGCTGTTTTGGTTAGAACTTGTTTTCTTATAATAAGAGTACTGATAGAGTTAAACGAAATAATTACTAACTCTAAAATTTAGCAGCAGCACTACTACTCACACCCCACTTCGTTCACTGAAAAGAACGTAATCGAGAGGATTTGAACTTGAATGCATGAAAACAAACTAACTAATCAGCAAACCCCCACCGAGTCGCTTGATCGCGGTTGGTCCAAAGCAAAATTGTGAACTCCTATTAATACAGCAGTTTGAGATCTCGCAAAATAAAGTTTGGGATTGCCAAGATACATACATATATGTAGGATTATAGTTATAGAATAAGGGAAATACCAACATCAGCCATCTACTGATTTTTGATCTAAACCGACATTGTGCGAAATCCTTAGGGATTTATTGCAATTCATTTGTTTAGATATTGTCAGAGTCTCTTATGAAAATGTGATAAATTCATTGTGAATTCTTAGTGATCAAACACTCCTTAACTTTGAGATAAAGATATTCTCTGTATCTTTAAATTTTTATGGATTACAAAAAAAAAAAAATTTAATATGAAGATTTATTAAACTTGACATATCAAGATTTGAATTTATAGTACATTATTATAACTGTAAGATATATGTTTATGGTCTCATCTAAACGAATTGATGTTTCGAAAAAACTAAAATTATACCATCTACAGTAAATTAGTAATTGTAATGTAACGTATAGACACGTCAAAAATATTCTAACTCAACACAAACATTTTTCCTCGCAGTTACAAGCTTTCATCTTTTTTAGATTACTTCCAATTATGATACGACCAGCTCAAAAAAAAACTTTGGCCCATGGAAACACTCGTCGGTAGATATGAGGCTTTAAAATTCATTAAAGAAAACAAAGAAAATTGGTGTTAAATAAATAATTAAGAATTGGACAAACAAAAATTAAGAAAATCCCAACGTTTTAGTTATAATTGACTTTGAAAACGAACTTAACAAGGTTGCTTTTCTTTTTTCCGTCATTTGTCTCTAAATAAAACTTTATTTTTTTGTGAAATGAGAAAGTAGGTATAACTTCACAGACTCGTTAGAAAAGATTGTAACCATATCCAAGAAAGATACGTAAAACGATAGGAGTGAAACTCAACCTCTGATACCACGATGCCAACCGTACGTTTGCCCTACTATCGAACTGGGCTGGTCTCAAACGTGCATTCTTGACAGGACCCAAGACTTTAACCACTTGGACCATCCCAACGGTGATGAATGTGACTGAAATGTGGGTTGCTTTTTATAACTGGAGAAATCGCCCATCCGACGGGCCCAAAATTGTCCTGGGTCGCTGCTTAAAACCTTCTCAGAACAAAGTTCTAGAGTTTGATTTGGCCCAATCTGGACCTCAACACTCAACCGACCCTAAACAATGGCATATCTAAGACCTCAACACTCAACAATGGCATAACAATGGCCTTAGATATGACATTGTTGTCATTGACAACAATGGCATATCTAAGGCCATGGAATTTTCCCTTCCCTGATAACGCAAATTCTAGTAAGGTCGGCTTGTGGGTCTCATTTAGTCTTTGATAACTGATTCTTTTTTCGGGTTTAATAAGAGGCCTAAACAAAGTGGTTTTCATAGATCCTTACAACTCTCAACATAAAACAATCAATGAACTTAGGGGAAAAAAAAAACACTCAAAGTGATAATTTAGTAATAATCTAAATCTTAATGACTGCATTTAGAGATAATGTCTTTTTTTTATTGTTAATTGATTGTATGCCCGTGGTATTGGTTTCAAACTTATTAATACTTTACTCAATTTAGAAGATAGTAATAAATAACTCTTAATTTTAATCTACAAGTGCAATAACTGACATATTCAAGATGTGCATATTTTTTAATTAAAAAAAAATAATCAACCTTGACTCACTAATATTTAATTAAAATTTTTAAATTCAAATCTGAATTAAAAAATAATCAAGTGATATTAATGTTTGTGCTTTTTAATTCTTTTGAATAATTGTCAATTTTGGACACAGATGACGCACGAGCTTGATGCCCCATCAATGCTTTTTCTTTTTCTTGGTCATTTTTCTCTCTCTTTGTTTTTTTTTTTTTTTAATACAATAGCCTCAGCTACACTGTAAAAGTGAAGTTTCATATTTGAGTCACAAAAATACTCGGTGACTTACATTGAACCCTTCGTTAGTCCAGACCTCACGCCTACGTCAAAATAGCCACCAATAGACATATTCAAGCACAAGTTTGTCCAACTAATCCTAGGAAGCCACAAAATAGAACATAAGCAAATAATTGACGGCTTAACTGACCAAGACATCGTCCCTTCATTTTGATGTGTGACGGGGGAACTTATTTTCCCTTTTACAAAATTGGCAAACAATGTTCTTCTCTTTCAGCCATTTTTTAGCACGTGGGCTGAAAGATTAGACCTAAAAATTACACTGTTAGAAACTGGAAAGTTTTGTGTCAACTCCCCTTCGAAAGACATAGACTTGGTGGGTTAAAGCAATCAATCATCAAGGATCAATGTTTTGCAGGAATCTGAATACAGTAGTCAAATTAATTTCATTTTGTAGCATAGCATACCCTCTTTCTGATTAGGCTTCTTTCGAAAGCTTAAAATCCTTCTTTTTTTTTTTTTTTTTTTTTTTGGTGCAACGGAGAATAAAAAGCAAGCTACTATCTAACAAAACAAGACGTCTGCTCTATCAATTTAAAACTTTGAATTGCAGCAAACCAAGTAATTACAAGGCAAAAGGCAGAAAATAGAGGCAATAAAACAGACAGAAAAAGGAAAAGGCAAAGAGAGAACTTGTGATCTTCTTAATCCATAAAGGACATAAAACCCCCAACCTTATATATGGACTATATTAAGGTCCAAATATATTACAATCTTTAGCAGGATGTTAGCAAGTTCTATGTACCCCAAATGGTTACATTATAGTTAAATCAACATAAAGAGCAAGTCCCATGTTTGCAGCTGCTGCTCTGAAACAAAGTAATATGGGGTTGGTCTACCTTTTGCGCTTGGACTTCAAAGATGTCACAGACTGAGAGTTGCTGTGCCAGTTTCTCTTCCTTTGATTGATGAACCAGTTGTTAATCTGCTTTAATTGCAATCCCGTTTCCTCCACAAGTCTTGCCTTGTCATCTTCCTGCAAGAAACATATAGAAAATAATCTTATCATGAGTGGTTAATTTCAGCATTTCTGAAAAATTTGTGTACTTCTATAACCATCCAACTGTGTTTTGGTTGAAACAAGAGGCACCCAGAAATAGTTATTGAAAACTAAATTTTTGGACTTCAAGATGTGAGCATGGGGCTGCTTACAGTTGGGTAAGGCCACTTTGAGTGCTGCTGCCACCAATTCTTCAGTACTGTGGTTGTGTCACCAGGCAGTTTTCCAGCCCTTCTTTTTCTTAATATTTCCTCCCTTACATCTTCAATTCTAGATTTAAAACCCTGCAAAGCAAATGTTGTGGAAACCAATATTGCCACGAAGCACATGTTGTTTCATTATAGATTGAATAGTACAGTTATACACTTACCTGCTTTAATTCAATCTTCAATTCCTGGCGAACTCGCTCCATCAAAGACCTTTCAGATTCTGTGGGAAGCAGAGGACCAAATCCCATCATGTCATGCCCATCAGAACCGGATTGATCCAAAGAAAATTCTGTTTGTAGGTCATCCTCATCATCAGACATTGTTGCACCAGTTCCTTCACCTAGAGTTGCTCCTGGAAGAGATTATGCACAGGCAAAAATCGCTAGGTCATTATCTCAATTATTACTTTGTAGAAGCTAAGCCAATCATATGTTCTTGATCATATTTCCGAATCAAAATTGTTTGCTTATATGCTTCAGCCTCCGGAAAATGCTACCCAAGTTTAATGTTGCATTCAATTACTATTACTGGTAACCAGCTTGCAGAACCTTAACTATGAATGTATAACAAAGCCATATTCAAAATGAACTCATCCAGGCATAGCATTTTGAGGCCCTTATTAGTTATTAATACCCTATCCGATTAAATATGGTATTCTTTCAATCCAAATTCTAAAAATGAAGAGCTTGTCATCCTTGGTAAGCTCCGTAGAGATCATAGATATAAATTTTTTTGTTTTTTTAATCTACCATCATGAGAAAGAGACCTAACGGGCAAGAGAAGTGGGATCGAACCCCAATTCCAAATCTTAATTAGAAGTGTCAACTGCGGACCATCTCACTTAGAATAGCACAATTCTCTTTTTTTTTGGTTTCATAATAGCACAATTCTCTTCACATACAAGAAATCCTTGTGGGCCAACCGATGGTAGATTCATCCCACCTAGAACAGGTGCAATTGGAGCCCATGGGCCCAATGATTTGTTTGCCAAAAAACATTTCCTTATCATAAAAAATAAAAAATGATTCCCCCACATAATTTCCCTTCCTTAACAGCTCCAATGGACAAAAAAAAAAAAAAAATTAGGTTCTTCCTTCTTAATATGGTGATCAAATTATTGGGGGCATCTAATCTCATTTCCTGTCAGTATTAATTCCTTAATTCCTAGCACTAGTGATTAAGATGATGCTTGGATACTTGTGTACGTGACCTATCTACATCAGCAATATACCTAACATACTTTTAAAAAATGGGACAACCAACAAATGAGGCTGAATTTAATATCAATGCAAAGCCAAAAGTAATCAATAAAGAAAAATCAGTAGAATAAAACAGATTCTGAAGCACCCAGATATTTTTCTAAGCATTCTTATCAGTTGGTGGCGCTAGTGGGTGGCGGTGGTGGCGTTGGGGGTGCCCCTCCTTTACCGAACTAATTAGCCAACAAATCTCCCAAGCCCCAACTGTAATTACCAAAAGATTTTTTGTGACATCCAGCTCGTTTTATTGAACCAAAGGCCTCGTAAGCATTTTCAACATAAGACCAAAATGTCTAATTGGACAGTTTTATAGTATTTTAAATTCAAACTAAAATTAAGATTTAAATTCGAGACTTTAAACTTATTTTCAAGGATGAGATTAAATTAATTGTGGGAAAGAAAAAAGATATAAAATTGTAAAAAAATCACTGCTTTTTCTAATTAAGTTGATCAATGATGAAGAGCAACTTAGAAAGAGAGAGAGAGAGAAACCGGTGAGAGCTTGTAAGGTGTTCTCAATTTCACGGCAGGCCATGACAGCTTCAACGGCATGGACTCTAACATGCTGTTGAAGCTGGTCTTTGAAAGTACACAAAACAAGCAAATATTGCGCCTACAAAACATAACACACAAATCAGTCAAGAAAACAAGAAAAACCCATTAATTCAAAAGCAATCAGCAAACCCCAGAAAGTCTTAAAAACAGAAAATCAAAACAATAAAATACCAAAAAAAAAAAAAAAAACCCACCAAAAAGTTGTCAAGTTCTTGCCTCTCATGAGGAGAGACTGGACGGCCATGTTGGCTATGCTGTGAAACATAGGACCTAAGCAGCTGGTGCGACTGAGCAAGCTGGGCATCTATGAGCGGTAACTGGTCAATTGGAGTAGCCACTCGGAGACAAGACACGTGAGCCGCCAATAGCTGCTCGTACAGCGGATGAGCAGCTATCTCCGCCTTGAGTTGCCTGGTCTGCTGGTCGCCGCCCGAGACGGACATAACTTCTCCGCCGCTTAAACCACCAAGTGCTGCAGTGCTCCCACTCCCACTGCCCATCATGCCCAAGCTTGGTTCTTGCATTTCTATATTATCTTTAGCAAATTCCTCTATACACTATATTTCTATATTTTGTTGTGTATATGTAGGCAAAATAGAGGATCTAAGCAAGCAAAAGGAAGCTATATAGTGAATTAGAGAGTTTATCTATATAGCAAGGGGGTTTTAGGCCATATCACAAGAGAGAGAGAAAGAACAGTGTTTTCTTGTTAATGGTGTAAGAGAGAAAGAGACATGGAGAGGGAGGGGAAAGCACTGTATTGGGATCTGAGACAAAAGACTTTCTGCACTACTTCTGAGTTATTGCAGAAGTCTACTTGCACAGAGAAAGATAAAAAACCAAAAGCATGTTTTGAGAGAGAGGAGGGGGGAGAGAGATTTTGGTGCTTTGATTCTATATTACTGTATTGATGTCTTGGAGAAAATTTTAGAGTTTGAGAGAGGGATGAGCTATAGAATCATTAGCATGAGAGGAGTTGTACTTTTAAGTGAGAGATCATATGTCCAAAAAAAAAGTGAGAGATCAGACAAAGTTGCTTCCTTCGCCTGACAATTTTTAACTGCTTGTTGTATCTTTTTCAAGAAAATGGTTAGACTGATTTTTTTTTGTGATACTAAAATAAAATTAAAGAGATATAAATTAAATTTAAAAAACATAATTACAACATGACTAGACAATTGAGTTATATTTGATCTAAATTCTATTCTTCTTATTTTTTATATTAAAAATTAAATATTTAATGTATTTAATATTATTTTAAATATAATTAGTATTATGTTAAATTATAATTTTTTAAAAAAATTTTCAATTTTTATTTTTTTACTAAAGCAGTATGAATACAATATAGTCAAGTTGTATAGACAAATAATGTTTATGTTTAAAATCATAAATAAATTATTAAATAATATTAAATAAACTCTATAATCACTTTAATATTATCTAAACTATAGTCATTTAGTAAAGCCCTACTTTGTATTCTCGTCTTCGGGGATTTTTAAACTCTAAAATCTATCATAAAAGCATATTAATTGCTCCCAATTTTGTCATGGTTAATTGTTCTTCTCGGGGGGAATACTTTCACAAATGTGGAATCGGAGGGTCACCACATAGCGAACGCATAAATAAATATATGAATGACACACAATTAATCTAATAACATATAATAATTTATTTATTTATTTATTTAAATTTAATATATTTTTTATAATTTAATAATTTAAGTATCTGTATACTTATCACATTTACATTTACACGCGTTCAGTTATCTTTTGACGTGAAATTAAGCGCTTGCAGTTGTAGGTATCCGTACTGTATAAACGACACATTAATCTCTCTTTCCACGAACCACTAATCTAGAGTTTGTAAGATGGGAACTGATTTATAGGTATTAATAATGGCCTCTGGATTCTCTGAAAGCCACTATATTAATGGTTGAGTAATATTAGGTAATTTTATAAGATTTATAATAACAAAATTATATAATTTTATTTAATAATATTTAATAATTTATTTAATTATATTTTTTATTAATTTAATTATTTAAAAATTCATATTATTTTATTTGTTATTTTAAATTATGTAAGTGAAATTACAAAACTTTTTCTTTAATAATTTATCATCTTAATTTTTTTCTAGTCCCCTAATTCGGCAACCTACATACTTTTGTTATAGAGTTTCCCTGCGTAGGTTTTAAAAGTGATAATAAATAATAATATAGTTTTATTTAATAATATTTAATATTTTATCTCTTTTATTATTTTTGTATAAATTTAATTATTTAATAATATATATTATTTTATTATTATTTTAAAATTACTTAAGTAGCATACCAAGATTTCTCCGTTGTGATAAATGCAGCACACACCCTTTTGTTCATATTTGACAGAGCCACTGTTTAAAGTTCTGATGACATTCAGCAAAAGATCAAATTTTCATATGGATGAGTAGTGTAATGCAGTACAAAACTAACTTTACGGTAATATGTCCCTATCTATGGATGCCAAGTTTCTTTCTTTTTGATCACAAGAACAAAATGCTTCTATCTTTTAATTTCTTTTGAATTTAAAGTGTCACACATCAATCTTTGTAATAAGGTACACAGAATAGAAGGTACATAAAAAAAGATAGAGATTTTTGTTTTCTTCTTTCCATAGCGTCCGACTTTTATATGATATATAATCTTGTCTCATAAGAGCAAAAATTGTAAATTTTTCCAAAAATTTTAACAATATTGTTTGCTAATGATATATCAAACGATGAAGTAAGTGGAACTTTTAATGGCAAGCTGTGTCATGCATGCTGATTTTTTAAAAAAATTGACTTATATAGGAGATTCTCTGTCATCAATAAATGACATATGAAGTTGGGCTCAGATTAAATTTTTTTAAAAAATCATACTATGGTATTAACACTAAAATAATGGAGACCCATACACGAAAAGAAAGGAAATAACGTAGAAAACAACCAAAGATGGCCATTAAACATCGAAAAAAATGTTTCAACCAAAGGTGCTCCACTAAACAAGAAAAATAGAGTTTACCTAATTTTTTGAATCACCAACCTGCCTTGTAACAATTTCTGTTGTGTTATTTAAGAAAGTCGGCTAGAAGGTTGAGCTGTCAGTAGTTCAGCCTCATTACTGGTGCATTCTTTGTTTCAGTTCAGCCTTCTGGGCCCTTTTTCTACGTTTATAAAATTTGGATAATTATTGAACAAAAAAAACATTGAAAATTTATATAGAGAGAGTTTTAAAGAGTTTAAAATTTGATATCAACTATTTAATAATTAAATTTTAAAAATTAAAATAAAATAAATTATTAAATATAATTAAATAAATTGTATTATTATTTTAATATTATTTAAATAAAACTGTGCAACATACAATGTGACCAGCTGCCAATTATATCTGTGTTGAGTTGTTGCGGAAATGCCAGGTTTAGCTGTCTATTAGGACCCCACTTTGAGTTCTTTTTTTCGAACATTACCTATACGATGGGATGATTTGGACCGTTCCTTGAGTTGCATTCGCATTTGTTTTTTTTTTTTTGCATAAATTTTGTATTTTTAATTTGACTTTTTTTTCATGTGGGTATAACTTATTGTGAAGTGATGTTTAGTTAAAATAAAAAAATAAATTTATTTAATATAACTTTATGAGTTAATTATATTTATAAAAAAAATAAAAAGCACCAAATTTTTATTCATGCTCTCAGTGAGTAAACACACAATAAGTCTTTTTTCAAAAAAAAAATGATTAAAAAATCTATTAGACTAATCATAAATTACAAGATAATTTTTCTCATTTTCATATATCTTATACTCTTTTCTAATTATACTCTTTTCTAAAATTGGCAGACGAGACTTCCAATAATAAAAGTCTATATTTTTAACAATTAAGTGCTCTCCAAACGCCCAGAAAAAGGTATATATTTTTTTCTTTTTTTAAAAATTTCTTATACCTTAATCAATTGATTAAAAAATAATAATAATTTAAATTTTTAATTTTTTTATTAACATATTATTATTATTATTATTTAAATTATAAATTTACTGTAAAAAAAAGTTATTTACATAAAATA
This sequence comes from Carallia pectinifolia, assembly GCA_037832335.1. Lineage (NCBI taxonomy): Eukaryota > Viridiplantae > Streptophyta > Magnoliopsida > Malpighiales > Rhizophoraceae > Carallia > Carallia pectinifolia. The sequence continues at coordinate 33,646,947 of CM075449.1, read as the reverse complement.
TCGTTGACGACAGAATTAGCATATTTTTTTTGACTTTAGTGTGGATTTGATTGAGATTGTTAGTCAATCATTGCAATTACTTTTATTCTGAGGAGATTACTGTATATAAAAAAGAAGGGTTCTATTAGATTGACAAATAAATTTTTTTTATCATGTTTACATTCGTTTTTTTTTTTTTTTGCAAGTAAAAGTATTTTTTTTTTATATAATTATAAGAAATAAATATGAAATAAAAAAATAATAATACTTTTTATATCACTTTTTATGGTTGTGGTTGCATAAAAAATAATCATAATTATATAAAAAAAATGTGTGTGAACACAATAAAAAATTTCATCTCCTCACCAAGTTTTTTCCCAAAAAAAAAATCACAATAATATGTACCGAAACGAATAAATAAACTTAATACAAAGCAAGATTATTAATTAGCTCTGTGATAGTATGAACTAACGAAATATTGAAAAAAAAAAAACGGAGATATAGATGAAGGTATAAAGATATTGGGATTTTCTAATAGCCACATATCAAAAAAAAAATGTAAGCCGAATTAGAAATTCTTCCGAAAATGATATAATGGTGTTTTCTAATGGTGGCGATCCATATTTGAGGACTTCATAGAATATTGACTCTTCAAAAAGGCAACATCTTAATAAATATTAATAGAGTGAAAATCAATCAAAAAAAAAAAAAAAGGGGGAAAGAATCTCATGCTTTTAATATTACAGGTTGGGAAACATTTGTTGGAATCTTTTGAATTGTCTTTGAGGTCCAGTGACCTTATTTTCTTTCTCTGTCATTTTGGCATCTCTTGTAAAACAAACAAAATAAGAAAGAAGAAAGACAGAAGGGAATTTTATGTTATCTACCTCCTCTTGTTTTATGTGGAAATGTTGCGTTGAAAGCAAGAAAGGTGGCAATTTTGTCTAAGTCATTCGAAATTTGAAGCAATGTAACATATCTAGAAACTAAGCAGTTCCATCAATTAAAGTGATTCTAAAAAAAAGCTTGCTTTCTTTCTTTATTTTCCCCACTTAGTCTTCTCTAGTTCCATTTTTGTAGAATTGAAACTCTATACGAAATAGTGTATATCGATAAAGAGACTCATCAGAATATTAACTTTTTGCAACAATGCAAAAGAAGAAAAAAAAAAACAAAAGAATCGTCTCTGTTTTACTAAACAGCCATGCATTATTACAAAGTGAGGATCCATTTGTGAGTGTTCTTCAATTTATGCTACAATAATACATTTGGACTTGAATATATACACGCAGCCCGGTGCACCGAGCTGATATGTCTTCAATAAAAAATTATTATTATTATTATTTTACGAAACTAAAACCTAATAATGAACTTCCCAGGGCCAATAATGGCCTCGTCAAGCCCATGCTTGTCCGACTAGTCCGCTAGGAGTTTCGATTTGCGGTCACAGACTACCCAAATTGCTGCGCTAGGCTGCAACCCGACTCAGTCTGTCTGAACCAACCAAGTCAAACCCGACCAGCGAGCGTAAGGATCAATCACATCCCATTAGCACTCAAGTACCATTTTTTTTCTTCAAGAAAAAACCATGCATTATTAGTAAGTCGATTATTACATTTATAAATTAAAATTTACAGTATTTAATCGTTGCATTACCATTTAATCATTTAACCAACTTCCATAGCACTTAAAGTACTTTTTCTTATGCATTTCTAGTGAAAGCAAATCCACATATACTAACTTGGGTTAAATCATTATAGAAACTATTTTTTATTAGAGTAACAATAGGTCATTTCACTTATATAGTTTTAAAATAATTATACAATATCATTAATTTTATCTGATAAATTATCTATTTTTTATTTTTTTTTAAATTTAATCATTTAACGGCTGATATCACTTTATAACTATTTTAAAATTATTTAAATAAAACTACTAAACTTTTTTTTATTATTTTATTGTTAAATGGCAAGATATAGTAAAAAGAAAAAGCTTGGTAGTTTCTCTTAAGTATTTTCGACTTAATTATAATGGATCGTTGAAAAATTAAATTAAAAAATAAAAAGTAAATTAATTATTAAATATTATTGATCAGACTGTATAACTGCTTTAAAATTATTTAACTGAAACTACGTAGTGTTACTCGTAATAATTTTTTTTGATTAATTAATTATGTTTAAGGATGAAACTCTAAAAGTTCAATCTTAGATACAACTTCAGTGCAAAGTGCTCGAACTATCCTTTTTTTTTTTGTCAAACGAGCGATCTTGAGTTATAGGATGGGTTCATTAAATTTGAATGGTAGAATATAAGGGATGTTAATAACCGCGGCCCGAATCAGATTAGGCAAAGATCGTACTTGGGATCAAACCCTATTACAGCTGTAGCCCTGTCATGTTTCCAAAACCTAGGATCGAGACAACCTTGCCTTTAGTCTTTAGATTAGAGTGGTCCCTTCTTTATTTTGGTTCGTCTTTTCTTTTCTGGAATTCCTTTTTCTTTTTATTTTTTTATCACTCTTTTGCCTTTTCATTTAAAACAAAAAAAAGAAACGTCTTCTGTTTTCCATTTCAAATATTATATATTTATATTATGATAATAATAATAATGAGAAAATTGGAAAAGGAGAAGGAGAAAGAGGGAGATGAAAAGGTCTAGTCGCTTTCATGATCCCCACCACATATCCTCATCGTCCTCTTTCTTTTACTTCTTCTCTTATTTCGATGTTAACCCTACAATTTTGAAGCGTCCTTGTAGTGGGGCCATTTTCGCCATTATCATTAAGAGAGCGATTGATATGTAATTTATAGTATATAAAAGATGTATAATTAAGTTAACAATTTATTTATTTTTTAAGTTAATATATTTTTATAATTTAATAATTTAGATTTCTTGTATTAATTTTATGCTTATTATTATGTATTTATATAAGTTTGCCCTATTATTAATAACACAATTAGCAGCATATAATATCAACAAAGAAATTTGGACGAAAGAAACACGCCTCAAATTTGTCGGCACTGTGTCGGATCATCTGTGTTTGATGAGAAATAATGTTTTTAATATTTTTTTAGTTGTGGGCTTATGAAGAAGATCCTTGGACTTTTTTTTTTTTTGGGTTGGTCATGATTCTTAGATTAAGTACAATCCGAGTACATTAAAAGGTCATCGTGAGGGATTTTTGGGTCCATGCGTGGTGATTTTTACTGACCATTACACTTAACATACGTGAAAATTTCTTATCGATGACCTACCTTTTATGTTCACGATGCACAGTAAATTCAAACCACTCAGCAATTTGTATTCATTTCGACTAAGAGTGGCCCTAAAATTGAGAGGTTTGTTTTTTTTTTTTTTTTCAATCATTTATGAACCTCGACGTTGTAAGTTGTTAGAAAGACGATAGCGATTTGCATTTAATCATTCTGATGTACCAATCAATAATTTTTTTTTTCTTTGTTTTGGTTTGCTAAAGTTTGAATCTTGCTTATTGAACTTAGAATTCGACGACTCTGCTACCAGACTATGTGACTTGGATATGAAATAGTAATTTGCATGATACATTGGGTGGCTGAATTTTCTATGCCGTGCTTGTATCACTAATTTCTTAATCATAGGCAGTGGTGATTGGTGTTTACGTTTTCGTACTTATAGTAAGGGCATTGAAGAGTAAGTCATTCTCTAAACAATTTAAGAACACATTTTTCTACATCAGCCTGTTGTAGTGCATTTGTAATTAGTGGTCTTGCAAGATCATATTAGATCTTTTGATACATTTAAAAGAACTTTAGAGAGTAAAAATAGACTTCAATTTTTTTTTGTCCTTTTACATTTAGAGTTTTCTTTTTTTTTTTTTAGTCCTTTAGGTCATGAAAAATTACAGGGTCCACAGACCACCAGTCATAAATGGCCAGCCTTTCGAGTTATAGGCAATGATGTTTTTTTTATTTTTTATTTTTTATCTTCTAAGAGGAAATATTTGTATATCAATTTTAATATTTTGATTAGTATTTTAAATAAATCAATAAGAATAATTTTTATAATAAAATTAATAATATTTATAATAAAAAATAATAATTTTAAAATTTTTTTACAAAAATTATTAATTTTATTAAAAAATTATAAGTCTTGTTATATTAACAATACCAAATCAAACGCTGAAAACGAGGACATGCATCGATGTTCATGTTATAATCAGGCGGTTATTACAAGTCAATTTACACCCAATATCACATTGAATCCAAACTGTCAATAGGTCACAGTACATCGAGATCAATTAAAAATCCAAGTTTCAGGCGATGGACAAGTAACCACTTCATTGTTATAAGTATCACCCTGACTCGCTCTCTAAACTAGAGATGACAAAAACTGATGCAAATTAACATCCAAAGCGAGAATTTTTACATGGCTTGGTGGCCCAGTGGGGTTTTTGATTAATAATTATTCTTTGGAAATCACCGTATTATAAAGTTGCAAGTTTATATGCGTTAATAGGCACCAAGAATTGTGACCTCAAAAGACGAGGTCTAGCAAATTGATTGATACTGACATTACAATTTCCCCGCTGCTGAACTTGTTGAGGAGATAATTATAAGAGTTCGACTAGGCTCTATCCAAGAATTAAAATCCCAACTGCTATCGTTAAATATTTATGCTATGCCATATCAACATCACCCATGCAGCCTGAAAATAACATCTCCAGTCACTTTTTTCCCGGCGTGCGCTACACTTTTTTTGACTTGATACACTTTTTTTTTTATATATTTTTTTATTTAAAATCAGTAGTCTGACAGTTGAGAGATATAAGAGATCAAAAAGTGAATAAAGATTGAACTCTTATTATGATTGAGACACGCTCTCTCAACCATTCTAATTAGCTCGACCTCTGACTTGGAGACACGTGGGCAGGGCAGGCTATTCCCTTCTGGGACCACATTGATGCCTAGATTGATAATCCATATGGACCTAGCTACCAATGTCATCTAGAGAGATATTTTAATCTGTGGTTGGCCCTTAGTTAATTTGAAGTTGCCAATTTTGGCTTCGACCGTGTCCTTATTACCATTACGGCCAGGGAAATGTCAAAAGGAAACTCGAATTGTCAAAGGAAAGCCGAGTTTAAGTCCTTTGAATTCCAAACACAATTTTGCGGTATTTAAGTCTACCGCATCATTTTAATTCACGTTAAGTTGAATGAAAGACTGTTGACTCATCCTTATGAATACATGGTTTCATTAATTAATGCATCAATCAGTCAATCAATCTAACATTGAGTAACCATGCATCAAATATGAGTTGCACATAACATGATAATTTACATAACAATTCCTCTGAATTTACCCACCATTTTCTCAATTCCCATGCTCCATTGATTGATCTCACTTATTATTCCCGAAGAATTAAAAATTAAAAAAAGAAAAAACCATAGAGCGAAAAATCGATTATATATATATATATATATATATTGGTTTAATTGAAATAAAGAAAGGAAATTTGATTATGATTGAGGTCTTAATTTCGAATCCAAATTTTACTCTAGAATTTTTTTTTTTTTTTCTGACTTCAACCTAGTGAATGTAAAGCTCATACTTGAGCACTGGACGATAGAAAAATGGAAACCAAGCGGATGATCGAATCCCCGCCTAGTGTGGTAGAAGACACTACCCCCATCACTCAGCTAAATGCTTGCTTACTTTAGTACTTTTTCTTCTTTCCCTTTCAGGTTTTGGGGCTGGTTGCGGGCTGATCCAGTAGGAAAACGAAACTTTCGGCCCATTACTCGTGGCAGTCTAAAATAGGATGATTGCGAAGCCTACATGATTATGGTAATACGTGCAAGCTTTTTACAATAAAAAAATTTTGATCGCAATCACATATATAGAACGGTTTAGAATATGGTAAATACATTGGGGACAACAAACCATTTACAATCCAGACTCTGAAAAAAGAGTCGATGGAAAATTCACATCACAATACACCTTTCTTTTGATTTTGCTTCGGCTTTCGAAGATGCAGAGCTTCTCACACTGCTTCTTGGCACCTGACAAAAGAAATTGTTGGTATTGGTATTTGGGAATTCTAATAAACAGCATAAATAAACTGCCTCATCGAAAGGATCGTGATCGAAGCAATTGAAAAAAACAGAAAAATAAAACCGAGCATAGAACTGCGGCTATATGTGTAGTCTGTAGGCTTACCTGGGGACCAGTCACTAGCCTCGAATTACTATTAACAGTTGGTTGCTGCGAATTATGGCGTTGCGGCTGTTGTTGCTCAAATTCCTGTTGTTGAAGAGCTATTGCGAGTTGCAGATCAGAGCTGCCACAAGAATGTATTTACTATGTTAATGTAAGCTGCCATTGAAGTGATGACGAGAATATCTATATATCCAGATTATCACATTCAGCAATTATATCCCATGTAATATGCTTTCCAACCAAAGATTCAAGAAAAATATTGATATCAAAAGTCTTACTTCATGGAAAAACCTGCTTGTGAAGCACTGTCAATGCTGGCAAGATAATCCTGTGGCACGTAAAAAAATAAGTTTGAATGAAGCAAAGATCAAAGCTTAAAAATACATAATGTCTGTTTGTCAAAAAGAAATATGTACCGCAGTGCTGGCCATGGCATTGTGCTCATCCCATGTGTCATTTGCACCGCTTTCCATCTTGAACTCTTTGAAGTTGCCTGTCATGAACAATGAATCTCCATTCACCTGGGGAAGCATGGGTACTACAGATTAGGCTATCAAAATTCCAAAAGTTTTTGTATAAGAAAACAGTTCATTCAATAGTTACAGCAAGATGTTCTGAGTTCAAATTTTACACTTGAAAACAAATTCAAGAAAAAGAAGCATTGCACGCTTCAAAAAGCTAAAACAGATCTTATTAACATATTAGAGGGAAAATCAACTCATGTGGCAACAAATACACTGCTATATGCAGACAATAACATTTCTGCTAAAAAGCTCATAAAGCCAGTAACAGGAACACGATTCATGTTTCTTGTGGTAGATGATATGCCATTTCTGCACAATCTCAAGCAAGAAAGCAGGCAGATTTATCCAGTAGATAACTAATAATAATATATCACAAATATTAGTAACAATGTCCCACCAGGCAAACTGACCCCAATTCACCAAGCACCATGAGGCCGGTCATTTCTGTTGTTTTTAACAATCAAGTTGCGGGTTTTACTATGTCTTGAATGTAATCACAACTTTATTCAATCACGTGCTCCATAACAAGGAAGACGACCAAGCTGCAAGTTTTACCTCATTTAGTTTCTCCCAAACCAGATCAGGCTGATTGATGTAACCTTGGTCTGTAGCTAGAAGATAAAGTTCACCATCATACTGCAAATCAAATGGGAGACAATAAATCAGCCAATGAAAGGTCACGGAAATTTTCAGATATACTAAAAAAAGGTAGTTCAGAGACAACTGCAGTAGGCAAATCAGAGACAATAACACCAATGAATATGCAGAAAAAGAAACAGAACGATTGAGTAACCAACCTTAAACATAGTACTAAAGTGATTATTGCGGAAAAACACACAAAGCTCCCGCTCTTTAAGCCCATCTTGTAAGCAAAAAAGGCTGAAAAGAAATAGGATAGTTATATAAAACTTTCTTGCATCCAGCAGATATAGCATTCTATCTGCAATCTAATAAGACGACATACCCATAAATTGTCAACTGACTAGCACTGTTATTCAAAAAGCTCCTTATCAGCTTCCCTGATGCAAAATAGAAAGAACAAGATATTTGTTTAGAAAATACAGTAAGGCAAGCAATATCATTTAGTGCACATAAACAATCCATTGTTGTAGATATATACAAGGACTCAAAATGATCAGTCCACAATTTAAAACAAGTGGTACTTCCACAGTCAAGCTCACCTTGTTGTGGGCTTATTTCATCCACAGACCGCACGGTTTTATCACCTTGTTCAGCAAGAATCACCTCGCCTTCATACATAGGCTCTCGGTCCTCAAAATTGGTGGTTCCCAAGTCTAGTATGCATTCTTCTCCCTCATATAATGGTTCACTGCCATCAACACTTGAAGTAAATGTTCCGGGAGCATCGACGCTCTGCATTGTAACACTTGATGATGAATCTTTCTCAGGAATTAGGGCAGCTATTGAAGGATCTTCTATGCCATTCACACCTGGAAAATCTGCTGGTCCATGAACATCCATCATTGAAGCAGATTGATTCTCAACCTTTTCCAGACTTTGTGCAACACCCAAATCGTCCATAGATGGTGCAATATTTTGAAAAGGGTGGTTCTCTACATCCTCAACCTGGACCAATGCCTTAGTATTACTAACTGTGTCATTTAGCAAAGTATATTCTCCACAATCTTTATCAATTGACGGGTCAAGATGTTGCCCCTGATCAGTTTGTGATGAAGAACATAGAGTTTCCCCTTGAAGTGTCTCCAAACTTGTCACCTTGGTACTTTCATTGCTCAAGGCAACAAGATTAGCTTCAAAACCAACATCTGCCTTTGCTGCATCTACAGACTCTACACGCCTAGAAGCAGTCAAATATGTACTTTCATCTGAATCAATAGCCACACATCCTCCATCAACATTGGCTGCATGACAATCACCTACTGAAGTTGGCAATTCGGCTGATATTTTTAAGGCCCTCAGTAGCTCTTCTTCTTCTTCAAGGTCCCCTTTTCTAACTTTCGGTTGGTCACAGATTGAACGTGGAGAATCATCAAATGATCTAGCTTTTGAAAGAGAAGGACTTGGAACACCAAGGGTAGCAGTTGTAGCTGCAGCAAAATCAATGCAATCATCCCCAATGCTATCCTTGCTCTGATCCTCTATTTTTCGTGTTTCCAAGGCAACAATTTCAGCAGTTAAGGAGTTGTAGGACTTTGACCCAATGGCATTCGCAGTATCATAGTCCTAGTACATTCAAATAAGAAAATTGATCATCCCACTAAAAATCAGATTCAATGGCTAATAAACCCAATCTTTTTTAAAGTTTTTCCTGGCAAGAATAAAATTTTAAAGCAATTTTTTACAGTTTTTCCTACCCAGAACAAAAGTTTAAAGCAATGTCAATTTTCACTTTTTACCAATTATGTCAACTGCAAGATGGCAACATAAGAAAAATTACAGGCAAAACAATGGAGCAACTGGCTAAGAAGCCCATGTATATATTTCAAAAGCAAGTTTATCTCTAAAAATTGTGGGACACCAAATCCTTGAAGAGAAGACATGCAGTTACCATAATTTCATTTTTTTCCAAGCCTCTAACATTTGATGTTGTCAACTAAATGCATAGCCATCAAGCAGTTAACGAGATACATTATGATATATAAAGAACAGATCCTTGAGTCAATTATGCAAACTGAATCCATCTAGTCCTTGATGTGGGTGAGTATGTTTTATCACTTGCAAAAGGACAAGCCTTTGTATGATGTCAGGGGTTCAAATAATTAAAACCGACTCTTTGAGAAAACAAGGTTAAGATTGCATATATTTGACCCTTCCTCAGATCCCACACGGCACCAGGATGCCCTTGACAAGTGCACATAAAAAACTAGGACTACACAACCATATTTATATCTATGTCAAAAGGCAGGATTGTAATCAAGCAATACAAGCCATTGGGGAACAAAACATCGAATAAAAAGCCTGCACATTTTCAGTCTCCCTCCTCAAGCTAGGTTAAAATTACCCATCATGAGAAACCTAACAGCACAATGAAGCATAGCTTTGGAAAGAACAATAAACAATTTCTCTTGGGGCATGACATTGTGAATAGGGCTTGGCTTAAAACAAAACAAATAGCAGGAGTTTGAGTCATTTATGATCAGTAATATGCATACCTGAGGATCAACTATCCAACCATGATATAAAGGAATGTCAAGCAAATCAAATATGGCACATTCTGGAGTGAACTCAAAATCATCTATCCTGCATGATTCATGTATAATTGTTATTAATAAGAAAAAACAAAACACACATTAAAGGGGATGATATACCTCCTAAACTTTATGTTTACATCAATTCCAGTTGCAAGTCTTGGAAGCAAATCAATTGCATCTGCAATATTCTGCTGTTGATTCTCAACATACCCTGCATCCCTGTTCTGCATAACAAAAGAAGAAAAGGGGAAAAAAAAAAAGTTTCAAATCAAATTGCACCAGCATCGACTATAACAAAAAACCAAGTTTGCTATTCATTACATTCACATTACTATTGGAATCAATTAACCGCTCGGCAACCAACGATAGCAATTTCTCCTGCGAAACTTCAACCGTGTCTGGGCTTAAATTCAAATTGTTCCTCAACAGCAGGACATTACCTATACCCAAAAACCCACATATGATAATCAGAACATCAGCAATAAACTTAATTGCATTAAAAAAAAAAAAAAAACAACAACAACATTTTGCATATCAAAGTGCAATTGTAATTATCAAATTATAAATTTATTTTCCACTCATTTTCCCTTTTTTTCTTGGCAACCAAACAAGCAATTGCAAAACAAGTAGACCTACATAGCACAATCAATGTCCCCCAAAATCAATTGTCATACTCCTCCTACACGACCTCTGCCTAATTCCTCCATTTTGCCTCAATTCACATAAAACACACTGAATCAACCTTTCCTATTTTTTATCTTAATAATGAAAGACCGAAATTTCCTGACCTAAAATTCAAACATTTTCATTTCATTTCCTTGGAAACCAAACAAACAAGTTCAAGAAAACCAAAAAAAAAAAAACCCTAGGCGACCAAAACACAAAGAAAGCAAGCAAGAGAGTAAAAATGAGAGAATGAAATTACAGATGGCAAGGAGAGGGCAAGGTCCATTATCGTTTTGTAGGACGATGGGTGTGGTGCGTCCCAAAAACTGTATCGTTTTGGTCTTGTGAACGCATTCTTTCTCTCTCTCCTTCGCCGGCGACGGATGTTGACTCTGTTCTTGCTGTACCTCTTCGTCGCCGGCGAAAGAAGACGACGGCGGAGTCGACGCCATCTCGCTGGCTGATTTTTTTTTTTTTTTCAAATTTGATTTTTATCAGAGAATTTCGCGATTATGGAGCTTTGATCGCAGCTCCAGACTTAAACGACGACCGTTTTAGTTGGTTTTTTATTTTTATTTTTTTATTTAAGGAATGAGTTTGACGGTAGCACCAAAGAAGTCCGGTAATTTCATTTATTCCTTATAATTATTTTCCCTTTTTTTGTTTAATTTACTGAAGATAATTTTTGAAAAACATTAAACTAAATGTTTTTAGGAAAAAAAATTAATTTATAATAAATAGTAACAGCAACCCAGTGATTGCGGTAACAAAGAAATTTAGTGACAAGACAGTGAAAGAAATTTAATGATTTAGTACTTTTATTTATATTATTACTAGTTTCAATTTTTTATTTTATTTTTTTTCCTTGCCATAAGATGATTGGCCTGCTAAAGCCTTCCAATGAAAAATTAAGAAAACAGAATTACAGGTGTGTCCTCTAAGATTGAGAATGACGCAAGACGGAATTTAGATAGCAATTATTTGCTTTTTTTTTTTTTTCTTTCTGTAGGAAACCAAATAATCACATTAAAAAAAAACCTGAAGTTGGTATTTTTGTTTGGATCAGTTAGGATACGGTGTCCTAATTCAAAACCAAAACTATTTTTTAGAGAGAGGTCGCCAAGCAGTAGGGTTCGGTGCATATGCTCACCTTTGTTCAATAATTTTTCCAATCATATTGGTATGTTTATGCCTATTGATGTCGTTTATGTTAACGGAAATATTGCACTAATAAGGGCAGTTGAGGCACCTCGATTTACACATGTATTATTAAATAAGTTTGTTGTATATTTTTAAAATATTTTGATACATAATTATAATTTGCATTCATTTATGACGAGCTTGTAAATGTATATTTACAATCATAACAATACAATGTAAATTTATATTTGGAATGAGGTAAATGTACTATGATTGTGTGGAATAAATTGGGTATGTTAAATTTTAAATTTGAAACCATTAATAAATAAAATAATTCACATAACTTTTAGAATCTTATTGCTATGATTTTACCTGTTATTGTCCTTTATGTTAAAACTTATTTTTAAAAGCATAAACAAATAATATGAAACAAAACAAAAGCAAAAAAAAACAAACAAATAATATGAAATGCGATGGTTTTACCTGTTATAGAATTAAATCCTCCACTAAAGATAAGGGGACATCGATGTTTTTCTTTTTTTTTTAGTCAATTATCTTTTTTTTAGTCAATTGGCCTAGTGGTTAGGAGAATTCCTCTAACAAATAGGGGTAGACAGATATAAACTACTAAACAAGAATTCGAACCCCTCTTAACTAGTTGGATCTGGTTGCTCCAACCATCAGCCTATTGTGGGCGCTCATGGGATATCTTTCTTTTTGTTTTTTTTTTGTGGTCTCAGGATATTTTTCTTAATAAAGCTTGGATTGATTGAAGAGGGGCCAGGCCCACAAAGGGCATGAGATATGCGTTGGGTGGAATCCAACAAGTTGCAATTTCGGGCTTCCAATTTATAATTCTTTCAGTACGTTGATGATCGATCACAATAATAGGCTTATGGCAGGCCATTGGTGGGATTGGGGAAGGTGAAAGGTGTGCCTATTTGGGCATGGGTAGGACCGGTTGAAAGGTTGTGAAAGATATAGCGTCCAGATCAAAAGTTGCTACTGACTTTAGCCCACAAACTTTAAACATTGGCCCACATCTTTCCAATCTAAAGTGGTGGCCTACGTAAAAACCGTTCTCTTGACGAAAGGGTCACAGCCTCTTTCACTCGGGCAAAGTTCAACACCCTTGGTTCATACGGAATATATAACTTTTTAGTACTAAATTTTTATATTTAAATTATAAATTTTTTTAAAATTATATTTCAGTTTTAAATTTTTTGATTTTGCTCCAAATCAGTCTTCCTTTTAGTCAATCTATTAAAAATTAAGTTTGACTAACGAAAATTATTTTAAAAAAGTAAAATATACTATTTAAATTCTTCAATTAACAGAAATACGTTGTGTAATTTAAAAAAATAAAAAAAAAACAAAAAACCCAAAATTCTAACTCATACGCTACTGTTTGAGCGTATTTCTTAAGAAAAAATATTTAAATAATATATTTTACCTTTTTAAAATAATTTATGTTGGTTAAACTTAATTTTTAACGTATTGATTAACGGAAGAACTGATTTGGAGTAAAATTAAAAGGTTTATGACTAAAATGAAATTTTAAAAAAATTTAGAACTTAAATATAAAAAAATGTAAAGGTTTAGAACTAAATAATTGCATATCCCTTGTTCATAGCATCTTACTCAATTACGCTTAGGCACTCTTATTACAAACCCAAAAAAACAAAAAACTGACTTTTTTTTCTAGATGAAAGCTTATTATAATTAACCCCCTATAATTAGATACAAAAGGTTTGTTGCACAAAAGACGGGATCGATTTTTTAATCCGCACCAATGTCACAAAATTAAAGATAAGTAAAATTGAAAAAAAAAAACATACTCATTATCATAAATGTAGTTTTGTAAGAGATAACATCTTGTGAAGCATAGAACATCTTAGGTTTTTACAATAGTTTAGATAGAACGAAAAAAAAAAAGTCTTTAAATACATTATAGTTAATATGAAATGAGCTCCGTTGTAAAATGTGATTTTTACTTTTCTTTCTTAATATCTAGTACAGCTTCATTAAACATTATTAATTATATTTTCTGTCAATTAAATGGTATGTGAGCTATATATTATATGTTATAAACTGTTAATTCAAATAGATTCTGCAATATTAACTTTAAATTACTAAAGTCTATCGAATAAAATGTATTAAAATAACGCATTTAATTCATATAATCTGAAGTTGAGATTATCATTTTTATGACTGACATTATTTTGCATGCGCTGAGAATATGCTGTGCATTGTGTTGAGAATATGCTTTTGATGTATTCAATTTGTTGGACCAATAAAAACCGAAAATGCACCATCATCAATAAAAGCCATGCGGCATGCCCATTAAAAATGCCATGTTTCCCATCTCCAATCTAACTGTTCCACTACAGTGGTCCCCAATCTTTTGCCTAAACATTCAAGTGCAGCGCTTCTCCATCCATTTCACTGTACCCAATAAATTAAACTTCAAAAAATAAAACATTTTATTGTTGTGTTTTAAGTAGCATTAATATTGATCACTCAATTTTATTTATTAATATTTAACAACTAATCATTTCATTTTTAAATTCAACTACTTCACAACTCATCACTTTAATTCCAAGCCGAGGAGTTACGACCCTTTTTGTCATGGCTCCACTTTGTATCTCGTGCGTAACAACACTGTGGACCTGGCTCTAAAATCGTACGGACACATATTTGCTCTGTTGAGCTGACTGAGGGAAACTGGCGACCGACAAAGACTATTCGGTCTCTATTTATGGCTTCACATGGGATTTGGTCACTTGCTCCTCCACTGGCTACCGGAAGTGGGAAGTTGTCAGTCTCTGTGGACACTTGCCGCCAACAAACCAAATGGAACCAAATGTTTGGTGCCTCTAGATGCCGCATTGTCATGTTGCATTTTCTTTCTTTTTTTGGGAGCTGTCAGTTTTTTTTTCCTTAATTTACTAAAAGAAGTAAGGGAATATATAACCTATTTTTTAGAAAAGAAAAAATTAGAAAGATACTGAAAATAAACGGATGAAGATGCATTCTGCGTGGAACTCTTATATTTTTAGAAAAATATATGTTTTGTATATTGTCAAATAAATATATGAATACTTAGGTAAAACATGCATATAATCATAAAAAAAAAAAATATACATTGCATTGTTTTCGAGACCAAAAAAAAAAACTAATAGACTAGGTTCTAGCTAGAAGGATATTAGGGTAGGCATTAGTCAATCTTTCCTTTCTCGTCTTCCTCTGGTTAAGATTAAACTAGGGTTTGTGTGATCTCTCTCTTTATCCCATTTTTTTAGGCTATCCAGTTGTTTTTCACTTCATTTTGGAATTGTTTTTCTAATTTACTTCATTTTTTTCTACACCATTATTATTGCTCATTAAAAAGTTTGTTGGCATCAGCTGTTCCTAATTTGTTCAGATTTAGTTGTCCCCTTTCCATTTTTAGAAACCATTTTCATGGGTATTGGCTAGGTCTTTTCAATCTCTGATTCCACTTGCCAGAAACGCAAAATTCCATCATTTTCTTTTCTGGGTCTTTCTATTTTCATCCATTTCTGTGATTTTCTGCTTCTTCAGCTCCTGATTTGATTGTCAATATATAGGTCTGGTAAAAGATGGTGAGAGGAAAGACTCAGATGAAGAGAATAGAGAATGCAACAAGCAGGCAAGTGACCTTTTCAAAGAGAAGGAATGGGTTGCTGAAGAAGGCCTTTGAGCTGTCAGTTCTCTGTGATGCTGAAGTTGCACTTATTATCTTCTCTCCTGGAGGCAGACTTTATGAATTCTCCAGTCCTAGGTACATTCTCTTCATCCTCTTATGCATATAAATATTTATAAAAAAAAAAAGGAATTAATTAATTCTCTTCTTGCTTCATCTTTTCTTGTTTTTTTGGCTATTCTTTGATATATGAGGTGCATTGATTTGGCTGTTTCACAAGGAATTTGAAGGATTTTTATGCATATAAATGGTCATGTCATTGAAACTGGTTCATTCAAATTGCACATTAATTTTAATAAGCTTCCCAGCTAGCTAGTAATCTGTTAAGTGGGCTAGTACTAAGAATGTAAGAGCTCTCAGGTGTTGCCCCTCATGAAAACTAAAGGGTCTGATCTCCCCTCATGATTGTTTCAGAATCACATGTCTAAATTTTGGGCTTCATCTCCCTGATTGGTCAAAAATTTATATCAATTCATATCATTATTTATAATTTAACAATTCATATCATTATTATTTTTCTCTTATACCAGTTTACTTCCTGTCTATAACGAAAATAAGAAAATTTGCATCCTGGGGTCCAAGTCTGTGGTTAGCTGCTCTATAGTCTTCCAGCTGCCAAGAAGGAAACTAATAAAAAATGCATAAGAATTTTAGTCCTTCAATCAAAGATTTAAATGAATTCTTCCCTCAAAAAAAAAAAAAAAGAATTAAATCAATGAAATCAACACTGTTTAGAGAATCAGAAGAAGGGGAAGAAAAAAGGTTTATTCAGTAGATTCAGTTCTATAGATGTGCAAACCGCTAATAAGTAGTTAGTTAATAAATTCACAGTTACTTACAAGGGAAAGTAGGATATATAGTGTTTTCATTTTATAATAAAGCAAAGGAAAGGCAAAGGAAAAAAGAATGGGAAAATAGTGAACACAAAGGAATATAGCTGACTACTTTGGGGAGCGAGTGCTCTCATGATGACTGGGTACGACTGGGTACTGATGATGTTACATGCTTCGTTATTTATAAAATCTTTTATCAAAAAAGATTTAAGGTGAATAAATAATGATATGAATTGTTAAATTATAAATAATATATTAAATAAATAAATAAATAAATTATTAATTATTATTAAATAAATTATGAGTCTTTCGTGTACTTCTTCTTGCATATCCTCCGTCTCTTTCTCTCAGCACACATAACATGTATATATAGTTTCTTCCCTTTATATATGCATCTGATTGCATTGCTCCGGGAAGGAAAACATCAGTATATCAAAAGGATTCTCCAAGGTCACCCACCAGCACTGAGTATGTACTGGCATGCAAAAAGATTTTTTTCTTGATGTTGGCGTTAAGTGAGGTTATTTCATATGTCAACTCAAACGAGACTTGATTAGTTGATTATATATATTGGCCACATTTTTATGCTTTGATTAGGGCATATTTCAGTGAAATAAACCTGATTAATGTTTTTGTTTGTTGGGAAAGAATATGTTCACAACATTAATACAACAGTTAAATAAGTCTCGGTCTCGAATCTGTCTTCTTTTTTTATAAATTAATAAATAGACACGATAGTAATATTTTTCAGTACCATTTTTGGGGCTTGGTTATCGGTTAATTCAATCATTGCCTCTTGGTTATGAAGGGGAAATCATTATTTACTCTAACTCCCAGTTCTTCACCGCAAATATGATTAAGTTTTGCTAAGAAGGTCTGCGTTACACACTTGTGATGCATAAAGTTCTGCTTGTTTGGCTCTTCTGATTAATTGCTAATAGGCTAACAACTAACTACTAATTTTGGTTCCATCCCCTTTATAATTCTGTTCAACATGTGTAATGGAGTCTGGCACGGCTGTTTGAGCTATCAAATACGTTCCATGTATCAATAGAATATAGTAAGATTGTATAAATAAGAATTTTACGGAAATAGGAGAAGATATGATTAAGGAGGAGAAAAGGCATTCTTTTTTTGTGATGGTCAGTGAAAGGCAATGCCCAGACAATGAGGAGGGGTGATGGGGCAAATCCATGGCCCTTGGCACAAGACCATAGATCAATTTAAGCAGCTGATTTTTTTTTTTTTTTTAAAAAAAAGGGCATTCTTAGAATTTAATTAGCCGGTCCTTAATAGGATGCGATCTAGACATTTGTCTCAGAAATTTCATGTTCAAATCATGGAAAATGAGGGGTGTTAGATTTACCAGAAAAGAGAGGATGTATAACCTAGGCCTTTTGATAAAAATTTGCTACGATGTGCAAATTGTGCAATGTGCACTCTTTGTATCAACTAATTAACAAACTAATAGCATTAATCCGAATATTTGAGTAACCGAAGGCATGGTTATACACTGGGAAGCATGCCTAAATTTTTGCAAGGATAGATTGGTTATGAGGTGATATCGTCAGGATCATGGTAATATTAATCAAATAAATACACAAACATGAGAGTGTTTTGTAACTTGATCATGAGCGAATTTGCTGATGTTACACTCAGGAAGTATGGAAAATGTTGAACTTGGGGAACTACCTGGGGAGAAGTTAGGAGCAGGAAAATGCAAAAGCAAGAACCACTTAACTTTTGATTCCTATAAAAAAAAAGTTTATTTATTAAACATAATTACAATCTCATATAGATATCAAGAATACTACCTAATATTCAACATTTCTATCTGAAAATTTCTTGGCTGGTTCTCACTAACCATTACAATCCAATTGACCGATCTATATTGGAGATCCACGTGAATAATGGAGGGAGGAAAAAAACTCTCTCAAGTCCTAAAATTCTTTGAGGGAAAAGAGAGAAAGGAGAGGCAAAACCCTAATGGTTAGCATTGAAGGTGGCTTCACTCAGAACAAGTAACAATTTTCTGTAAATTACGCTTTAATTCTGGCATCTACAAACATTGCACGTTTACTTAAAAGTTTTTCAGAGTAATCAAGTCCAAATTAATTTCTATTTTATATTTTCATCAATTGTATTTATGTATATAACCCATAGGATCCTAATAGATTAACAAAATATATAGATTATAGTAATAAATTGTTACATTAATCAATTTCTTTGATCTATTGTAAAGTTTTTACTAATTAATTTATATTCATAGCGCAAAATTAACATCTAGCAACATAACATATCATGATCACTCAATATTAATAATGTCATAGTTCTATGTAAGATCTTTTAATGTAATTCAATCATTCCATTATCTGAATGTTCCAACCAGAGCATAGCACTAGTACCTATTCTATGTATTGTCCAATATTAAATATGCACGAACCATATCATCAACTGCCGCGCATTAACTCAACGGTTAAATTGGTAGAAATGTGCAATTGCATGCAGTAGTTTTTTTGTAAGGTCCAAAAATAATAGACTTGATTAATTAGTTGGCATCTTAATCGTGTTTTGAATTAATTGACAAATATTTGTAATAAGGTAAAAATTTGTATATATGTACCAGCCAATTGAACTGTGAATCTCACAATTGCAATTTTATTCCTTTTGTTTTCCACTCATAATGCTTCAGTATGAGCAAGACAATAGAACGCTACCAGAAAAAGGCCAAGGATCTTGGAATCAGCAGTAAAATAGTTAAGGAAACTGAGCAGGTTCGTTATTCTTCGATTCGCTATGCCTCATTGATATACCAACTTTCACAACTTGTATATGAAATGATTTTGGAATTATCACATACGCTAGTGAGAAATAAAATTGAGGGAAAAGAAAAACAATAGGGAAACATTTGGTGGGTGTAGGTTATATGAAATTAAAGTGATTTGGGTCATTGGATGTAAAAATAAAAATAAAAAGACAAATAAATTGTTAAATATCGTAAATAGATAATATATCATCTGTGTTTTCCTAACCTATACTCACACAGTCATGCTCTAAACAATAATAATAGCATTTAATGCCTCTTACTTTTCTGCTCTTGAATGCAGCATACTAAGGAAGCAGGCACACCTAGCATTGCCAAGAAGATTGGACTCCTTGAAGTTTCTAAACGGTTCGAGCCTAATTTGACGCTTGCACTAAACCTGCCGTTTCTTCTTGTCCAATTCCACAACTTGCACAATTATTTAACTCTTAAATCCTGCTTTGATGTGTTAGCAGAAAGCTTTTGGGAGATGGGCTGGAATCATGTTCGATTAATGAGCTGAAGCAGCTAGAGAATCAGCTAGGACGAAGTCTGTCGCGAATAAGAGCAAGAAAGGTACGTCAAATAGGTCAAGCAATTTCCTACAACCCAGGCTATGTATGACACAGCTCATGCATGTTGACACATAACAAAAATAAATAAAATCCATCTTGAAATAATCCTAGCTACAAGAAAATATATAATCCAAACTGTAGAAGATTGTTACTCCTATCCAGCTCCCATGTCTAGCTAGACATCGTGTGCTTGCGGAATCCTGTGATTTAGTTGTTGAAATGTCAAGTGCGAGTGATTAAAATTACATTGGAAAAGTGAAGGAAAAGTAAATCGTATAGACAGACTCACGAACTCAATTTTTCAAGATTTTGAATTAAAATTTAATATTAAATTCACGAGTTTGTTGTTTATATGGACCTTGCCTCATCCCCAGCATTAGTATAGTTTTGGTTTCAGCCATTTTTGGACTCAATTGTGGGTAGTTAATTACTAGTTATTTATCCTATAAACCAACTGCAAGGCTGTATCCGGAGGAACTAGTATTTTCTGGCGGAGATATCGTGATATGATCTTGCAAATTGTTGACAATGAACTTAACTATTGTAATGGTAAATCGCTCCTTGTGTTTGTGCAGTATCAATTGTTTAAAGATCAGATTGAGAAGCTAAAAGAAGAGGTATATTCTTTATTCTTGCATATGTACATATGATTGGTTGAAATTTGATTCTAATTAGTATATAGTCAAGCTACAAGTCCTTCTAGCTTGTATGTATGTAACGTTCGATCAAATACATCAATTTTGTGGATATAAAGAAAATAGGAATAAATATACTAAGGTTGGGACTTGACTCAATTTAATTAGTTTAATGATTTATTTTCTTAATTTTTCTTTTTTTGTGTCTATATAATCAAACTCTATTGCATGTATATAATTGGTGTCGTCCTTTTCTTCTTTCTTTTGAAAACCAGGAGAGGATCCTAAAGGAAGAAAATAGACAGTTGCGGGAGAAGGTAAGTAACTAATTTCCACTTGCACAAATGGCGCTTAGGTGTTTAGCTATCGGAGCACAGTCTTTAGGGCTTAGGCTTCGTGAAATCTTCACTTTTTGATTACTTAAACCCCATAGTGTGACGGGCAGTGTGTACAAAACCCGAGTTCTTCGCCTTTTATCGAATTACACTATACTAAGCTCCCCAATAACTAAAACTTTAGGTTAAGTGTTTCAAGGGCAGCTAAATTACTCTATGTTATTTTGGAACTAGTTTGATCTATCGAAGAGAACAAACATAATTGATGTCTTTGGTCCTTGTAATTGCGTCACTCTTATGTCAAAAACTCAGGTGCACCTAATATTAACCTTTCACGATCAGTAAACTACTCAATATGAACATATGCACTCACACACACACACCCAAAAAACAAAAAACACACACACACACACGCACACGGACACAAAAACAGAGGCTTGAATGACAAAATTTAACCATGTCGTTAATTTGTTGTAGCGTGGAATGGCTCCATTGGGTATCTCCACCAAAAACCAACAATTACAAGACAGAAAAAGCATGGAAGTGGAGACACAATTGTTCATAGGCCCACCCAAAGAACTGTCTTAACTGAATAATTTGTTGCATATTTTCGGGCTTCTCTCTTTTCTTTTTTTAATTTTCCTTCTTATGCGATTTTGCACAATTAAAGTGGTGATTACTAAAGCTAAATAAAATTATATATATATATATATATAATAAAGAAAAATTTCCTATGTGTACAAATGTTTGGCAAGTGAATATGCAACTACGCAACAATGTTTCTGGTTATTGAAGATGGAGGTTCAATTGGTTAATTTCACTCTTTTTGGCTATGGACTCGCTTTTCTTATTTTAAATTTCTGGTGTATAAAGATTTTAACTTCTTCAGCTTGGGTGCAAGGGACTGTGGGAGATCAAGGCATTCAACGATCCAATTCCATTTGTCCATTGATCTTTACATCGTTGTGGGACTGTGGGTTGGGCCTTTGCAGAACTGATCCACTGCTGTGGCGTTTCTCCGGTGAATGTTCATAGGAAGTGTCACTATGTGAGCTGTAAGAAAGGAGTTTTGGATTAGGCCCAATTAATTGTTTTGGTCGTTTAAATAAATAAGACAGGCCTGAGCAAAAAAAATAAATAAATAAATAAATAAATAAATAAGACAGGGCTGGGCAGTAGTCCAACTGGTGGCGGTTTGTTCCCCGCCATCGTAGGCAAGATTCGACACTTGTCTGAGCTATAGTTATCCCTCCTTTTATGTATGTCCATGAAACCCTTTACCGACCAGAAAAAATAAATAAGACATCTTACCAAAAAAAAAAATAATAATAATAAATAAGACAAGGAAGGATCAAAAAGTGAAAATAAAAATAAAAATAAATAAATGAGGCGGGGGATTTCCAATGCAAATAATTGCATGGAGCTTAATAAATAACCAAAGCTAATTATTACATTTTTTAAAGTAAGAGTGGGGCATTAGATATTTTGTTTTCTTTTATTAAGTTTATTAAGTTGTGTGCGCTACGTGATAAGAAATAAATTTTTACATCGGAAAAGGTTATATATCTCTTTCTTTAAGATTAAAACCCAAAACTTTCAATATTGATGCCTAAAGTTTGTCCTGAAGTGTGTTGGATAACTTTTTTTTTTTGTTACGTTATTATATTAACCCGACCAACTAGACATATCAATTGAATTCGTAGCTTCAACATTGAGTTTTTTGTTACGTTATTTTATTAACCGATTGAACGTGTCGCTTGAATTCATAGCGTCAATTTTTAGTCCAAGTTTTGCTAGTCAAAATTTAGGGACATAACAACTCTGTTAGCTCAATTTGGTATCCAGGTGATCTCCCTAACGATTCCAAAGTTTCCAAAACATGGGAGATATTTTTTAGTTAGATTGATTCTGACTGGAAATCAAAATTGAGATTTTTGATTTTAAAAATTACTTTAATATCAATTGAATTAGAGTTGATTAGCCCAAAATATGTGAGATTATTTGGTGTATGAAAACTTCTTTTCGCAGCGTTGACTCATTAGGCCTACTAACACCTAACTATGGAATATTTTAAAAAAAAAGGACACTCTTAATGTGAGAATAATTACCAGACACAACACAATATTTAATAAAACAATTAATAAAGCGGACAACGCTAATAATGTTTTATATCTAATAAGAGTTACCATAGTCCCCAAAAGAGAGTATGTTTTTCTCTGATCAGAATTCAATTTTTTTATGCCATTATGTACAGTTTGAATGAATGATTTTTAAATAAAATAAACTATAAAATAAACATATAATCAATTAATGGACAATTAATATATCATGTGATTATTTTAATATTATTTAAGATTAAATTGTGGAATAAAACTCTTAATTATTTAAAGAGAAAAGTTTGGTATCTCAGTTGATATCTCGATTGAAATTGAGACTAATATTTTTAAAATAAGATCGATAATTTTTCAAATATATATAATTTTTTTATATTTAAAATTTATTAATTTTATTTTAAAAATATTAATTTTAATTTTAATTAAGATATCAACTGAAACATTAACATTAAAATATGTATCCGTGCTCTTATTTAAATTGGTGGCTTTTGGCATGTTTCAACATTATTCATCCCCGCGGCTGGATACGTGCAGACAAATAAAACTGATTCATCAAGATTAGTATAACCTAACAATTTTTTAGTAGTCACTGTTATGCAGCAATATAATTTATGATATATAAAAAATATGTAGTTAAATTAATAATTTATTTATTTCTTAAACTTAATATTTTTTTATAATTTAATAATTCAAATCTTTACGTATCAATTTTATGTTTACGATTACAAACTTACGTAATTCTTTTATTTTTAATAAAATATTTAAATGATCTTTTTTTCGAAAGAATGAGAAAAAGACAATTGCAACAAAAACAAAAAAAAAAAAGGAAGAAAATGACAATAAAACCCTACCAATGCACTGCGGACGTGGGACCAACAAAGTCCAGAAAAAGGAAGAAAAACGACCCAACAGGCGGAGAAAGAAAACGTGTTAAACAAGTAACTACTCCAATTTTCGAATACTTACTTTTGTCTTTTGATATCCCAAAACGCAGCCTGTTACTTTAGCAATATCAGGGAAGCAGTATTTTAATTGTTTGCATACTTTATTTAACGTTATATATAATATATATATATATATATGTTTTAAATAAGTGTTTGAATTATACACATAACTTACAACCTCTCTCGTACAATTTTTCTAATTTTTTCTTTTCTCTAGTCTTAGAATTTCAAATAGAAACGAGAGATTTAGAAGAGACGTAGCCTAAACTCCAACCACCTTCCTAATACTAGGCTAGATGACATGGGGTGTCGAGTGGTCATGTTGTCGGCAAATAATGTCTGTCTGGAAAGAAAAAATTGGGACAAACAGATTAAATTCTTGAAGCACTTAGATGAATACTTCTTGAACTAAATTTTTATGAACTCCTTTCTATTTGAAATTATAAGTCTTAAAAATTAATTTAATTTTCCTTTTCGTAGTTATAAAATTATAATTTTTTATATGGTACATTAATATCTATTACATTACTATTTAGAGTCAATATTAACAAATTATTGCAGTCTATAAATTCTCCTTTTTTTTAGTATTATTTTTATAGTATTATTAGCAAATCTTTTCTTTTTTTTTTACAAATGAATTAATGAGATTTGTATTGATGTAGTAAGCCCAACAAAAACAGATAAATGTAAAAACATATGCGGCTTAAGGCCGGCCGAATACAGAGTAGGTTAGATTAATTGCAACTAAAAATTTGGCAGTTTAGTCTTCTAAGGATATTCTAATAATTAGAACTCATACTTCTATTTTAAAATTTTTAAATTTAAATTCTGAGAAAAAATGAGTGAGATTTAAATAATAAGAGAGCTACATATTGTATAATTTATAGTTTAATAAGCTTTCAATAAACAAAAACAAAAAAAAATGGCAGCTTATCGTTCCCTCTTGACCTAAAAATTTAGCAGGTTATCTACTTTGGTTGAGTGCGACTAGTCGCTTTTGTTGGGCAAAGGACTCGCTGGGGCCTCATGACTGCCTCTCTAGTGAATACTTAAGGTGAGATCTTCTAACGTCTAATTTCCTTCCCTCAACTAACGTGGGTTTTTTCAGTTAGTAATTAAACGAACCCTAATCGAATTTCACTTATAATAATATTAAGAATTTGAAACGTAACAAAAACACATGTTGGGGGGATTTTAACTCTTTACCATAATTTTAAAAATAATTATCGTTAAAGTATTCATAACTCCAGAGTAATTGTCCACTCAACTACCATTTTCAAAAAAAATTCTTTCCACCTTACTAGCAAATAAAAAAAAGTTACAGTGAATTTTCGGATTCAAATTTCAACAATTAAATATTTCTTCTTACTTTGACTCGACTAAAAATAAAAATAAAGATAAAGGTGAATGCATTTAACTTTTTAGTAATTTATTTCTTTTATATTTCATCTCTAGGTGAATTCAAATTATAGAATTGATAATTTTCTATTTCATAATTCAGACAATCTGTCATGATTTTATTAATTTTAAAACTCCTTTCTCATTCTAAAAGATTTTACAACAATTTAATACTTGAGATTCATTTTTTTTTTCAATTCAAATCACCTACATTTTGAAAAACATACGCGATACTTACACCCTTTTCGTCTCTGACACCGCATTTCCACTCTATCTATCTCTGTTACCTCTGTAAATTTTTCTGCTTTTCCTTTTGGCGCACTGTCGTGTAGCACATGCTGTGGACACTGCAGGTTGCCGCCACGTGTCAACATTGGGAGACAAGTCCAGCAATTTCGGCAAAGGCCGCTATCAGAGGCATTCAATTTGGAATTAGCGCATCTGCCTTCCTTCTAAAATCTTCAGCCCGCGTCCAAGGCAGGAAAAACAGCGTCATTTCCGACTTTCTTTTGCTTCTCAACTTGTTCAAACTTTGATAGTCATCAAAGTAAAACATAGAAGCAAAGCAAAGCAAAGTGAAAAAGCAAAGCAAAACCAAGAGTGAGATAGACAGGTACATGCCTCAAGTTTCAAGCTTTCATGCTAAACTTAAGGGCTCAAATAACAGTTTGAGGTTTCCACCTTTTTTAAGTGACCTCAAAAGTTGGAGGAGCTACACAAAATTCTTTTTTAATTAAGGAAAGAAGAAGAAGAAGAAGAAGAAGAAGAGATGGGTACTTTGGCTGTAACACCTTTGCTTACTTCAAAACATGGACTCTCTGTCTTAAAACAGAACACCTCTGATCTCCTTCCTTTTAGAAGAAAACCCAGGAAGAAGAACCCATCTTTTGGTCCTGTAAGTCCTTCATTTTTTAACATTTTTTTTTTTGAATTTTTTTTTTCCAATTTTTCTTTCTCCTTTTTGGTTTCAATAAATGGAGGTTGGTTGTGAATTGTGAGTTTGAATTGGATCAGGTGGCAAGGTTATTTGGGCCATCAATTTTTGAGGCTTCAAAGTTGAAAGTGTTATTCTTGGGGGTTGATGAGAAGAAGCATCCAGGGAATTTGCCAAGGACTTACACACTAACACATAGTGATATCACCGCTAAGCTTACTTTAGCCATCTCACAGACAATAAACAATTCTCAGGTAAATCCAAACATTAAATAGCCATAAAATAGGTCATGCGCTTTCCTCAGTACAATAAAGTCTCTTACTTGAATTTGGTTGTTCATTTCTATTAAATTCAATTGACAAAAAAAAAAAAAAAAAAGAGGAACAGGGTATATCTGGAAGTTAAAAAGTTTTGAACTTTCTCTTGGGTGAGTCGGTCATGTCTTTGTCCAATATGTTGAATCATGAGCTGAAGGAAAGAGGGAATATTGGGATTTGCTTGCAGTTGCAGAGTTGGTCAAACAGACTGTACAGAGATGAAGTGGTGGCCGAGTGGAAGAAAGTCAAGGAAAAGATGTCACTTCATGTTCACTGCCATATCAGTGGAGGCCATTTCCTCTTGGATCTATGCTCCAGGCTCAGATATTTCATCTTCTGTAAAGAACTCCCTGTGGTAAACCCATCTGCTTGTTAACATTTTCTTGATTATTGATAACTCAGTGTTCAATTATCGTCAGTGACCTAAATTTAAACGCGAAAAACATGATGAATAGGTCTTGAAGGCCTTTGTTCATGGAGATGGAAATTTGTTGAACAACTACCCGGAATTACAGGAGGCTTTGGTTTGGGTTTACTTTCATTCGAACATACCAGAATTCAACAAGGTAGAGTGCTGGGGCCCGCTCAAGGATGCTGCAGCACCGTCTACTGGGACCCATGAAGGCCAGAAGAAGAAGAAGACCCCATCAAGCGAGTGGAGCCTTCCCAAGCCATGCCCAACTGAATGCTCCTGTTGTTTCCCACCCATGAGCTTGATCCCATGGTCCCAGAATTGTCCTCTAGTCAATGAAACCCGCCAAGGGACCCAACAAAACTTTGAACAACAGGCTCGGTAGCCCTACAAATCTCACTTGTCTGATTATATTGTTTAGATTGTTTTACGTCACGTGCATTGTTGTCGAAGATGTAAATTTTTGTGTCAGCAATGGTGTCTAGACTTTTTTAGAACGGGGTTGCTGTGAAGATCAAGCTGAAGGTTTGATTATTTTGTGCACATGATGCACATGACAATGCAGCCGACCTTATCATGGGTTTCTTCTCTCTGCTGCAATAGTGTGAAATTTCCATTGATTCTATATCAAACAAACACGTGCTCCCAACAACATGTTTACGTGTAATATTCTTTGAACAGTGGCCATTCTTCATGTCTCAGAAATCTTATAAACAAGTGTACCATGTCTAAAACTGTCTCCTAATATTAGCTTCTTTATGTTTAACCATTGCTTTTGCTAAACAACTGTGAAGCCGTTTGCAGGTAAAAAAAATCTCGAGTTCAAGTTTCAATTAAAACTAATTAATCCAAAAACATGCTTCTGCTGGACTCATAAACAATGAACACGAGCGAAAGAAATTGCAAATATCCCAGTAAGAACGGGACAACATGCCATGTAAAAAAATGATGATTAATTTACAAAAGCTTATCAGCAATAAGATGTTCAGATCATTCTCCACTGTCCTCTCACAACATACAATTGCAAGAAGTCCGCGACCTCAATGGTACCAACTCCACTGTACATTTATAACTCAAAAGGCAAAGCAAACAAAAACTAGAATCTGCAAGGACCATGAGAATTGGTCTTTGCTACTTGCATTTTAGCTTCCCTGACATATGTAGTGGCTGAACGAACGTGTGTCGGGTTGAGAAAACCAACCGGATGAGCTTCTCTTTGCACAATTGCCTCCAAGCTGAGGACAGATTTCCCATCACTCCTCCAAGCTGAGGAGACTAATTTACCATCACTTCTGGCCATGATAAATCAGCTTAAGAATATTTTACGGCAAACTGAAGTTGGAAGGTGTCACCGGATTGTAGTTCTTCCAAGAAATGAAGCTCCAATTTCGCTGTCAGTGTTCTGTTTAAATTTATTCATGCATCAGTAGTCTGCTAGGCTAGTAATCAGAAGAAACCGAACTGGCACTAACGCAACAGTCTTCAAACAATATTCAGTAAGAATAATAACTACTCACTCATCTCCCATGTACAATTTTGTTACTACACACTAACAGTGAAAGGACGAAGCTATAATAAAACAGAGCATGCAGACATCAGTTTTAACAAGCGCAGATAATATGGAACTCATTAACCATAGAATTTACCTGAGATTTAGGGGAAGGGAACACATTCCAAAACCGTAGAGTTTCATCTCCTGCTCCTGTGACAATTGTCTGGGAAAAAAAAAAGAAAAAATTTAGTTGGGGAAAAGAAACATTAATGCACCCATAACCAAAAAGAAAAAAAATAAATAACTGGGGGAAACTGCTTAAATATTGAGTATCTAGGAAACGTGAGGGTAAAACCTGTCCATCTGGTGATATAGCTAGATAGAGGACTCTGTACGTATGACCTGTGAGAGTTGCCAACTGCATATAGCAGAACAAACTTTAGGATAAGACCTAATGAAAGTTAAAATCTTGTATCACTCCAAAATGAACACTTCAAACCTTTGACATGGTGGGATATCTCCATACTATTATCTGATTTTGGGAGTAACCATGTGTGCTGACAAGTTCATTGACATTTTTAGACCAAACAAGATTGCACACCTGTCATGGGAAAAAATGCCAATCAGCACACACAAGTACAAATAGAGAGAGAGAGAGAGAGAGAGAGAGAGAGAGACAGTGATAAATATTTGTAGCAGTTCACTTTCCTCCATTTCTCTCCCATCACAAAAGAATCACATGATTTTTCTGCTTTCTTTTTTCTTATTAAGTACAATGTAACAGGAGCAATTACGGTGCCACAGTATGATTTAATAGCTCTTTTTTCTAGGGCATACAAGTAAAAATTAATTGTTGACTCATTAAGAAGCACTGCATGGAATTTAGGGAAAACACATCATGTTCGCACGTAGTGTAGTAAGGCCTTCGATTGTGACTACAGAGAGCGACTATGACATATAATAGCACACTTGTGTACTCAATGCCTAGGTTTGGGTGCACAACACATACACCCCCCAGACCTGTCAATGCATCTCAGGATGGGCATGTGTTGACAGAAGAAAAATAAGGCCTCAAGAAACAACAACAGTAAAAGAATCCAGAGCAGTGCCAAATTTGTACTCAAAGGGGCATAAAAAATTGCATCATTAACAAGCACTTAACCTGACTGCCAGTGTCCATACAGCTAAGATGCGAGTTAGTGGTTGTATTCCAGAACCGTATACACCGGTCTGCAGTCCCGCCCCCAGATGCAAGAAGTCCATGAAGATGGGGAGACCAAGCAATTGCTTTTACTGCTGCTGTATGTTCACAGTATTTTAACACAGGCTGATTTGAATGCGGATTCCAAACAAAAAGCTGCAAAACATAATAAGAAGTTAGCCTTAAATTGAAGAAGCAGCAACAGCATAAAAACTTAAGCATGGGAACAATATCAAACGCTGACCTTGTTGTCATTTCCACCTGATGCCAACTCACGATTATCATAAGACCACTTCAATCCACAAACCTAAATACCAACCAAACCAACGTTAGCCGGAGAAAGACATGCCTCAATAAAAACAAAAATGTGATAGATTTTATAACAAATAAAAATAATTAGCCAAAATTTTGTAAAGCATAGGAAAGGAGAACAAAGATGCCAAATAGAACCACAAACCAGCGCCCTGAAAAATTAAATGACCAAAAAGTATATCAAGCTGAACAAAAAGCAAAAAGAGCCTAACCTCTGACTTGTGCCCAGAGAGCTTGCTAACAAAGTCTTCCTGAGTACGTATATCTCGTTGAAGAATACTTTTGTCCCGACTACCAGACGAAAGAAGAGATGAACTCCAGGCCAAGGCCCCAACACGTAATCTGTGGCCTTCCATAGATCTTACCCTTTTACAACGAGAAGCATCCCAAATCTACGCATAATGCAATCAGAGCCAAAATTCTCAAATTAAAAAAAAGGGAAAATTTTGTACAATTAAAACTAGTATATGTACAAATTTTTCCTCCTGGTCCCGGTCACGACCCAGAAGCTAACAACTGAACCACTTTATGCTAATAATTATGAAACAATCTAAGATGCCTTTCAAAAGTAACATAACTCTTCCTAGAGAAGCAGGTCCAATAATAGTTTTGAACCCGTGGCAGAAAAGTTCCAAAAAGCCAGATTAACAGACAACAAAATAACAAAATAATGAAACAAAAATCCCCAAAATTTACAAATCACAGCAATTACATTGTGAACAACACTAACCTGGACTTTCCCATTGCTTGTTCCAACAGCAAGAAGGGTTCCGCGTTGTGCCCATCCCACAGAACACACACTATCATCAATGCCCAGATCACACAACTTCGTCACCTACATTCATAAAACCAAGAATTGAGCTAAAAACAAAACCCCATTAACCAGACACTCAAAAAAGGGGTTTAAAAAAAAAAAACGGAACCAGAACTCGAAAATCACACAACATTCGAAACCCACAAATCTTACCTTACTACTGCAAGCATTCCATAAGTAGACACAGTTACCCAGTCCCACTGCCAACACATTATGCGACGACCAGTCAACCAAATTCAAATAGAAGTCGTCTTGCAATGCCGGTGCATCTAATATCTAAACAAATCAAAACCCACAAAAAAAAAAAATCTAAGAAAAATCAAAGAAAAGCAAAGAAAAGAAAACCCCATCACATAAAAAATCTCAAAGATGGAAAATTTATGCAAAAAGATCCAAACTTTACCTTATATGGCGATCTTGGGACCTTCCTCGGAGCCTTGACGGGGCTATGGCTGACGCCGGGGCCCACATCATCAAACCCGAAAGGAGAAAGCGAGTGGAATGACTGCCTCGTTTCCGTCTTGTACCGGAAAATATTCCGGCCAGGGGAGTCCCTTTTATCCGGCGTGTTGGTTCCAAAGAGGGCGGTGCGGAGGAGGGCGGCGTAAGCTGTGGAGCCGTCCTCCTTTCCAACGCCATCCGACGACGCCGCCGGAGAGTTCGCCGAGGGCGGCGGCGGCAGCGACGGCGAGATGATGTTGAAAAGTTGGAAATTGGAGGCGGATCTGCTGGGGATGAACCTGTCAGAGTAAATACTTCTGGACGGGGAAACGTAATGCTTGGAGTTAATCAAGCGGCTGACGTGGTCCGACGGGGGAGTTAGGGTTCCGAGATCAAGCGGCGGGAGTGAAATCGTGGCGGGAACATTGAGCGGCGACGATTGGTTGGTCGGTGGAGTAACCGTGGAATCGGCCATAGAGGATCAGAGAATTGGCGCAGACACACACACACAGAGTTGAAGAAAAGCCGTGGGAAGAAGAAGGGGTATTGGGGTAAGGTGTGCGCGGGTACAGGGTAGAAATCGGTGGAGGCGCCGTTCGGCGTCTAAAAGAAAATACTGTTAAAATTTTTTTCCGGGAAAGTAACAGACTACAAAATAAGTGGGGAATTTTTGCGCGAAACTTAAAAGTGCGAGAGAGCTGCGGTTGTCAGTTTTTGGTTTGATAGGATAATGGGACCCCCTTTTATATATATATATATTTTTTTTGCAAAAATGGGTTTCCTTCTTTCTGGCCTTTTTCCTGTACTGAATCGGAAAGGATTTAATTTTCCTGGTTGGACTCGAAGTGGAATTTCCAAATTGGCATGGATGTCCAGATATGTTCAGCAACCCTCTCTTCCTAATTTTATTAAGAGAAAAATTATGTAAAAATAATTATAAAGTTAATATGTAAGATATGAATTGTTAAATTATAAAAAATTATTAAATTTTAAAAAAATAAAAAATAAATAAATTATTAAATTAATTATACATCTTATATATACTACACCATGCATATTTATATAATCTTTTGCTTTTTTTAATATTTAGTGGGACCTCGTGAGGAAGAAAATAAACACAGAGCAATCAAAGGCTACAATAGAAATTAGCAGTCGCTCTGGGAGTGCTCTTAATAAGTCGGGTTAAACTGAATTTTAATATATTCAAACTTGGTTTATGAATATAAATGTGAAGTTCAAGCTCAGCTGAAACTCGATTCGATGTTTAATATTCAAGCTCAAGCTTGAAATGATAAAAAATTATAAAGCTCTTGCTCAACTCAGATTCGGCTCATTTTGTTTTTCTTTTTCATAATTTTGTTAATCCAAACTTGATATAAGTTCAGCTCGTTAGAGTCAAATTTTTTTAAAAAAATTTAAAAGTAATATTCAATATAAAAATAATTAGTAAATGAATATATTATCGAGCATATCATCCAACATATTATCAAATATCTTATCGAGTATTATACTGAGTATTTTATCAAGTTTTTATCAAACCTTTAACGATTTGTTCATAAATATAAGCAAACTGAACAATCTTTTGTTCAAACTTGACTTATTTAGTAAATGAAATTTAAAATTAAGCCTGAGTATCATTCATTTATATTATCAAATGAGCTTGCACAAATTTTTATTGAGCTGAATAGTTGAACTTTTATTAAAAGTATTAATTCATTAATAGTCCTATTCTCCACGCAACAGTTCTCCTCAGTAAAGCCACTCGAATCATGTTTGCATTCAATACTAGTACCAAATCAGTAGGTGGCTCATTCTAAATAATCAAATAGTCCTTGTTTGCTAAGCGAATATCAGTGAGAAAGTTAGCACAACAATTCTCTTCCCTCAAATTATGTACTAAGCTCGCCTATCATAATTTTTGAAAGAAGTAGTGGCATTCAAAAAGCAATTGCCTATATGAATCCTGATCCCAATCATCTTTCAAGGGCTTCTGTAAAGCCAACTGTGAGTCTGTTTCGACAATAATTTTGCAATAGTCTTTGAGTCATACCGTTTGCAAAGCCATTCAAATTGGTCGCAATTCTACTCCAATGATCATAGACATACCGCAGAAGCGGGAAAAACCTTATTGCCACCACTGTATAGCAAAACATAGAGCGAGTGATATAGAAGCAAAAGGAAGGCAACACAACAATTTTCATACACTCAGTTTCATTATTTGTACAACTAAGTGAAATGATTTCTGTCATATTATTCTTTAAGTGTTGCTATTTAATTTTTTTTCTAAATTTTTGTAGGGCTACAGTATAATAAAGGGTTAAAATAATATTTTATATGCCTGAACTGGAGAAATAATTTCTAAAATGTTTTGCAGGACTTCTCACAACTTGGGTTATGTGGAAATTGTAGGAGTTCTAAATTTAGTTAAATGAAATTAAAATTTTAAGATGCAATTTAATTCAACAGATGTCACATGAGCCGGACCCTTATAACTCATGCCACAATAAATTGTTATCCCCTAGAGCTTCTTTTTTTTTTTTTTTTTGGCATCAGAAATGAACTTTCAATTTTGTGATAATTTGATGAAGTTTAGGATTATGTGTTAACCACTACTATAGAGTTTTGCACTTGGGATCAATTGAAATTAGTCTAAATGGTTTTGTTAGAGAAATTGGCACAAATGAGGGAAATTCACCCATCAACATAACCAAAAAAAAAAAGAATGGGATTCTTTGCTGCTTGCTGTTATACTTGCGGCGATCAACAATTGAGAAGATGTAAGTGTGGGTTGAACAGTAATTTTAGTATCGTGGTCAAACGAGGTTCGGCTTGTTATGAGTCCGAACATAAGGTATGGTTCAATATCCAAATCGGGCCTGCCCATGCTTTGAACAAGACCCATCGTGCACAGACCACCGATTCAGCAGATCTACCCGCAATTACAATCTCAAAGTCACCGCTATTTGTTGTAGTTTAGTAGTCAATATATTCATTCGTACTTTGCAGATCGTGATTCAATTTTTGTCGAGGCATTTTGTAGAACTAAACGCTGGGAGAAGCTGGTGACCATTGCTGGATACCTTTATTCGAAACCGTGGAATTATGTAAACCGTATTTGCAATAATCTTTTTTGTTATACACGCCCCTCCATTTGGTAACACTGCAGTATTTTCCTTTGAGAACCATTACGCGGACATCCAGAAAAAATTGTCATACTCTGTTCATATTGTAACTATAAGTAAATTTTTTGTAACCGTAATCATAAAATATAAATTAAAAAAAATAATTATATCTTTTTGTAGCACATTTTAGCACCACAGTTGCAAAAAAAATTCTTTCGATTACAATATGACCCATTTGTATGGCAAAATCATAGGGGCAACACATTTTTCCGTTTTCATTTTTAAGTTCCCTTGTTAAAAAATTATTTTCAAGTTTATCTTCATTCACAAGGCCAGTCGACTATGTTAGCTTATAAGCCACGCACGGTTCCTTGCCGCTTCAAGTTCAAGTTAACATTCATTTGATGTCCCATATAGGTACTTAAGTCATTCTGCCGAGCATAAGAGATGTCATTGGACCTGTTGGGTAATGAATTAATGTCAAGAAAATGTTCAAGTTCAACTGAAAAATTTTAAGTTTTTGGATATGGTCGATTAATAAGCATGACTTGCTATGCTTAGTCACGTTCTTTTACTATAACAGATACTTGATTTTTTGTTTCGCAATACTAAGTTTAAATTTTTTTTTTCTGAGATAAGTTCACTGTTCTACAAAGAAGTCAAATTACAAAATTTCTTAATTTAATAAGAATAATTCATGTATTAATCACAGAATTGGCTTGATCCCCATATGAGAGCGACTTTGAAAATATTCTTTCCTTGATTTTGTTGCCACATCATCAGCAGATATCATCTTGAACCTTACATGTACCCTTCCAACATTTACAGCCACAAGTCCAGAAGCAAAATCATAATTGAATTACTAATTTTCTCCAGTGAATTTTACACTTTTTAAGCTTAAAGGACATTGCAGGCCATTCTACTCTTACAAAATAGCAACTTTGGCATTTTTTTGATGATCAAAAGGAAAGAATAGGGAATGAAATTGAAGGGAAAATAAAACTGAACTCAAGAAACAGAGTTGCCCTGTTCCAAGGCTAGCAAATCCAAGAATTTGGTTGAATTTATGGTTTCTCCTTAAAACGAATCCACCTATCTTTGGACTAATATTGCAGAAAGAGTCATGCTCATCATGGAAATGAACAATTCAAGAAAGATCAGGTGTATACTGATGCTCAATTGTAGGCTTTGTCCGGGTTCCAGCCGCAGTGGGAGCCCTGACATGGCCAACCATTGACACCTGCAGAGCTTCCTCTTCATAAGCTCTTCTCTCCATCTCCTCTATTTTTGATTTCTTCTTCACCTTGGCAAATATTGCAACTAGAAGTAACCCCAATAGAAATACACCCAATGCGGTCCCAATGGTACTCCCAACCACCACTTTCCACTGGCTGATCGTCCTTTTCACCTCCACAGGCGGCAGTGATCTAATCACTAGAGCATAATGGCCATTCCTTGTTGCTGCACAGATGTAATTTGACACTGGTTCTTCTAATGTCACCTTGCCATCTCTTTCAAAACTGGCACAAAATGGTCTGTTTGATACATTGACAATGCTAGTTGCCTTCCTGAAGTCTACAATTATTGGTTTTTCTGTTGCATAAATTCCTAGCTCAAAAGGGTTGCTGAAATTCACATCACTTTCAACATTGTAAGCTAAAAGGCCTAAAATAGGTGACATGAGTTGATAGCCTGATAGATCATAGTTAGCATGATATATAGAAGACCAGTTAGACCCCAAGTTTTGTCTAATTACCATGACTCTCTCCACACATGGCTGGATGGTCACGCCCGCGCTCAGATGGAATTCCTTCAGCTGAGCACCATATCTCCGTAGGCTGCCACATCGAAACCTTGCAGAATCCACAACGATGCTGGAGAAGTTTCCTGGTAGTTGCACGGAATGTATTATGCCTGTTCTGAAGTGTATGTCATAGGACTTAAATGTGTAGTCTCTA
Source organism: Carallia pectinifolia (assembly GCA_037832335.1). Taxonomy (NCBI): domain Eukaryota; kingdom Viridiplantae; phylum Streptophyta; class Magnoliopsida; order Malpighiales; family Rhizophoraceae; genus Carallia; species Carallia pectinifolia. The sequence goes on along the minus strand of CM075449.1, from coordinate 33,610,904 downwards.
ATGAGAAGATCGAGAAGGCGGGTGGATTTGATCCCTTGAGATTCAGTTCTCATTGTTGCCAATGAAACAAGGACAAGGAATGTGAAAGGGAAGAGAGGAGAGCCCATACGAGAAAATGATCCCGGTATAATGGCAGTTGATTGCTACTGACAGTGTGGCTTTTTCTTGTTTATTTCTATGGAAAATAGTTGTAGATCAGCTATTTCTTTTTCTCGTCTGTGGATGTAGCAGGAACGAAGGTGAAAAGAGGAAAGTTTTGGCTATGTGGAGGCATATATGATGAGAGAAACTTTTGCTGGATTAAATTGCAAGGAAGTGGAAAGAGGAAAAGGAAGTTCTTGTTTTATTTTTCTTTATGATGGAGAGAATATACGTTAGGTGACTTTGACAGCTTTTGTACAAAAATATGGCTCCTGTTCAGGACGAGGCAGCAACAAGTCTATCTTCATTTTCCATGTAAATTGGGATTGGAAGTATCAACATTTGATTTACTAAAAAGTTATCATCAATTTACTTTGTTTATGCATTTGCATTTGCACTGCATATGCATGAATATAACTGACTGCAAGGGAAGCACAAGTTTTAGTGTAACAGTAAAAATTACTTCATTGTGATTTAGAGGCGAGATGTGAGAGTCAAAACATTCTCCTGCTGAAAAGACAAGAGAAACACCTTTTTAATTGACTGAAAGGATAGGCTTTTGTTTGTGTGTCTTGCAAGGACAATTTTGGAAAGGCAAAAGGGCAAAGGGGGTCAGCTGGAAAGGTTTAGGATGAGTGATTTAAAGCGTGGGTTGATGATGACGCTCCCACCCCTTGACCTCTAAAAGGAAATGAAAAAAGGGTGTGGCGTGCTTGAGGAGATGGAATGAAGGCATAGATTTTAACGGGGGCTCAGATACTCTAATTGTGTTTGGTGACTTAGTCTCCCATTTCAGCAACTTTGTGGGTCTCACGTAGCTAGTGGTAATGGCCAATTCCATTTGTTTTCTCCCTCGTAGGCCCAAAATGGCGTGGGTATCATTAACTAAGTGTGTAGACATATTGCTATTAATAAGTTATAAAGTATCATTACCACTAATATATCATATAAAAGGTAGATCAGAGATAATTTAATTAGTTCGAGCATTACATCTAAGTAGAATATTGGAGTTTAAATCTCACATCCTACCAATCCCTTCTCTTAGTATGAGTTATAACTCTCTTAAAAAAATCATATAAAAAGATTGATCTAATAATCTGGCAAGTACCAACTCTTAGTGTAGCAGATGAAATTCCATTATTAGAAGATAGTGTCAAGTACACCCAAAAGAAAATTCTCCTAAAACAAACTAATAATTAGAAAAGACAAGACCAAGTAGCTAGGTCTTCAAAGTTAAAAAAAAAGGGGGTTAAAAAAAAAAAAAGCGAAAGGAAGGTTTACATATGAACTTGTACATCAATGGAAGTTCACATTTGATACATAAGTTAACCCCACATTCCAGTTTGAAGGGGCAACATTCCATGCATAGATGGTCTCTTTGGTAGTATATGAAGTGAGCTTGAAAGACAGAGCTTGACCACTGAGTGTAGCAAATGCCTGGTATGAAGCTCCCCAGTTATGGCTCATGCTGATCCATCCAGTCATGCTGCCCTTCACCCACATGTTGCCAATGTCACCCCCTCCCCCAACATTCATCACATACACCAATAACCAGTAATCATTTCCCTGGAATGAGAACCGAAGCCGCCCTGATCTAATGCATGGTACTCTGCAAGAATCATCAAGCAATTGGAATTAGTGGTTCATTTTGCTGCCAGTTTTACATTTAATTTTAGCAAGCTACTTGAACTAAACTAATTTTTGGGTTTTTCTTTGCTGAAATTGACATATAGCTAGAATGGCAGAAAATTATTTTGTTGTTCAAGTCAATGTTCTATAAAATTTATCCGTTTTTTGCTTTGCACGGCGTTCATTCTATTGTCCTCGATCTCGAGAAACCTTTTGGTATGTACCAAAAAGATTTGATTTAAATGTCTGTTCTTTAAATTTGTTCAATTGGGTTCTTTTGAAGAATAATTGTGGTGTGGTAATATATTCTCGTAGAGACAAAAAGCTGATTAGTCTTTATTACTATGATACTGACGTACTGTGATAATTAGATAGTATTATGCTATTGATACAAGTAAATTTGTTACTTATCATCGTGTAATTAGCTCGTCATACAAATTACAAGACATATTACATTATGACAATTACAAGCACCTGGATTCAATTGGATAACTAGAAAGAAGGATATGTTACGTGAACTTAATTGAATTGACATATTTCAAATGTAAATCTATATATTATATTATTATGATTGTTAATTACATATTTTTAGTTTTTTTTGATAATAAAATGTAAATCTACATCTAGAACGCGTTAAATTTAAGTGTCATGTAAAAAAATCTTCAGAAAAATAAGATCTAGAACAAAAGTTCTATTAGCTTCAAGGACTTAGATATGTACTTTTGACTTCCAACAAAAACAAAGCACCTTTGCCGAGTAAAAAAGAATTGGTAAAATGGGGTTCTTCAATTTTGGACTCTTAAGTTTCATATTGATGGTTTTGATGGAAATAGGAAGAATAATGAACATACCTGCGGTACATGACTGGGACGATTCCAGCCTTCCAGTCGGCAATCTTCATGAAAGCAGGCTTGGACATATCAAAGTGAGATCGAGGAGGGTTGCACCAGCCACCATTGTTGGAGTCCTCAGCCCAATTTGGGGGGCAAAGATTTGTGGCAGTCACAGTTGTGAATGAGACCCCTCGGAAGCAGTGAGGGGATTTCACACACTTTATTTGGTAACAAGTACCACAAGCATAACCATTGTTGAACAACGTTGTGCTCAATGCAGCTGTGTCTGTCCCATAGCCGTTTTGGAACAAATTTCCATACCCACAAGCTCCTCCTACGTTTTTTTTTTTTTAATTTTTTTAACATAAATAATTAGCCGTTAATTAATTAACTATTAGAGGAAACGGGAAAAGCGCATCAACCTACCAAAATAAAAAATCCTCCAACATTAGAGGGATTTGAGGGTGGTCGGATTTGTCCTTCGTGTAAAGTATCAGTGACCAACCATGCTAGACCTGGTTGGTTGCTCATGCTATAAATCAACTAATAAAAAAAAAATGACACATTTAGTCTTGTGTGCATGTGTTGATTGATGCCAATCATGAAAATTCTCAAGAACATGGTTTCTTGTAGGTAAAATTGTATTTCAACTGTGAGGTATCTATTCTAATGTGATCAAAATTTCACAAAAGTCAAAATAGACTGTCCTGACCATATTGGTATTAATTTCACCCATATTGGTCTTAATTTCACCTAAAATGGTGCACAAAAGCTACATAGTAATAACTTACCCAAGGTCTCAGAGGCGGTCTCATCGCCATAAAAGGTAGCGTGGGCAAGTGCCCATTGGCTCGGCCGGAAAACGGATACATGATGACCGCCGGCTTCCCCAGTCGTCCCGATGATTGCACATGTTAATGTCATTAAGAAAAAGCTAAGGCTCCATGAATTGGAAACCGAAACCATTGTTCTTTGTTTAGAGTATCACTAGACCAAAGGCTCCTATACGGCCTGTGTGACAAAGTGCAAATTGCCCAATTGACTTGGACTTGTCACCCTCTTATATAATGTTCTAATTCATGGTTTTTGACTATGAAACAAGCCTATGCAATGCATTCGTGAGGGCACGAAGATTGTCTCCCAAGTCTAAGTTCGTATTTTATTTTATTATATTATTTTTTTGGTGCAAGAAAATAGAAAAGCATCAATCTTATTCTTAGTTTAGTGTGTTAAAGCGAGAAAGAGTCAAAATGAAATCTCCCCTTATCCCAAGAATTTAGCAGGAGCATAATCAATTTTGGATTTTTGGGTAATACCACATACCTGTCAGAGAGGATTAAACTGAATACACTGCAAAGTGAGTTAAGCCATTACACTGAACTCGTGGAAGAATATAATCCTTAATAGTTAGCGAGAATCACTAATTACTTACAAAACTATGCATGGGTTAGAAATACGTTTAAACTCATTGAACGTCTTAGTAAGAATTTAAACTTATGATACGAACGAATTTCTTAACTATTAGACTAAAATAATCGGTGGCCAAGTTCGTATTTTAAAATGATGAGAATAGAAGTTGAAATTCCCATTTATTTGGTTGTTGACGTGCTGGCAGGTATCATCCTGCGTTGCTTTGGGTGCTTGTTATAATAATAACAACAATAACTAACAGGGCAATGATTTTCGATGCTTCCGTCCTTTTAGTGGAATTTAATTAGTGTTGACATTTAATTAGATCTTGCAATTTTGCGTCCTTTTTCTTTTTTGGTCCTAATATTTATTTATATAGGGAACAAGAGCAGAAAAAACTTTGAGAAACCAATGTGGACGTGCATGACTGGAAAATTGCAGCTACCCCATGTTTTAAGATCAAGAATTGTTTTCTTCCTCAATAGAGCAGGAAAATAACTTTACATGATTGTGCTATTTTCACAAGTTGTTGATCTTAATTGTCAACAAATGTCCCCAAATTTATTTATTTATTTATTTTCTCTTTTTTTTTTGGTTTACATTTATTTATTTTCTTAGCGCGAGGTATCTCCACTCTCAAGATGGCCCAAATTTATTGATAAGTGTAACGTCAAAAGCCTGGAAACTTTGGCCAATTTTTTTTTTTCTTGAAAAAACAATGGGATTTTCCAAATGGAGGTCGCGTAAGGTATCCTTTTTAAGCCGCTTTTAACATGAAAGTAGGGACTGCGAATTTTTCTTTTTTTGTTATTCTGAAAAATTGAAAAATAAAAAAATAAGAATGAAACCACACGAATGGTGGCTATTGGTCTTCATAATTGGCTGTTGTAGGATGTTAGGCCTGCCACATGTAATAGCCCACCAGAAAAGCTTCTTATATAGCACGAGGCCTTTTTCTAAGCCCAATTGCCCAATTATGTAGCCCCTATGTTCACCCAGTTTTCTTCCCCAACCCAATTCATGTTTTGACCAGTCCATTAGAATTGTAAGCGCTCGTGCAGATAATAAAAATCTGTAATCGCTTAATCAAAAGTCTTAAATTTGAATTTTTGAGTATATAATCGTGTTAAATACTTACTGAGAGACTTTTATTATTCTTTAAAATCCTGTCCGGATTAACTCAAATTAGTTAGCCAATTAGCCTAAACATTAAACGGTCTCAAAGTAAAAAACAAGAATTGCAAAGCCCCAAGTTTCCGGTCTTGCAAGTAATATAACTGGCTATGTGATATATATATCCTTTACTTGGTCGTACTGCCCTCCTTGGAGAAGTTTGCAAAAAGGAAAAATCGAAGAGAGTTGTAAGTTACGCATTTAATGCATTTTAATGCAGGTCACTACTACAGTCTACAGTTGTTTTCATATTTGGTTTTTCTTGATGGTAATTACAATTTACATACACACATCTAATACTCTGCTCTACAACGAATCAAATTGATTGGATCCGTGCTATATTTTTTGAAAACAAAAAAAAAATCATCAAATAGTTGTTTCTCTCCAAAAGCATTGCACAATTGAGAAATGCCGGTTAAAAAAAAAAGATTATAATCAGAAGATTTAATTAAAATCTATTTAAAATGAAATAAATATGATATTATTTTAAATCTTCAATACAAACTAACTAAACATTATTATTATTTGCCCATTAGATCCAAACTATCCGGTAAACAGCCATTACTTTTATAAAATATACACCTGTTAGTGGATCGTGTACAATACAAGAGCCAAACATGATTATTATCATCTTATTTTCATATGACAATTTGACAATTGGTACAACTTGAATGCCCATAATACAGATTTTGAAATAAGTTTTGAATAGTTTGTTGCTTAATTATTATTTAATGCAAATTACAATAATTAATTGACATTGTTTATGCCATTTTGTTGACTTCAAATCATTTATATTTATTTTTTGATTAATTAGATAGATGATTATTTATCAACATAAAGAACATATCTGAACAAGTTCAAGCATTGCAAAATATAACCATGACAAATCTCCTTTTTTTTTTTTTTTTGAGACATGAAAAATCTATTTTGAGTTATCAGAAGTCTCAAATTTGAGTTTCTAAGCATACAATCGCGTTAAATATTTATTGGGAGACCTTTACTACCCTTTGAAGTCTTGTCCGAGTCGGTCCAGATTAGTCAACCAATTAGCCTGAACATTAAACGGTCTCAGAGTAAAAAAAAAGAATTGCAAAGCCCCAAGGTTTCCGGTCTTGCAAGTAATATAACTGGCTATGTGATATATATATCCTTTACTTGGTCGTACTGCCCTCCTTGGAGAAGTTTGCAAAAAGGAAACATCGAAGAGAGTTGTAAGTTACGCATTTAATGCATTTCAATGCAGGTCACTACTACAGTCTACAGTTGTTTTCATATTTGGTTTTTCTTGATGGTAATTACAATTTACATACACACATCTAATACTCTGCTCTACAACGAATCAAATTGATTGGATCCGTGCTATATTTTTTGAAAACAAAAAAAAATCATCAAATAGTTGTTTCTCTCCAAAAGCATTGCACAATTGAGCAATGCCGGTTAAAAAAAAAAAAAGATTATAATCAGAAAATTTAGTTAAAATTTATTTAAAATGATATAAATATGATATTATTTTAAATATTCGATACAAACTAACCAAACATTATTATTATTTGCCCATTAGACCCAAACTATCCGGTAAACAGCCACTGCTTTTATAAAATATACGCCTGTTAGTGGATCGTGTACAATACAAATAGCCAAACATTATTATTATTTGCCCATTAGATCCAAACTATCCGGTAAACAGCCATTGCTTTTATAAAATATACGCCTGTTAGTGGATCGTGTACAATACAAATAGCCAAACATGATTATTATCATCTTATTTTCATATGACAATTTGACAATTGGTACAACTTGAATGCCCATAATACAGATTTTAAAATAAGTTTTGAATAGTTTGTTGCTTAATTATTATTTAATGCAAATTACAATAATTAATTGACATTGTTTATGCCATTTTGTTTAAAAAACCTCTTGCATATGAGGTTACCGTAGCCAGTATCTGACTTCAAATCATTTATATATATTTTTTGATTAATTAGATATATAGATGATTATTTATCAACATAAAGAACATATCTGAACAAGTTCAAGCATTGCAAAATATAACCATGACAAATCTCCGTTTTTTTTTTTTTTTTTTGAGACATGACAAATCTATTTTGAGTTCTAAGAAATTGTTTGTTTTTTTTTTTTTTTTTGAAGTTTTGGTTGACGATAATGGAAGGCACATGACCCGAAAAAGGAAAGGAACTCTGATAAGAAGCTAGAGCTGAGGCCATGCTTGTGGGGAGTGTAAGAAAAATTAATAAAAAATTTATATATATATTATAAACGTGTTTAATATTATTTTAAATTTTATTATAAAAAAATTAAAATAATTCTTTTGAAAAAGTCACGTGGGCCCCACAGCTCTCGCGTCTCGGTCCCTCCATCTTTATTCCAAAGAAACAGCTTCAATACTAATTCCTTCCTAGCCATGCGGCGCCAAGCTGTCCCATCTAGATCTTGCTGTAGCAGAATGTTGAGAGCACTAGGAGGATCATGAAGTAAAATGCACTCCTCTATCCAAGCTAAAAGCGAATTTCGCCAACCAACAAATTGAACATCTCGTAACAATATCAGCATGGGGATGGCACAGGGACATCCCCCTACTTCGAAAACTGCACAGCTTGCTTTGAGTCTAATCCCAACAAATTTTATAGTAGATGTCGTATAATTTTGTCGTGTGGACCATAAAGAGTATAATTTCATTTGTAAGAACAGTGATAGGGGTAACCAGCGCTTCAGATGTCAGACCGAGTGTCAGGCAATTCATATCGACGATTCAATTGATGGTTTGGAGCTGACACTTTTTTTTTTTTTAAATACAAACCATTAAGACTCAAATAAAAAGTTTTTCCGATTAGCTGAATCTGTTATCAATAATCAAATAAAGAACAATAAATGCTAGCGAAGATGAGACTTATTGTATTTATTAGCTAAATAAAACAATAACCACATAAAAAACAATAAATAGTATAGCGAAGATTGAAAAAAAAAAAGTTTATCCAATTAGCTAAATTTGTTGATGGTCCTAGTTTTGAGAGTACTCTACCGATTTGAGTAGTAGATTTTTTAATCTGTGCCAATTTTTCAATGTTGCATGAGTTATGTTTTTGTGTTTTGGGTGCTCTTGTTATAAGGGTGCCATGAATAAGAAACTTGTTGTAAAAAAAAAAAAAAGAGATGAGACTTGCTAATTCCTGACGAGCATCCATTATTCATATTTATTTTCATTAATAAAAATAGACAAAGTACACCGAAGTTTTAATTTGTCTAACTAAATTGAAACTTTCATAAAGGGACCTTAATTAAGTACTTGTTAGTTGTTAGCCGCATTGATGAAAACTGTCTTCATTGCTTTAAATTGTATAATGCTAATCATTTTCCAACTTTACTTGCTTTAATTGGACGATAATTTTGTATAGACTCGTTCACCAAATCATGGCTCCCTTCGTCGAAATTTGGATTCCGCCGTTGATTGATACTATAGATTCTCTCAAATAGTTTTAAATGACTCAATAACTGAAACAACCCTTATTTCTCACTTTTCTTGCATTATACCACGTTGAGTTGTCAAAAGAAAAAAATGCATCACTCTTTGTCTTTGTCTTTGCCAAATAAGGAATTCCGTGTTAATCTAAACTAGCTATTTGGCTTTGGAATTAATATTATGTTCCTCAAGATGTCTTGATTTGGTGAGTAGTGCGTGTGTTTCCTTTTACCTTCCACAAAAAAAAAAAAAAAAAAAGAAGAAGAAGAAATGTTGAAAAATATAAAGTTTTATATTGATAAAATATAAAAATTTAACATAACTTATATTATTATTTTTTAGATTTCTTCTTACTGGCTTAAACTTTAAGATACATTTGAAGTTCTAAAGATCTCATTTGACATGGTATTAGAGTTAGTTTACTTTCTTATCTGTAGTGTCACGTACTAATCAGACTTAATAATGTCAAAAGAACATTTCAAAGAATATAAAATTTCCTATTAATAAAATATAAAGATTTGGCTTAAGCAGTGAATTTGATCAGGTTCCAACGGCCTTATTTGACAAAATTTAAGAGCTATATATTTAATATAATTCAATCTAAAATCTATATATAATTTAAAGTGGTAAGTAATCTTTTACTTGTTTCCAAAACAACATAAGGCAGCCACTAGTTTCAGAATGAAATCCTGTGGGCAATGCCGCATTGCAGAAATAAGAAGATGGGTTAGCTAAAACGTGCGCACCATATTGGCAGGTGGTGATTCTTCTTTTCTACCTCAGGCTTTTTGGCTTCTCTTTTTTCGCCCTTAATTCGTCTTATGTTGTCAGAATTAACGTCAATATATTTTGATGTTTTCATTCAAACAAGTGTTAATCACTATTATTACAAGTGTTTCATCAATTTCAAACGGTGTTTGAACTGAGGTTATGCACCTGGAAAACGAGTGGATGCTTTATTGACTCCAAGTTTAAAGGTTTAAGGCTCATAAAAGATTCTAGAAAAGGTCACTCTCACTTGAAAAGGTCTACATTACATGGTTGCATGGCATAGAGGGAACTTTAACAAATTAATTTTGAGGCCGAGAGTTTTGGGATTGAAAAAGTTCAGGAATTTCATTAATTTGGTACATTTTCATAAATTTTAGTGAAATTACATTATTTTATATCGAATTAAGCGCAGTGCAATTACTGCAGTGGTGGCATCGATCATGATCAGTTGTATATATTTTTAATCTGAGAGTCCTCTCAAATTACGCAAACATGAAACTTATTACCTTGATCATTAATTAAATTGATCTCATTTAACACGATTAAATGATCAATTATAGGCAGATAATTGATGAATTAGTGTAGGCCTAAATAGTTTTAACATCAAGCTTTTTTAGTCGAACCGCATCAACCTTTTTTTGGCTTCTCCGTTTCACTTGTATCTACGATTAATTGAAAGCCAAATAAGGATATGGCGTTTTAAAATTGAGTAAAATAATTGCTTGGCAAATCCAGACAATAAATTATAAATTATTTTCTTTTACACATATAAAATTAAAGAGTAAAATAATTTTTGTCATGATGATCACATGTATACTTGAGGCTTACAATTTTTGTGTGGGAGAACTCTTTTCTTCTCTTTGATCTTGGATTGGTGCGGATTTGCCTTTGGAACTTTAGGATTGTTTATAGTTTACAATCTTATGATGCAGCTTTTGGAGTTTTCTTTCTTTCTTTTTTTTTTTTAACCATTGTTCGTAGTTAGGGAGATGTTAGAGAAGTGGTTCAGGGGCTCCGGAGCTTTTACACAGCTTATGTCTTAGATTGTCCCTTGTCAGCATGAATTTTTGTGCTGTAATTAAAGGATTGAGGCTTATTTTGTCCGTATTAAAGAGTTAAATATCCCATATTAATAATAAATAAATTTTTTATCAAAAAAATAATAAATAAATTTATAACACGATTAATAATAATTTTGAGATTCTCATATTTTTAACTTGATATTTTTATAGGACTTGAGGACCATTGTCATCATTTGGCAGTGCGGTATGCACTCTTTTTGTGGAATGCTATCAATAACACTATATTGCTGCTTGAAAAAAAAAAAAAAAAACAAAAGATGATCATATGTAAACAATCATACAAACATTTTAGCAGATTGTAATTGTTTACCTACTGGATTTGGTTCAGCTAGGAATTCATCCAAAAGGAGAAGCCGTACGAGAATATATACGCACTCCTAATTTGACAAAAAGCATTTCCTGATGTATTACACAACAAAATGAAAAATCCCAAGTCCTACGTTCTGTAGCTATAAAGCTTTTGGTTTAGTGATCAAAGTTCAAAATTCTTCTTCTTCCTTCTTTTTGTGTGTGTGTGTGTGTTCACGTTCAAAGTTCAAATTCTGAAACCACAAATCAATAAAAAAAAAAAAAAAGGTTCATGTTTATATGACTGCATGTATTCATGCACCATTATTCTCATAAACAGTGACACATATATATACAAATGAAAAACGGTGTGCCAACATTCATGCCCCAACCAATCAACCATGGTTTTCTTGAAATACAAGACAAATAGAAACTAGGGGCGACAAATATTGTCAACTTACAACCCAATGCGCCTGTAGTTTAACATAAAACAATTAGAGTTAATTAATTAATTAACATAATTAAAATAATAATTTGACTACGTAAACATGTAAAAAGATATGTAAAAAATATATAATCTATTTAATGATATTTAATAATTTATTTATTTTAAATTTAATACTTCTTTTACGAATTACTACAGTTCCATAGCATTGCCATCAAGTTTTTCCTTTTTTTTAAAAAAAAAAAATAATAATTGAAGAATGAAGACAATTGTGATTAAACGTATAGGATTTTTTGGTGGCAGTTAGCTAGGGCACAAAAACTCCTCCCTCGTGCTTTAACCCTCCAGTCAACATCTTTAACACATGCGACAATGGCAACTACTTTAACTACACAGCCTTTGTGTTTGGTACGATTCGCTTCATCACGTGTGCAACTGCCCCACCCAATCTCTCTCTCGCTCTCTCGCTCTCTACAAATTAATGCACATTCCTCTCTCTGTACTTTTTGGACTTAGCTTAACATCTATAAGAATCCTGAACATTGACGTATGCAAATGCATTGACCATCAGCATAAAACGAAGTCTGTGTGTGTGTTTTCTTGCTGTCTTGATCAAAACAAATTCAGTAATAATAACAATTGTGCAAAAGATCACAACTTTTCTTTTTTTTTTGCACACAAATCACAATGGCGACTTCAGTGGCTGCTTCTGCACGAGTTGAGAAGCTGGCAAGCAGTGGGATTCAGGCAATCCCAAAAGAGTACGTGCGACCCCAACAGGAGCTAACAAGCATAGGCAACATCTTTGAAGAAGAGAAGAAACAAGAAGGACCCCAAGTCCCAACCATAGATTTAAAGGAGATTAACTCAGAGGACAAAGGGGTCCGCGAGAAATGCAGGGAAGAGCTTATAAAGGCAGCCAGGGAATGGGGGGTCATGCACCTTGTTAACCATGGCATTGCTGATGATCTCATTGATAGTGTGAAGAAAGCCGGCGAGGCTTTCTTTAATCTCCCTGTGGAGGAGAAGGAGAAGTATGCAAATGACCAGGCTTCTGGGAAGATCCAAGGGTATGGGAGCAAGTTGGCGAATAATGCTAGCGGGCAACTTGAGTGGGAGGACTACTTCTTCCACCTTATTTTCCCTGAAGACAAACGTGACTTGTCCATTTGGCCCAAGACACCCAATGACTACGCGTAAGTGAAAAAAATTTTTTGTCGGCTGAACCACGTAATCATTATTTTGTTACTAATTAAAATTAAACCGTACAGTATGTACTTTTTTTATTTGGAATTAAGCATTAACATGCTTAATAGCAAGATTGACTTGCCGCATCCTTTTGTTTTTTTGGAAAAAGAGTTGTGGTCGGACGTTTGTTTGGAAAATGGGTTTGACCCTAATGCAATTTTACGTAACAAGTAAACTATAGATTACATTGTGTGCATCTTACTCCTCATCTTCGTTGATATAAGATTTCATTTTTTATTTTTTTTTGTTTTTTTTGTTTTTTGTTTCTTTTTTACTATTTCATTGTATAGTGCACACCAACTTAACATACAAACTCCATTATAATTGCTGAACAGGGAAACACTTCTGCTGCAACCCATTATTGTAGTAATTTTTCAAATGGTTTTTCAATGAAATTTCCAAATCATCCATCTCATGAATATAAATCCAATGTTGTTTTCTTTTCTTCCTTTTTTTTTTTGTTTTTTTTGTTTTGGCAGTGATGTCACCAGTGAATATGCAAGGCAACTTAGAGGTCTAGCAACCAAAATTATGGGAGTACTCTCACTTGGATTGGGATTGGAGGAAGGGAGACTAGAAAAAGAGGTTGGTGGACTTGAAGAGCTGCTGCTCCAAATGAAGATCAACTACTACCCCAAGTGCCCACAACCAGAATTGGCCCTTGGAGTTGAAGCTCACACTGATGTAAGCTCCCTCACTTTCATTCTCCACAACATGGTCCCTGGACTCCAACTCTTCTATGACAGCAAATGGGTTACTGCCAAATGTGTCCCAAATTCAATCATCATGCACGTTGGTGACACAATTGAGATTTTAAGCAATGGCAAGTACAAGAGCATTCTTCACAGAGGACTTGTCAACAAGGAGAAAGTAAGGATTTCATGGGCAGTTTTCTGTGAGCCACCAAAGGAGAAAATAATCCTTAAGCCATTGCCAGAGGTTGTGTCTGAGGCAGAACCACCATTGTTCCCACCTCGCACCTTTGCCCAGCATATCCAACACAAGCTGTTTAGGAAGACCCAAGATGCTGCCCTGTCCAATTGAGCCTGGCTCATTAACTATTTTGGACATCTAGTTATTTTTATGCTTTTCCTGTCGTTGCAAATTTAATAACAATATCAGCCATCGTTTAACAAAAAAACAAAAAGACGGAGCTTGGCTCCAATAGTTGGACAATGGTGCTGCCGACCTTAAGGTCGGAGGTTTACCACAACTCTGCAGCTCCAATGAATTAAAAAAAAAAAAAAAAAACTGTTCAGTTTTAACTTATATTTGTTTGTGGTTATGAAAATTCTGGGGTTGTGTCTAGATGCTCAATATCGCCATAGTTATGTGCTTGTCTTTGTCAATTACCTTTTGGATTTTGTAACATCTGCTGCTCGTGCATTAAATAAAAGAACAATCATTGTCTTTCTCCTTCAATACAGTTTTATTACTGGAAATTAATTCATGTAAGACACTTCCAATTGTCTCATACTTGAATTGATTTTTTAATGCTGTCCTTCTTCTTCGTCTTTTGCTTTTTCTTTTTTTCTTTTTTAAAGTTTTAGTTTTGGTTTACGACCGCGAAGTTCTTTGGGAAAACATTTTGAAGGTTAAAAAGTGTACCGTGCGTGCTAGAAAATTGGCCAAAAAATAATCATGACAAAACAAGAGAAAATATTTACATATTCATTTATTTTTGTACTCTTTAGTATGTCAAATATAATAAAATTGATAATTTTTATAATAAAATTAACAATTTTTATAATAAAAAATAATAATTTTTAATTTTTGTTATAAAGCTATTGATATTATTATATTCGGCATAATAATCGACACACAAAAAACACAAACATATGTTTCACCAATTGTTTTGAACATACAAGTTCGGGCTAGAAAGATTCCAGTTAACTGGACTGATCTGTTGGCGTGTCCTCTATGTTACCGTACCTAAAAACAATAAATATTTATTTAACTGATTAAAAAAAGTGTTCGTCAATTAATAAATAAACGTTTAAATTTTATTTAATTTTATTTTTTTTTTCAAATGTCTAATAAAATTTTTTATAGACTAAAAAAAAAAATATATATCATGAATACATTGCCGTCAAGGCAATAAGAGCATCGTAATCTGTTGGCATGTCCATTGAAAGTTGCAATTGGTATTTGCATTTCAAAATTTATTTATTTATGTTTTTTGCACATTCACCTTTACTATGTAGTATGTACGGGTAAATTACATATTACAGCCTATAAATATAGTAAATCGACAGATCGAGACCCCTTGTTCTATAATAAACTGATTACGACCTAACTTTTACGTGCGGTAACAAAAAACAACCTTAGTTAAATTGCCGTTAGAAAAAATTTGTTACATTAACAAAAATGCCACTGAAATGTGCATTAAGGGTCCAAAATACCCCCTTTCCATATGACCGTTTGGAACACAAAAACATAGGAAAAAAAAAACAGAAGAAAAAGTCATTGTTCCAACGGCTACAAAGCAGTCCAGAATATTATAAGAAGCAGTCCAGAATACAAAAATTTTATCTTCTTCTTCTATTCTTCTGCTGCCATAATCTTCTATCTTTTTATGTTATCTGCTGCTGGTTTCTTCTATCTACAACTATCTTCTTCCAAAAAATCTGCCATGTCTTTGAATAGCAGTACCTCCATGCAATTTGAAGGTCTCAAATTTAAGAACATCCAATGCAAAACATGTAAAAAAAGGGCATCAGTGAAAGTGTCTGAGTCAGAAAAAAACAAAAATAAATTATATTACTATTGTGATGACAGAAACTGTGGGGCAAGCCTTCTCTAAATGAATACACATCTGGGAACATATGTTTTACCTTAAACTTCACCCTACCTCCCTCTTCATACCTAAAAGGTATGCCTTTAAAACCATAATTTGGATCAAGCTTTTTCAAGTTGATCCTTTTGTGTTCCCCATCCTCTTCAACAGATATCTCACCATCTGACCCACTTAAGTCTGATGAATCATGACTGAGATCATCATCTAAGTCACTCTCACTGTCATGGGTACCAACTTCACCAACTAATCCATTAAGATTTTCATCTTGGACTTTTTCTTCATCAATACAAGTCTTAAGCAACTCATCATCATCTGACTCAGTGAATTCATATTCTTCATCAGACACCTTAAAATCTAAGTCTTCACTCTCACTGGTTTCATATAAGTCATGACAATCACTGCTAACTTTTTTGTTTCTTTCCTTCATTCTCTGACTTCTTCTCAAATTACACTTAGGATCACTTCTGGAAGTTTTTCTTGGGGCTACAGGTTTCTTAGCTGGATGCTTTTTAGGTTTTTGATTAGTAGAAGAACTGGCATGTGCAGTTTCCTTTACTTGCTTGGATGGAGCTGTAGTATTAACCTCGGGTAATTCCTTCCAAGGAACAGGTTTGGTGGCCTTTTTAAACTTCCCTAAATTCCTTTTAGCTTTCTGTTTAATCCTAGGACTTTTTCTAGGAATTTCAGGTAAGTTTATCTTCTTTCCAACTACATGAACCTGGGTTTTGTCTACTACCACAGAAGGATTTTCATACACAACAATTGCACCCCCAACTTCAACATTCACATCACTATTTGTTAATTCAACATTCTCAGTAGCAGAAGCAATATTGTCATCATGCATGGAGGAATGGTCAGGAGATGTATCATAAGCATTGGGTACCTTATATGGAAGAGGTTTAGATGTAGGATCTGGACTGAGGTCAAAGTGGATGATCTCACTTCCTGCCTCATCAATAGCCTTTTGAAAGTCTGCATCATCTTTTATATGTAAGCCACCCCATGCTGCAAGTTTGAAACCATGTTTTTCAATATCATACAACTGCTTGGACATAATCATCAAGTCAATAAAGGTTGCAAAGTCTCTGTCAGCAATATCCAACACCTTTTGCTTGTCTCTAAAGTGCACATACACAGTAATCATTGTGTCTGCCCTGTTCACAGCAAAAGAATACAAAATTAATAACTTTAACCATATACAAAATTGAATAATAAAAAATTGTAAAATAGAAATTGAACCCCACATTTGCATAACTTTAATTTAACCATTTATGTTCCAAAACCCTAAATACCCTAACTTCAAAATAAAAACCCAAATTTTAACCCACAAAACCAGAACAGAAACTTGCAAAATAAAAAATTTCAACCCACTTGCATAATAAAAAATTTGCAAAACAGAAATTGAACCCCACATTTGGGCAACTTTAATTTAAAAAATTTAACCCCCAATTTATAATTTATGTTGTAAAACTGTAACTATTTCCATTTCAACCCACAATTTAAAACGAAAACCCAAATTTCAACCTACAAGAGCACTAGCATAGTAAAATAATTACAAAACAGAAACTAAACCCACATTTGCACAACTCTAATTTAAAAATTGAACCCTATTTAAATTTATGTTCCAAAACCCTGAAAGCCCCAATTTCAACCTACAATTTAAATTCATGTTCCAGAACCTTTAAAACCCTAATTTCAACTGCCAACTCATGAATTTTGGATAAACCCCTTTCAATTTCATGAAAACCCATCGATTTCATCTTCAATTTTAAAGAAAATTCCCAACTGACTGAACACTAAAAACCCTAATATCAAATCCAAATGCATCTACCTTAAGAAAAAAAAAAACTATAAAAAACCCCAATCACATGCCCCCACGAACTAAACCCTGTCTTTTTTCACATTTAAATACCCCTACTCCATGATCCGATTGTGTTTTATATTCTAAAATCCCAAATATGAAACCCTAAATTCTGTACAGTATACTAGAAGAACACAAAACACAAAACAAACATTTTACTAAATGTAAACTTACTATTTCAAAGCAAAAAACACAAAAAACAACTAATTTCTTGC
This sequence comes from Carallia pectinifolia, assembly GCA_037832335.1. Lineage (NCBI taxonomy): Eukaryota > Viridiplantae > Streptophyta > Magnoliopsida > Malpighiales > Rhizophoraceae > Carallia > Carallia pectinifolia. The sequence continues at coordinate 33,593,533 of CM075449.1, read as the reverse complement.
AGAATCGTAGGTTTCAATAGAAGAGATAGATGGGAGGCGGTAGAGAATTTGAGAGAAGAGAGAAAAATGAAACTAGGGTTCTGAGATTCTGTGCTAATTGTTTATTATATATATGAGGGTAATTTTGTCTTTACACATTTTCTGTCTATATTGACTCACGGTCGTTAGTCAGAGGGCTTTTTTTGTAATATCAGAAATAAGGGGTCTCGATCTGTGATTTACTATATTTATAGGCTGTAATATGTAATTTACCCTAGTATGTACACATAATATTTATTTTTTAAAAAAAAAAACCAAAAGGTGGGCGGGACCCTAGGTGGGACCCACCACCTTTTCCTCTCTCCCCCGCACCCCGTTGAACACCGACCATCAGATCCAGACGACATTTTCCCGGCGAAAAACCCAATAAATTGTTTTGGGTCAGGCTGGCTGGGTCCATTCTGGGCCGAAATCTTGATAGTTGTACCGTACTAAACACATGAAAAAAAGTTACATTTCTAGAAGAAGAAGTGTCCAAAATACAGTTCGAATGTAACTGATTAGATTTAATATATATAACTGATTAGATTATAAGTACAACTAATTATAAGAATTTTTTTTTTTATACTTATTTGCACTTGTAATCTAATTGATTACACATTAAATTCGACTAATTATATTTGAATACCTTTTCAGATGTATTTTTTTTTGAAAATGTACCAGTACTCTAAAAAGTAAATAAATAAATATGAGATGAAAAATAAATAAATAAATAAAGAGGTTGAAAGTACGTAGTAACCTCCATTCCTAAAGTGACCTTAAAAATGAGTACTCAGAACTCCAAAAAATTAAAAATGAGTGCTCAGAACTCCAAAAAATATTGATTTGTGCCCCTCCAAGGCTTCAAACGAGTTGTTGTCAGCTAAGAGAGTCAGTTATTTCAGGATCCACCGCAGGCCAACAATGGCAAACCATTAATCTCGTCTCCAATGTCTAGATTGTAGCAGATAACTTCAAAAGTCGATTCAATTTTTTACTACAATGGTGATTTATTTGATTGCATTAGGATCTCTTCATAGCTAGTTTCATCCGCTACATATGATCTTCAACTCCAACCTCCTATTTTCATTTCCCCCTTCTAATTTCCATGTCGTTTGGGATACCTTATCACGCTTCTTTAGCAAAGTTTTTCATTAATTTGGTTTGTCTTGAATGAACCAATCATAGAAAAAAAAAAACTCTGCTGTCGGGCAAACTGAGTTGCTAGCACAGTCTCACTGCTACAGCTTCCACTTTGCTTCATGGAATGCACTTCGAACCTCAGACTCTGCAATAAAGCGAGTTCATAAACTTTTTTTTTTTTTTTGAACAGTGAGTTCATAAACTTTATTGCTTAATAAAACAACAATGCACATTTGACACACAGATAAATAATCCCAGTGACGCTTACCAGCAGCATAACTTAGGTGCTATGATTTTGACGAAGGAGAACCGGAAGCATACAACAGTAAACTACTCCCGCAATGTTCAATAGGCGCTACAGTTTATCAACAATGGTAGAAATTTATATTTCTTGTAATCAAGAATGCAGTAGAGAACCTTAACAGGGCAAGTAGTAATTGCCGGTCCAGAGTTCCAACTGCTATATTCTGATTTCAGGACCGATTACACTTTCAGGCAACAACAATGTGCTTCCTCTAAAAACCGAACCTTTTAAACTTAACCAATTTGCTTCCTCTTGCATTTGACATGAGATAAATGAACCATAATGAACTCAACATAAGCATAACTTATTTGCTGTGATTTTGACCAAGGAACAACAAAAAAAACATACAACGACAGTCAATTACTCCTGCAATGTTCAATGGGGGCTACAGTTTTTCAACAATGGTACAAATTCATTCCCCCTAGAATCAAGACTGTAGAAGACAACTTTCGATTGTCAATGCTTTCAAGTGAAGGACAAAACAGACTGCAACCTGAAGGAAGGTCGGAAAGCTTTCCGAATGACCTCCCTCGATCCAACCTTACCTGTGGTTTTGTGTTCGGATTCAACAATTCAAGGATATTCTTCTTTTTTTTTTTTGGTTAAAAGGATATTCATTTTATTGCAGTTTCTTTGGAAGAATGCCTAGCCACTTCAGTCATTTTTGACTGGTGATAGCAGAGGCTCTTTGGAAAAGAATGCCTTCAAATTGGCGAAAACCAAATCCTGTATTGCTTCAAATGATTCTGGGGTCAAGACAGCACTATGTGGTGATAATACGACATTATCCAGCTTATAGAGCTCCTTAGGCACATTAGGCTCATCCTCAAAAACATCCAGACCAGCACCACCAAGATTCCCTTCCACCAAAAACTGCACCATTTTTTTCTCATCAAGTAGAGCACCACGGCCAATGTTGATTATCACTCCACCTCTTCCCAATGCCATCATAATTTCCTCATTCACCACATGGCGAGTCTCATCATTCAGTGCACAGCAAACAATAAGTGCATCACTCTCAGCTGCTAGATCACGAACATTATGGAAGTAAGGGAATGGAACAGATGATTTCTTGGTCCTTGAATTGTAGGCTACACTGCATCCAAAAGCTACAAGTCTTTTTGCAATCTCCGAACCAATATTTCCAAGTCCCAGAATTCCAACTCTTTTTCCTCCCAGCTGAAACAACAATTTATGGCCATGCAAAGAATCAGCCCAAAGACTGAAATCAAGTCTATCTTTTAAACCAAAACATGAAGAACTGAGCACCTGCAAAAACTGGGTTCTGCAGGCTGCTAATGAACACCATACCAGAAGGCCACTGACCAAAATTCTATAATTGATTAACCCTATCATATCAATTCTATAACCTTTTCTCGTAACTTGAGAAAACCCAAGTCAATTGCACCTTTTCATATAAGAGTAACACTACATAACTTAAAATAATTATCAACAAACAGTAATAAAATTTCATTTAATGCATCTGATAGTTTATTTTTTTATTCAATTATCTAATAATTTATATTAATTTATTAGTACTTTAAACTATTTAAACTATTTAAATGAACCCCCTACCTTTTTTTCCTTGTACATTAGCCATTCAATTAATTATAACTCCTCTAAAGCAAGCAAGGATATCTCAGGTAGCAACAAAAACCACAACATCATATCACTTCAAATAAATAATAATAAGACTCATTTAAAGACATATGACAGTTTAACTATTTTTTTTCTATTGATTCAATCATTTAATATCTCATATTATTTTCTTATATTATTATTATTTTTTTTAATGGTCAAATCGTTTTTTCAATAAAAAAAAAAGGGTAAAATTAGAAATAGTTTATAAAGGCTTGATCGATGCAGATAGTGTTTAGCCTATTGTAGATTAATCAATCACATTTTGGAACTCACCCACCTGATCACCCACAACAAGAAACCTGTTATAGTGATAGGGGGAAAAAAAAATCAAACCTTGAATCCAAGCGGATAGTTTCCTTTCTCAGGCCACGACCCGGCCCGAACGTACCGGTCACCAGCCGACACCCTCCTCAAGACATCAATCAACAAACCCACGGCATAATCCGCGACGTCTTCGGTGAAGGCGCTGGCGGCACTGGTGACGGCGATTCCTCTCCGGCGGCATTCGGCGAGGTCGATATGATCAAGGCCAGCACTGGTGCCGACGACGAGCTCGAGCGAAGGGAGTCCGGCGAGGGTCTCGCAGGTAATGGGGGTCGGGCCGAAGCAGATGAGGGCGCGGATGGTGCCGAGAGACGACTTGGTCAACTCCGGCGGGGCCAGCAGCGGGTCGAAAACGTGGAAGTGGCCGTGCAAGCGGGCGGCGAGTGGGAAGTTGAAGGAGGGGAGACGGTGGATTAAGACGGTCGGAAGTTCCATGTTTTGGTTTGGACCGCCTTGGGGAGTACGTTCAGAAGCCATTCCGACTTGGGACAACCCCGGACAAGAAAGACAAATCGTGTCTATAGTTGACTCGTTACAAGAGTATTCAAGTCTAAATCTTGCTCCTCATCTATCAAACCTTTTTTTTTTTTTTTTTATAAGAAAAAATATAAAGATCAACTTTACCTAAAATTTAAAGTCGTTTATTGGTTTTAATCTATAGCACTTTTTTTTTGTGAAAATTGTATAAAAAGTTTTTCCTTGTTGTACAATTATATTCAACCATTAATTTTTTTGTCAATTATATTGACGTGATAACTGACAGAGCGCCATATCAACGAAGTTAATGACGTGGTAGATGTCACATCAGTAAAATTGATGAAGTGTTCTCTACCACGTTAACACAGTAATGACGTGACACGTGTCATGTCATCTCAATTGATGACATAATATTTTTTTTATTTTTTTAAAATTTTAAAAATTTTAAAATATGTTGATACTTAATTAAAAATGAATTCAATTTATTTTTCTAACTAAAAAAAATTTAATTTAATGAAAAGTTAAAAAGGAATACAATTTAAAATCAATTTTATCAAATAAAATCGAAATCCTTTAAATCGAAATTCTTCTAAAATTAATTTTATTTAATAAAATTAAAATCTTTCAAATGTAAAACTCTTCTGATGATAATTATTTTTATTTTAAATTTTTTATTAAATTGAGTAATTTTTTTGTTAAAAAATTATCTTCGGTTCATTTTTTATTAAATATTAATATATTTTGAAATTTTTTTAAAATTTTTAAAAAATAAAAATATCACGTCATCAACTTCAGATGACGTGGCACATGCCACGTCATCACTGTACTGACATGACACTTCGTCAGTTGTCACATCAGTATAATTTACAGAAAAAATTAATAGTCAGATATAATTGTGCGACAGAGAAAATTTTTTGTATCAATTTTCATAAAAAAAATTATTATAAATAAAAATCAATAAACAACTTTAAATTTTGAACAAAATTGACTTTATACCATAAAAAAATAATCGTGTACCTTTGAATTGTGGCCCGTGTTTATTTAATTTTTTTTTTATAAAAAAAATCCTCTACTTGAATATGCTAGAACATAAGAATGCACTCTAAAATTAAATTAATCATCTTAAAAGTGGGCTATAATGAAGACACTCAAATCTATATCAATACTAAAAGAGAGTTACTAATTATTATTAGACTATTATTTTATGTGGTAATCATACTCTAATTAATAAAATGACTCATTTTATTTTAAAAGAAAAAAATAAGTAAGAATAAGTGGCGCTCACATATTTATCAAAAAAAATTGTACAATTAAACCACACTCAAATAGGTTAGATTAGTTAATTTTGAACTCACATGAAAGCACACCTCACAAAACTAGTCTGGACGAATGATGAAAAAAACGTTAATAGGCTTAAATTTCTAAGCTTAGCTGGGTGGGACTCTTCATTTTCATGAAAAACGCGAGTTTAAGGACTTTGTCTTTTGAGATACATTGTGTACACGGTTTACGGTGTTCTCTCACTCATTATCTCTTTTTTATTAGCACCTAATAAGTTAACTGTTCATCGTTTCTGCGTTGAAAAAAGAGAGAGAGAGAAATAGACATAATCATAAAAATAGATCTAAAATATATTGTTACAATCTTTAATTACAGTTTTGATATTTTTTACATACTAATTTATAATTATAATCAAATAAATTGAGTTAATATTTTAATTTAATTGTATTAATTTTTCGTGTTTTTTGTAATAAAATTTTATTTTGTTTGGGTTAATTGGATTCTTCGTTCACATCATCATATGTTGACATCCCTCAAGGACTTTGTAGATTTATTTTTATTATTTTTTATTTATTAGAAGATTTATTGAAATATAAATTAAACAATATAAGTAATTTTTTTTTTGTAAATTCTATTATTCTCTTATTAAAATTTAAATACAAAATCTTTATAATAGAAATCTAAATTCTAACTGCTGGGTGTCTCATTGTATAACAGCACATTATTTATAATGTATTTGTTGTGGTTATCTTATATTATCCAAAATTTGCCTTGTCCAAGTCAGGGAAACAAGACACATTTATCAATCTGTTGTGGTCCCAAATTATCAAACCTTCTGCAACTTTTGCCTCATTGATCTCTATTTGATCAATAGCTTTTTGTTCTCCTGGACATTGGATCTTCAAATGGATTTTTCTTTGCAATGCGGCCACATGTTGGTTGGATATGAAATTAAACAAAAATTAATGAACTCAAAAAAAATGTAGTGCCTTTTTGTGTCCCTCGCTTCAATCATAGCGATAAGAAGAAGAAGAAGAAGAAGAAATAATAAATGAACATGATTTTATGGCAAAGAAAATTAGTTGGAGGAGAGTCAAAAATACGTTGGTACATGTATCCCACACGTTGAAACATAACTTTTTAAAAAATTTTGAATTTTTCTGTCAAAAAATACATAAATTTTTTCATAAAAAATAATTTGTTATTTTATAAATTCCGCTTGTTATTTCACTCTTATACTCCTCTAACAAAATTTCTATGTTCGTCAATCTCTTCCCTTACTGAATCCGTTGGCAGTGCCCCCGGATTCTACATAGTAAATGCCGAAAGAAAGTTGAAAGAGCAATGAAACAGCTGCATGTGGTTCGCATCTCTTCATCTTTACTGGCATTTGTGGTGGTGGTGGTTGTTTACTGTTTAGGAGTGCAATACTAATACGTGGACCAACAAGGAGACAAGTATGTATTATTAAGCATGAACCTAATACATAGCTTCGTTGCAATTATGTAAGAAAGTAGAGATATACAACACAAGTAGCTTTTTTATATCTAATACATCTATGATTATCTATCAATTCTGCCACTAAGTTGTACTTATTTACTCATATTGTTAAAACTATGATTATCTATTCTACCACTAAGTTGTAAATGTAGTTCATGTGACATCACATGAGATCTGGGTGTGTGATTGATAAATAGTAAGATGTGTGCTGGTTGTTAGCTTTAATTAACTTGAATTAAATCTGGATTAACTTCAACATTGGTTCGGCGTTTACTTGGAGGAGCTGGTGATGACAATGTGAGAGGATATGGCGGTCACAATTTGTTTGGGGATAATTTGTTTGCTGTTTTTCTTTTGGATCTCTATTTTTTAAGGGATCTTTAGGGGCTAGTTTTCTAGTAGAACTTTGACTTTTAAGAAGTGTTTTATTTGGAGAGTGTAAAAAACTGTACATAAGCTGCATTATATACTAAGTTCTGGCCTGTGGGTATACCTTGATTTAGGGGCTGTTTTACTTAGAGGGCCTTTGAATAAAACGACTTGCGGTTCAAAAAAAGCAGAAATAAAAATAATTCGTGTGACTTGCATTAACTCATATGGGGAAAAAACAAATTTTCATGCTACTAATTAAACCAAGTGGCCTAATTGCCCTTTGTGGAAATATTTATCACTATAGAATCATGTACCAATATAACTGAAGAAAAAAGTCTTAGGCCTGTTTGGTTTTGAGAAAATTATTGAAAAAAAAAAATTAGAAAATTTTGGTCAAAAAACATCATCATTACCTCACTATTTTCTCACAACTTTTTTTTCTTATAACTTTCTAATCAATCTAAATAACATTATTTTCTCATAACTTTTTCTACAAATTATTATCATTTTTCTTTCTAATCATTTTTTTCTTATAACTTTCTCGTCAATTTAAACAAATTTTTAATAAATTATCGACAGTTAGGCATAAAAGTATTTCCATGAAGATGAGTACAGGAGTAAAAAAACTTGGGTGGGCCACAAACTTTAAATTAAAATTCATTTATATAACTTGGTACTAAATGCTGATAGTTTTTTTTTTTTTTTTGAGAACCTAATAAATGCTGATAGGTTATTAAGTGATAGGTTCAGATTAAATGACTTGATAGATTATATATATACCTGATAATTTCTCCAAAACCAACTGATTCTAAACCTTTCGGTCAAAAAAAAAAAAAAAAACTGATTCTAAACCGCGGAGGAATTTAACCACGTGTTTCATCAACACCTTTGAATTTGAGAAAGGAAAAAAAAAACGTGAGAGTTATTCTTCAATTAATGATTACAGGAAACATTTAAAAACAATTTAGTGCAGAATTCAGCCAGAATTATCAAAGCGAAGATGATTGGGAGAATTATTGCAGATTGTTCAAAATGAGGCACAAGCGCTCATGCATTCATAATTGTTCGAACGCCTTGGGACATGTCCTCGTACTTATCGAAATCAACCACACCCATTCCACCAATAATTTGTAGAGAAACTACACGTTTTTTATCATCACAAGAGAGGCTGAAAATTTATCATGAATACGAAACAAAATTATTAAAATTTGGACACAAAATTAAAATAGAAGTTGTCATACCCAAAAGCATGATCATCTATCAGACATAATGTTCAAGACTTTAATCTGTTATGTATCATGTTGTTTCGTCGCGTGCCCCCTGCCATGGTTATTTTCTGTCCTGAGGCACGGGAATACTGATCATTTTTCGATAAGATTTAGTCAAGTAATAATTAATTAAAGAGTATGCATATATATTCCGAGTATTTTTATCTTTGGTAGTATTCTGGTTGAAATTATGACTGATATTTTTAAATAAAAATGTTAGTTTTTGAAATATAAAAATAATAAATATTTTAAAAATATTTATTTTTGTTTTAAAAATATTAATCGCAATTTTAACTGATAAATAGAAAGAGAATATTTTGTGATAACTACACTGATGGCATCCTCTCAGTTTTCAAATCAAAATGGTTAAAATTATGTTCCAATCAAATACAACACATGAATACATTGAGAAAACATATACATTAGGAAAGCCTCACAAAATCATTAACAGTTTCTGCCACCAACCTGAGTTGTTTTTTTTCAAGGACATAGATCTCGAGTCTCTAATAACTTCAGCAAAGAGAATTCTAACTCTTTTAGAGTGGTATCTCACTAATGGCTTGGATACCCCGGATCCACATCGTCCCATATGAACCAATACGGTCAGGAACTTGGGATATAATTAATTTTCAGGTCAGATAATTGAATTTGTCAGCTTCTGTTTCAGCTCAAGCACGTTAATGCTCCTTCCATCATTCACCTGTGTGTACAGTTTACACTGTGAAAATTAGATGAAACAATGCAAATAGAAATGAAAAAAAAAAAAGAGAAATAATGAGCCAGGTGAGAAACAATATATGCTAGTAAAATGGAGGTCAAGGGTTCAATTGTCCCCCTCTCCTAAATCAATTGTTCTAAGTTTAGGATATTTCAAAAAAAAAATCCCAGGCCAAGAAAAAGAACTAGTATGATAAACCCACTACTCAAGAATTGACAAACATTTATATACCTCCAATTTAATAATGTGGAGCATTCTATCATTTGCTTTTCTTGAAATGCAGCCAAGAATGTTGAGCCCCTCTTCAACCATGACTTTAACCACTCTAGAAAGTGGGAATGCTTTACCATAGGCGGTATTTACAACAACTTCCACTCCAAACAAACAAGGTTCAACTGTTAAGGTATCTGGGTCCTTGCTGCTGCTTTCCATTGCAAAACTAGAACAAGTTGGATCAATGGACAGTTTCTTTAGTTCATCTCTTTTGTCACTAAGCACTTGGATCTTGAGCTCTAGATGTTTTATATAATTCACTGCCTCTTGAATTTGATCAGATATTGATCTTTTTCCCTGAAACCATCAACAACTCATAGATCTTATAACAGACAACCAGCCAGGAGGAACTCCAAAAAGATCCCAACAAAGCAGCACAAATCTCACCTTAAGATATTCAAGGGGAAGAAGGGTTCTCAGAGACCTGTAAAGGGTCGCCATCTCTTGCCTTCTCTTTCGCTCAATGTCTCTGTGTATGATTTTCCTCTTCTTGATGTCATTAGGGTTCTCGTCGTTTACCCCAAGACCTGTGGATGATCTTCTCCACTGGCAATTTTGGGTTTTGTTTGTAAGTTCACTGCCATCTTCAGAAGGTGTTTCCAGCAAGTTTTTATCTCGTGGGGTTGTCTGTAATTGACAAGAATAGAATTGGAGAAAATCATCAGTACTGTACTGATCTATTTGAGAAATTGATGAATCATAGTCCATGTTCTACCCTCTTTTTTGCTCCCCCACTAGGCATATTCTATTTAAAGTGGCATCATTATATATAAATATATATATATATATATGTGTGTGTGTGTGTGTGTGTGTGTGTGTGTGTGTGTGTGTGTGTGTGTGTGTTAAGACACAGGAGCATCATATCTTTGATGGGGCTAAAGTTCCAAGATTTGCGATATGCTGGAAATTCAACAAATGGTTTATAATAATAATGTTGTGCAGATGTGACCTTGTTTTGCTGTCATATTATTATAATTGTAACGGAAAAGTTGTCACTGTACAATTGGAGGCTGACAATAATACCAAATCTTTAGTCAACATTTACATGGATTAGAATATTATTTACTGACTACTGATGATTAGGAGTTGGATTCACCCCATAGTGCCCGTCTGTTTCTTCATTATTGTGTCCCAAATTACCCATTGTTATATGTATACATATATGGAAAGAGAGAGAGAGAGAGAGAGAAAAAATACTATATAAATATATTTTGTACGAAATACATAAAGTATATAATTAATTTAAGAGTTTATTTTTTTAAAAAATTTGATATGTTATGAACTTTATTGTTACTTATATATATATATATATATATATATATATATATATATATAAAGGTAGTATTTGACTAGAGCAAAAATATAATTAGGAATAAGAATTTTACCCGTAGTTGTCAGAGATTATTCGTACCCGCTCTAACGGGGACGGAGTCAAAGTCAGTTGACCGAAAAATAGGACGGGATCCCCATTTCCCGCATTTTTTTTTAGCGAGTATGAGGATGTGGATGAGTTTACTTATCCACATCCCTATACCCTCCTCATACCTGCCAAATTTTGTTAAAATTATTCTTCAATCTTTATTCATTTTTATTATTAATATTTGTTACTTTCACTCTCCGATAACATATATTTTAGCTACTTTAAAATTATTAATGTAATTGCTAAATTATTAATGGAATTACTTTCCCTTAATCCGATAGTTTACTCACAATATTAATAGCCTTAGGATTAAGGATTCAGGTAATAATCAATTCTAATGACAATTATAAAATTATTAATGAATAATACAATAATTATAATAACTTGTTTTAAAAGACTATCTTTTTACTGAAAGTCTTGTTTTCAAATAATATTATTTCTTTCTTTCCAAAGGTGCCAGCATATACATGTCAAAACTATAAGAATAAATTATTTAAGAAGTTAGAAACGAAATTAAAACTCTCAACATTACAAGAAATCTAATACTATATACGAAAAATAAAAAAGAAAAAATTTAAACTTATGGGGTAAAGTTTCTATAATTTTCATTTATTAAATTTTTCATAATTAGATTTTTTTTTGTGATCCATATCTTTACAAAATATAATTTTAAACTTTAGTGTTATGCAATAATTGAAACGTTGAATGTGATTTGTTTAAATTATTCTTTTATATCAGCATTTTCAAAAATAATGTCATTTTATCAGTATATAAACTTCAGCAATATAATTTTAATGCTTGCTTATTATAAACTTGAGCAATATAATATCTTTAAAAATAATGTCATTATTCTTTTACACGTTGTGCATCAAATTATGAGACCTTAATCTATATTGGTAATTCTTAATATAAAACTCATGTGTTTGAACTTTAATACTTAGATCACTTATTTATTATATTTTTAAGTTAAACAATATTTATAACATATACAGTTAGTTTGTCATTAATCACAGGTTTCGAATACTTTGAACAGTGAAAATATATGATTTTTTAATCTTCATTTGGACGGGTATGAGACTGGGACGGGAATCCTCATTCCCCAGCAGGGATGGAGACGGAGATTAAAATTTCATACTCGTCAGAAACAGGGATAGGGACAAAGATGAGAGTAATAAATGGATACTGAAAACGAGGGGACGATCTTCAGCCCGGACCCTCTTAATTGCCAACCCTAAATATAATAAATTCATCATAGTTTTTTTGGTGACAAAATTTGTGAAAGCGCCCGTAGTGCCCTGAAAGTTTCACCAAGAAACATGTAGAATTCAACTCCGTAAACTTGGTATGTAGCAAAGGATTTTCTCCGCATTTGACAAAAAAAAAAAAATTATAATAGTAAGTTAGTAACTTTATAATTCCCAACTTTCTACTTACGAATTCAAACATTGAGGGGGACCCAAAAAAATTGGCAAAAATACAACTAATCTCTTCCTAGTTGAGAATTTGGATCTCAGAATTGGAGAAAACAACTAAATCTGCTTGCCATATGTCAACTTATTGGTTTTTGTTCTCTTACAAACAAATATATAATATTTAGCACCACGTAGATCCGTTCCGTCTGTGCAGCTTTCTCTTATCATCTGTTCACACAAGCACAGCTCTCCTGCTAAAATTAGAACTTAAGAATTTTATGTATATTTTACTAATAATACGTCATCACTGATATAATTTTCGGTGTCATTTCTTATAAAAATAGTTTCCTAGGAATATATAAGACGGAATTAATGGAAAGAAAGTTAGGTGTTGCTTTGGCCAGATAAGGATTGAAGTACAGTGTTGAATTTTAAATTATAGAATTATTGTAATTATTTACGGTAGAGTCTTACTAAATTTTATTAATATTTGAATGTCATTCAATCTAATTGATATTTGAGTGGTAGATTTAAAAATGATTAAACGAGTATATCTTAGAAGTTTGGTGACTAACATTGTGATGCATTTTTTCATAGGAAAAGATAAATGGATGTCTATAAGTGAAAATGCGGGAAATATATAGTAATTTAAATTATTATATCATAAAAAAATTTATTAAATTTAAAAAAATAAAAAATAAATAAATCGTTAAATACAGTTGAATTAACTGCGTGTCTATCTATCTCTATTTGTATAATAATTCTCTTTTTTTTATTGAAAAAAAGAAAAAGGGGAGAGTTGACATGATTATACACCTTAAAGTGAAAAAGACAAAATCCTCAACTCACTTTTAGGCTTTGTTTCTTTTGCAATTTAAGTGACGTTTAACCACGATCCTTAATTGTTGACAAATTAAGATCAATGGGGTATCTTGTTCCAAAAAAGGAAGATTAATTGGGACCGAAATCTTAATCAAGATGATATTCGTTGTTCCATGACTTATACTTTTGATTACATCATTACTTACTAATAAATCTATATATCTTTCATATCTCGTCTAGCATTTGTCAATTTACTAGCCAATCAATGGCAGACAACAGTCGAAATATCAACCATGAAAGATTTATGGGACAAGCAAGGATAAGCATAGCAATTGAACTTGGAGATTTTTTTTTTTTTACACACAAAATAATTAATAATTAATATATTAAGTGTTAGTAAATAATAAAAAAAATAAAAAAAATAATTCTGAAAATAATGTAGCAAATATACTACATTTTGAAAAATATAACCCTCCAAAATCTCATTTAAAATGACATGAGAAGCACCGACAAAAATCAAATCCTTACTAATACTGTAACTTCAAAAGTCATTGGCCGCTCGAATGGTCTCGAGTGGTTAACTTTGACATCTGATACAGTGGATTGGAGCATGTACACGTACTACTTAATTGACGAACCCCCACGTGGCCCGGCCAACTTTGTTGTTTTGAAAAACATATAATATAATAATAATAATAATAATATTTTTTTAAAAATATAATAATTATTATTATTATTGATCTTCCTAATCTGCTCACGGCCATTGAAATGAATGGCCTTTCTTGTCCGAGACATGCATTAAGTTCAAATGCCCATGCACTGCTCAAAACAACAAATGTTATATATATTTTCGTATATATTATTGGATTATAGTTTCTAGCATTTTTATTTTATTTTGGTGCTTCCAAAATAAAATTTTGTTGCTTTAAAGAGATGCATCATATAATTTCGCTAAGAAAAATTAGAACACATATGTTAATGAATTATAGTTCTAGAGAACACCTTTTTAGAACATGTCTTTTTCAGTAAATGTCATCAATTAGAAAATGTCCGCTGTGACGTGTTGTCGAGAATTTGATTTTGAATTTCTACAAAGGGCAATGACAATAAAAACAATTAAAGATATGTAAATAAAAATTATTGAAAAAAATCTCCTTATCAAACTAACTATCAACTTAAATATTTAATTCTATATGTCCCATCCATCAATTTTTTTTTTTTTATATGGCACTTGTTGTTCCGAACTCCACGTGGGTGTTAAACAAATTCCTAATCTGTGATAAGAAATGAACGATAGAAAAGGGTATCAGTATAATTAATTAGCTAGTAATTAAGCAATATCCCGGTTGTCTTTTTGCCTGGGCATTTGATGATTTGTCATTTGTAGATTTGATTTGTTCTACGTAGCATATGCACAACCAGACATTGGCGGCATCTTATTAAACTGATTAGCCATTTAATCAAGCTGACCATGATCCCATCCCAACTGGGTGTTTCATTTTTGACCACAATCGCAACAAAAGCTTTATTATTGTTTGCTTTATTGTTTTTTTTTTTTTGGGAGAGATATTATTGTTTGCTTGCTTGTTTGTTTTGAGAAAGAAAAAGAAATAAGGAAAGAAAAGTATAATAATGACAATATATTTTTTTTATATTTCTTTTTCTTAATTTTTTATATTATTCTAAATAATTTTATTTTTTTCATACTTTTCAAATTACTAATCATTTTTTCTTTCACTATACTTCCTTTCTTTAAATTTTTTACATCATTCCAAATAACTTTATTTTCTACACCACTTTTTCTCTCACAAATTACTATTCATTTTTTCTTTCACTATACTTTCTTTCTTTTAACTTTCTCTATCAATTCAAATAATTTTATTTTCTTTCTATTTTCTTTCTCTTTCCCTTTCTTTCTCTACTCTTTCCCTCGTTCCAAACACACCAAAGAAAATACATATGTATTATAATGACAAATATGAAGAGATCAGCTAGTTAATGATTGACCCCAAACAGTAAAAATCATTTAACATAATATCTAATTTCATCACGTGGAAAACATATAACTTCGCACTCATTGGCCGATGATGTCCTTTGATTAATTTACACGTACTTTCATTCTCACGGGAGATAAATTAAAAGAATTATGGTAGCATCTATATACGGTAACATTGTGACTGAAATAATTTCTTCTGACTTTCGTATAGAGGAACTTGTTAGAGTTGATTACATAATTTATATGTTAAACTTTATTTAATAATTTTAACTTTTGAGTATGTGGTTTCTTGACAGATACGGTTTAAAAATAACTACCAAAATAAAAAATTATTTGAAGAACTATATTGCAATTGCGGCGTTCGCACTAGCAAGTTATCAAACATCCCAAGCTTTTGGGTTTTCATGCTTTTTAATGATAATAATGTCAATACTTTTTGGAAAGCAATTTAGCCACAAGTTTTCAATTGTCTTTTTTACCAAAAAAAAAACCAAAAACAAAAAAAAATTACACAACAACAGATATATTGGTCATTATACTTGTTGAGGCCATAGCTCATCCTTCGATATCTTTATTCAACTTATTTTATAAAAAAGAATCACTACTTGAATATTGATAGGATTCAACAATATTATATCATAAGAGATCATAATAATTATTAAATTTAAAATTTATTATAATGCTCAATCTTTCTTAATTGAAATGAGCACTTAATTTTTTTTTGCCTAAAAAGTACCGCTGACATGAAACTTCAAACTTTGAGTTGCAAGCATTGAAACGTGCCAAATTTTCAATTGTCTCAACAAGATTTGGAGCAACAATATGACATCATTGTGTGCAAGGACGTATCAAAAACATTATTTATTTATATATTTATTATTATTATTATTATTATTTTTGAAAAGGACGGATTGACTTATTTAATAGAATTATCAAAATTTATGTAAGGTTAGATTAATTGAATTTAAACAAATTCTGTATATAAAACGGTTTGTATTTTTATATAATCTATTTTAATAACTAAAGTTACAACTAGGGGTCTGAATGATAAATTCGTCACCCGTATATAATTATTAGTACTCGACAGATTCATTTTTTTGGTCAGTTTTTTTTTTTTTTTTATGATTAAGGATTTAAACCTATTAGATTGATGATGGCTAAATATTCACGGTTGGATGCAGTTGTCTCTTAACGGTAGCATTTTGGCCCGCTGTAAAGCCTTTTTTTTTAAATAAAAAATCCTCATCCAAAGTCGATTGATTAAAAGTGTGTGATAATATCAAGATTTTTTATTTATTTATAAATTTATACTGGGATTGAGACTCTTCCAAGGTTACATTGCAAATAACAATCTTTCCATAGATTTTTTTTTCGGCATTCTGTCCATAGAATATTCAAACCATATTTTGTTATAGTTTCGATCATTTACCCATGAAGAGTGAAATCAAATAATTAGTGATAAACAATATATATATGGAGCATTGAGTACCTTTTTTGGGGTATATTGACTAGGTATTTAGCAAATAAGAATAATAAAATAAGTGTTCAAACGAAAACGGGCATTCAATTCAAATTTGCACAGATAAAAGTAATTGAAATAATAATGAATAATTAACTCAAAAAAAGAAATAATAATGAATAATTATTAATTGAAGAGAATAAAAACTCAATTGTTTTTGTTTGGTTCTTCACACATTGTCTATTGATCTCATAACATGTCAGCTGTTTTTTTTTTAATATTTTTCAATCTATATATTTACATATATTGTGGGAAGGAGAAAGGAGAGCATTTTTTTTTTGTGTTTTTTTAATCAATTGAAAGGAGAACATTTTGGTTTATTATCGAGAGCAAATTGATAAAAAGAAATTTTTGGTCAATAAATTGATAAAAATTAAAGGAAGTGATCCGTCACACGAAAGCACCTCTCAAACAGCCGCGCCCAGCCCGTAAACCTCACCCGGCACAATACTTAATTATCACATGTCGACAAATTCACTCCTTTTTTTTTTTTTTGGTTTTAAAATCTTAATCGATGGTCCAAACTCATATTTATTATAATTAAAAATGAGATAATTAAAAAAAAAAAGGTGCAACCCCTACCTTCCATATATATATTTGAACATAAAAAATTATTGCATTAATTTACTCAAATTTGTATACAGATTTAGTGTAGAAGCATCAGAAAGACCTGTACAAAACAGAAATATAAGATAATTAGCATATAGTAGGAATACAATTCGGCTAGATTAACTTACAGATAATATGATCAAAATTACCATTTTTTAGTTAAGTAAATTTTGACAAAACTATCTATTGAGGGTATATACTAGACTGTAATTAAATTTACCCATAAATAAAATCTTGGATAGATCTAACTCAGCCAGACAAAACTGTCGAAAGCTACACTCATCGACGAATTTATGACGAAAATCAACTGGGTACGTTCAACAACGATTTGCAATAATACTAAACTATAGACATAAAATGACACACAAACAAAATAAACCACATATACCAAAATAATCCAAATATAGCCTTTCCAAAGAGATCCAGTGTCACCGCTGGCGATGGAGGGGGGTGACAGTGACGAAGGGGACATGGCTAGCTGTAGCGGAGTCATGGCCGTTGCCTGCATCGACGCGAGCAACAACAGGAGCATTTAAGGTTGCAATAGCAGCGCCAATAGTAAGATTGGCTTTGGTAGGGATGGCAATGACAGTGATAGCAATGGCAGACACCTCGACGAAGGCCGTGGAGATTGCGGCTAACACAACGGCGGAGGCGGCAGAGACAACGAAAAAGGTGACAGTCGATAAAGGGACATAGATCGGGCGTTGAGGAAGCTGTTGGTACCTTTGTTTAGGCCAGATCTTAGAAGAGACAAACCAAAAAGCACCATGACAGAGGGAAGGAAAACGATGAGTGGGGTAGAGAGCAAAAAGAGAAAGAAATAGATGGGGAGGAAGGAGAACAGAGAAACAAAGGGGAGTAAGGATCAAAGTGGTTGGCCTGCAGAAGTAGCCAGCCACCGCCTCTAGCTAGAGGCTGAGAGAGGCTTTGAGGGAGAGAGTTACAAAGAGTTTAGAGAAAGAGATAGAGTTTAGATTTATTCCTTTCTAAAATAGTGATAGGTAGTTAGTTTGACAAACTGATTTTCTACCTTTTAATTTAATGACTAAATGTTACATTGATGCAGGGGAATTAAACAAGACAATGCAAACTCACCAAATTTATTATATCGTCATATTATATATTTTGATAAAATATTTTTGTTTATTTAGAACGATTAAACGAGCCTATACATATGTCGGGAAGAAAAATTGGTAAAAGGTAAAGTTTGAACCTCAACCTTTAACTTAGGTGTAATATTTGGTAATTAGTTAGATTGCACCAACTAGTTAATGATATGCATACACTTAACCCTAATAATAGTCACAAATCTTCCTTACTCCTGTCAAGAGAATTTCGATCCTACACCTTCAATCATTGTAGTCTAATAGTTAAAAGATTTCGTTTGTATCATGAGATTATTTCGGTGAGACTAAATATACGTTTAGCCCTCACAATTATGAGAAAGGCTAGTGACTTTTCTTGGACGTCGTAATGTTTAGTTCCCCATGAGTTTGTTATAGGATTCGAGTCCATTGTGCAGTGCCCTAACACAATTTCCTTGACAAAGATTGTGAGTGTTATTCATAGTTTTTCATTTGTTCTGAAAATTTTTTTTTGCCTCTATTTAAAATTTTTAAAGGAAGACAAGATGAGAGGGTGAGATAAAGGTAAACAAGAGAGAAGAGAAAAAGAGAGGAAAAGGATAAAGGAAGAGCGTGAATCCCATACATTTTGTCTTTTGTTTTCAAAATATATAATTTATAAATTAACTAAAATTGATATATGACAAACTTATAAAACATACATAAAAAGTTTATAATTTTTTTTTTACATATTAAACTGGACGTCTTGTTTTGTTCATGAATATGTAATAGTAATCAAATTTTAAATTAAGCGAAGAAAAATATTTTGTGACTTCATTTAAGTAATTTTAAAATAATTATAAAATGACATGAACTGTTAAATGATTGAATTCAAAAAAATAAAAAATAAATAAATTGTCATATACTATTCATGAAACTGTATATATATTTTAAAACTATTTAAGTAAAGATATTTAGTTTTTTTTTTTTTTGGTCTTGAGGGATGATTAAACTTATAGATGAAATAAAGAGGAAGAAGTGTAATAAAAGTCAACTTCTCAACTATACACTTGATTAATAAAATCAGTAATTACTTAAATAAATACTTAAAGTCTTTAAAATAATATTACTCTCAAACTAAGTACTAATAAAGCCCTCTCTCAAAAAAAGTTATAAAGCGAGTCAACCTCTCAATTATACACTTAATTAATAAAATCAATAATTACTTAAACAAATACTTAAAGTCTACCAAATAATATTACTCTCAAACTTAAGTACTAATAAAGCCCTCTCTCAAAAAAAGTTATAGAGCCCAACCCACAAATCTCCCCTTCAAGACAACCTTATCCAAAGCGATCCAGGCCGTTCGTGAACGAACACGATACACCAAACAAGAGCCAGTGAGAACGTTGCATTCAGAAGGCGTGTTTGGCTACTAGTTAAACAAAAAATAAAAAAGACAGAAAAAACTAGGGCTCACTGGGCACTCAAATTCTTCAATCTCTCCCTAAAAAGGTATGCTTTGAGATCTCCAAAACCTTTTTCTCTGTCTTTTTTTTTACCTTACTTTTCGATTTCGGTTGTTTTGTATTAATTTCTGTTTTCGAAGTTTGTTAGTTGAACTGAATTTGAGGTGTGTCTGCTTAATCTTAATTTGCTCGTCCTAGGTTTTCTGGTCTCTTTGTCTTGCAATGAATGGGTTCAATTATTACATCACAGTGGTCTACTTAACAACTTTAATTATGTTGAAAAAATGTTTCTTTTTTTGTTTTTTTTTCCTGTCTTCTTCATCTAGCACTTGTTAGAATTGGACCTTAGTAATAGCTAAGGTGGTTGGAGGCAGTGCCCTACAACTGGGAGAACTACGGTTTGAATTCGAGTCTCTTCCTCATCTTTCCCAGTACTGCTGCGCTACCAGCTCCGAAGGATAAAAAAAAAAAAAAAAAAGGAATTGGCCATTAGGATAGTTTGCTCAACATGTTGGGTTGTGTTCTTGGTATCTGGCAAGAGTGTGGGATTGTTAGATAAGGTGATTTGGACAAGAGATTTCAGCATAACTTTGTCTTCAGTTGGCGGCACGGGTTCTTGTGGAATGAAACTTGTTGATGTAATTTCGCAATTTGGGAATTTCACATGTCCTTTTTATTGCACGAGTGTGTCTGTTCTTTATGTTTCGTATTGATATTGATTATTTAAGTAATTAGTTTTTTCTCATATATTAACTGAATAGTTTCTGAGACCTTTGATTGTACTTCAACCGATTTCCAGAAGCCTTGTTGTTAAAATGCTTAGCATTTCAGTTGTGCTGTTTTTGGCTTTTGGTTTTCATTCTCTGTTCTTTCTGGTATATTTTCATTTCCATGCTTACTTATCCGTGGATACCTAGAAAAATTAGTGAAACCTTTTTCCTTCTACGTGCAGTTTTATACGTCCATTTTACATTTTCATTGTGATATTCCAGTTTTATACTTATCCGTGGCTTTTGGTTTTCATTCTCTGTTCTTTCTGGTATATTTTCATTTCCATGCTTACTTATCCGTGGATACCTAGAAAAATTAGTGAAACCTTTTTCCTTCTACGTGCAGTTTTATACGTCCATTTTACATTTTCATTGTGATATTGCAGGTGTAGAAGGACATGTCGTCTGATACTGGAAAGGAAAATGCTTCTGTAGTTGATTCCTCTGTGACTGAATGGAAACATGAGATGGGAAACTCGGATAGTCCAGGTAATAAATGATGGAAGTACGATAGGATTATATTTGAATTTCCATTACCTTATCTTTGTGTGCCTAAGTATGGCATTCAAACTAATTAACTGTGCTTGATTATTCTGTCTTTCCCCATGTAGCTAATTATTGGATAGGATTTATTATAATTATCTTGTTCTTTGTTGCTCTTACCTCCCCTTTTCTTTGCTGAATTAGGTTGTGGTTACAGAAAGTGTTTGACTAACTGACAAATTATAGCCAGAACAATTCCCATTACTCATAGCTTTGACATGGATTCAGTGGAGACCTATGTTTTCTTTTTGCGGGAATTCTTTTTGTATTCATGTAGTTAGTGTTGCCAGATTTATAGCGCCAGGCACTGTATCTATTAAAATTTCTGCTTTATTGAGATTGGAAATGGGTGGCAGCTTTATAAACATAAGACTGTAAGCACAACTATGGGCAGATACTGGGATCCAAGAATTCCTATTAATTGTTGGTTCAAAAGTAAAGCAGATCAATGATACCAGTTCATTAGGTTACTCTTTAACCAGCCTCATCCTATCTAATCAAAACAAAATCTTGTTCTATTTTGAAGTTATGTTACGCATCTTCTTTTAATTATCATGTCATATGATGCAATATCTGCAGTTTGTGTGGCCTGTATATTGGAACTGCCCAAAAATTCCGGGCCTGTGGACTAGGATTAGAATCTAGCTGAATGTCATTCACATGAAGTTTAAATAAGTCAATTTTTGAACGATAAAGTGA
Source organism: Carallia pectinifolia (assembly GCA_037832335.1). Lineage (NCBI taxonomy): Eukaryota > Viridiplantae > Streptophyta > Magnoliopsida > Malpighiales > Rhizophoraceae > Carallia > Carallia pectinifolia. The sequence continues at coordinate 33,571,888 of CM075449.1, read as the reverse complement.
AAACTTCTATATTCTCTTACGAATGCTTTGTTAGAGATTTTGACAATGTTATACGTTTTTATTTCTATGATGCCCATGTGTAAGACAGAAACAGGTTTTTGCATTCTCTCCTTCCTTTTATTTCACCCTTTTGCATTCTTATTTTCTTTTGTTTTGTTTGTTACTGCATCAAACTTTGAAATGACAACTTAGTTCTTGAAAATTAATTTTACTTTTGACTTAGGGTCATTCTTTCTTGTCAGAAAGCCCAAGCTCCAAAGGTAATGAGGAGGGCTATCCTTTTGGGGCTGAAAAGGCAAGCTATGATCGGGTGGGAAATTCATTTTTAAACAAAAAGGGTAAACTGTATAATACAAGATATTTCATCATTAAGAGTTTGAATCATCATAATATCCAACTATCGGTTGAGAAAGGAATTTGGGCTACTCAAGTCATGAATGAACCAATTTTGGAAGAGGCCTTTCATGTAAGATCCCTGTTATTATAATGCCATGTAATGCTTTCTCAGCTTTGTTGCTTTATATACAAGCATATAACTGTCTTGCAGAATTCTGGCAAAGTAATTTTAATATTTAGTGTCAACATGAGCGGTTTCTTCCAAGGCTATGCCCAAATGATGTCTTCTGTTGGGTGGAGGCGCGATAACATCTGGAGTCAAGGAAGTGGTAGAAGTAACTCTTGGGGTCGCAGTTTTAAGGTTAAATGGTTGCAGTTGAATGACTTGCCTTTCCAAAAGACACTTCATCTCAAGAATCCGCTGAATGACTACAAACCTGTTAAAATTAGCAGAGATTGCCAGGTGTCTCTTTGTTTAATGATTTTTTTTTTTTTTTTTGGGTTCCTTTCAAGCACAAATAAGTTAGATGTATGAATTTTGTTCTGTGTGTTGCAGGAATTGCCTGAAGATATGGGAGAAGCTCTTTGTGAACTGCTTGACGGGGAGGGCAATGCTGATTACATGCTGAAAACGTATCATTTTCTTTCAAGCTGGAAATTTATAACTATTGTCAAATCTATTTGTTGGTTTAATATACTGTTAACAGTTTTCTTTTTTACTTTCAAGCTGGAAATTAACGACTATTGTTGTATCGATGAATGCATGTATTGGTTTAATATGGTTTCATTCTCTAACAGTTTTCTTGGAGATGATATTCCTCCAAAAAGACCTTGTACAGAGCCGTCAGGCTCACTGGGTGATGGAGAGTATAATATCCATTTGCTACACATGCCATGGGCCAGAACACCTATGCCATATCCACCTTTCTTCTACCAACATCATGCAAATAAACTTCAATTAGCAAACCAGGGATCTGCTGGTGCTAGTTATCCTGAAAATTTGCCTCATGCCTCTGCTGCATCAAAGAATACAAGGACAAAGCATAAATCCTCAAATTGGAAACCGACTAATCAAGTACATGTTGATATTCCTTCTCGAATTGATGTTTGGGGTCTGTCAGCAGAAAGCCCTCATGCGAGTACCCTGACAGATGATGATTTTCTTGATATGGTAATGGAGTTCATGTCTTCTGTCTTGTTTGGTGTGATTATTGCCTGTCTATTGTAACTTGTATCTTAATGCTTTTCTTTTATCAGATGCTTTTTTTGCCCAATTATTTTAGCAATGAACATATTATAATGCTTGGACATTTACACTGAGAGGTTGATTGAATCTTTACTGCAAATTAGTTATTTTAAGCACTTAGCATTCATTGGTGAAGATTTTAGTGGTCTGTTTGATTATCAACTGCTTGCATTGATGTGTTTGAAAGTTTCTTTTGTGCCTTTTGGTCCCAGTCTGCATTGTATAATTGACTAATTGTGAGGTGTAGTCCCAGTAGCACCCAGTTTTATGTGTCTATTGGTTTTACCTTATATATTTGAATGAATAGAATGGATCCGAGGAAGAGCATGTAATTGATTTACTATGTTGTGTTGTTAGTTTGGATTGCATTTTGGAGTGAAAGCGTTTGGTTGAGGTTTAAGAGTTCCTGAGGATTATATCATTAGCATAAGCATCTAGATTGGTAACTTAATAGGCGCAGAAATTCAGTTTATACTCAGGGGGTTTGATTCAGACATTTTTCTCTTCATTCGTAGTGTTTTTGGGATTTCTTCTTTACATTTTTATTATCTAGGGCTGATCCAATGCATTGTTATCTTTGCTGATTTCTTTAGCATGTTTTTTTTTTCCAAGAAAAATTCTCAGCATGTATATTTTCAAGCAGGAATTTCGAACTTCTGTTTAAGGGCATAAATTCATTATCCAGAAAGTGAAATGATAGACTCGTGTTTGTTTCTTTTATGTGGCTGCATGGCTGACTCCCAATTTGTTGCAGACGTATGAAGAGTATCTGGAGGTTCACAGCAGACGCATCAAACAATTAAACCATCCTGTTAGTATACTTCTGATCTTATTTCCCGTACTGAGAATGAGCAAGCCTATATGGTTGCTTTCCCATATATCTGTTGTATGCTAAGCTATTGAAATCTTGACAGGCTGCTGGACCATCTCGAACAACAACCGAGCCATCTAGAAAACCAAAACAAGATGATGATTCGTAAGTTCATTGCAGTTAATTTCTGGAAGCCCAAATTGTGATCCGGCAGACCTTTTATTGATCTAGTGATGTGCTGTGCAGAAGCTCAAGTTTAGCGGCTGACCTGTCCCGCCCATGTAAGAGGCCACATCATTCATGACGAGATAAAGTATTAATAGATAGTCTATTCAAAGAATGCCGGTATTTTCTTCTGATGGGATCATTGAAGCCGGTTGATTTTCCAATTTGCTGCAAGACAACAATTCTTATCTGTTCTATTTGGTGGAACTATAGAACATATGTTGTCATGTTGTATACCTTTTGTACCTTAATTGATTGTGCAATCATTGTAGGTTTGGCTGGGGTTAGTTACGCGTCTGTACAGAAATTAATTATATTGCCCCATTATTTTCCCTTCTCTGTTTTATAGAGCACAACCTGTTTGAGAACAGTAGGATATGAGACAACTTCCTCACCGAAGTTAGATTGTACTTGGGGTATTGTCTAGGTTTTTTTTTATCGTCTTCCTTATGGATCGGTTATTCGGATTACTTCAGAACGATTTTATTTATTTTTGTATAATATAGTCTTATTAGATGACATTCGGGAGGGGTTAGGTTACAAATAAGAATTAGAGAGATTATAGAATCTAACGGTGTTGTGTTGAGTAACTTAAAAATAAAACTTATGCGTGTAATAATTTTAATGATATTAAAAGTAAAGAGAATCAAGGGTAGATGGGAAGACGGCCAAATTTGTAATCTAGATTTTAATATCTTGAAGAATGAAAATATACGAATGATGTTTAGTGCAAGATTTGTTATCTCATCTTTATTTTTCCTGAAAAAATATCAATTGCAAAATAATCTTATTATTGGGTGGGTAGGCGAAATGAAGTCAAAAGGTCCATTCTACCAAACAATGATTAGGTCATTGATAATATGTACTTTGCTCTTTTTAGATCCGATAGTGTGAGAGTCTCGAATTTATATGTAACAAATCATGTAGATGACCAGACTTTTTTACTTGCAAGTTAACAATAATGCATGTCTGTTTTCGTTACTGTAAATTCATATTGACGTGTCATGCAATCGCGGCTATGGATACAGCAGCATTCCTTGGAAAATCTGAACTTGACATCCTCCGACTCCTTGCCGCTTTGCTATTAACTGCATAAGCATTACTAAATTCTAAAAGGATGCTAATTTCCAAGAGGTTTTGTCGTCTCCCATTCTTGATTTCAGCTCCGTGGCCATGTCCTTTATGGCTTTATCGAGTATTAAGAGGCCTGCAATTGAAATTTCAAATGCCGGCCATTGTTAGTATCACAGCTTGTTCCTTGCATAATTTGCATGCATTATATAAACGTGCATGAAGTTTGCATAGACACTCAGGCAGAACTCAATACTATCTTCTTGTTGTGTTCTATCAACATGGAGAGCAATCGGTTCAAATTTCTGCCAGCCATCATCTTTCTTTTTGGTCTCACTTCCATGCTTGGTTTCTCCCGAGCAACCGTGGAGGGAGTAGAGGGAAATGGTAGGGAAAGTGGGCTAGAGACTTACATTGTGTTTGTCTCAAAACCAGAGGGGACTTTTCCTCAACAATCTCAGGACTTAGATGGCTATTATCATTCCTTTTTGCCAGATAGCATCACAAACACAAAAAGTCAGCCGCACCGCATGGTTCATACTTACAGGAATGTGGTCAGCGGTTTTGCTGTAAAATTGACAGCAGAGGAAGCCAAAGCAATGGCAGGGAAAGAAGGCGTTCTGTCTGCTAGGAGTCAAAAAATTTTGGCTCTGCACACAACTCATAGTCCTGACTTTTTGGGTCTGCAACAAAATTCTGGGCTTTGGAACTATCCCAATTATGGAAAAGGAGTGATCATTGGAGTTTTGGATACTGGCATAACGCCTAGCCACCCGTCATTTGACGATGAAGGAATGCCGCCTCCACCGGCTAAATGGAGAGGGAAATGTGAATTTCCTGGCACTCAATGCAACAGGAAGCTCATTGGTGCAAGAAATTTTGTGACTGATGACGAAACCCCGAAAGGTTCACCGCCATATGATCTACTAGGACATGGGACTCATACAGCTAGCACTGCAGCTGGTACTTTTGTGAAGGGGGCCAATGTGTTTGGTAATGCCAAAGGCACGGCAGTTGGCATGGCGCCTTTAGCACACCTTGCCATGTACAGAGTATGTGGTAATTTCGGATGCCCCGAGAGTGACATATTGGCAGCAATGGATGCAGCTGTGGAGGATGGAGTGGATGTGCTTTCACTTTCCCTTGGCGGTGGTACAGCTGCTTTTTCTGAAGATGCAATTGCAGTTGGTGCATTTGGAGCTATTCAAAATGGAATTTTCGTAAGTTGTTCCGCTGGGAATGAAGGTCCATTACATGGATCATTGTCAAATGAGGCCCCATGGATTCTCACTGTTGGAGCAAGCACCATCGATAGAAACATAAGAACAAAAGTGATTCTCGGAAACGGTAAATCATTTTTAGGCCAGTCTGTCTTCCAGCCTCAAGTCAGCCTTCCAGTAGTCCTGCCTCTTATTGATGCTCACGGAAATAGCTCTCTGAGGATCACGATTTTGCGGGGAAGGATCGTTGAATGGCCTCAATGTGAAAGGAAAGATAGTCCTCTGTGAGGTTGGTGGAGGTGTAGGAAGAATTGACAAAGGCAGAGCAGTGAAAAACGCTGGTGGAGCCGGCATGATACTCATGAACGACCAGTTAAGTGCTTACAGCACTATTGCTGATGTTCATGTACTTGCTGCATCGCATGTAAGCTACGCAGATGGGATCTCCATTCAATCCTACATAAACTCGACATCTTCGCCAAGAGCAACAATAGCTTTTCAAGGAACTGTAACTGGTTTAACCGATGCCCCTTCGGTAACTCACTTTTCCTCCAGAGGTCCAAGCTCGGCCAGCCCTGGTATTTTGAAACCAGACATTATAGGCCCTGGTTTGAGCATTATAGCTGCCTGGCCACTTTCTGTAGAGAACAAAACTAACACAAAGGCAACATTCGATGTCATTTCTGGCACCTCAATGTCTTGCCCACATCTCAGTGGCATTGCCGCTTTGCTGAAAAATGCTCACTCCAATTGGTCACCAGCTGCCATCAAATCTGCCATGATGACTACTGCCTACACCGTGAACCGCTGGGGCCGGCCAATCCTTGATGAAAGGCGCCTTCCTGCTGACATCCTAGCCACTGGAGCAGGCCACATAAATCCCACAAAAGCAACTGATCCGGGGCTTGTTTACGATATCAATCCTGACGATTACATCCCTTATTTATGCGGTCTGGGTTACAGAGACAGAGAGATATCTTACATTGTCCAACGTAAAATTAAGTGCTCTCAAGTGAGCAGCATACCTGAAGCACAGCTGAACTATCCTTCATTTTCAATTGTGTTCAGCAACCGAAATCTTCAGTACTCTCAGAAGTACACCAGAACAGTAACCAACGTTGGCCCGGCTCATTCAGACTACACAGTTGTGGTTACACCTCCTGAAGGTGTCTCCATTAGCGTGAATCCTGGCAAGATCAGTTTCACTAATGTGAACCAGAAGGCAACATATTCTGTAACTTTTCGCTGGACTGGAGGAAACATTACCTCCAACGCCAAGGGACTCCCTCAGGGAAATCTTATCTGGGTTTCGGATAATCATACCGTCAGAAGCCCCATATCGATCCTGTTCGCATACTCTGAGTAGGTTCCTCAGGCAGGCATGCCATTGCAGAAGAAATATCACAGCCAATAGTTTTTTTCCCCTTGTACTGAATAAATTATTTATTCTGCGATTAACAGTGTATTCCCCTTTTTTGGTTGCTGAGGGCCAGGAATTTACTTTTATCATTATGAGCTTTGATTGATTGATGCTTGCTTCTATTCAATAAACCAAGCTATCTGTTGTAATTGAAGGACCAGGGTCAATAACCAAAATTTTTGCCTTTTATTTTTCCTTTTCCATAATCAAATCGAGCAAATCTGGTTCGTTTAACCTTAATTAATCTTCTCAAAAGCCACATTTGCACCCAACTTGCATTGATAGAAAGTATCAATAATTCCTAATCTGAAACACTCATTTTTATAATTTGAAAACTGAGTCATTAAAATTTGAAATAACTCGATATTAAATTAATTCAAAATTCAGATTATTTGAATCCAAATAAAATCGGAAAATCAAATAACTTAGAGATCGTTAAACCTCAAACCGTAATAACCCAAGAAGATCAAACCAAATTTTTTAATTGCTTTAAACATATATCCAAAATACTCCAACAGTTTGTGTTCGATCATCACGGCCATCATCACAGAGTTCCTTGGGCTTTAGCGTTTAAATTATTTTGTTTATATACCATTTCCTTCTTGTATTTCCCTTTTTTAGTATTTTTCTGGTTCCTAAATTACATGAAATAAAATTTTAAACAAGAAATTTTTTTTATGTAATTCTTAGAATGTGAGATGATGGGGTGTTAATACCCATGATCTAAAATCAACAATTCACGTTATGTTAGCCAAAAGAATATTTTGTTCGTACCAGATTATTTTTATTTATCTAATTAATTAAATAATCTTTATATTTTTGAACCAGGTTACTATGCTATGGTATAGCTTCGTACGATATAGCTTTGTACGGGCTAAGTTCACAGTTGGGATATCCTCTCCAATGGCACTGTGAGGTACTAAACTTGTATTTTTGTTTTTGTTTTTATTTTTTTATTTTTTTTTATTTCATGTTTTTTCTATTTTTGTTAAGGATTAAAAACATGGTGGAACAAACAAACAAGGTAGCCAAATGGACAAGAGCAATATTGCCAAGGCCGGATCACAACGTAAAGTCCTTCGAAATGTTGGACCCATTAACATGCCAGATGCATAGGTAACTAGCCCGAGGTATCGGGCTTCACTTCTTCAGCAACACCTCGTCCAGTTTCTAGGGCCAAGAACTATTGGTGCATAAACGGGCAGGAAACAGCCCAACAAACCATGATCATCGCGTAGTACGGCTTTCCCAACGAAAATTTGGGATTGTGAAGAAATCAAGGGGAGAGTGAGAGAAGTGAGAGTTGAGAGAGAGACTTTGAAGTATTATTTTTCCCATGACCAGAAATCCCTAGCACCTAACAGAACACTAGCAGAACTTCTAACAATCTGAACAGAACACCCAGAGCACACTTATGAACTAATGCTGAACAATAGAAATCATGCTAATGCTGCTATATATGACAACTACACGTTCCTAACAATGTGTCCGACCAGCAATTAACTGCTTGCACACGTAATTAATTAGCTTTGATTTATGTTACCATGGATGATGATGCTGTAATTAGCTCTAATATGCGCACAGGGGACACAGGAGCGTGGGGGGCCAAAATAGTAGTCAGGAGAAAGAAAGTAAGAGTAGCACTTCACTTAAGGAAAATTGTTACAATTATGACATGTCTAAGGGAAAAAACTTATTGTTAATATCACGCTAATCTTTATATTTAACCCCGTCACTTAACTTTAACACGACATAAAACTCTTGTTCTTTTTAAGGAAAAGAAGCAGTCAGCCACTCAACGCATCCAAGTGGTGGGAGAAGTTATAAGACTATTAAGAAACAACTGATTCACGATAAAATACGTATTGTAGTCCCGCCCATGATAACTTGGAATTCTCTTTCTCCCAGAATTCGCTTCTATGGGTCTCTCATCAATTGCCCTGCCTGCAAAATTTTCTTTTTCTTTGATTTTTGCCCCCTCCCCAGAATTAGCATTGATGCATGGTTCAAATGTTTCTTCAGATTTGGCCCCCTTATTATTGGTTTTGGGCATCATGCAGCTAAAAGGGAAGCAGCAGGAGGAGGACGATTTGACGACCTTCTTCCAACCTATGATGTTAGAATCACCATCAGATCAACACCCATGAGAATGTAGTCGCGTTAAATATTTATTGGGAGACTTTTACTACCCTTTGAGATCCTGTCCGGGTCAGTTCAGATTACTCAGCCTATTAAGTTGAAAACTGAAAGGTCTCAAATAAAAAAAAAAAAAAAACAAAGTTCCTCGACTCAACAAGTAAGGGAAAAAACAAAAAAAAAGGGCTTTGGCTCGAGCTTTGCGTCTACGTTCTTGTGTTTATACTTTATATACAAAGATACATAATTAGGATAAGACAAAAAGATTATACAAAGAAACGGTTACAATGATCCTAAAGATTTTCAAAGATCAGTTACAAAGAATTATGAGATCTTAAAGATTGCACATTAACGCCAATAAGTATTAATGCCCATTATCAAGATTCAATGGCACGAATTAGCAGAAGAGTATTTTGTTAATACCCTACATATGACGTATATTATTTTTATTTATCTAATTAATGAAATAATTTTTGGTTTTTGAGAGGTGAAAGAATAAATAAATCTGTAAGAACTTTAATTTTTATTTGGAAAATTATCATGGAAATTTTTTTTCTTATAAAGAGTGATTATAACCACCTAAAAAAAAGAGTAGGTGGGAAGTTTATGGGAAATTCATTATATTGACTAGGTATTTTCACACTCACAATAAACTACGTTTTTTATTAAAAAAATTCAATTTAATTACTCAATATGTATAAAATAAAAATAAATAAATTTAACAACGGGCCGCATGCATGTTTAGGTATTAAGTTGCCAATTTTTTGAGGTTGGGCCAATTTAAAATAAAAATTTGGATTGGGATATCTATACTGACAAAATGGAGAAAAGAACTCAGTTGATTACCCACAATTCCTCGAGCTAAAAACAATTATAATGTAATAAGGTGTGTATAATATAACAAATTTTTAATTTTAAATAATAATATTTATATTTTATATGATAATTTTTTATTATTATTTAAAGTATAAATATTATTATTAAAAATTAAAATTTTGTTATATTATGTACATTTTTTTTTGTGCTGCTCCTTCCGATACAAATCTAAACTCTTAACTACAAACTCATAAAAAAAAATTTTCTTCCCTCCGTTCCGGGATTCCAACCCTGATAGTCCAAATACCCTGCTACCAAACCACAAGGCCAGGAGTAAAATTTTGTAATCAGCACTTAAAAGCTCACTAATTACACATTAGCCGACCAAACTTGCCACGTTACACACCATTAACGCCAAGAGCGTTGAAGCGTTGGAGTCCTAATATTTTTGTTAATTCTTTATGGATTAATCTTTGTAAAAATACATGAATTTTTTATTTTATTTCACTAAATATATCGCTAAATGTTCGTTGAATCCTAAATCTATCACGCTATTATTGTATATTAACGGAATCAGTTAATGTGCCGACGTAACGATCTTACACTACCACATAAGCATGTTATTTGTTGAAAAAAATTATTTTTAACATGGAATTTAAAAGAAAAAAAAAGGAGAAATTTCAAGGCAATTCTCTCCCCCTCTCTCTCTCATGCACTGTCAGACTCTCATTTTCTCTATGTGACAAAGAATCAATTATTTTTCCCAATTGTCCCCTGCACTTTATTCCCCAGGATGAATCAACTTCTCACCAACTTCGTTCCCTCTCTCTCTCCATCTATATGTGTAAACATTTTGTTTCTCAGTTTTGTAAACAAGCAGAGAACTCCATCTCGACGGCCCATTTTAACAGATTCCGCCTTTGTTTTTTTTTTTTTATAATTTCTGGTAACAATCTTATCTTACCCATTATGCAAATTGTAATCCTCTTTCTTTTTTTTTTTTTTGTTTTGTTTACCCGATTTATGACATCGATTTGATCTCCACATATATATCAATACTTTCGACGTTTGATCCAATTATTTTTTTCTCTCTCCGTCTTGAGAGAGGAGACAGAGAGCGAGAGAAAAGTGATAGAGGGAGAGAAAAGCGAGAGTTTGACAGAGCGTGAGAGAGAAATAGAGGGAGAGAAAATTGGGTTTAAGAAAAAAATCAGTTTTTTTTTTTTGTCTTGAATTTTTTCCTAATTTCATCTCAAAAGTACTTTTTTTTTACACATGGCATGTCAACGTAATAGTGTTTGTCATATTGAATAGTTATGTCAGTACATTAATGGAATCTGTTATCATATTATGACGGATTGATAGATTTACGATTAAATAGATAGTTGGTAATATATTTAGAAAAAAAAATTTTAAGATAGAATTAGAAAAAAAAAGGTATTTTTAAGAGATTAATGTTTTTTTAATTGCGTCAAATTGAAAATTTTTTAAATTAATTACAATTTCAAGAAGAAATCTTTCTCCTCTATCTATAATTGCCTATAAACGGTATAAGTTCCAAGTTGCCATCAAGAGAGAGAAACTAAGGAAAGAATGAACTAAAAACCACACTTTTTATTAAGAGGACCATTAATATCCAGCTTCAGTACATGTGAGAAACTGGGAATATTACACCATTACACAAAAAGAAAAGCTTAATACAGGCAAGTAGCTTGTAGTAGGAGAGGAAGCTTTTATGTTGTTCAAGATAGAATATTTAGCATCCAAAAGTGCTAGATAACTTAAAAATAAAAGCAAGCATAATATCAGAGCCACACAATACAACGCGGAGAATTCTACATCATGTCCTGGCAGCGTTGATTCCTTGCCACCATTTATTTAGCTGCAAAATTTCTCACTGGAACGTCACGGCGATCGGACTCCTGACATAGGTTTTAGCAGATACCCATGTAATGTATCCTTGAGCAAATTTGCTGGTGCTGCCACCTTGTGAAGAACGACTAAATGTCACCGTGTATGTTGCTTTCTGGTTCACCTTTGAAAAGTAGAGTCGTGGGGGCTTGACAATTACGTCAACTCCTGGTGGGGAAGCAACGGTCGCAACATAAGACGAATTGGGATAGCCAACATTTGTCACGGTTCTTGAGAATGTTTGTGAAGATCCCAGAGTAACAGAGAATGAAGGGTAGTTCAGTTGTCCTTCAGGTATGCTTGGTGTTGCCCTGCAGCTAATCGCTCTATTCGCAATCGTGCTAACTTCATGATCATTGTATCCCAGGCCACAGAGGTATGGTATATAATCATCAGGTTGGATGTCGTAAATTAGTCCAGGATCATTGGCCTTTGATGGATTGACGTGGCCGGAACCGATGGCAAATATGTCTGCAGGTTGATGTGTCTGATCAACAATAGGTTTGCCTTCTGAGTTCAGAATATTGGCAGAAGTCATTAAGGCAGACTTAATGGCAGCTGGTGACCAGTCTGGATGAGAGCTCTTGAGCAAGGCTGCAATCCCACTGAGATGAGGGCATGCCATTGACGTGCCCGAGTCAATGTTGAATGTTAGTTTAGATTTTGTAGAATTGTCGAGAGAGAATGGCCATGCAGCTAGAATGCTCACACCAGGTCCAATAATGTCTGGTTTTAGAATCCCTGGACTTGCCAAGCTAGGACCTCTTGATGAAAAGGCAGCAACGGCCGGAGATAATGGGTCTCCGATGACCGTTCCTTTGAACAAAATTGTTGCTGTAGGCGAATGAGTTGAATTTATGTAAGCTTTGATTTTCTGCCCTGCAGCAAAACTGACATGAGATGCGGGAAGAACATGAGGATCAGCATCAGTGCTGAATCCGCTAGCCTCGTCATTTGCGAGTATCATGGCAGCACCACCTGCATTTTTAACTTCCTGCCCTTTTGCAAGCCTCGCGATGCCACCTCCTCTGTCACACACGACTACTTTACCTACCGCATCTAGACCTTTCAGCGCTCCCACGCCACATACCGCAGACTCTGGTTTAAGCGTTCCAGCATAAACAAGTGGTAACAATGTGGAAGAAAAATTCTTAGGCTGGAAAACAGATTCACCATCAAATTCTTCTCCATCTCCGAGCTTTGCTGTAGCAACAATTTTTCTGTTGATGGTGCTTGCTCCAACTGTGAGAATCCATGGGGCTTCATTAGATAGTGTGCTGTTGAAAGGGCCAGTGTTTCCTCCCGCACAGCTTACAAATATTCCGCTTTGCATCGCAGCAAATGCACCTATTGCAATGCTGTCGTTGAAAAAGGGTTTTGATACATCGCCAATGGACATTGAGACCACATCCACACCATCGTGAATAGCTGCTTCAAGTGCAGCCAATATATCACTTTCAGGACAATGCACAAAGCACACTTTGTAAATTGCCAAATGTGCACGAGGTGCCATTCCAACTGCTGTACCTTCAGCATTTCCTAGTGCTCCAGCATTCTGCACAAAGGCACCAGCAGCTGTGCTTGCTGTGTGAGTTCCATGTCCATCGTTGTCAAGCGGTTGTTCATCTGCCTTTCCGTCTGCCATCCCTGCCTTGGATGCAAGATTAAAAGTCCTTGCACCAATTAGTTTGTTGTTACAAACTGATGCATTAAAGTCACACCTCCCTTTCCATTTTGCAGGAGGTGGGGGCATTCCTGCACCACTGAATGAAGGATGGGTAGGGACTACTCCACCATCAAATACTCCAATGATTACTCCCTTCCCAAAATTTGAGTCTCTCCAAACTCCGTTTTGCAGGTTCAACCCCAAGAACTGGGGAGAGTGAGTTGTAAGTTTATGTAATATCCTTTCAGGGCGCGCTGAAACAAAGCCATTCTTCTCCTGCATAGCTTTCACTTCATCTTCCGCCAGCCTGGCAGCAAAACCGCTGATAACGGTTTGGTATGAGTAGAGAATGCGTTTCCCCTTGTGGGAGTCAGGGGTTCTAGAGGGCAAAAATGACTGGTGCCAGCTCTCCAGGTCATCTGATTGCTGAAAGACTCGGCCTTCTGGCTTCCTGACATGGACAATGTAATTTTGCAACCTCATTGCTTGAGCATTATCAGGATAGTTAAACAGGAGAATGAGAAAGAAGATCATAGGAATGACAGGCATTTTTCTGTTTTCCAAGCTTCTGTATATAATTTGCTTGTTTAATTGCATCAGCATGGCTTCAGAACATGATATATATAGAGTGGAATAACAGAAAGATGTGTGGCCAGCATTATGGTGCGGGACTTTACCGACAACAATCACAAACAAAAGAAATTGATCAATTTAATCTCACCAGCTTGTTGATGATTGATATGCCCTCGTACTAACAGGTGAGTTATGCTAACCAAAAAAAAAAAAAAAAAATCAAATTAGAAATTCTAATTTTTGGGTTATTTTCTTTCGTTTTCAAATTCTCGTGATGATATACTGACCACCTACTTTTAATCGACCGCTAGTGGTTAGTCTAAGATGATCAATCACATGAGAAAAGTCCAATTTGCATAATAACGTCGGAGGCCATTATCATAGTGCTAGCTTTTTCCTTCGTTCATTTTTCCATTGCCGGGTCTTTCAATGAGCCGGCTCATGCGGTAGCCAAATTGTCACAATCTAATCTTGATGTGATTTGGTTACTGTCTTTATGTTTGAACCGCCTTTATAAAGGATGTAAAACGCTTGCAAGTTTGAATGAAATTCTCCTTTTTTTCTCCAACAAAAAGAGGGAGAGAGAGAGAGGGGGGGAGGGGAGACCGAGGTCATTGACTTTGCTATATGCATGTTGAAAAAAAAACCTAAATCATTATTTTTAACTATTATTATTGTTGTTGTAAACCTAAATCATTATTTTTAACTATTATTATTGTTGTTGTTAATGTTATAATTAGATGATATATTTTAAGGAACTTTACCATATTGTGTGAGTCCGATGCTTAAAAGTTTGTATGTATTTGGCGTCTCTTTGCCTATTAGTCCGGCCTTGTTTTGATATTCCTCACCTATAATTTGTAAAAAATATTTTTGGATGTTATACTTTTATTAAAGAGTATAAAGTATCATATTGATAAAATATAAAAATCTCATATAATTTATAATATTTTTGAACTTCTTCTCCTATAAATTTGAGCTTTTAAGTGAATTTAATGTTCTAAGGCTTTATTTGGTAAGGTATGAGAGTTTGGTTATCTCTTTTCTGCACTTGCCATTAATTAGACGATTTGACCTATTTTAACCCAATTTTATTATACTGAATACTAATCAAATTTAATACGTGTTAAAACAACGTATTAAAGAGTATAAAGTTATATATATATAATTTATAATACTTTTGAACTTCTCATTTTATTACCTTAAACTTTTAAATGGTTTTAAGCTTACAAGGAATTTTTTTTTGTCTATAAAATGGGAGAGTGAGGGTTTTGCCTTGATGGTCTTATTAGAGAGTATTACACTCCTTTTAATAGTGCAAACAATCTTGATAATTACAATAATATTTGCACTAAAAAAAATCTAGATTTAACCATACCAATAGATTATGGTTTTAAGATCACACCTGATGGGACTCGAACTTCATATTCCTCACTTGAAATCCAAACGTCCATACTATTAGTAGTAGGTTGCAAGACTTTATTTGTCAGTATCCATCCACTCATAATAATTGGTTTTCAAATCCGCATTAATCATCTAATAAATCTCATATTTCAAGCCGTTTAAATAATATTTCCTTTTCACTCTCTATGAAGTCCTTCTTGAAGAGTAAGCACACCTGTGTTTAGCAAAACATAAGCGAAAATTCTTTTTGTTTTTGGAAAAAAAATTTATATCATGGCAAGGAGGACCGATTCTTCGACCACCCTCCAGGATATACCGGGTCAAACTTTTAAAACTCATGAACTGCTCTTTCATGATACGGATCTGTCTGTTTTCCAAGGTTCTGTATATACTTTGCTTGTTCTACTGCACCAGCATGGCTTCAGATATATATATATATATATATATATATGGAATAACAGAAAGATGTCCGGCCAGCATTATGGTGTGGGAATTTACCGACAACAATCACAAACGAAAGAAATTGATAAATTTTATCTCACCACCTTGTTGATGATTGATATGCTCTCGTACTAACGGGTGAATTATGCTAATTAAAAAAGAAAGAATTGAATTAGAAATTCTTTTTTTTGGTTGTTTTCTTTCGTTTTCGATTTCTCATGATGACATACTGACTACCCATTTTGAATCTCGCCACTGGTTAATCTAACATGATAAGTCATATATATATGACTGATCTTTTATTTTTTTTTTGACCGAATATATAATGACTGATCACTACATGAGAAAAGTCCAATTTGCATGTTTATAAGAGAATGACGACGGAGGCCATTATCAAAGTGCTAGAGCTTCTTCTTTGTTGATTAGCATGACAGTTCTTTCAGTAAGCCGGCTCATGCTTCAGCGAAGTTGGCATTATCTAATCCTGATGTGATTTGGTCACTGTCTTTATTGTTAGGAGAATGTACAATGTTTGCAAGTTTGAATGAAATTCTCCTTTTTTTTCCCAAAAAAAAAATGGCATAACGATGGAGGTCGTTGTCCTTGGCTACATGCATGTTGAACAAAACAAAAAAAAACCCAAATCATCATTTTTAATTATTATTGTTTTTTTTTTTTATATAATCAGATGATATATTTTAAGGAACTTTACCACATTATATGAGTCTCATGCTTAAATTTTTTGGTATGTATTTGGGGTCTCTTTGCCTATTAATCCTGGCTTATTTTAATATTCCACATGCATGATTTGTGAAAAATATTTTTGAATGTCATATTTCTATTAAAGAATATAAAGTCTCATATTAGTAAAATAAAAAAATTTGATAAAATTTATAATATTTTTAAGTTTCTTACCCTACAAGCTAGAACTTTTACACGTAATTAAGATTTTAAAACTTTATTTGATACGGTGTGAGAGTTTGTTTCCCTCTTATATGCACTCGCCAATAGACAGTTTGATTTGTTTTAATTCAACTTTTTTATACCAAATGCTAAATGGATCTATTATATGTCAAGATGACATGCTAAAACGTATAAAGTCATATATATATATAAAATTTAACATGACTTATAATACTTTTGATTTCTCTTTTTACTAACTGAAACTTTTAAATAATTTTGGGGTTGTTAGGACTTTATTTGACAATATCCATCCACTCATAAAAATTGGTTCTCAAATCTTCATTAATCATCTAATAAATCTCATAGTTCAAGCCGTTAAAATAAAATTTCCTTTTCAATTTCCATGAAATCCTTCTTTGAAGAGTAAGCACCCGTGCGTTTAGCAAAACATAAGCAAAATTCGGTTTTTTTTTTTTCAAAAAAAATTTATATTATGGCAACGAGGACCCATTTTTCGGTCACCCTCCAGGATCTACCGGGTTAAACTTTTAAAAGTACTCATGAACCGCTCTTTCATAAGCGACGATTCCGAGTCATTTTCCTGCCGAGTTATTTTCATCGTTTGCATGCGTGCATGGAATTTGCAGTTTCCCAGCTTTACGCAATAATATGTAACAGGTAGAATATTCTGGGGCTTCACTCCAAAACCGTACCGGCAAGCCCAAATGGCTCTTTTTGTGTGAGCTTATAATGAATAAATTGCTTCGGCTTGGAATTTTTTGTTGGCTGTTGCTTTCGGGTAAAAAATAGCAGGCCAGCCTCCAGGATGTTCCTAATGAATAAATTGCTTTGGCTTGGAACTTTTTGTTGGCTGTTGCTTCCGGGGAAAAATAGCAGGCCAGCCGCCACGATGTTCCTTTAGGCTATAGACGACACAAAGTCTCCGTTTACCTGATCACTGTAGCCCAAATTGATTCTGAAAGGCTTTTGATAAAAAAAAAAACAAGATTCTGGAAGGCCGCGACTAGGGACACTGAGGCAGGTAGACCGAGTCGCGCCAAAGTTGTTATTTCATGATTTATTTAAATTTTTTAAATTAAATTCTCAGTTTGCACGGTATTACTTTAAATTCTAAAACTTAAATGTTAAATTCTATATTTTAAATTTTCTTAATCATAAAAGAAAATATTATAATACTCACTTGTTACATCACTCTATGTATCCAATTTTATTTATTATGAAAAAATAATATTAAGTGGCTTTACTTAAATAATTTTGAAGTAGTTATGTAGTTTTATTAAAAATATCTAATAATTTATTTATTTATTTATTTATTGTTCAATCATTTAATAGTTTATATCATTTTGAAATTATTTAAAAGCTACCAAACTAAAACTATTAAACTTATGAATAAGTTTTCGCATGGATAAATCTGTGGGCTGATAGTATTTTTCTCAATTGATGATGGATACTCTGGATCTCGCCGAGAACTTTTTTATTTGTCCGTCAGGGTAAATATTTGTGTTCAGCCTATTCAGTATAACAGATTAATACACTCTTATTGTTGGAACTTTTTGTTTCCCTTTTTTTTTATTTTTGTAATAACCATGTTCTATTTTTCTGGCTTTTACGCTTAAATTTAAGAAAAAAGAGAAAAAAAAATATATACGGCAAATTGGGGCCAACCAATAATTGAAAGAGGGAATCATGATTTGGTACCTCGCAAGCAAGCTCCCACGGGCCTGTTGGGTAAGCCCCTCATGCCAATGGGCTCCATTCTGTGGGTCCACATCAAAGAATGCTCTTCTCTATACTCTATTCAATGCCCAAATCTAAAAGGCATAGAACTACTTGGTTTTACTAAGGTCTGAACGCTACTGAAATCATTCCAACCCATCTTTTTCCCCTAATCATTCAGTGTTCTGACATGCCCCAATTTTCTTTTTTTTTTTTTCACAAAAAATAAAGTTACTACATTAAAACTCATAAAGGCATAAAAGAATTAGCCTAAAGTCTACCCTAATAGGAAATAAGAACAACTCGGTCATCCAAATACATACAACTGAGCCCACGTAACTAGCAACCCAACTCCAGTAGCACAGGGTAGACCAAAATAGAACCCTGCCTAAGCCCAAAGTTTGGGCAAAGAAAGGCCTGTCATAAAAAACAAAGACCAGAGACGGGATAAACACTTTTTTAGACTTAAACCTTTAAGTTTTTTTATATTTAAATTCTAAATTTTTTTAACATTTCATTTGAATTTTAAATCTTTTGATTTCTTACTACCTCAGTCCTTTAAATTACAAAAAGTAGTCAATCTATTAATAAATGAGTTTAACTTAATAAAAATTATTTTAAAAAGGTTAAATATATGAATTAAATATTTTTTTTATCAATAAAATATGCATATTAAATATTTTTTTAATCAACAAATATACAAATTAAATAGGTAACATGCATATTTTTGACAGAAAAGACATTCCATTCATATATTTAATTTTTTTTAAAATAACTTTTTATAAAATTAAAATTATTTTTTAATAAATTGATCACTTTTGTTAAACAGAGGGACTGATTTAGTAGAAAATCAAAAGGTTTAGAACTCAAACAAAATGTCAAAAAGATTTAAAATTCAAATATAAAAAAACTTAAAGGATTAGGACAAAAAAAATGTTTATCCCGGCAAAGACCAGAAGGCTCCATAAACCACCGCACACGGCAGGGACCACTTGGCTCGCCGAGGAAGGCGACACAGCCCCAAGGGCCAATAGCGGCAAAGCCACCCACCTCCCCACAGCTCAACTCACAAGGCGCAGAAGAACACCAACGCCACAAAGTAGAGGTAACCATCAAACGGGACCAAGACATAATGGCGGCTAGAATTGTGAGAAGACGGGGCAGGAAGCAACCAGAATTAACTCTGGCCTGTACACGACGTCCAATAACTTTAAAAACCCTCCCTTTCCCTACCCCCCACCGCCAGAGAGGACAATGGCAAGGCATGGGAGATCTCCCCTTCAAGCTCGAAGTTGGAAAACAGTCCGTGCACACCGAAACCAAGCCCAAACAAGAACACGACCCAAATTCCACCTGAAAACAGAGCCCACAAAAAAACACCAAGCCTACAGAGAGGATAAATGCCACAGAGGGCAACGGATGCAGCTATCCCTTCTCAGCGCATGATAGCACTTCTCGACGCACGTTAGAGGCAACTGATAGAACGTAAAATGATGACTTGCCCCAATTAATTTGATGAAAAATTTCATATGTTATAATTGATACAGTTTTGTCATAGAAAAGAAAAGAGGTCAAATTTATTATTTAGAAAAATATTATAATTATTTAATTATTTTATATTTGGAGTATAAAATTATAATATTTTTTTATATTTTTTATTTTGTTTGTCAAAAAAATTGGCTGGATAAATCATTATTAAAAGAATTAACTACCAAAGAAATAAAACAATGTATTTTGAACTCTTGTAAATCCAACGTCAATGATGAATTATTAAAAATATATCATCCACCATTCGTGGGGTCTTGATAGTTGGGAAGTCAAACTTCCGATTTGTAGTCAGATATTCATCGAATGGTATGGTTAAACTGACGGCAAACTACTAATCATTTGAACACAAAGTCCACTGTGCTCATACTCTGCTTTCTCAAACTCTTGACAAAAAAAAGAAAAAGAATTATGTATGACAATACTCTCACCCTGCTTTCCCAAATTTTTACAAACAATAATAATGATAATAAAATATATTCGGAATTTTAGAGTTCAGATTAAGTTTAGCCCGTCATTAGTTCGTCTCCATAGAGTCTACCAGAAGCTCTGGGGGTGCAGTGTCAGATAATTTCTAATTTGTATCTATAAAATGTCCAAACAGCCCTCTCCTGCGCTTCTCTCTCCCAGCCCCCAACGACTCCCTCTTCTTCCTCGACAATCGACAGTGTCCAAAAGCTCTTCTTTTTCTTTTTCTTTTTCTCTTTCTGTTAATTTAATTCATCTCTTTGACGGCCCTTTCAATTCTAATGTTATTAGCGGTTTTTTTTTTTTTTTGTATGTATAAACGAAATGCGAAATTGACGTTTCTTAGACCCCCTTGTTGAATTTCGTTGCCTTCTGAATCACTCTTTTTGTGAGATGTTTAAATCTTTCAGTGAGGCGGAAGACTGAGAAACGACCTTTTAGAAGAAACCCTTTGTGAGTTGTTATATTCTACCTCCACGTAGTTGAGATGGTAAAGAGTCCGAGATTATTAGTTCGTGAATTTCCTCTCTCGTAAGTTTCATGTAGACGGTCTAACTTGTGTGTGATTATTTAATGCAACTCCTTTTGTTTACTCATTTTTGTAAGACCAAGCAAAAAAAAAGAAAAAACAAGTCATGTTTTTTAAAATACCTAACATTTCTGTAAATTTGGATTTTGTTTCCTTTTTTCGTTTTGAGCACTGTTACATTTTCGGACGGAATGGAATTTGAAATACTACCCAAATGCAACTGACTGTATTTCGTCTGCAATCATTCTCATTTCAAGTGCAACTAAGAAGAAAAAAAATCACTATTTTTTCTTTACACATAAAATCCAGTTGATTGCACATAAAATTCAGTCAGTTGCATTCGAAAAGCATTTCAGATTTTTTTTTTTTTCAAGAAATATAACTTTTTTCTTTCGTTTTTGAGACATGATTAGAAGTTACGTGGGCGCATGATGATAAATGTATCACTTCATACCACGTTGGACCTCAACGTAATTTATTAGAATGTATTGATCATGTGATGTTTTTAAACACGACACAAATTTAAACTTGGTGATATATTAAAAAAAAATTATGCTGACTAGCGAAATTTGGAAATTTCATGTTTTCTTAGTAACTAACCCTTGTTGAAAACCATTATGTGGGGATGCCTTATGTAATACGAAGAACTTTGTTACTAAAATTACATTTAATGACATTTATTTACCAATAACTAGAGTAACAATTTTGATTATCATTACATAAGTTTTCTACGTTCCTCCTTTCGCTTAAGTAATCTAGCTGTGAGGGAAATGGAACAAATCAGCAAATGCTGAACTTTCCTGGAACAATGCAGTGGCATCAAAGGTGTACTAAGACAACGGCAACATCTTTTTTTTTTATTGTTTGGGGGGGGGGGGGGTGGTTACAGGGAGGCCGAAATGCCTTGAAATCAGAACTGAATCTCAAAGACTGACTGGAACACTGGACCAAGAGATTTCAACAAATTAAGCACCGCACAACAACAACAACAACAACAATTTGTTACAAACACAATATCACAACCGATGATTTAACACCAAGAATTCTGGACCAAGTCATGGGACCGTTTTGATTGCTTGCCACCTTGTTTAGCTGCATAATTTTTCACTCAAACGTCACGGAGATTGGACTCCTGACAGAGTTTTTAGCAAAATTCCATGTAATGTATCCTTGAGCAAATGTACCGACGGTACCACCTTGTGAAGAACGGGTAAATGTCACTGAGTATGTTGCTTTCTGGTTCACCTCTGAAAAGTAGAGTGTTGGGGGATTGACAGTCACGTCAACTCCTGGTGGGGACACAATGGTCACAATATAAGAGGATTTGGCTTGGCCAACATTTGTAACAGTTCTTGAGAATGTTTGCGAAGATCCCAGTTTAACAGAGAATGAAGGGTAGTTCAGCTCTCCTTCAGGCATGCTTGTTGTGTTGCAGCTAATTGTTCTGTGCGCAATGATGCTAACTTCATGATCTTTGTATCCCAGGCCACAGAGGTACGGTATATAATCATCAGGCTGGATGTCGTATATCAATCCTGGCTCACTGGCCTTTGATGGGTCGACGTGGCCAGAACCAGTGGCAAATATGTCTGCAGGTTGAAGTGTTTGATCAACAATTGGATTCCCTTCTGAGTTCACAGTATTGGCAGAAGTCATTAAGGCAGATTTAATGGCAGCAGGTGACCAGTCTGGATGAGAGCTCTTGAGCAAGGCTGCAATCCCACTAAGATGAGGGCATGCCATTGATGTGCCCGATTCAAAGTTGAATGTTAGTTTAGAACTTGTTGAATTGTCCAGAGAGAATGGCCATGCAGCTAGAATGCTCACACCAGGTCCAATAATGTCCGGTTTCAGAATCCCTGGGCTTGCCAAGTTAGGACCTCTTGATGAAAAAGAAGCAACAACTGGAGATAATGTGTCTCCAATGGATGTTCCTTTGAACAAAATTGTTGCCGTAGGTGTATGAGTTGAATTTATGTAAGCTTTGATTTTCTGCCCTGCAGCAAAACTGACATGAGCTGCAGGAAGAACGTGAACATCGGCTATAGTGCTGTATCCATCGGCCTCGTCATTCCCCAGTATCATGGCAGCACCGCCGGCATTTTTCACTTCCTGCCCTTTCGCAAGCCTGGCTATGCCGCCTCCTCTGTCACACACGACTACTTTGCCTTTTACATCCAGACCTTTCAGTGCTCCCTCACCACATAGCGCAGACTCTGGTTTACTACTGTTCATCCCAGCATAAACAAGTGGTAACAATGTGGAAGGAAAATTCTTAGGCTGGAAAAGGGATTCACCATCAAATTCATCCCCATCTGCTAGCCTTGCTGCGGCAACAATTTTTCTATTAATGGTGCTTGCTCCAACTGTGAGAATCCAGGGGGCTTCATTGGACAGTGTGCTGTTGAAAGGGCCACCATTTCCAGCTGCACAGCTTACAAATATTCCCTTTTGCACTGCAGCAAATGAGCCTATTGCAATGCTGTCATTAAAAAAGGGAAGTGATCCTCCACCAATGGACATTGAAATCACATCCACACCATCATAAACAGCTGCATCAAGTGCTGCTAATATATCACTTTCAGGACAATCTTCAAAGCACACTTTGTAGCTTGCCAAATGTGCATATGGTGCCATTCCAACTGCTGTACCTTCGGCATTTCCGAGTGCCCCAGCATTCTGCACAAAGGCACCAGCTGCTGTGCTTGCTGTGTGAGTTCCATGTCCATCATTGTCAAGCGGTGGTTCAGCTGCCTTTCCCTCTCCCCTCCTTGCCATAGATGCAAGATTGAAAGTCCTTGCACCAATTAGTTTGTTGTTGCATACTGATGCATTAAAGTCACACCTCCCTTTCCATTTTGCAGGAGGTGGCGGCACTCCCGTATCACTGAATGAAGGATGGGTGGGAAATATTCCAGTGTCTAATACTCCAATAATCACTCCCTTCCCAAAATTCGAGTCATTCCAAAATCCGGTATTCTGGTTCAGCCCCAAGAACTCGGGAGAGTGGGTTGTCAATGGATGGAATACCCTTTCAGCTTGCGCTGAGACAAAGCCATTCTTCTTTTCCACAGCTCTCACCTCTTCTTCTGTCAGCCTTGCAGCAAAACCGCTGATAACGTTTTGGTATGAGTACAGAATGCGTTGCCCCCTGAGCGAGTCAATCCTGCTGGGGGGCAAAAATGACTCGTGCCAGCTCCTCAGGTCATCTGAGTTCTCAAAAACTCTGCCTTCCGGCTGCCTGACATGGATAATGTAGTTTTGCAATCTTGCTGTGGATGTGTCTCTAATTGCTTGAGCATTTTCAGGATAATTAAACAGGAGTATCAGAAAGAGGATAGGAATGATAGGCATCTTCCTGTTTCCCAAATTACTGCATATAATTTGCTTCTTCGAAACCTTGGCTTCAGAACACCATATATATAGTAGGGAAAAGTAGAAAAATGGCCGGCCAGCACTATGGTGTGGCATTGTCGATTTAATTTGTTTCTTTTCATACCAATCATGATGCTTCGGACTTGGTCTGCACTGACAACAATCACAGACACAAGAAATTGAATTTCATTCTTGTGGCAATTTCTCCAATTGTTAAACAATATAAAAATTTCATATTAATTAAATATAAAAATCTGATATAATTTATAGTATTTTTAAGTTTATCTTTTTCTTAACTCAAATTTTTAGTTAAATTTGAGATTTTTAGTCCGAGGTCTCTATTTAATATGATATTATAGTTTAATTAATTCTCTTATTTGACCTCAAGTTTGACCTTTTGTTAATGAGTTTGACTCGTTTTAATCTAATTTCTTTATATCATGTGTTAATCAGACTTAACATGTATTAAAAGACCATATTGAGCTTAAATGTTTAAGCGAATTTGAGGTCTAAGAGTTTATTTGATAGTTTCCTTGTGCATGGAATTTACAGTTTAAAAGGTTTTTTGCACAAACAAATAAGTAATGGAATATTCTGCAGCTTCACTCCAAAATCAAGCCTGCAGCAAGCCAAAATGGCTATTTTTGTGACCGCTTATGATAAATCGGTTGCTTTGGCTTGTAATATTTAGCTCCTTTCTGAGAAAGACAGTAGGCCAGGTTGGCTTGACTCGAAACATTTAGCTCCTTTCGGCTTAGGCCAATCGGAAGGTCTTATATGCCGGATAACTCTCACCGGAAATTGACTCTCTAAAATATATTTTCGCACTGGTACATGACAATTGGCAAACAAAAAACACTATGGAAGCTCGCCGAGAACTTTTTTCTTTGTCTGTAGAGGTCAAGATATTTGCTCAAGTATCGGATCTGACGGCCAATAAGAATTAAATGAGATTCGTTTGAAAAATAAATCAAGTAAGATCTCGTTATGTGAGACAGAAAACCAATGTCTGCTACACAAAAAATAATAAATAAATATAACAAGCATCGCAAATAAGTGGCTTCTTCTAATTGCATGGCAACCACCTAGTGAGTTGTTCTTGAAGATAAATGTTGACGGCGCTGCTAAAGGAGCCCCAGGATTGGCCGGATTTGGAGGGCTGGTGAGGGATGCAAATGGCATATGGGTATTCGGTTTTTCTGGGAATGCAGGGATATGTATGGCTATAGCAGCGGAGCTTCGGGCAATTTGTACAGCTCTCCAGTTAGCTTGGCAAAAAGGATACAGGCGGGTCATCGTAGAGACGGATTCCTTACTTGCAATTCAGAAGATTAAAAGTAAAGGAGGGGAATTGGATACATACAGACAAGTCATTGCGAAATGTCTTTCGTTACTTCAACGAGAATGGATATGTCACCTACAACATACACTTAGAGAAGGAAATACGTGTGCAGATTTCATGGCGAATGTAGGAGGTCTCGAAGATGAAGAGCTAAAGTTATGGGATAAACCTCCCCCAGGTCTTACAACCTTGTTATGGGCTGACTCGTTTGGTGTCTCCATCCCACGAGGTGGTCTATAACGGCCTTTAACTGTTGTTTTTTTTTTTTTTTTTTTCCTTGTAAAAGGAAAAAAAAAATGTGGCTTCTTAGGAGAACATGTTCACTTAAACAACTTAATTAATTACAGTTTGAAATGTTCGATTGAAGGGATTTGTTATGACTAGAGGTGTCAAAAAGTCACCCGACCCGATAACCCGTTTGAATCCATCTGAAAAAATTGGGTCAGGAACCCGATTTTTCAACCGAATTCAAAAATGACCCAACCCGAAAATGACCCGAAAATTTTGGATTGGATCCGGGTTGGATCCGGGTCACCCGTTGGGTTAAAAAAAAGACAAAATTGTGAAATTTTTTTTGACTTTTACTTTTAACTTATCTTTTTTAAATATTAATTAGTACTATTTTCGTAAAATATAAATATATATGACGCAAAAATTAAATTTAAACGTTTAATTCATTATAGAAATGAGTTTTAAATTTAATTAAAATGTTTTATTTTATTAAAAAATGACTTAAAAAAATAATGGTTCAGTGCGAATTCGACTCGAATTCGACCCGAATCCAACCTGAATCTGAAACGACCCAACCTGAACCCGAACCGAATGTAACGTGACCTGAAAGTAACCCAACCGAAAATGACCTGAACCCGAAACGACTCAACCCAAACCCAACCCAACCCAACTTTTTGACACCTCTAGTTATGACCCTGACCTGCCTCCCTGGGGTCTGCGTAAAAGAACAAAATTTTGCTTGTGATGGCTAAACAATATTTTTTTTTTTTCTGTAAAGAATATGGTAGCTTATAATTGAGGAAGAGGCATGCAAAGAAAAAAACTGAAATTCGAATCATATACTTCTTAAATGAAAGCATATATTTTCAACCACTCCAAATAAAGTGATCCTCAATAGCTAAACAGATGACTAAACAATTTCTTTTTTCCTTGGTCAAAGGCTAAATAATTTTTTTTTTTTCTGGGTAAGCGAGGAAGGCCGAAGCCCATACATATCGAAGTCACCTAAATTTGGACTTCAACTACCCAGACTGATTGGTAGGAGAGAATCAAATTATTCTAGATAATTGAACTCCAACGGTATCGTACATCAACCGATAATAGAGTCGTGAGGGGATTCCCAAAAAACATGAAGCCCCATGCAAGCGTATGTGCTACACTGTTTCCTAAGCTGCTACATACATCAACAGCAAGATCCTTCTGGGCCTGTTGGCTAAACTCCCTTATGCCTATGGGCTTACAGAGTGGCTACACATCAAAGAACACTCATGTCTTTTGGTGTGGGTTCTCTAGTCCATGCCTGAAAGGCCTAAAACTATTCGGTTTAACTGAGGCCTAAACAAATGCGGCCGAACTCAATAAAAGCCCACATTTTTCTTCATCATGGGAATATGGGCTGCCTTCTTGAAGTGGATCTGGTATGACCCCACCAATCTTATGAGCAGCTTTTTTTTTTCTTTTTTTTGATTAGGAGAGAGGCCGAAGGTCAGGAAAGAAGAAAATAGTAATTAATTTGAAAGGAACAAAAGTTTGTTGCTGATGGCTAAAGAACTTTTTATTTTGAAGGAAAATATGGCCAATTGGGTTCAACTAACAAATGAGAGCGGATTAAATCATTATTGGGTACACCACCAGCAAGATCCCTGCAGCCTGTTGGGTAAAGCCTCTGATAACAGTGGGCTCCTTGGGTCATTCCACATCAAACAATGCTCATGTGCTATTCTTGACCAATCTGATGGGAAGTTTCTTGTTCAGGTCATGGTTAAAGCCATTATTTGGGCCATAGAACAGTTGGACTCGAGTAAAAAACAAAACTATTATTTGGAGATACCTTATTTCATAGCAGGAACATTTTAGGACTCTATGCTCTTCCTTTTGCTTTCAGCTCCTTTCATGCAAATGGTGTCCAAATATCCCCATCATTTTTTATTAAAAGCTCACCCTCTTTGATTTAAGTAACTTGGCTGTGAAATGTCTTGCAAGTTCAGATGAGGACCTTACCTAAAAGCATTATGTGATAGTTCCAAATGAACCCAAAAGGTGATGGAAAAAAATATGGTCTGAGAACTATTGATTTCTTTTTTAAAATGATATCAGTGATTCTCAAAGTGTGGTAACAAGCTTAATCCTTTAAAATTAAAAAAGCTTTCTGACATGATTTTTATTTTTTCAAAAAAAAAAAAGCCTTAATTTATAGGAACAAAGACGATGATTATAATTGAAAAAAGATAGGTAGTCAGAGGATTTATACAGAATCTATCCAGAATGATGTAAATATGATATCGTTTTAAATCCCACATAAATAAAAAATAACATGTAGGACTCGAAACGATATCAACATAGTATCATTCTGATTGAATTCTGATTAAATCTTCTAGACATGTAACAACACTCGAATAGTTTAGTTTACTGATAGCAGAATGTAAGCAAACTCCGTGTAAGAAATTCATGCAAATTTCCGACACGCCTAGTGCTTAGAGAACTTGACCAATATCGGACTTCTAACATAATGATTATTTGATATCCACAGAATTTGTCCTTGGGAGAATTTGGCACCACTGCTCTTTCCATTTCTGCTAAATGTCACCGTATATGTTGATGTCTGCTTCTTTTTATTGAAAACCAGCTGATCAGGACTCAGTTTTACGGTGGTCCCTGGAGGCGGATTAATCTTAGCAGCGTAAGTTGAATTAGCAGGGCCAACGTTTGTCACGGTTCTGGTGTATGTCTGAGTATGCTGTCCGAATATAATTGAGAATGAAGGATAGTTTAACTGTGCTTCAGGTATTTTCGATACTTGGGAGCACTTGACTTTGCTCTGGACAAGGTAGGATACGTGTCCGTCTGCATAACCCAATCCGCATAAATATGGGATGTAATCCTCAGGTTTGATGTCATAAATGAGTCCCGGATTACTTGCCCTTCTCGGATTAACATGGCCCGCTCCAGTTGCCAGGATGTCAGCAGGACGGCGTTTTTCATCTAGAATTGACTTGCCCCTGAGGCTTTGAGTATATGCAGTAGTGATTATAGCAGACTTGATCGCAGCTGGTGACCAGTCGGGGTGGATGGATTTAAGCAAAGCAGCAATGCCACTGAGATGTGGGCAGGACATTGAGGTGCCAGAAATAATGTTGAATGTTAATTTTGTGCTCGTTTTGTTCGCTACAGAAGTTGGCCATGCTGCTAAAATGTTCACACCAGGGCCTATAATATCTGGTTTCAGGATGCCAGGGCTTGCCAGACTTGGGCCTCTGGAGGAAAAGGAGGTTACTGTTGGGGCATCAAGCAGACCAATTTTAGTTCCTTCGAACGCGATGAAGGCTGTTGGGGACGATGTTGAATTTATGTAGGCCTGGATGATCCTTCCATCTGCATAACTTATGTGTGATGCCGGAAGTACATGAGCATCAGCCAGGGTGCTATAGCCATCAGGCTTACCATTCATGAGAATCATGCCAGCTCCACCAGCATTTTTCACGGCTATTCCTTTGGCAACTCTTCCTACGTTTCCACCTCTTTGACAGAGGACGATCTTGCCTTTCACATTGATGTTATCAAATGAACCTGATCCGCAGAAAACTGATGACTTATTGCCATGATTCCCTGGAACAACAAGAGGCAGGTATGCATGATCAGTGATCTTCGGCTGGAAGACGGATTCACCTATAAATGATTGACCATTTCCAAGCCTCACTCTTGCTCTTATGCTCCTGTCTATAGTGCTTGCACCTACTGTCAGAATCCATGGGGCCTCATTTGATAAAGAATGAAGGACTGGGCCTGAATTTCCCGCCGAACAACTCACAAAAATTCCCTTTTGAATAGCTGCATATGCTCCCAATGCGATTCCATCATTATAAAAGGGTACTGATGAACCGCCGAGGGAAAGAGAAAGCACATCCACTCCATCCTCAACAGCAGCATCTAATGCAGCCAATATGTCACTGTCAGCACATCCAGAAAGACCACAAACTTTGTAAATGGCTAGGTGAGCCATGGGCGCCACACCAACTGCTGTGCCGTTGGCATTACCAAAAACATTGGCACCATTCACAAAATTGCCAGCTGCTGTGCTAGCTGTGTGAGTCCCATGGCCTTCTTCATCAATTGGTGGTTGACCGGCGCTATCTTTTGGATCAGATACAAAATTCCTAGCACCAATGAGCTTCTTATTGCAGACAGTTCCTTCGAATTCGCATTTTCCTTTCCATTTCGCTGGGGCAGAAGGCATTCCTCTATCACTGAATGAAGGATGATCAGGCTGTACCCCAGTGTCCAAAACTCCAATAATCATTCCTTTTCCATAGTTGGAATGGTTCCAAAAACTCGGAAATCGCGAAAATCTAAAACCTTGTTGCAAACCCAAGAAGCTTGGACTATGAGTTGTGTGTAGAGCCAGAATTTTCTGAGGCCTAGCAAACAGGAACCCATCCTTCTCTTCCATGGCTTTTGCTTCCTCTGCTGTCAGTTTTGCAGCAAATCCGCTAATCACATTTCGATACGTATGCACCAACCGCCCTTCGCTATCCGAGTCTGAGATGCTAGCAGGCAAAAATGACTTATAATACCCTTCCAAATCTTCAGATTGTGCAGAAACTCCCTCGTCAGGTTTCGTGACAAAGACAATATAAGTCTCTAACTTGGACTCTCCTTTGATATCTGCATTTCCTTGCACTCCCTCAGTGTTTGCTCGAGACAAACAAAGCATGAAAATAAGACTAACAAGAAAGGTTGTTGCCATGGTTGGCAAGAATTTGGGCCTCCAGTTTTCCATGCTTATAGGAGAACTGAAAAAATGCAAGGACTTGATGACTCACAGCAAAAATCCCATCCTGGTTTATATAGTATATTAAGGGCGGAGTTTGATGTGAAACGTTGGCTGGCATTTGTAAGAAGATATGGTTGCCTGCTGGAAATTGTTATACATGTCGCCATTGATATGGCCAAAGTCAGGAATCTGGACACAATTATTCTCATTAATGGTCGCATTGATGCATTTCATGTTTATCATACCATGTTTGGTTCATCCTTAGATGATTTATCCAAAAGTCTGTATGTAATATAGTAAAATTTTTTCAGTAACTTTTTTTTTTTCAGAAGGGTAAGCTTTAATTTAACGGTAAAATTACTCTATTGGAAGTCATTCGAACTGTGGACACATATTCAGTGTGACTAGTCTGATGCATTATGAAGCCTTTTCCTAATTTCATTTTTAATTTCGTGAGCCTTGATAGGCCTTTCCTTTCTTCTGCAAATTTTGAGGCGTACAAAATTGGTTGTAAAATCACTATGTATTACCCACTGTTAAAAGAATTGAATTGAATTGACCGATTTAACCAGAAAAATTGAAAATCAGTCCTTAAACTAGTCCGATTAGTCTTAAAAAACCGTTGGATTGTAGAACCAGCCAAAAATCAGGTGAACCGACTGGTTGAACTGAGAATTGAAGAATCGATGCCAGTTTTTCTGACCGAAAATGGTTTGGTTCAAAGAGAAAAAAAAGCACAAAAAAATAAAAAAAAAATAAATATCAATAAATGCCAACGTAACTTAGTGAAAATTAATTAACATTTTACTTTATTTAATATCTATATGTCTACTTTCTTTCAAAGGTTATTAATACATTTCAATTTTTTAAAAATAACTAATACATTAATATTTTCAAAAGTAATTAGCATGTTTTTATTTTACAAAAAATATTCACTATTTTACAAATATATAAATAGTATATTTTTAGAAATAAATTAAATGAGTTAAAGATGTTTAATAGTTATTTTTTGAAACATGTGTTAAAGCGTATTATAAGAATACAAATTTATAAATTATAAGATAAGATTAATAAGTTTCTATTTAGAATAAATTATAAATCATATATATTAAAATTACAAATATAATTATTATATATATATATTACTTATATCTTATATAATATTACATTTTAAATATTAATATATTAGATAAATATATATAATTATTTAAATGTTATATATTTAATATTAAATACCAGTTTTACCGATTTAATTACGGTTAACTTGGTTGAATCAATTGAATTTTAAACTTCTAAATTTTTCAATTTAATAACCGATTCGGTTCTTAAAATTTTAGTTTTACCATGGATGTCTCAAATTCTGTTTAAAGACAAGCGCTTGAACTTTTAAATAGGAGCTTTTACTTTACTCATAATAAACCCAAAAAAAGGAACTTTTTTCCTTGACTGTCTACGATTCAATTGTTATTAAAAGTTCAATCGTTGTACCACTAAACTATATTGTTAGGTGGTCGATACATTGATACAAAACTTCTACCCCAAGTACACACAATAGAATCGTAGGCAGTCAAGTGAAATCCAATACATGAAATACATGAAACTAATAAAAGGAAACTTTAGATTATATATAAGGCCTTGTCGAAACTAACTTTTCAAGTTTTCATATCCCGAGTTGTAGATGGGATAGGCAAGGCACTAGGTTTGTTGCATGTGCAAGTGAATTCAAGAATCCAAAAAATTAACTAGGACTATTGATGTATTCTAATGCAAGCCATTGCACGTACATAAAGCCATTTATTCGCATCTATTTGTCCCTCAATTGTTCTTTAAAATATCATTATCGACAGATGTCAATGATCAAATAGTACTGTTAAAAAGGGCACCAATTCAAATAAGAAATATCCCTTTAATTAAAAGTTAATTTACATGAAAGTAGGTTTAAGCATCTTAGCTCCGTGTCTGGCATAAATTACCAGGACAATGATAGCAAGAGTTAATTATCAGACAATGCCAGCAAGGGTTTTGGACATGTTTGAATTTTTACATGTTGTCTTTTATGCTATGGAATGACTCAAATCCAGATAAGATATTGCACACTGAAGCTATTGAAAAATGTGGGAGGTTAGGCAAGAGGATGCAGCCAAGTTTTATTGCCAAATTAGGTTTCATGTAAAATTGATGTATTGTATCTTGCCAAATTAACTCACATTTGATCCCATGTTTATAAAAGGTTCAAGCCACAGGTAACGAGCTTAAGGCAATATAATATATATGTATATATGTCTCAGACCAAAAAAGAAAGAATATATATATATATATATCATTAAATCTAATTATTCTAAAATTTAAAATGTAAATACCATATATTTAAAGTTTAGACCTCAATGGGTAAAAAAAATTTCTACGAGGAATTTGTTTAACAACAGTACAAAAAATAATATTTTAATATGTATATTTTCCGTTTGGTCAGAATTTAAAAAAAAAAAAACCAAAAATTTTATTACTTTTTTATGGGCTCGATATGTTCGGTACATCACCTACCATTTCTGTAATGATATCATTGGCCATTTTATACTTTGTAGGATAATGGTGCGGACCTGTTGATAAACATGCACGCTAGCTTTCATGGTACCATAAAAAAGGTTGTTTTTTATATAATCATTGTCAGAATTCAATTGAGAAGAAAATATGTCGAAGACAGATTTACGATAGGGTTTAGGAGTCCTGGTAACTTGTCCTCATTATTTTTATCTTAACTACTGACAACGTAGTACTACTCTGAACTACTGATTGCTATGAAAGTATTTTTTTCTTGAAATACCCAAAAAAATAAATATCCGATAAAATTAAAAAAAAAAATTGCCATCAAGAAATGACAGTTTACTTCCTTTTTTTTTTTTTTTTCCTGAAGATTTGCTCTTGTTTTCCAGATGAACAATACGACGAAAATAAAAAGCCATACAGGTCTATTCTATCCATGCCTGGCAGATAGTCAAGTAATGGTACAATTTAACAGAAGCCTTTTTCGATGGTTTTGAGACTTTATGTTGAAATCATCGAAAAATGTTTTCTTTGCTGAGAACTCCTTGTCTGGGGTTAAACATTGACAGACAAGGTTGAAAAGGAAATTGACACCTTATTGTTTAGTTTCATTTGCTTTGAAAATTCTGGGAAGTAAATATTTGACAGGAAAATATTTGCCCTGTCTGTTCTGTTAATTTTCACTTGGCATCTTGTCAGAAGAATCGAATATATTCAAACAGGTTTAGCCCTCATCATCTAAGGTAAAATTCTGTATGGAAATGATTCATGATTAATAAATAGGACCATAATCGGCCTTATACATAATCTCTCAAAAACAGAACTTACATCCGGAATTGTCTTAGTTTACAAGACTTGATCTAGACAAAGAGAAAGCAAGTCTTGTATGTGATCATACTACACAAAGACATTCACCATTAAGAGAATGTCGCATCAATGGAAATAGTCACACATTTAGGTACCAGACCATGGAAAGAGCGGAACTTTTGCAGACTGGCATAAGCTCTGGATCCTCGGCATATTCCTGTTTAATATGTGACAGCAATCGGGGTCCTAACGATACACAAATTAGACTTCCAAATCAGATATCCTTGAGCAAAATCCCCTGTCATATTCCCATTTTTGCTGAATGTCACTGAGTACGTCGCTTTCTGGCTCACCGCATTGAAAGCAATCACATTTGGTGTTACTTTAATGTCTACTCCTTGTGGAGCAATAATCTCAAGGTTGTATGACGAGTTTGGCTCGCCGACATTGGTTACTGTTCTTGTGTACGTCTGTGGACTGGACCCTAATTTTATAGAGAATGAAGGATAATTTAACTGAGCTTCAGGTATGCTGCTATAGTTTGAACAATTCACAGTTCGCTGCACGATCAGTCCCACTTTTTGATTAGAATAATTTAGGCCACACAAGTAAGGAATATAGTCATCAGGTTGGATGTCATATATAATCCCTGGATCATTAACTCTTGATGCATTCACATGGCCAGCTCCCATAACAAAGACACTTGCTGGAACAAGGAGTTGAGTATATCGTTGATCCGAAATTGGCTTACCTCCAAGGTTAAGTATGTCAGTAGTGGTCATAATAGCTGATTTGATGGCAGCCGGTGACCATTCAGGGTGGGCGCCTTTCAGCAGAGCAGCAATGCCACTAAGATGAGGACAAGCCATTGATGTGCCTGATATCACATTGAATGTTGCTGGTGGAGTAGTGCTATTGTCAACAGCAGTTGGCCACGCAGCTAAAATGTTCACGCCAGGCCCTATAACATCTGGTTTCAAGATCCCGGGGCTTGCCAAACTGGGACCTCTTGAGGAAAAAGAAGCAACCTGAGGCGCCTCTGGCAGTCCATATACGGTTCTTTTAAACATGATTGAAGCCTTTGGCGTTGAGGTGGAATTTATATATGCCTGGATGTCTAGTCCAGCATTATAACTCACATAAGATGCAGGTAAGACATGAGCCTCAGCTTTGGTAACATAGCCAAATCGAAAGTCGTTCATTAGTATCATAGCAGCGCCACCATTGTCTTTTACTTCTTGACCTTTAGCTATATCTGCTTTTTCTTGCACTCCTCCACCCTGGCAGAGTACTATCTTGCCTGTTATATTTAACTTTCTAAGCGATCCAGGCAGACATAACCCATAGTATGAGTTTGAGTTTGCTGCCGGATTGACGAGTGGCAAAGGTGTTGGCGGAAAATCGTCCGGTTGGAGAAGAGATTGACCATCGATAATTTTGTTGTTTCCAAGCGAAACTGTTGCTCTAATTTCTCTATCAACAGTGCTTGCTCCTACTGTCAACATCCAAGGTGCTTCATTTCCCAAAGAACGATTATTGGGACCAGAATTTCCCGCTGAACAACTCACAAAAACTCCCTTTCGGATAGCCCCATATGCACCTATTGCAATAACATCGTCAAAAAAGGGGCGCGACCGACCTCCAAGGGAAAGCGAGAGCACATCAACACCATCCTCCACAGCTGCATCCATTGCAGCCAATATGGCACTGTCCTTGCAACGACCATTACAAGTTTTGTACATTGAAACGTGGGCTAAAGGTGCAATGCCAGATGCTGTGCCATTGAACTCACCATAGAAATTGGCGAATTTCACAGGACTTCCAGCTGCCGTGCTAGATGTATGAGTCCCATGTCCATACTCATCCAGCGCAGGCTCATCTGCCAATAGAAAGTTTCTTGCACCAATTAGCTTGTTGTTACAAGTAGTTCCATTTAGTTCGCATCTCCCCTTCCATTTTTCGGGTGGCGGAGGCATTCCTTCATCGCTGAAAGAGGGGTGATCAGGCGGAATCCCCGTGTCCAAAAGTCCAATTATCACTCCCTTCCCGAAATTCGAATCCTTCCAAAGGCCAGAACTATGTTGAAGACCCAAGAAGGCAGGAGTATGAGTTGTGTGCAGAGGCAGTGACCTCTCCAGGCGGGCGGACAAAAATCCTTCCTTCTTTTCCATGGCTTTCACTTCTTCTGCAGTCAGTTTAGCAGCAAACCCAGTGACCACATTGCGATAGGAAAATACCATTCTTTGGTCGTCCGTGCCAGATATTGTAACCGGCAAAAATGATTTATACCAGTCATCTAAATCTTCAATTCCAGAAGAAGAAACTTCTTCTGGTTTCCTGACAAAGACAATGTAAGTATCAAACTTGCTCACTTCAGCGGCTGCACGAGGGACGCTAACCATTGAAGTGAGGCTTATCAGGAGGATCACCAGCATCTTTGCTGACAATTTGCATATTTTTTTCTTCATGACAGGCATGAGAACTTGAAAAGAAAAAAGCCTGCAGTTTGTTTTACCATATACACTGATTGCTCAATGTATATAGATGACAGGCGTTTGACAGCTTGGAGCATCTCATCTCAATTTATAGAACATTTCTTAGGGACATGTCCGAACAGTTTGTGGGATATTAACAAAGATCATCGGCATTTGCTATGTGTTCGAGGAGTTAATACCAAAGCAATCGATAGAAATCATGCAATAAATTGTTTAATAAAATGCCACAAAGTCAAAAGCATGGGTATTGATTCGTATATTTGGAAGAATATATTATCAAGAATTTGAGATTATTATTTAAGGTGATAGTTTAATCGTAAATTAACGTGTTTTTATGCATAAAACTTAGGTTTGAATCTCTGTTTCTGTACTCCTCTCTGACAAAAAAACACTAGGTGGGTTGAAGGGCCGTAATAAGTTTTAAATTTGACAATTATTATGATTAGTTAAGGTGAAGTGATATAATTATAAAAAATAATTAAATAAAGATAATAATGAAACTTTTTCTCTTTTTAAAAAAAAAGGGCAGGACTCTATCGGTCATCTATTTGATGTGTCGAATAGCCGATGCATACACATCAGTTTGTTACTTGTGGCTGTGGGTCTGGCCAGAAAACAACGAAACTGGTTCAGCTCAACGCACCCCAAACTTGGATATTCCGATAAAGTAAAGAATGTAATGCAATATTGTATAGACATATATCTGACACACGTTAACTTGACCGTCTTGATTCGACTTAACCGGTTTAAAATAGGCCAGCATAGTGGGAATAAATCTACTGCTTAAGAAGATAATAGTGGACCAACGTATGCAGATCAAAACAGGCCAAATGTCAGCAAGAACTTACGAGAAAACTCATATATTCGTTTCCTTGGAATTTTTTTTTTTCTATTGTGGTTGTTTAAGTTCTTAATCACGTGAATCAAAGAACAGTATTCCAATACTTTTCAGCCCTCTAATTTTTGTTATTTTTTAATTCGTAGATGCAAAATGCGGCACACGTCACAAAACAACTCTTTGGATTTGAAGATCATAGTGGACGGTGAAATAGATGTCCAAAAAATTAAATTAGAATAAAATCTCACATTAGAATTAGATGACACTTTATTGACTATAATATTATTTTCGAAGCTAAACATTGCCTCAGAAAATAGAAAAAGTTAATTTTTGACAATTAAAAGATTAGGATAAATCTTTAAGATAACACGAAACGTCAAAAGATCTTTAATTTTTAGTTTTTTAGT
This sequence comes from Carallia pectinifolia, assembly GCA_037832335.1. NCBI lineage: Eukaryota > Viridiplantae > Streptophyta > Magnoliopsida > Malpighiales > Rhizophoraceae > Carallia > Carallia pectinifolia. Next base: position 33,534,623 of record CM075449.1, on the reverse strand, counting down.
TCTAACTGTTCACTGTTGTATAAAAAAAAAAAAAACAATTTAGGCATTTAGGCATTTTCCAGAAGAAAGAGCATTGCTCTAGAAGAGTGCACAGTGCACTTACATGCCTTCATTATTTCAGCAAATGTTGGTGGTAAAACAAAATGTTATAAAATTACCATCTAAATTATAATAATTTGCATATTTTATATAATTAAAATAATAAAATATATAATAAAATAATATCACTATTTTTTTATTTTATATTTTATTATTGTGATTATATAAAAAAATATTGATTATTACATTTTAAATACTGTCACGATAGTTTCTTAGTTTAACCATCTAATCAAGTTCTTATTATTTAGTATTATTCTAGGATTATTCTTTTTTATTTTTTAAAATTTAAATTTAAATATTTTCAATATTATCTAAAATATATTTAATTTAATTTTTTATTTTTTTTTTTGTTCACTAACGCAGTAGCGCTGCTGTAATGGATTCTTTTACTGATGCAATAATACTCGCTTTAGAAAGAAAAAAATTTAAGAGTTGCAAAAATTTTCTTATTAAGTTGTTGTGATAATATATCAAAAAATAATTAATTATTTATTTTTTATAATTATATGTACATTTTAAATAATAAAAAAAAGTGTTAAGATATATTTTATTTTTATTATTTTTTATAAATATAATTATAAAAAAATAATTATTAATTATTTTTTAAATACATAACGAAACAATGTCTGAACAAATTTATCAGGTTTCTAATCTTTTCCCTCTAGAAATGATTCAAGAATTTGGCTCGGCCTCCGTTAGCCATTAGCATGGATAGACGTACGTCGAACTTTAGCGATAAAAACGAAATATTTGGAACTGAAAACAAATGGGTATAAATCAAAATAAGAACCTGTGAGGTGAATTTGGAGATGATATTTGATGTTGGATATGTTTATGCGGGTGTGATTTAATTGAAGTGTTAGAGGGTATTATGTTATTGGAGTATCCGTCAAGTTGTTCTTTTTGATGCAATTTATTTTTTGTTTCGTGTAATTTCAACTGAATTTTAACATTGTAATGTATGCTTTATCTATTATGTTGTAGTAAATGAAGAATTTGGAGGACTCTGAAATAATTGAGGTGATTAGAAGTATTTATTTTCAACTGAGAGGTCCAAGTTTCGAACCTTAGTCCCTCCCTTAATCCCTTATTCCCAACGACCGGGTTACTAAATCTAAACAATTAAAAAAAAAGAATAAATGAAGAATTTTATTTTGCTTTTTTGCAACTGTTAATTTCCATTCGCTGTATTTTGTATTTTGGAAGGAGCATTTCATGAGTGACGAATGTGGTGGACTTGGGAAGCCAAGTGGTGAGAAGTCCTGGTTTTTAAACTCCGAGGTTGATAACAGAGGCATTGAAGCAGACTGATTCAAAAGCTAGATTAATTGGCCAAGGCAGCCTAGAAGGTTGGTCAATCAAACCATAGGTCTTCCTCTCGTCCTTGTTTCCCATTTGGTTCTGTGATGGTGAAAGAGCTAGCTAGTCATGCAGATTGCTGCACTTGTTTTGGTTGCAATGTAATTGCAGTCTTCTGAGGTTATTCAGGGTGGTTTTGTGTTTTTTACTTCTTGGAATAGGCAATTGGCAACGACTGAAGCCAGATTTAGAAGATTGCCCTGTTGAAAGTACAGTTGGTCTATCAATTAGTTTGGTGTTCTGACAAAAGGTGCAGCAACCACCGGGAAAATGTCTAATCCAACAGATGCAGGAAGTGAACAAGAGGTTTGCATCTACTTGTGGCTAACTCTTTACTATGTCTTACTTTCAATTTCTGCGATGACTCACAAAGGACCTTTAATAAACTGACCAATAGAACATGATAACATTTCTAGTTTGCTGCAAACTTTCTTATAAGATGTTAATTATGATATATTGGCTTCTGATCTTCTTTAGAAATTTACAAATAATGTCATATTACTACTGTTTCATGCATTCCTTGAAAACTGTTTTAAGTTATTGCATCATTTGCCATCATCGTTTGTAATATACTAATATTGGACCACTCGTTTTTCTAAATGCCATCTACAAATTCGGTCCCTAAAATTGGAATTGCTTCTGGATTTCATTCTTGATGTCTCAAAGTTTCTTATTTCATCCCAAACTTAAAATCTAACAACCTAAAATGGTCCTTTGACCTAACAAAGACCTAGATTCAACAAGAGTTATGGCCAAAAGAGCATGTGAACTAAAATTACATAAAAAAAAAAAGTTGATCTTTAGAAATACATAATAAATTGCACACATATCAGAAGAATGTTATTTGTGCTACCAAGTTTTATTTTAATAATGGATTCATCCAATTCTTCAATTTTCTATTATAATTTAGCATATCAGGATAGCTTTTACTGAAACATAATAAGATAATAATTTTTAAAATAAAATTTATTGTTGAAAATTCATAATAAACTATACAAATATTGGGACAATATGATTTTTAGGCCAGATTTTTTTTAATTTTCTGATTTCTCAGATTTTATAATTTGGATTATGATCTGAGACACTTCAAATCTTCATTGAACTTGAAAATAAATTTTGAAAATAATTTTATTCCTGAAATTACTAATAAATTAAACAAAAATAACAAAGCATGATAAAATTTTCTAAAATATCATAATAAATTATAAAAATATCAATCAATTATATAATAAGCTAGAGCAATTTCTTAAAAAAGTAGAGCAAAAGCAATACATTTTTTTTATGAATGCAAGAGATGTATATAGGGGTTTGTTGTTCTTGCACATGTACTATGTCTTAAGTAGGTGAGGATCTTCATTTTCTTTTTTTGGGGCATGCTAATTTATACATAAAAGTTGAGCGTAAAACAGTAATACAGGGATGGCATTTATCAAATAACTAAAATGAGGGCAGTTGTCATTATATGACTTACTCTGGAACAAGAGAAATCAAGTCATGAATGAGGCACTACACAAGAACATCTATCATTATGAGAATTTAGCACCAAAGCAAACAGTTGCACATTCAGGTTCCAGACCACGACAACAGTGTAACTTATGCAGGCTGGCATAAGCCCCGTCCCTTGGCATATTCCTGATTAATTTATGACAGCAATTGGGCTCCTAACAATATGCGAATTGAACCTCCAAATCAGGTATCCTTAAGCAAAACCTCCTATCAGATTCCCATTTCTGCTAAATGTCACTGAGTATGTTGCTTTCTGTTTCACCCCTGTGAAATTAATCTCATTTGGATTTACCTTGACGTCTACTCCCTGTGGTGCAATAATCTCAAGGTTGTATGATGAGTTTGGTTCGCCAACATTAGTTACTGTTCTTGTATATGTCTGTGGACTGGACCCCAATATTATAGAGAATGAAGGATAATTTAGCTGACTTTCAGGTAAGCTCTTGTAGTTTGAACAATTCATAGTGCGCTGCACAGTAAGTGCCACTTTTGCATCAGAATAATTCAAGCCGCATAAGTAAGGAATATAATCATCAGGTTGGATATCGTATATAAGCCCTGGATCATTAACTCTTGATGCATTCACATGTCCTGCTCCCATGGCTAAGACGCTAGCTGGAACAAGCTGATGATCTGAAATTGGCTTGCCTCCAAATTTAAGTATATCAGTAGTAGTCATAATGGCCGACTTGATGGCAGCTGGTGACCATTCAGGGTGGGTACTTTTCAGCAGAGCTGCAATGCCACTAAGATGAGGACGAGCCATTGAGGTGCATGATATCACATTGAATGTTGCTGGTGAATTGGTGCTATTGTCAACAGAAATTGGCCAGGCAGCCAAAATGCGCACACCTGGCCCTAGGACATCTGGTTTCTGGGGCTTGCCAAGCTAGGACCTCTTGAGGAAAAAGAAGCAACCTGAGGAGCCTCTGGCAGACCATATATGGTTCCTTTAAACAGGATTGAAGTGTTTCCAAGCAAAACTTGTGCTCTAATTTCTCTGTCAACAGTGCTGGCTCCTACTGTCAAGATCCAAGGCGCTTCATTTCCTAAAGTATGATTATTGGGAACTGAATTTCCTGCTGAACAACTCACAAAAACTCCCTTTTGGGTGGCTCCATATGCACCTATTGCAATAACATCGTCAAAAAAGGGTTGTGACTGAGTTCAAGGGAAAGCGAGAGCACATCAACACCATCCTCCACAGCTGCGTCCATTGAAGCCAATATGGCTGTCTCCTTGCATTGTTTATCACAGGCTTTGTACATTGCAACGTGGGGGGAAAGGGGCAAATACCAGATGCTGTGCCATTGAGCTCACCATGAAAATTGCCGAATTTCACAGGACTTCCAGCTGCCATGCTAGCTGTATGAGTCCCATGTCCATTCTGGTCGAGTGGAGGCTCTGCCGACAGAAAATTACTTGTACCAATTAGTTTGTTGTTACAAGTAGTCCCCTTCAATTCACATATCCCTTTCCATTTTTTGGGTAGTGGAGGCATTCCTTCCTCACTGAAAGAGGGATGAGCAGGTGAAATCCCTGTATCTATTACTCCAATTATCACTCCTTTCCATAATTTGAATCCTTCCAAAGGCCAGAACGTCGTTGCAGACCCAAGAAACTAGAATTATGAGTTGTGAACAGGGGCAACGACCTCTCTGGGCGCGCAGACAAAAATCCTTCACTCTTTTCCATGGCTTTTGCTTCTTCTGTTGTCAATTTAGCAGCAAACCCTGTGACGACACGGTGACAGGAATGTACCATTCTTTGTTCATCTGAGTCTGATGCGATAACTGGCAAAAAAGTTTGATACCAGTTATCTAAATCATCAACTAATGAAAAAGGTGGTTTCTTTACAAAGACAATGTAAGTTTTGAAGCTGCTTTCTTCAGCAGTAGCTGGAGGGATATCAACCATTGAAGTGAGGCTGATAAGAAAGATAAGCAGCATCTTTGCTAAAAATCTGCATCCTTTTTTATTCATGGCAGGCATGAGAACTGGAAAAATGCCTGCAGTTTGTGTTACTATAGATACTGGTTGATCAATGCATGTAGTTGGCAGGCATTTTGATAGCTTGGAGATGCACAATTTATGAAAGATTTTTTTGGGACATGTCCAAAACTTGTATAATTGAAAGGTTTTGACCTGGGTTGGCATTTGCTGTATATTTGAGGAGTTATAATACCAAAGTAGCCAAGTAGCCTTTTATTTTAAAAGACAAAAAAAAAAAAAAAAATTAGTGCGAGTCAAGGACTCAAATTTAGATTTTTAAATTGTGAAAAGTTTATTAAATTAAAAAAAAATTATTAAATATTATTAAATTAATAACGTGACCTTCACATATCCACTCATGTATTTTCATATGGTCGGCCTCCATAAAATAATGCCTTTTAGTATAAAAAATCAAAAACATATGTTGCGATTTTTAAAAGACCAAAGAAGTCTACATCAAAGAGAATCAAACTTCTACTTTTCTGGGAGACTATAATTTCATTTATCCCCTGCACCAAAAAAAAATAATTTCATTTATCCCTTAAAAAGAAATTTGTGAGTTTCATGTTGGGAGATTTAAAAAATTTAGAAGTGATATGAACAATGAAATAACTGAATTAGGAAAATGAATATTATTACATAAGATTAAAATATTACTTCAGAACAGTTTAAGTAAAATTAAATAATGGTGTTCTACTCCTAATTTACCTTTGCTTAAGATTTCAAAAGATTTTCAAAATATATATGGTCGTCAAAGATGATGATGTTCGATTACGACTCAAATTAACAATCTCAAATAAATAAACAAATAAGGAAGGATCATATAATAGTAGTCTAAATCTTGGAGTGATAATGGCACAGATTGCTATCAATCTTTTCATATTTCACGTCCAAATGGCAAGATCCTTAGTAAGATTGAACTTAATTATAAAATATCACAGTAAATTACACAAATATCATAATAAGTTATCATATAAAATATGGTATATCTTATTAAAAAAATAGAAACAAACGGCACAAAAATAACTTATGTGATATTTATGCTGTCTTACTTTCACATGTTCAGGTGAGATATTGTAATAGCATTGCTCAAACTGGATTTTTTTTTTTTATAATTAATTACCAGCCACTTGCAGACCTGGAAACATTGAATGTTAATAAGAAAGAAGATGCTTTCTTCCAGGGCAGTAAAGAAAAATGTATAGCAGAGATTCATGGATGACATTTATCCAATAAATAAAATGAGGGCAGGTCTCATTACACAACTTGTTCTGGAACAAGGAAAATCAAATCAATTATGCCACAATACACCAACACATTCAACATTACAAGAATTTCACACCAAAAGAAATAGACACACATTCAGGCACCAAACCATCAAAAGAGTCTGAATTTATGCAGGCTGCCATAACCCCTGGCTCCCAGGCATATTCCTGGTTAATATATGACAGCAATTGGGCTCCTGACGATACGCAAATTGAACTTCCAAATCAGGTATCCTTGTGCAAAACCACCTGTTATGTTCCCATTTTTGCTGAATGTTACGGAGTATTTTGCTTTCTGGTTCACCTCTGTCAAATTTAGCACGTTAGGTGTTACTAGAACATCTACTCCTTGTGGTGCAATAATCTTAAGGCTGTATGATGAGTTTGGCTCTCCAACATTGGTTACTGTTCTTGTGTATGTCTGTGGATTGGCTCCCAGTATTATAGAGAATGAAGGGTAATTTAATTGAGCTTCAGGTATGCTATTGTAGTTTGAACACTTCACAGTTCGTTGCACGATAATTCCCACCTTTTCATCCGAATAATTCAGGCCACATAAGTAAGGAATATAGTCATCGGGTTGGATGTCATATATAAGGCCTGGATCATCAACTTTTGATGCATTCACATGGCCTGCTCCCATAACAAAGGCACTAGCTGGAACAAACTGTTGAACATATTGTTGATCAGAAATTGGCTTGCCTCCAAGGTTAAGTACATCAGCAGTGGTCATAATGGCTGACTTGATGGCAGCCGGTGACCATTCAGGGTGTGTGCTTTTCAGCAGAGCTGCAATGCCACTTAGATGAGGACAAGACATTGAGGTGCCTGATATCACATTGAATGGTGCTGGTGAATTGGTGCTATTGTCAACAGAATTTGGCCAAGCGGCTAAAATGTTCACACCGGGCCCTACAACATCTGGTTTCAAGATCCCAGGGCTTGCCAAGCTAGGACCTCTTGACGAAAAAGAAGCAACCTGAGGAGCCTCCGGCAGGCCATACACAGTTCTGCCAAATATGAGTGAAGCCTCCGGTGATGAGGTGGAATTTATATAGGCCTGGATAGCTTGTCCAGCCTCATAGGTCACATCAGATGCTGGTAAGACATGAGCCAGGGCGCTGGTGACATAGCCCAAATGAATGTCATTAACTAGGATCATAGCAGCACCACCATTGTCCTTCACTTCTCGACCTTTAGCTATATCTGTTGCATCCACTCCACCACCCCGGCAGAGTACTATCTTGCCTTTTACATCAAAATTTTTGAGCGATCCTGGTAGACATAATCCAGAAAATGAGTTTGCTCCTGGGTTGAAAAGTGGCAATGGCATTGGAGGAAAATTTTTGGGTTGTAGAAGTGATTGACCAGCTATCAGCTTCTTGTTTCCAAGCAAAACTGTTGCTCTTATTTCTCTGTCAACTGTGCCGGCCCCTACTGTCAATATCCAAGGTGCTTCATTTGATAGAGTATGATTATCTGGACCGGAATTTCCTGCTGAACAACTCACAAAAACTCCTTTTTGGATTGCCCTATATGCACCTATTGCAATACTATCATTGAAAAATGCACGTGATGGACCTCCAAGGGAAAGCGAGAGCACATCAACACCATCCTCCACAGCAGCATCCATTGCAGCCAATATGTCACTCTCCTCGCAACTTGTAGTACAAGCTTTGTACATTGCAACATGGGCTAAAGGTGCAATGCCAGATGCTTTGCCATTGTATTCACCATAGAAACTGGCGCCTTGCACGGGACTTCCAGCTGATGTGCTAGACGTATGAGTCCCATGTCCAACCTCGTCCAGTGGGGGCCCTCCTTTGGAAAGAAAGTTTCTTGCACCAATGAGCTTGTTGTTACAAGTAGTCCCATTGAATTCACATCTCCCTTTCCATTTTTTTGGTGGCGGAGGCATTCCTTCATCATTGAAAGAGGGATGATTGGGTGCAATTCCTGAGTCCACAAGTCCAATTATCACTCCCTTCCCATAATTGGAAACGTTCCAAAGGCCAGAACCTTCTTGCAGACCCAAGAAGCTAGGAGTATGAGTTGTGTGCAGAGGCAACGACCTCGCGGGGCGGGCAGACAAAAATCCTTCTTTCTTTTCCATGGTTTTTGCTTCTTCTGCAGTCAGTCTAGCGGCAAAACCAGTGACGACACTGCGATAGGAATGTACCAACCTTTGTTCATCTGAGCCTGATGTGGTAACTGGCAAAAATGATCTATACCAGCTATCCAAATTTTCAACAAATGAAAAAGGTGGTTTCTTTACAAAGACAATGTAAGTTTCCAAGTTCCCCCTTTCAGCAGTTGCTTGAGGGATATTAACCATTGAAGTGAGGCTTAGCAGAAAGATGACCAGCATCTTTGCTAACAATCTACTTCCTTTTTGCTTCATGGCAGGCATGAAAATTAGAAAAAATTCCAATGTATACACTGATACTGATATACAGAGATGACAGGCACTTTGATAGTTTGGAGCACCACAATTTATAGTAAATTTCTTTGGGACATGTCCAACAGTTTGTATAATTATTAAAAAAAAAAAAAAAAACAACTGAGAGCCAGCATTTTCAGACTGCAGTCCTAAAATGAGTTAGATTGATACACACATTTGGAGGGATTCATAAAAAATTCCAGGATAGTGGTTTTCAACTATCTGTTGTGTTTTTTTTTGTAGCATATTGGGAACAATAGTTACAGGTCATGGAAAGGTATACAAGTTCAAATAGGCCAATTTTAAGGATGAGAAGCAAGCAAGAAATGATCTGAAAATTCAGATATTCTCTTGCTTGAATTGAGCTTTTCATCTGTTGTGCATTAAACATTGCAAGTTCCTAAATGAACGTAATGTATATCATCCTAATAATTGTATCCACTATCCAAGATTTCTCAGTGCTTCAATTTTGTCACTTTTGATTGGTGGGGATAAACTCTCCACCTGTATCGAATCTTTGTGTTTATCGTTGTTGGTTGCAACACTGGATAAAAAGAGAATGATTTTAGTAAATGATAATGTTACGTAGTCAGAAGAAATTTGTTAGAAAAATTTTTATAATACAACTTATTAAATTTATTATACAACTATATTAATTACAAATGCACTCAAAAGTAGGAGAAAAATTATTATTTTTTTATTGCACAATAAATTTATATAATTGAAAACGGTTTTCAACTGATTACGTTTTAAAAATTTTTTCCTAATACATTTCTTCTGGTGGTTAACTTTTTTTCTTTAGTAAATTAGCAGTCAACTTAAAACTGGACAAGAAATTCTTTTTATTTTTCCTATTAAAAGGCCTGTTTGAGCAGACAAATTTTTTGATTTTCATAAATTTCAGGCTCTTTCTAAAAGACTTTTATAATAAAAGTCATAAAGATAATATTAGTCCGACATTTTTTAGAATTAGACCCATAATCTAAATAAAGGCCCAATAGCCTTTCTGAGATGACCCAAAATCTCAGAGGCAGAGGCAGGAAGCCAACTCTATAAAGATTTAATATTTCTTAACTTTTATTGTTCTTATAGATTACGACCTGAGTTCTTTACCCATCAACCTTGACAGATCAACTTACTTCTCCCTCTATCGGATCCAGGCTTGATCGGAAAAAAATATAAACTCTAACCATATTATCTCAAAACTCGCTAAACAAACGATAGGTGGGGACAAAATATTCGTCACTGTGGGTAAGTAGTCAAAGGTCCAAGTGGAAGGTTTTATTTTTTTATTCGACTTCAGCTAAAATTTTAAAGGAGAGTCAAACGGCTTCCGCTGAGGCTGTACATTCGTACAATGCAGATGATTTGACCCAAAATAAATAACGGCATATAAACAGCTTTTTTTTTTGTTTTTTTTGAACAGCAACAGCTTGATCCAAGCGGCGTTTCTCTTCTAAATTTTGGTCATTATCGCACTGGAGGAAGAAATAGAAAGAGTATATTGTCGGAAAACTCTTTTTGCCTAAAGTTTGTCTTAATTATAATAAATTTTTAATTTTTTATAATTACAATTATATTTTTTCTAATAAAAAAGTATAATTTATTTTTTTATTGTAAAAAAACTACTGTTGTTATAAAAAATTAAAAATATATTACAATTCGAACAAAATTTGGGCAAAAAATTTTTGACAGTGTATCCATGCTCAGAAAAAAAAAAGTTTTAATTTTATATAATTAAGATTCTAACACCTAAGATATTGAGCACTTTTCCATTTTTATTTTTATTATGTTAGAAGAAAACGCAGTAAAGCTTTACAGTCCATTATTGAAAATAAATTATCTGTGGGTTGGAATGCAATGAAGAAGTGACAAAATAAATAAATAAATAAATAAAATAAAATAACAGAACAATAAAACAAAAACTAGATGCCTCTGGATAGACATTATGAGCAAAGAGAAAGTACCCTCACGTCAGATACAACCACTGAATTAAACAAAAAAAAAAAAAAAACTAATTACTAAATTGAAAAAGTTATTTGACTGTTAATTAAGTAATTTTCGTGACTTCTAATTAATAAATAAAATTTTTATTTTTGTTGCTGTTATTATTGTAATTTTTATTATATAATTTAGTCTGATATATTGTATATTATTATTAAAAATTGTATATTTTAAATTATATATCGTATATTTCAATTGACACATCATTTATTTACAGTTACTTAATAACTTTTTAACTTAATAGCCACTTTGTAGTATTCTCACTAAATATATTATAGTAATTATTAAGTTCAAAAATTTAAGATGATCAAGAGAATAAAGTTCAAGTCTCAAATTTTACATGTAATAAACTCTCTTTCATTCCAATTGGAAAAAAAAATATCTATAGGAACTCTTTGTTACGTTAACTATAAAACTCAGAAAGGTTAAAATGGATCAAAAATCAGTCAAATTTGAATTGAATAAAAAAAATAGGAAAACAAATGAGAGAGTCATTTGACTGATTTTGATCTTATGATATTAGTAATAAAAATTACAATTTAGAACCCAAATATTTTGTAATTTGCAATAATTTCCTAATATTATTCACACATATAATTAAATCATAATTTTATTTTTGGTCTTAAAAATAAAATTTTGATTTAATTATATTATATACTCATTATTAAAGCCAAAATTTAGTATATAATCAAATCTTTATTCTTTTTGTAAAAAATTTTTCAATTAACCATGAAAAAAATTCTTCAATCAAAATATATTATACAAAATTACTATCTTCATTATTAATTATCGATAAAGTTATATTTATTTTTAGATATTCTGTCAAGTGATTCAAATTTTTTCTTTTCTTAAATAATAGTGATTTAAACTCAAACGGATTAATCTTTTTTTTTTTTTTTTGAATAAGAAAAAAGGTGTACATAGTTATAAGCCATAATATTTATAAGTTGAGGTCGGCATTTATACTATTATTATACCACATTCAACTACTTCTAAAAGAATAGACCTACTATTTGAGTACTATTATAATTGAGTATCACTCCAAACCGACTACAATATTAAGAATCTGAAATCAGTATCACATCACACACAGATAAACTAATAAGAAATAAAATTTTTTACTTTCAAAGCGCTGACATTAAAATTCAAATACAAGATAAAGATAAAAAAATATACTAAACAACTATCAAACTATCACTTTAAATAATAATTAATTAATATTTCACTCTCTAAATTTCGATTCCTTCTATCAACATTTCCTTTCAGCAAAAATTTCAATAAAAATGCAACAACGATGGCCTCGGTAATTGTGAGACTGATATATTTTATTTCAAATTTAAATTCTATTAAATGTTATTGAGGTCATTTTTAAATATGTGATAAATAAATTTTATTGTAAATTTTAATAATTTGGTGGTCACTTGATCTCGAGGCGACGACACTTTACCACCTTTTTAAGAAAAAATTAAAAATAAAAATGTAATAAATTTGAAAAAAAAAAAGACAATGAAAACGACATTTTTTTAGGTCAGTCGCCGTAACGACGAGGATTGCCATAGCGGCCTCCGGTCCGCCGGCTGCTTTCACTCTCTCTCCACTCTTCTCTTCCACACAATCCTCTCATCAGAGACCCCAAAACCTCTCTTTCCTCTCCTCAGTCTCTTCATCCCCACTTTTCTCGTTGACTTGCTTTGGCCTTGCCAAGAACTTGGTTCAGCCTCCGCCAGCCATTAGCATGGGCGGTGGCGCACCCGCTTCAGATCACAAACTCACCTCACATGTAACGCCCTTGGCATGCACGCTGCGCCCTTTATTTTGTGCATAAAAAGTTTGGTTTTTTATGGCTAAAGTTTGAATCTTTATTTATTTGTTTTTTGTTTCTTTTTCAGGAGGATGTGGTGTTGCCTGAGCTTCTTGTAAGTTGGATTCTTGTGTTTTTCTGATGGTTGTAGGCTAACTTTAGCCATGCATTGGGAGATTTGTGTAGACTTTGTTGATGTTTGATATGTTTTTGCGGTCTGAGTTTAGTTAGATGGTTTTTTTTTTTTCTTTTTTGATGAATTAATTAGAGGGTTTTATTGATTGGATTGTTAGTCAAGTTGATTTTTTTTAATGCAATGGTTGTTGGTGTTGTGTGATTTTGGCTAAATTTAGATTCTGTGTACTGATTATTTGGAAATTTTCTGTATTAACTTGATTAACAGACAGAATTCATCGTGGAAATGAAGTGTGAGGGTTGTGTTAATGCTGTTAAGAACAAATTACAAACGGTTCAAGGTATCTTACGGTTGTGGTTCAATAACAAATGAATTTTGTTTTCCTTTCCTACAATTGTTAGTTATTCTTTGTTGTGCTTATATTTTGGGGGAAAATCTTCAGGAGTGAAGAATGTGGAGGTGGACTTGGGAAATCAAGTCGTGCGAATTCTTGGTTCTTCACCTGTGAAGACGATGACAGAAGCATTGGAGCAGACAGGTCGAAAAGCCAGATTAATTGGCCAAGGCGTCCCTGAAGTTTTGTCAGTCCTGTAGATTTCTGCCCTTGTTTTGGTGTTGATGTAATTGCAGTTTTCTGAGGTAATCCAGGAAGGTTTTGTGCACCAGACTTTTTGGTGTCTGCTGCTGTTGCTGAAGTCAAAGGTCCGAATATTTTTGGAGTGGTGCGGTTCGCTCAATTGAATATGCAAATGGCAAGGATTGAAGCCAGCTTTGGTGGATTGTCTTGTGGGAAGCACGGTTGGTCCATTAATGAATACGTTGATCTGACAAAAGGTGCAGCAAGCGCAGGAAAAGTGTTTAATCCGACGGATAGAGGAAGTGAACAAGAGGTTTGCATCTAGTTCTGACCTCTAGTTCTGGCTCACTCTCTAGCATGTCATGCTTCCAATTTTTTACAACTCACCAAGGAATTTTAGTAAACTTACAATGCAAACATTTTTAACAAAACAATTGCTGCAGACTTTCTTATCAGATGTTGATTAGGGATGTTTTTGCCTTGGTCTCTGCATGCTGCAACTGCTTCATATATCTATGAAAACTGCATAAGTTATTGCATATAATTTTAGTGCTTTACTGCTCTATATGCTTGTGTCGAGATGTTATCATTGCACTCAAACTGGATTTTTTGATTTACCAGCCACTTGGAAACTTGGGAATATTAGATGTTGATGAAAAGGGAGAAGCCTTCTTCTCGGGCATCAAAGAGAATTTACGAATCCCAGATCTGATTGGAAGATCACTGGTGGTTTATGAAACAGAAGATAAATCAGATATAGGTCTTACCGCAGCAGTAATAGCTAGAAGTGCTGGAGTTGGTGAGAACAACAAAAAGCTTTGCTTATGCGATGGGACCACAATATGGGAATCCAGTAGCAGCGAATTTTTCACCTGCAAGATCTGATTAGTGTCTCTATAGTAGTCAATATATTAGGCAACCTGTTTGCCTATCGAAGGGTTTGTTGTTCATGGCTCATGCTATGTAACATGTAGGTGAGGCTCTTCATTTTCCCTTTTTCAAGCAAGCATACTTATACATCCAAGTTGAATGTACCACACAGATAGAGTATCACATTTATCCAACATAAAATGAAGGCAGGTCTCATTTTTATTTGGGATCTACATTATTAGACTAAATCAGTGAAACGTGGAAATCTCAGGCTTGTATTGGAACAGCTCGCAAAGGTTGAGCCTTATGTAAGCTGAGGCCAAATTCCTCCTCCATGTCCAATGTCCCTGGCATAACCCCATCTTCAAGCCTCCAGCCAAAGCAGTTAAGGAGTGAACCCAACATCACATGTAACTGTCTTGTTGCTAACGGCAATCCAGGGCAAATTCTGCGTCCAGCACCGAATGGAATAAGCTCAAAGCTCCGGCCTTTTGCATCAATGTCCGACCCCAGAAACCTCTCTGGCACAAAGGAGTTTGGATCCTCCCATATGCTTGGATCTCTGCCTATTGCCCATGCGTTGACAAGTACTTGTGCATCTTTTGGGACTGTGAAGCCACACATTTCTACGTCTGATCCTGCTTTGCGAGGAAGTAACAAAGGAACTGCTGGGTGCAACCTGAAGGTTTCTTTTATAATTGCCTGCAAGTAAGGCAACCGGGCAATGTCTGATTCCTTCAGCAAACTGCCTTTGCCGATATTCTGCTCTAGCTCTGCTCTGGCTTTTGATAAGGTTTTGGGGTTGCGGAGCAACTCTGCCATTGCCCATTCCAAGGTGCTCGATGTTGTGTCCGTCCCGCCCGCAAACAGATCCTGTTTCATTAATTATTGAGATAGATAGCAACACATGAAAACAGCGAGAAATAGTAGCAAAAAACGCAAGTTGAAAATTACCAAGAACAAGTGTTTGATGCAATTTATGTCCATCTCCTCCTTGTTGTCTTCACAGATAGCAAGCAGAATATCTAGCATGTCATTGGATGGAATATATTCTTCCATTTTCCTTAATACCAATCTTTCTTTGATGATGCGATCAAAGATCTGAAGCAGCTTCCCAAAATGGATTTCCATGCGGTGCCTTATGCCCTGTGGATCAATCTTCTTAAGCAAAGGGAAACAATCTGCCAAGTTTGGCTTTCCTGCCTCATCCATGATACACCTCGCAACCATCTTGAATTCCTTCACAGTCTGAGAGCTGGAGTTTGTCAAATCCAGGGAGAAAATGACGCTCGACAGGGAACTAAGCGTAGCCCCAAAACCTGCTTCGCCAATGTCTACCGCTTTGCCAAGGCGGCAGCTTTCTTGAACAACAGCCAAGAGGTCTTGAACTTTCATGCGCCGGACATCTTGGTTTGCATCAAGTTTCTGGGTAGTGAAGAGATAAGTGTTGCATATCTTTCGAAGATTCCTCCAGGGCTCCGAGACAGGTAACCATGGGAGCCCGAGTTTGTGGTGATCGCATGCCGTGATCGAATCTTTGATGGTCCTGTTAGAGAAAAGGAGATCATGCTTTTGAAGAACCTCTCTGGCTATGTCTGCAGAGGAAATGACCACTGTGGTTACTTGGCCTAGCTTCAGAGACATCAAGGGGCCGTGGATCCTGGAAAGCTCGGCCAAGGACTTGTGTGGTTGTTCTCCAATTTCTAAGATATTACCTATAATTGGCCAAGGTGCAGGGCCGGGGGGAAGCTTGCTGCCTGAACTTCTTTTGCTTCCATGCAGGGCTCTAACTACTATTAATATTGAGAAAAGGCATGGTATAATAATGCAGATGAAGAAGTCCATCCTCTTGGCATGGAATTGGGAAAGTTGTAGAGCTTTTTTATCCTTGGGAAATCAAGATCAATGATATTTAACAATGATAATTAATGATTATAATTAAATAAGGTGAATTTATATCTAATTTTTATATTTATATAATTATTTATATAATTAATTTTTTTTTTTTTTTGTAATTGGGAAGTGTGTAGCTCAATCATTTTAGCAAGTAAAATCTTAGCTGGACCGCATTAAATTCTGAGACTTTGATGTCAATTCGATGCTTTTCATGCCGGTTTCTGTTTTTCTTTTTTTGTCTATCACGGCTAATTTGGAGTTTTGCATGTTTGTGTCTTTTTAATGACTAATGAACAAATAAAACAAAAAGACATAAAGGTTAAATTTATTCAAAATTTGTATCGATTTGTTAATTTTTATTTATAATATTTTTTTATGTAAAAATTGGTCCATTATGTTATCTTTGTTATAATAATTTTGAATAATCGTTACTTTACCTGTTAGGTTGGCTGATTTGGTAATTAACGGTGTAATACGTCAGCCAATTTCTCTCCCACTAGTTGTTATGTTATCAAATAATGAAGACGTGACATAAAGATTAATTTTACCGAAAACTTATGTTAATTTGTCGATTTTTATTCATAACGTTTTTTTTGTAAAAATCAGTACGAAAAGTTTTCTCTTTTGGACAATTATACTCAATAGTCAAATTTTCCATTAATTACACTCACGTGGCAACTGACAGCGTACCACATCGACAGAACTGTGCCTAATCAACTATCACGTTATCTTAAGTTGATAACGTGACAGCTGCCACGTTATCTTAAGGTGACGACGTGACTGTTTTTATTTTTTAAAAATCTAAAAAGATATTTTAAAAATATGTTGATATTGAATTAAAAATGAACTCAATTTAATTTTTTAACAAAAAAATCTCTTTGGTGAAAAGTTAAAAAAAGAACCTAATCTAAAATCAATTTCATTTAATAAAATCGAAACCTTTCAAATAAAAAACTCTTCTAAAGTTAAATTTATTGAATAAAATCAAAATTTTTTAAATTCAAAACCCTTCAAGCAGCAAACATTTTTATTTTAAACTTTTTATTAATCTGAACAATGTTTTTTGTTAGAAAATTAAATTAGGTTCATTTTTAATTAAATATCAACATATTTTTAAATTCTTTTTTTAAATTTTTGAAAAAAAAAACTACGTCATTTTGACGGAACACCACGTCAACAAAGTTGTACCCAATTAGCTGCCACACCATCAAAAGTTGATATTTTTTTTTTCGAAAATCTAAAAAAAATTTCAAAATATATTGATATTTAATTAAAAATAAACCTAATTTAATTTTCTAATAAAAAAATTTATTCAGATTAATGAAAAGTTTAAAATAAAAATGATTGCTACTCGAAGGATTTTGAATTTGAAAGATTTTGATTTTATTAAATAAAATTAACTTTAGAAGAGTTTTCAGTTTGAAGAGTTTCAATTTTATTAAGTAAAGTTGAATTTAAATTGAGTTGCTTTTTTAACTTTTCATCAAACTAAATTTTTTTGTTAGAAAATTAATTGAGTTCATTTTTAATTAAATATCAACATATTTTTAAAATCTCTTTCTAGATTTTTACAAAATTAAAAAAGTCACGTCATTGTCTTGAGATGACGTGGCAGTTGCCACTTTATCGATTTGAGATAACGTGACAGCTGATTGGATACAACTTTACTGACGTGGTGAGCCGTCAATTGCCACGTCAGCGTAATTAATGAAAAAATTGATTATTGAGTATAATTGTGCGACGGAAAATTTTTTATACTGATTTTAACAAAAAAAAAAAGTTATGAATAAAAATCCACAAACTATCATACGTTTTGGGTAGAATTAATCTTTATATCATCTCATTATTATTTGATGACGTGGCAGTTAGTAGGAGAGAAATTGGCTAACGTAGCACGCCGTTAATTGCCACGTCAGCCAAGTGAACAGGTAAAGTAACAGTTGGGTAAAATTATTGTAACGGAGATAACGCAGTGGACCGGTTTTCACACAAAAAAATTTTATGAATAAAAATTAACAAGTCAGACAAAAATTTTAGGTAAATTTGACCATTATGACAAACAGAAAAGATAAAGCAAGAGCACTGCACAACGAAAGACGAACTCAAAGCAGTAAAGCCGCCTCTAGGAAAAGCCACGCGAGTAAAATCAACTTGGGGCAAATGAGACAATCCTGGAGGAGGCCGGTTCCAAACATGCAAAGGAATCTCTTCCTGAGTTGCCTAGATTAACCAAAAAAAGAAAAGCAGCGCGACAATTCCCTTCTGGAAGAGTGTGTTGAGGCTTTACTTTCCATGGATCGCAGGGAAGATGAACACTATCTCCAATAAGAGATCGGTTGAAACCCTTTTTACATATTTTAGCACCCGGGATTTGTGGAGAAAACGTGCAAATTATAATCACTGAGCTTATAGTAAGTTTCACTTAACCGTTGATGATGAACCAAAAAAAATTAATAAGGATACCGACCAAATTAATATGTTTTATTCATGAGAGTGGTTAGTTGCTATTAAACCTATAATAAAGTATTCTCCTTTAATAAATCTAACAACGAGGCCAACATGTAATGTAGTTTCAATTCTTTGTGACGTTGATAGGTATCACTCTAGTTTCTATTTTTATTATCATAAAAAATAATAAAAAGAATAATTTTCATGCTTTCTATGAAGATAATATTTTTAGTGGGGTAAAGATACAGTATCTCGACTTAATTGAGTTAATCAACTTGTTTTTGTTGTTAAGAGAAATGGTGAGTTCAACTTAACTTTTCCAAATATTCACAATTCTTAAATGTTTAGGTCATTTTTTTTGTAAATTTGGGATATATAATATTTTTTTACAGTGTCTTGAAATTTGATCTCTCCTCTATATTTTCCTTAACATTTAACAAATTAATTATTAATTATTTTTACATTAAAAATAAAAAATATATATATAGGGTAGAGATTTTTGCAGGAGCAGTCCAACTCACCTCCTGGCTTCAGAGCTTCCCTGGCCACCGTCTGAAGGCCCACTTAATTAGAATCGCTACTGTACTTGAATTAATAAATCCCCATATTGATTTGATTGAATTTTCTTTCTAGTTTCGATACAGTTCCAACTTTCAAATGCTTGTCTAAATCTTGAAGTTTCAATAAGCATTTTTTTTTGTTTTATTTGTTCAAGTTTCAATAAGCATTTAAATTTAAGAAATAACTAACAGTTTCACAATTTATTTAATATAATTTGATAGTTTATTTATATTTTTTTAAAATTTTAATTATTTAATAATTTATATTATTTTATTACCACCTACATATTATTATTTAGAATTTGTTAAATTTTTTAGTACATCGGTAATGAGATCATTAAATGTTACATGCCTTTATTATTTCAACAAATGTTTGTGGTAAAATAAAAAATTTTAAAAATAATATCTAAATTATAATATTCAGTATATTCTGTAAAATTAAAATAATAAAATGAGGCTGATCAGAGAGATGACCAGCATCTTTGCTAACAATCTTCATGCTTTTTTCTTCATGGCAGGCATGAGAACTGGAAAAATGCCTTCAGTTTGTGTTACTATAGACACTGGTTGATCAACGCATGTAGTCGGCAGGCATTTTGATAGCTTGAAGCTCCACAATTTATGAAAGAGTTTTTTGGGACATGTCCAAAACTTGTACAATTAAAAGGATATGAACTGGGTTGGCATTTGCTGTATGAATGAGGAGTTAATACCAAAGCAGCCATAGAAATTATGACATAAATTGTCTGATAAAAAGTCAAAGTTGTGTATTAATTATCACTGGACGTGGTAGTTTAATAGTGTTTTAATATGTTTTTTTCAGTATTAATCTGAATTTGAGAATATGCGTTCCCACTCTCTCCTCGTAAATAGCTGAAGTAGTTAAAAATTACAGCACAACGATAAATTTTAAACTTGTTAATACTGTAGTTGAGTTTATAAAGATTCATTTTAAATTCAATAGTACTCTGGTAGTGGATTATTCCTATTAAAATATTGAATAAAGACGCTAATAACTTCAAAATTGATCTCAGTTCAAAGAGTTAATAATTATTATATCTGCAAAGTGATTTTTTATTTAATATAAAAAAAACAACAAACTTGTGTATTAATTGGCATCTTCCCTCCTGTCATACTAAATTAGTTAGATTTTTGATACAGGCAGACAAACATGTGAAAGTTTGAGCTCCAGCACTTGTTCAAGCAGTTGGAGCTTGTGAAAGTTTGAACCCAGGTATTTACCCAAGCAGTTGGAGTTTGTAACTTCAATTAGCCAAATGAAGGTTCGAATCTCTACTTAACAGCTCGCCCCTCTCTCTCTGGCTTTTTAATAGAGCTTTTCTAGCCACTAAGCTAGCTAACGAAAAAAAAACATATGAAAGTTCAAGCAGGCTAAATATTAGCACGAACTGGTTTGAAAACTCATATTCGCTTGCTTGGATTTAACTTTTGTATTTGGGTTCTTTAATTGGGCAGGCACCTAAATCAAAAGCCAAGATTTTTCAGCCCTCAAAATTTTGTTGTTTTTCATAGACAGGAACAAAACAAGGCACATCCCACACAACACCTCTTTGGACTTGAAAAATGAAAAGGAGAGTGAAGGCTGGCGTTATTGGCACGCTGAAGTTTGTAAAAGACAACTTTTTTTTGTTTTTTGATTAATCGCCTATGAGTTGGATTCAAATTTGAGACTTTTAATCTAAAAATTGACTCTAATATTTGTTAAAGAAACAGTTTTGTAAATTTTGTTTGAAGTCTATAAAGCGCTTCTATTTCTTTTGACTATTAACTAGAAGTTCAAATGTTGGCTGAATTTCTAATGCAAGCATGAACTATCTACCTTTACTTAAATCTAATATGCTGGGTATTTACAATGTGATGTTTTTCTCTAGAAGCAACATGTTGAAAAAACAGCTAAATGACCCTAGTCTCCAAGGAATGACACCTTTTCTAAATTTTTCTATTCAACTTTCGCTGTTTTCATAAAGGGAAAAATTAGGCCGACCGGGAGCATCCACGGGGAGAGGACGAGCGAGAATTAAAACAAAAAAAATAAAATTACCCTTAACCCAACTTTTTATTAAAAAAAAAAAAAACAACTTTTTCGAGTGTTGAGTTCGGGGACTCCTCAAAATTCTCCATCCCTATAGCGGCACTCTTCATAAATCAAAATCATATGTTGCGATTTTTAGAAGACCAAAGAAATCTCCATTAAAGAGAATATAACTTCCACTCTTATGGGAGACAGTAATTCAATTATCCTTACAAAATGAAATTTGTGAGTTTCAAATAAGGAATTTCAAAAAATTTTAACGTAATGTAGATCATTAAATAGCTAAATTATGAAAATAGATATTGTTGAATGAGACTGTATTACTACTCTAAAACTACTTAAGCGAAACTACGTAAGGGTGCTCTTTTCCTAATTTACCTTGACTTAAGATTTCAAAAGATTTTTAAATTACGATTCAGATTAACAATCTCAAATAGATAAAGGTATAAGGAAGGATCATATAATAGCGATAATGGCACAGATTGCTCTCAAACTTTTCACATTTCACGTCCAAACGGCAAGATCCTTAGTAAGATTGACTTAATTATAAAATATCATAGTAATATACACAAATATTATACAAATTATCATATAAAATATGGTATATCATTAAACAAATTAGGCAAATTTCATTCGTCGGTCACTTGCAGACCTGGGAACATTAAATTAAATGTTAATAAGATAGAAGAAGCCTTCTTCCAGGGCAGCAAAGAAAAATGTATAGCGGAGATACAAGGATGACATCTATCCAATAAACAACATGAGAGCAGGTCTCATTATACAACTTGTTCTAGAACAAGGAAAATGAAATCATTTATACCACAACACACCAACACATTCAGCATTAATAAGAATTTCACACCAAAGGAAATAGAAACACATTCAGGCACCAGATCATGAAAAGAGTCTAACTTATGCAGGCTGGCATAAGCCCTGGCTCCCAGGCTTGTTCATGGTTAATATATGACAGTAATTGGACTCCTGACAATACGCAAATTGAACTTCTAAATCAGGTATCCTTGAGCAAAACCCAATGTCATGTTCCCATTTTTGCTGAATGTCACTGAGCACTTTGCTTTCTGGTTCACCTCTGTGAAATTTAACACATTAGGTGTTACTAGAACATCTACTTCTTCTGGGGCAATAATCTCATGTCTGTATGATGAGTTTGGCTCCCCAACATTAGTTACTATTCTTGTGTATGTCTATGGATTAGATCCCGGTATTATAGAGAATAAAGGGTAAATTAACTGAGCTTCAGGTATGCTGTTGTAGTTTGAACACTTCACAGTTCGTTGCATAAGTCCCACCTTTTCATCCGAATAATTCAGGCCACATAAGTAAGGAATATAATCATCAGGATGGATATCATATATAAGGCCTGCATCATTAACTTTTGATGCATTCACATGGCCTGCTCCCATAACAGAGGCACTAGCTGGAACAAACTGTTGAACATATAGTTGATCAGAAATTGGCTTGCCTCCAAGGTTAAGTATATCAGTAGTGGTCATAATGGCTGACTTGATGGTAGCCGGTGACCATTCAGGGTGTGTGCTTTTCAGCAGAGCTGCCATCCACTAGATGAGGACAAGACATTGAGGTGCCTGATATCACATCGAATGGCCCTGGTGAATTGGAGATATCGTCAACAGAATTTGGCCAAGCAGCTAAAATGTTCACACCAGGCCCTACAACATCCGGTTTCAAGATCCCAGGGCTTGCCATGCTAGGACCCCATGAGGAAAAAGAAGCAACCCAAGGAGCCTCTGGCAAACCATACACAGTTCTGCCAAATATGATTGAAGCCTCCGGCGATGAGGTGGAATTTATATAGGCCTGGATAGCTTGTCCAGCCTCATAAGTCACATCAGTGCTGGTAAGACATGAGCCAGGGCGCTGGTGACATAGCCCAAACGAATGTCATTAATTAGGATCATAGCAGCACCGCCATTGTCCTTTGCTTCTTGACCTTTAGGTATATCTACTGCATCCACTCCACCACCCCGGCAGAGTACTATCTTGGTTGTACTTATATTTTGAGGGAAAAACTTCAGGAGCGAAGAATGTGGAGGTGGACTTGGGAAACCAAGTCGTGCGAATTCTTGGTTCTTCGCCTGAGAAGACAATGACAGAAGCATTGGAGCAGACCGGTCGAAAAGCCAGATTAATTGGCCAAGGTGAAGGTTTGTCAGTCCTGTAGATTTCTACCCTTGTTTTGGTTTTGATATAATTGCAGTTTTCTGAAGTAATCCAGGATCATTCTGTGGGTCAGACTTTTTGGTGTCTGCTGCTGTTGCTGAAGTCAAAGGTCCGAATATATTTGGAGTGGTGCGTTTCGCTTAAGTGAATATGCAATTGGCAAGGATTGAAGCCAGCTTTAGTGGATTGTCTCCTGGGAAGCATGGTTGGTCCATTAATGAGTACGGTGATCTGACAAAAGGTGCAGCAAGCACAGGAAAAGTGTTTAATCCAACAGATGGAGGAAGTGAGCAAGAGGCATGCATCTAGTTCTGCTTCATTCTCTAGTATGTAATGCTTCCAATTTTTGCTACAACTCACCAGGAAACTTTAATAACCTTACAATACAAACATTTTAACAATAACAATTGCTGCAGACTTTCTAATAAGATGTTGATTAGGGGTGTTTTTGTCTTGGTCTCTGCCATACTACATCTGCTTCATATATCTATGAAAACTGCATAAGTTATTGCATATAATTTTAGTGCTTTACTGCTCCATATGCTTGTGTCGAGACGTTATGATAGCACTCAAAAGTGGATTTTTTGATTTACCAGCCACTTGGCAACTTCGAAATATTAGATGTCCATGAAAAGGGTGAAGCCTTCTTCTCGGGCATGAAAGAGAATTTAAGAATCCCGATCTGATTGGAAGATCATTGGTGGTTTTTGAAACAGAAGACAAATCAGATATAGGTCTTACCGCCGCGGTAATAGCTAGAAGTGCTGGGGTTGGTGAGAACAACAAAAAGCTTTGCTCATGCGATGGGACCATAATATGGGAATCTAGCAGCAGTGATTTTTTCACCTGCAAGATGTGATTAGTGTTTATTCGAGTAGTCAATATATTTGGCAATGTTTGCCCATTGAAGGATTTGTTGTTCGTGGCTCATAATATGTGTGAGAGGCTCTTTATTTTCCCTTCTTCAAGCATTCTAACTTATACATCCAAGTTGAATGTAACACACAGCTAGAGTATCACATTTATCCAATATAAATTGAGGGCAGGTCTCATTTTTATCCGGGATCAACATTATGAGGCCAAATCAGTGAAACATGGAAATCTCAGACTTGTATTGGAACAGCTCGCAAAGGTTGAGCCTTCTGTAAGGTGATGCCAAATCTCTCCTCCATGTCCAATGTCTCTGGCATAACCCCATCTTCAAGCCTCCAGCCAAAGCAGTTAATTAGCGAACCCAACATCACATGCAACTGTCTTGTTGCTAACGGCAATCCAGGGCAAATTCTGCGTCCAGCACCGAATGGAATGAGCTCAAAGTTCCGGCCTTTTATATCAATGTCCGACCCCAGAAACCTCTCTGGCACAAATGAATTTGGATCCTCCCATGTGCTTGGATCTCTGCCTATTGCCCATGCGTTGACAAGTACTTGTGCATCTTTTGGGACTGTGAAGCCACACATTTCTACGTCTGATCCTGCTTTGCGAGGAAGTAACAAAGAAACTGCTGGATGCAACCTGAAGGTTTCTTTTATAATTGCCTGCAGATAAGGCAATCGGGCAATGTTTTTTTCCTCGAGCATACTGCCTTTGCCGATATTCTGCTCTAGCTCTGCTCTGGCTTTTGATAAGGTTTTGGGGTTGTGGAGCAGCTCTGCCATTGCCCATTCCAATGTGCTTGAAGTTGTGTCCGTCCCGGCCACAAACAGATCCTGTTTCATCAATTATTGAGATAGCAACGCCGATGAAAACAGCGAAAGAGAGTAGCAAAAAACGTTAAGTTAAAAATTACCAAGAACAAGTGTTTGATGCAATTGATGTCCATCTCCTCCCTGTTGTCTTCACAGATAGCGAGCAGAATATCTAGCATGTCATTGGATGGAATATATTCTTCCATTTTCCTTAATACCAATCTTTCTTTGATGATGCGATCAAAGATCTGAAGCAGCTTCCCAAAATGGATTTCCATGCGGTGCCTTATGCCCTGTGGGTCAATCTTCTTAAGCAAAGGGAAACAATCTGCCAAGTTTGGCTTTCCTGCCTCATCCATGATACACCTCGCAACCATCTTGAATTCCTTCACAGTCTGAGAGCTGGAGTTTGTCAAATCCAGGGAGAAAATGACGCTCGACAGGGAACTAAGCGTAGCCCCAAAAGCTGCTTCGCCAATGTCTACCGCTTTGCCAAGGCGGCAGCTTTCTTGAACAACAGCCAAGAGGTCTTGAACTTTCATGCGCCGGACATCTTGGTTTGCATCAAGTTTCTGGGTAGTGAAGAGGTAAGTGTTGCATATCTTTCGAAGATTCCTCCAGGGCTCCGAGACAGGTAACCATGGGAGCCCGAGTTTGTGGTGATCGCATGCCGTGATCGAATCTTTGATGGTCCTGTTAGAGAAAAGGAGATCATGCTTTTGAAGAACCTCTTTGGCTATGTCTGCAGAGGAAATGACCACTGTGGTTACTTGGCCTAGCTTCAGAGACATCAAGGGGCCGTGGATCCTGGAAAGCTCGGCCAAGGACTTGTGTGGTTGTTCTCCAATTTCTAAGATATTACCTATAATTGGCCAAGGTGCAGGGCCGGGGGGAAGCTTGCTGCCTGAACTTCTTTTGCTTCCATGCAGGGCTCTAACTACTATTAATATTGAGAAAAGGCATGGTATAATAATGCAGATGAAGAAGTCCATCCTCTTGGCATGGAATTGGGAAAGTTGTAGAGCTTTTTTATCCTTGGGAAATCAAGATCAATGATAATTAACAATGATAATTAATGATTATAATTAAGTATGATGAACTTATATCTAATTTTTGTATTTATATAATTAATTTTTTTTTTTATAATTGGGAAGTGTGTAGCTCAATCATTTTAGCAAGTAAAATCTTAGCTGGACCGCATTAAATTCTGAGACTTTGATGTCAATTCGATGCTTTTCACGCCGGTTTCTGTTTTTCTTTTTCGTCTATCACGGCTAATTTGGAGTTTTGCATGTTTGTGTCTTTTTAATGACTAATGAAAAAATAAAACAAAAAGACATAAAGGTTAAATTTATCTAAAATTTGTATTAATTTGTTAATTTTTATTATAATATTTTTTTTTTGTAAAAATTGATCCATTATGTTATCTTTATTATAATAATTTTAAACAATTATTATTTAACCTGTTAAGTTGGTTGACTTGATAATTAACGAAGTGACACGTCAGTTAATTTCTTTCCCACTAGTTGTCACGTTATCAAATAATGAAGACGTGACATAAAGATTAATTTTACCAAAAACTTATGTTAATTTGTCGATTTTTATTCATAACCGTTCTTTTTATAAAAATTAATACAAAATATTTTCTCTTTTGCACAATTATACTCAATAGTCAATTTTTTCATTAATTACGCTCACGTGGCAACTGAGATCTTGGTTTGCATCAAGTTTCTGGGTAGTGAAGAGATAGGTGTTGCATATCTTTCGAAGATTCCTCCAGGGCTCCGAGACAGGTAACCATGGGAGCCCGAGTTTGTGGTGATCGCATGCCGTGATCGAATCTTTGATGGTCCTGTTAGAGAAAAGGAGATCATGCTTTTGAAGAACCTCTTTGGCTATGTCTGCAGAGGAAATGACCACTGTGGTTACTTGGCCTAGCTATAGAGACATCAAGGCGCCATGGACCTTGGAAAGCTCGGCCAGGGACTTGTGGGGTTGGTCGCCAATTTCTATGATATTACCTATAATTGGCCAAGGTGCAGGGCCTGGTGGAAGCTTGCTGCCTGAACTTCTTTTGCTTCCATGTAGGGCTCTAACTAGTATTAATATTGAGAAAAGGCCTAGTATAATGCAGGTGAACAAGTCCATCCTCTTGACATGGAATTGTGAAAGTTGAGGAGCATTTTATCCTTGGGAAATCAAGATCATTGAGGCTACAAATAATGTCAAGTCAATTTGTACCTAGAAAGGGCACTAGCATCTTCTGTGGAGCATATTACCTGGCGGAAAGATCTGTGGTTACACAGAAAATGTGATAATTTAAATTATTAGATTATAAAAAGTATATTAAATTTTAAAAAATAAATAAATAAATTATTAAATATTATATAATTAATTGTGTCTTTTATATACTTATTTACGTGTGTTTGTATAATAAACTTCTTTTACGTATTCACGACTCTCCATAATTTTTTGCACCAACAAAGTTAGTTCCACATGGGTATTCGAAATTCACCGAAGAGTAATAACCATTAATTATAGTGACATATTGTTTTATAAATAATAATCAATAATTATGATTAAGTAATGTAAATTTATATTCAATTTTTTTATCTACTTAATGTAGCTCAATTTTTTTAGCAAGTGCAATCTTAGCTGGACCGCATTAAATTCTGTGACTTTGTTGTCAATTCTATGCTTTGCATGCGGGTTTCTGTTTCTATCACGGCTAATTTGGAGTTTTACATGTTTTATCTTTTTATTGGTTACGGCTAATTTGCCGTAATTTACTGTTTCTAATTTGGAGTTTTATTGCAAAGCTCCAATTGCACAACGAAAGACGAACTCAAGCAGTAAAGCCACTGGTTAGCCGTGAGTAAATTACATAAGTATAATTTGAAACAAAAGTTAAAATATAAAAATTCCCAAAATTAAACATAAGACGCTGGTTAGCTCAACTGGCCATTTATTATAAAATATAAAATTATAAATAAATTATATTTATTTAAAATAAAAATAAAAATAAAAATCTTTAAAATTAAACATAAGACGCTGGTTAGCTCAACTGGCCACTTAGCCGTCTATTTGGAGTTCGAGGCTTCGTGATGCGCATCTGGATGTTGTTTTGTTTTGTCTTTTTCTTTTTTATTGGGTCAAATGCCTGTTTTTCCTTTTTTTTTTTTTTTAGGATGGCAGTAGCATAATTATAACCTTTGGCTGAGGGCACGCGGTGCGCCAAATGCTTTTTTTGAGTTAATATATAAAAATATTATTAAATTTTATTTAAAATAATAAATTTAATATTAATTTAAAAATTAATAAATTTGATACTAACTTTATATAAAATAATAAATCTAATATGTAATGATTTTATATAAATAAAATTTGTCAATTTCGATGACATATTTATAAAAATATATCTATTTCGATAACATAATAATCATATAAATTAATATTATATCATCAAAATAGATAATTTATATTCATAAAATTTCACAGTGTTCTAGATTTATTACTTTATATAAAGTGTTGATATTAGATTTATTATTTTTTAAAGTTGATGCCAGATTTGTTATTTTAAACAAAATTAATAATATTTTTTTGTATATTAGCCATTTTTTGTAACTTCCTTTCTTTTATGTTTTTTGAGAACTTTTTTTTGTTTTTTTAAATGCATTTTTTTAGTTTTATAATTTAACATTTTAATTTTAAAGAATTAAATTTTATTAAATGTGTGAATCTCATATACTGAGTTATCCATTAAAATTATTTTATTTATTTTCAAAATTATTTGAATAAATTTTTCTTATTTTCATGCAATCTTTTCAGAAATTTTTATTCTTTTAATCAAACACTGTATTAATAAAGGACATTAAAAAAATATATCTAGAAACATACTGTATATTTGAATATTTATTTATTTATAAAATTAACTTTGATTTCATCAGTTATAATGATTACATAACAAAATTATTTTCTAATAAATATCATAAAGAATCTATTATGCAATCACACAAGAGATAAATGATTTAATAATTCAATTATTACTTGTATAGAAAAAATATATTTAATTACATATAAAAAATGGAAAAATAGTTCTAAATCATTAACAATTGCAAAATATAATTATAATATTTATTACTCAAAATAATAAATATAAATTTTTATTTTTTATTGGACAAATTAATTTTATTATTGTAAACTTACATATAAAATTTATCCCGCCTAAAATTTATTTTTGGCTTCGTCCTTGAAGATGAATACAACCTCCAACGAGAGATCGGTAGAAACTCTTTCTACTTGTTTTGGCACCCCGGATTTGTGGAGAAAACGTGCAAATTATAATCACTAAGTTTATAGTAAGTTTCACTTAACCGTGGATGACGAACAAAAGAAAGCAATAAGGATACCGACCAAATTAATAAGTTTCATTCGTGAAAGTGGTTAGTTGCTATTAAACCTATAATAAAGTGTTCACCTCTAATAAATCTAACGACGAGGTCGTCCATGTGGGTTCCATCCTCCATGAAGTTGATAGGTAGGAATCACTTTAATAAATCTAAGGACGAGGTCAATTATGTTGGTTCCATCCTCCAAAAAGTTGATAACTCTAGTTTCTATTTTTATTAAGATAAAAATAATAGAAAGAATAATTTTCATGCTTTCCGTGAAGATAGGATTTTTAATGGGGTAGAGATTCACCATACGATTTAGCTGTGTTGATCGACTTGTTTTTGTGGTCGAGAGAAATGGAGAGTTCAACTCTAACTTTTTCAAATATTCACAATTTGTAAGAATTTGAGTCATGTTCTCGTACATTTAGGGTATATAAATTTTTTTTAGTGCTAATACATATTTTGAATTTTAATATTTCAATTAAAATTAAGATTGATAATTTTAAAATAAAATTGATAATTTTTAAAATATAAAAATAATAATTATTAATTTTTATTTTAAAAATTATTAATTTTATTTTAAAATTATCAATTTTAATTTCAATCAAAATATCAAAATTCAATATATTAATATTTTTTTTCGGTGTCTTAAAATGTGCTCTCTCCTCTTAATTCTCACTAATATTTAATAAATTAATTATTCATTATGTTTACATTAAAAAAAAAAAAAGACATAGATTTTTGTAGGAGAATATCAATATTTTTAATCCTAAACCTTTAAATTTTTTTACGTTTGAGTTTTAAATCTTTTTAATATTTCATTTGAGTCCTAAACTTTTTGATTTTCTACCAAATCAGTCCCTCTATTTACCAAAAAGTGATCAATCTATTAAAAAATAATTTTAACATTACAAAAAATTATTTAAAAAAAGATTAAATATATGAATTGAATGTCTTATTTATCAAAAATATGCATGTTACCTATTTAATTCGTATATTTGTTGATTAAAAAATATTTAATTTATATATTTAACTTTTTTTAAATAATTTTTATTAAGATAAACTCATTTATTAATCGATTGACCACTTTTTATAATTTAAAGAATTGATGTAATATAAAATTAAAAAGTTTAAAATTTAAATAAAATATTTAAAAAAATTAAAATTTAAATATAAAAAAAATTTAAAAATTTAAAAATAAAAATATTAACATCCCGCTAACAGCAGTCCACTCGCCTCCTGGCTTCAGTGCTTTGCTGGCCACCTTCTGAAAGCCCCAACTTTACTTGGAATCACTATTGTACTTTGACTAATGAATCCCCATACTGATTTGATTTGATTTAATTGGATTTTTTTTGTAGTTTCGATACAGTTCCAACTCTGCTCCCCCATTTAGCCGCCCCACCTGTTCTGATGGGATTGGGTGTTGCTGAATTATTTTGGGTTGAAAGACTTGTTGTATCGTTTGTGTGTATTTGTCTGCTTGTAGGTTAGTATGTTGAAAAATCGTCGGTGAGCGTGTATCTCGTTGATTCCTATCACATATATGTTAAGGTGCGGTGTTCATTTTTTTGTACAGATTTATCATTCAAGTGGTTCAGACTTAACTAAATTTTTTATTTTTAGTAAATTTAACATTAGTTTAGCAGGTACCCTTATTTGAGAATTTTATTAAAATGGATTTCATGTTTAATTAGTAAATAATTATTTTAATCAAGTTAATTATAGGTCATCGATGCCATTTTCATTTTTTTTGTAGATTCTCCTGACACTTTATGTTAGACTTATAGACAGTGTACTATATTATTAATGCAACAATTTTATTTTGATGAAAAAAAATATATAGTTCCAACTTTAAGCGTCAGCTTTGAAATGCTTGTTTAAATCTTGAAGTTTCAATAAGCAGTTTAAGTTTAAGTTTAAGTAATAACAAATTTTACAATTTATCTAATATTATTTAATAATTAATTTATTTTTAAAAAAATTGTAAAAATTTAAAAATTTATATTATTTCATTATTTTCTAAATATTATTACTTAGAATTTATTAAATTTTTTAGTACATCCGTAATAAAATCATCAAATTGCCTTGTTCCCTTGTTTAATTTGGAAGCTTCTCTATTCCAATAGCTGACGAGACAAATAATATTTGCAGTCTGACCACATCTGATAAATTTAATTGGTAAGATAAGTTGCTCGGATTAAACAGGGAAAATTTTATTTAAATAATTTTGAAATAATAATGCAGTCATATCAAATCAACGGTATTTAATAATTATTTATATTTATATTTTTTAATTTTAATTATCTAATAATTTATATTACTTTATAATTTTTTTTTTATTTAAGTGCAAACAACAAGTTTTTTCATATTAAGAAATACAAGGTGATGCTGCCAGTCATTTTAAAAAAAATATATATATTTTATGTTTAATGAGATACGTGAATAATATACAGTTAATTTAATGATATCTAATAATTTATATATTTTATTTCTAAATTCAATATATTTTTTACAATCTAACAATGTATATCACTATATACCTACAATGATCCTCTAATTGCGTACCCAAAATTTTTATTTTTTTCACCAAATAATTCAATGAAATGAAGTGGGGCCCAATTTAAATCACGATACTGGTAACTTTGAGTATTTAGATAATTTAAACGTTAGGCATCAATTTAAAATTTCGATTGCTCCGGCAGTTACAAACCCATATTGACCAGGTTTGGGCCATAGAAAATGTTGGGCCTGGACGGAAGACCTCCCAATTATTTCCAATGTCCTTCACCGTTAGTACTTTTCATCAGTGTAGCTTATTCCACTTTGATTTTGGCAGGTCACGGGCCAAAATTTGGATTGTTGTCTTGACAAGAGAAACAAGCAGCCTCGACCATTAATTGGCTGACCCGAGTGGTCCTGTCTTGCGTCTGTGAAGAGGTTGTGGGTTAGAGATCGTGTCAAGTCAAATAATGAGATTAAATGTATTGTCAGTGTGGTATTAGGAGGTGAGTATACTTTCCATTGCTTGGTATTTTCCTATGCATGGTCTCAATCTTGAAACTCCAACATATGACTTATGCTTTCTCATTATATGAAAAAGAAGAAAGAAATAGCCTCAGAAATCTCGGCTTGCTGGGTTAGCACAAGACAATAACCTTATGCGGAATGACGGAGATTTAAATTTCAGTCCTCCTTTTATCATCCCTTTTCTCTGTTGTCCTTGTTTAGAAAAAAATAAAAAAGAAAGAAAGAAAGAAACAGCTTTAAAATAATATGGAAATCCAATTAGAAAATATTTAATGGATCAAAATATGATCAAAATGATATGTATTGTAAGATAATTGAAAATATATGTTTAATTTTAATGTACAAATATAAATATATGCAACATATAATTTTAAAAATGAGTTTGATGAAATTATTTTTATAATATAATAAATAAGTTGTTTTTTAATGGTTATTATAAAAAAATAGTACTATTTTTGCATTTTTTTACAAATTTAGCACTATTTTTAAAAACAAATAAATCTAGTACAGTTTAATTATTTTCTTACAAATTTGGCACAACCTTTAACAATTAACAAATTTACCATATTTCAATTATTTTCTAACAAATTTAGCACACTGTCAATTAAAAATAACCAGTTAAAAATAACTAAATCTGTTAGTATACAGATATGACACATTTACATTTAAATCTAGTACAGTTTAAAACTCTTAAATGTCATGTGTGCATATGTGCATACTGGAGATTCGATTATTTTTAACTGACAGTTTACTAAATTTATTAAAAAATAGTTGAACGTCAAAATTTAGTATAATTTAAAACGCCCAAATACCAAATGTGCATGTATGCATATTAAAAATTCGATTATTTTTAACTGACAGTATGCTAAATTTGTTAAAAAATGATTAAACTGTACTAGATTTGTTAATTGTTAAAGGTTGTGCTAGATTTGTAAGAAAATAATTAAATTGTGTTAGATTTGTTAGTTTTTAAAAGTAGTGCTAGATTTATAAAAAAACGTAAAAGTGATGTTATTTTTTTATAATAATCTTTTTTTAATTATTATGTAGACAAATTCTTAAATAAATTGTTCATAGGCTTAACCGAGTTTGCTTTTACTTAGGTTCGACTCATTTATCAAATAAGTTTTAGATTTAAACTTATGTATTATTTGTTTAGTTAAATGAATGAGTTCGAATCAAACTCTTATTGAATCCAGCTACCGAACTTTTAACGAACGTATCGGCTTACTTACAGTTCTAATCACATATAAGTTTTGTACAAATAAATATCTGAAATAAAAGATATAATTCTAAATTAGTAACTATTTAACTAAAAATTAAATGATACAATTAAATGTTATTAATACATTAAAAGAGTTTATAACAATACATATTAAACGAGCTATTAATGAGATATTTGTTGAGTTCTAAATGAATTTTAAACAAACTGTTTACAAGTTTGAATCGAGCCAAACTTGCTTCTATTTAGGTTTCTATTTAAATTCGGCTCGTTTATTAAATGAATTTTAATTTTAGACTCATATATCGCTCGTTTAACTAAATGAATAAGTCTGAACCAAACTTTTACTAAACTGAGTTACCGAACTTTTAACGAACGTACCGATTTGTTTATAATCCTAATGGGGACATTTAGTTATCACGTCAACACTTATTTATCGATTGTTATTTTCTTTTGTTTCACAGGGTGGTAATAATCCCATCCGTATATATTTTTTTATTTGGTTAAAGAATAAAAATATTGTTACATAACATGCTTATCAAGTAATTTGATAAAAAAAAAAAAAGGTAACGTAATTTTTTTTAGACAAAAATACTGATTCACCCATAATGTTTGGTCTTTTTTAAAATTTCTCTTACAACATTTTTTTTGTTTTTGGTTAACATGCACCATTCACATTTTTGCCGTTTAACTTTTTCGCTCTTTTTCGTTGGTTAACCATTAAGTCTAACACGTGACAGATTAATTAGCGTTATGTGATCCAAATCAGATGCTATATCAGTAAATGGAGATAACGTGGCATACAACAAATTTTTCACTTAATTTTGTTTGGAAATTTTTTTCACTTTTTTTTCACTGTCACTAAGAGTACAATGATTATTAAAACTATATTCATGTTAGCAATTTTACTCAAATCTTGAAGGAATTTGATTTTATGAAGAAGATATAAACAAAAGGAAGAAAAAATAAAAACACTTAAGAGAGAGAGAGAGATGAGGCGAAAAAGTTAGAAATTTGAATTTTTAGAAAAACAGTTTGAAAATAAAAATTTCAAAAAAAATTAAGTAAAAAAAATGTTGTGTGTCACGTCATCATCCTTAATTAACAGGGCGTCTAACTTAAATAACGTGACATTGACTAAATTGGCACATATTAGACTTAATGGTTGATTAATGAAAAATAACGAAAAAGTTAAACAGCGAAAACATAAACGATGTATCTTAACAAAAAAAATGATTATAAACAAAATTTCTAAAAATACTAAATATTGTGGACAAAATCAGCATTTATACCCTTTTCTTAGATAAAACTTGTGACCAAATTTGGTATTATCGCCTCTTCTTTTGCCAATGTCAAAAATTGGATTTTAACATTCACTGAAGGGGATGGTCAGATTATAAAGACACAACCTCATTAATTCTGGTCAAAAAAAAAAAAAAAACAACCTCATTAATGACATTATTTTAAAGCAAAACGGGAAAAGATACTTTTTTTAAAATCAAAGGAAAAAGATGGAACGCAGTCAATTGTAAACTTTTCGAGGGTTATACATTGCACTATCCTAATTAGAATTGTTTAGTTATAAATTTTTTATTTTTAATAGAATATAATTTTTCTAATGTTTAATTGAATAAAATTTTTGGCAATACAAGAAGGAATGCACAGTAAGCCCGTTCAAATTGTGAAATATGTATTCAATTAAAAAAAATGAAACGACATATACTGTTAGGTTAATAATAAAACCACAATGCGATGTAAACTCATACGTAAAACCGCGTTTTTTTATGTCAATGAACACACAAGACGCAGAGAAGAATTTTGCAGAAAAAAAATTATGTTAAACCTGACGCAATTCACTTCGGCTGTGTTTGGTACACAGACTAGACAGTGCGGTATAAGATAGTATAGGCTAATATAGTATATGATAGACTAAATTAAATTACTAGTTTATATTATATTTAGATGTTATCAAATAATATAGAATAGTTATCTTATGTAATATTTGGATGATATGCGATATAATATATCAAAATTACTTTTTTATCCTTAGAAATAATTGATTTACATTTACTATTAATTTTAATTTTTTATTAAAAATAATTAAAATTAAGTAATGAAATTAATATTTATTTTACATGTTATTATACATTATACTGTTTATAATTTTTTAATTTTGTATAAAAAAATATTTTTTAAAATTAAGTATTAATTTTATTTATACAAATGAATTTTAAAATATCAAAAAAATTAATATTTTTTTAATTTTTTGAGAAAAAATTAAATAAATGAGCACGAGAAAGAGAGAGAGAGTGAGGAGAGAGAAAGGAAGGAAGGAAGAGAGAGGGAGGAGAGAGAAAGAAAGGGAGGAAAGAGGAGGGAGGGGAGAGAAAGGGAAGAGAGAGAGATGAGGAGTGAGAGAGAGAGAGAAGAGGGAGGAGAGAGAAAGGAAAGAGAGAGAGAGAAGGATTGAGAGAGAAGAGGGAGGAGAGATAAAGGAAAGAGAGAGAGACGAGGAATGAGAGAGAGGAGGGAGGAGAGAGAAAGGAAAGAGAGAGAGACGAGGAATGAGAGAGAGGAGGGAGGAGAGAGAAAGGAAAGAGAGAGAGACGAGGAGTGAGAGAGAAAGGAAAGAGAGAGAAGAGGAGAGAGAGAAGGGAAGAGAGAGAATAGGAGAGAGAAATGAATTTTTTAAATTTTATGTTAATTTTTTAAAAAATATTTAAAATTTATTTTAATTAAAAAATATTTTAATAAATATATAATTTATTAATACTAATTTATAAGAGTTAGAGAAATAATAATAAATTTACACTAATTTATCTTATACCTATCTTATTAATTAACTAAATATAAAATAAAATAAAATAATTAACCACTAAACTATCATATTCTACCTTATCCTATAAAATAAACATACCCTTCTAGTCTTTTTCCAGGTCCTTGACAGGCCTACTTGGCCTGTTTCTGTCCT
The DNA here is from genome assembly GCA_037832335.1 of Carallia pectinifolia. Taxonomy (NCBI): domain Eukaryota; kingdom Viridiplantae; phylum Streptophyta; class Magnoliopsida; order Malpighiales; family Rhizophoraceae; genus Carallia; species Carallia pectinifolia. Next base: position 33,498,110 of record CM075449.1, on the reverse strand, counting down.
CTTACCCATATTCCAGGTTTCTTCAGAGAGCTACTGGGCGTCTAATGTCCCGGCTCAGCATGCCAAATCCCCATTTGTCAATGTGGCGTTTAGCTATGCTGCATGGTTTCAACGTTACTGTCCCTGAATTGTTATCAGACTTCTTCTATAGAAGCCAACGTTATTACGAGAAATATTAAATAATATATTTAAATAATATTAAATTAATAATAAAAAATAAGTTAAAATTTAAAAAACAAATAATAAATAAATTAATAAATTTTATTAAATAAACTGTATATTTATTTTATTAATATTAATATTAATATTGTGCTGTCCAGCGAAATTCTAAAATATATTTTGTCGTCGCTGTAAAGAATGTGGGCCTTCCCTGCCTGACAACTCGCGCATTTCTGTCAAAACACCTGCACAAAAAGCCTGATATGTCAGAAGACTTGCAGTCCCACTTTACCATCTCTCCTTCTTCTTTTTAACGAGTTGGGCATACAAGGTAACTTGTGTTTCTGGCATTATTGTTGCAAACCAGACTGGTCACAGATATAAAATCTCTGCATATGACTCAGTGTTTCGTGTATGCCCACAAGTGAAAAAAGATGGATTCCCATTCTCCACCTTCCAAGATGGCCCGTCTCGCTGACTCTGGTACAGAGTCTTACCTTTTCCAATTTCGTGTTAGAATTAGAACTGGATTAATTCTGATACCACTGTTAGAGCTTTTAATTATGCAGGGCTAATATCTTTCCGTTTACAGGGAATGGAGTGGCAAGCTGTTGGAGAGCAAAGGAAAGCAATGGGTGCAATGGAGCTTTTGATTCACATCCAATTGGTCTTAAACTAGAGCTTGGGCTTGGTGGGTCTTCAGGCAGACGTGTAATTGGAAGTGCAGAATCTTTTGGGTTCACAATTCTTCAACTTCAGGAGCTGAATCTCCAATCTCTGATATACAAATACATTGAAGCTGGATTTCCTGTACCACACCATCTTGTTGTGCCCATATGGAAGAGTGTTGCTAACTCCCTTGGTAGCATCAAATGCTTATACCAACTCTATCCCAGCTGTGAGCCCTCAATTATAAATCTCACATTATGTTATGAAATTTTCAATTTTTTTGTGGAGATTTTGATTTTTCTTTTTGTTTTATTTGGTGGGGTGGTTCTAGTTATGACAGCTAACCAATCATTTTATACGGAGTGGAAGAATGGTGGGGAACCTGAGCCAGGGAGATGCAGGAGGACAGATGGAAAGAAATGGAGGTGCAGCAAAGAAGCTGTGCCTGATGAGAAATATTGCGAGAGGCACATGCACAGAGGGCGCCAGCGTTCAAGAAAGCCTGTGGATTCTTCAGGCAGTGCTTGCAGCACCAACCTCACCATTGCACTCCCTGTGAATAACTAGTGCTGCTCTTTCATTGTGGAGATTGTCACAGGAAAGGAAAGCCGAACCCCAATCGTAAATTCTAATTTTATGGCTGCTTTAGGTGAGAAAATGTTTCAAATTTCATAATGTTTGTTGGTATTTTGGGTTCAGAGGCGATGGTCTTCACTTATTTGTTGAACTATGGATCCTAGTAGTTTTTGTTTCTGGCTGGCTGTGATTTGCCTCGGATCAGCCTTGACTATGGTAATCTTTGACAGTGCCTACGTAAATCTATGAATGCACTTACTTAAAACTGACTTGATCTGCATTGATTGAAATACTACTGCAATCGTCTCGAAGACTGAAAGTTTGTAGTTGAAAGTTTGGTAAACTAAGTTTTACACCATTCATTTAGGGAGTAATTAATACTTACATCAATGATTTTTAAAAATTACAAAAAACATCATATAGTTATATTTTTGGTAACAAAAAATATCATCTAGTCATCTACCGTTAATTAAAGTTTGATTATATTACAATACTGCCATTACAAATATCCAAAGTGACAACAATGCCCTCAATAATATCTAAACCTAAAATAATTGTTTAGATTGTAAAAGTACACAAACCCACGAACAAAACAAATGAAATCAGCGACTAAAAATCACCAAAGCTAGAAATTTAAAGGCAACTATAAAAATTCTTCAACAATCTCAAATCTCAAAAGTTTTTCACAACAAAATTGGTACTTTCTTCTTCAAATTTTTCAGTTTTCCTTCAGCCTTTATACCTTTTTGTTTCTCCTACCCACCTACAGCAAATATGTCTCAAGCAAGCATAAACTCAATTAACTATGAAGCACAAACTTCATTTCACCAATGATTCGTAAGCCTCTTTAACTCATTAGTCTAAATTTTCTATTCTCCATATCGAACAATTTCTTAAACATCCACGTGATATCAATGAAGGTGACTAAATCTTTGTAGGCAATATCATCTCTCTCTTTAGCTCTAAACTAAATGTCAACACCCTGCTTCCCTCTTCCCATAAAAGTTGAACAACAAAATTAAAATAATGGCACTAGATACAAACTCACGGCAATTAACAAATTAATCAACAAAAAAGCTCTCAGACCCCACTTTTCTCAAAAACAAACCCAAAAACCTAACCCCATTGAATAAACAATTACTTTCGAACATGTTAGTGGTACCAAAACTACAATAAGACTATTTTTTGTTCATAAATCGAAGAAAATGCTAACCTTACAAGTTATAAACAAATCAGACACTACTTTCCATTGATATCCCAAGTTGGAACAAAACTCTCACTTTTCAAATCAACGAAAAACAAAAAAAACACATCAATCTATCCGTGAGAAGAACGAGAACTATGGAGAACTCACAAATTTCAGCGAAAAAAGCACTGATTTCATTGGGTTTGTGTTGGATTGACAGATGGTTTTGATATTGCCTAAGTAATTGCCAAAGAGAAAAAGAGTTTCAGGAAGCGGCTGTATTGTCAAATGTAAATTAGGTTTTTTGTCTTTTAAATATATAGGGGGCATTTTTGTCTTTTTACAAATTCTGTCTGCATTGACTTTTTTCCGTTAGTCAAATGATGTTTTTGTAATTTCTGAAAACTATTGGTATAAGTGATAATTACCCCCTAAATAAATGGTGTAAAATGTAATTTACCCTTGAAAGCTTTGTCGGAACCCCCCCAAAAAAATTGAAGGCTAAGAACTCGTTTAGAAACTTGTTGACTTTTTGTTACTGATCTTTAGTTTTTATTTTTTTTTTTTTTTGTTATTTATTGAATTTTTGTGTTTATTATTTTAATTTTTATTTTAAAAAAAATAACAAAATAAAAAGGAAAAGGATAGTGAGGGAAATAATAAAAAAATATCAATAGAGAGAGAAAAATGGAAGAGAGAGGGTAAAGAAAGAATAAGTAGAAAGAATAGCAGAGAGAGAAAAAGAGAAAGAGGGTAGAGAGAGAATGAATAGAGAGAGATAAGTAGAGGGAGAGAAAATAGAAAAGGATAAAGAAAAGATAAATAAAGAGAGATATGGTGAACCAGGTGGATAGAGAGAGAAAATATTGTAAGAAAAAATATAAGAAAGAAAATGAAAAATGAAATAGGAAAGTATCTTTTTTTTTTGAAAAATATTTTTAATTTTTTAACAAAAAATAAAAAATAAAAATAATATCAAACATGTTTTCTATTTTTTATAAAAAAATAAACAAAAAAATAAAAAATTTAATCTATATTATTTTTTTGGTCTATAAATTTAATCTATATTAAACGAGGCCTAAGTGTAGCCAAAATATTTTAGCAGGCCCAGCTGTGACTGTATAGAAAGTCGATTCCTTTCGCCAATGAGACTGTGATGCAAAGTATAGGATCTGGGGGGCCTTTTAGAGACCAAATTGGGCCTTGAAGTACAACATGGGCAATATGCTTTGACGGTGTCGAGTCCAACAAAAATCTCAATACAACCCCAAGCCCAAGCCCAGTGCTCACCTTAAGAATTTTGAGAATTGACTCGGCCTAAACGATCAGTGGGCCATGTCCGGCGGCTTAGAATAGCATCAGAAGTTCCTTCTGGGCCGGTCCAGGCCTAGTTGAGTCCCAGTTAACCCTTTTTTTTTTTTTTTTAAGGGGCAGTTAACAATATCATATGAGCCATATATATATATATATATATATATATGTATTTTTTTTTCCTTTTTGGTTTTTGTTTTTCACGAAGTGGATGATATTTTTGGCTTGAAGAGAGAGCTTTATTCGCCAACTGGCCACGTGTGAAGACAGTCATTTTTGCCTTGTGACCTTTAACGACATCTCCCATTTAATGCCAACCTTGGATTATATCCCTTCACCTACCAAGATAAAAATGTTGAATGAATTATATATATTTAAACCCAAAATAAACAGTGGTTGCCCAGTGACCATAGCTGCTGATATTTCATTGGATTATGAGTTCGTTTGTTACCCTTTTAAGAATGGATTGCAAATAAATTGTCAAAATCACCTCTCCTTCAAAGCCATCAGAAATATTCTTACTATAGAGGCTTGGACGCTTGTTATCTACAAAAACAATATCAAAAAAATTTATTGTACATGTAACCATAAAAACAAAGTGGATATACAATAATTTAGATCGTGAGATTGTGAAATATATATTAAATTTAAAAAATAAAAAAATAGGTAAATCGTTAAATATCATTAAATTAACTGCATGTTTTTTACATATCTCATTAAATGTGTCTACATAATTTTACTTTTTTTTTTTTTTATGTTTCCGTCTTTCTGTACACTAAATTGAGATTCAGTCTAATTTAGAAGGTTTGCACAATTAGACGATTCTCACAAATCATTTGATACAATGAAAAAAAAAAAAGAAGACGAAGAAAATATTACAAAATGAATGAAGTCACCATTTTAAGCCAATAAAAATGCTTTAGTTGAACCCATCGCCACCTAGGATGTTGCCTTGAAGTTTTAGATACCAATAGGTACTGAAATTTTTTGTGATTATCCAGCAAATAAACTACAATTATCTTCTCGAACCGAAATGCCACTTAAGATTTGTACATTGTATCATCACGATTTTTAGTTGTACATTTCTTTTTTCTTTTTTTTTTTTGCCACTTATGATGACAATAAATACGGATAATGCAATATGGTTATTAAAGCTACTCAATCCGTAAAAAATAATAAAAACTGTGAAGAGCTCTGATTCATGGTAGTTACTAAATTCCCTCTTCAAATATGATCTCATCCGAATATAAATCTGTGTTCCTTCATTATCTCATTGTTTCTTTATTTCTCTTATCTTTTTTTTAATGAATAAATAACAGTGACATCCCCAAATTTCGACAAAAAGAATTGTATCAATTCTGAAAAATCAGTTTTTTTACATTAAAACGTACATGAGAGCAAATTTCAAAACTCACGAGTATTATGAATTGTTCAAAATTTAATAAAATTTGTGTACGTTTAATTTTACTATTTAACTTCTTACTGATTCAAAATGGTAAAATCCCACGCGAGGGCGAAAATGTTAATGAGTCAAAGCCCTCGAGTGGGCAGTGGTTATCTCAGTGTTTCTCGTTCTTACCACAAAAGTAACCGTACAGTAAGTTTTAGTAACAGAAACAACAAAACAAGGGTAAAACCTAGTCACAGCATCGTCAACAAAAACACATTACCGACAGTCTGACTCTATAACTATTGGCTAGCTTCACGAGGAATCTAATAATGACGTCGTTATCTAACGATCCATATCCCACCATCGCCCCAAATCTGAATCTCCACCGTCCATTTAGATCTCCCCCAAAAATAATTAATTAATATATCCTTTCTCTTCCTCTCATCTCTCCCAGATCTAACACACATTCTCTCTCTTAGATCGTCAACTTTCTCTCTCTAGAAACAGGCATATATCCTTGTGATTGAGGAGAATCCTAGAGAGAGAAGATTTTCTCGATTACCCATTTTGCCCCTTGACATGGTGGAGGCACAGACATGGACGACGAGGAGAATGAGCAACCCAAGGTTGGACGCCAACACGACCACGGCGGACCAAGCCATTGACATTCCGGCGACCCCACCCGGGGATGTACGAAACAACGCCGCGTACTCCGCCGGCGTGGGATCGTACTTGTCGCCCAACATCCTGACGGCCCTGATCGTTGCTTCCTGGTACTTGTCCAACATTGGTGTCTTGCTCTTGAACAAGTACTTGCTCAGCATCTACGGCTACAGATACCCAATATTCCTTACAATGTTGCACATGATTTCCTGCGCTTTTTACAGCTATTTGTCCATAAAGTTTCTCGAAATCGTGCCCTTTCAGCATATCCTGTCGAGGAGGCAGTTTTTAAAGATCTTTGCTTTGAGCGCAATTTTCTGTTTTTCTGTGGTTTGTGGGAACACTTCTTTGAGATATTTGCCTGTTTCGTTTAATCAAGCTATTGGGGCGACGACTCCGTTTTTCACTGCAATTTTTGCTTTTCTGATTACTTGCAAGAAAGAATCTGCTGAGGTTTATTGTGCACTTTTGCCTGTGGTGTTTGGGATTGTTTTGGCCAGTAATAGTGAGCCTTTGTTTCATTTATTTGGGTTCTTGGTTTGTGTCGGTTCCACTGCCGGGCGTGCTTTGAAGTCTGTGGTTCAGGGGATTTTGTTAACTTCAGAATCTGAGAAACTTCACTCCATGAATTTGTTGCTGTACATGGCACCGATGGCTGCTTTCATTCTGTTGCCGTTTACCCTTTACATAGAAGGGAATGTGGCCGCGATCACGGTTGAGAAATCTAGAGGGGATCCGTTTATTGTGTTCTTGTTGATTGCCAATGCTACGGTGGCTTATTTGGTCAATCTGACGAATTTTCTCGTCACCAAGCACACCAGTGCCCTTACCCTGCAAGTGCTTGGCAATGCCAAGGCCGCGGTGGCTGCTGTTGTTTCGGTCTTGATCTTCAGGAATCCGGTGACCGTGATGGGGATGACCGGATTCGCGGTTACGATCATGGGTGTGGTGCTTTACAGCGAGGCAAAGAAGAGATCTAAGGTCACGACGCATTGAAGATAATTAGTCTATAAAAGATTCATTTTGATTGCCACAACAAAAACATTGGTGCGGTTCTTTTTTCTCTTTTGCTTTATTGCTTTCGCCTTTAATTGTTTGATTATGTTTAGATTTTATAATGGAAGAAAAGAAGGGAATTTGGATCAAGTGGATTGTATAGGATGCAGAACAAAAGGAGAAGGATATTGCTCTTTTTCTCCGTTTCCCTGAGCTTTAAATTGTTAATTTTTCGGGTGGTTTTAGAGAATGAAATTCTCTTATAGCCTACTATATGTGAATTTCCCACATTTAGATCAGAAAAGGAACTGATCTGGAAATGAAGTTCCAAAATTTCACCTAGTTCTCTAACTTCAATTTTGTCATCAATCTTTTCATTCTTTTCTCAAGACAGCAAGGTTTATGTTTGTTAGTATTTTTCTGATTCGTCTTTTTGGCTTCTTTCTTTACTGGCAATCCTCCTTTGATTTCCAGAATTTCAGTGTAATAATGTTGCCATCTGGAATCCTTGAAGAAGCTGAATTTAGTTTAGTAAAACAATTTATTATCAACCTATTCATTAGTGGGACTTGAGAGGCTGTGCTTATCACATCAAAGGCATAGCCACGTAGAGGATAGGTCTACAATTTCTCACCTTATCGGTAAATTATTGACATGGTTAGTATTTGGTTGCATTAATGAAAGAGGAGAATTCAATGTTGATGGGCTTGGTTACATCTAGATCAACCCTTCTGAAATTCCAAGATAAACTTTGGCACCATTGGTGGTGTTTTTTTCCATCTTCTTTTTTTTTTATCTGATTTATTTCCATTTTCTGATGAGGGTAAAGCGCTCCAAGTTATTATTCACATGCGTCGTGAACTTCTAATTCAAACAGTATTAACAGTATGTCAACAAATGTGAAGCTGAGGGTTCGAACCTTCAACTTTTTTAACTGTCCTCTTTTCTCCTAACTAGTTGTGTTAGATTTAGGAAAGTTCAAAAAAAAAAAATATTATTCACATGATACATCAACCTCTCTTTGTAAGAATCCAAAATTTTCCTTAGAAACAAAGATTGAGCTTTAAATGTCAGCATATGGCATCAAATCAATGTTGTTTAGAATGAACAACTCTCCTCCTTCTTCTTAATCAATTATTTTAGATTTAGGAAAGTTTAAAAATAAAATTTATTATTCACATAATTCATCAACCTCTCTTTGTAAGAATCCAAATTTTCCCTTAGAAACAAAGATTGAGCTTTGAATGTCAAGATATGGCATCAAATCAATGTTGTTTAGAATGAACAACTGTCCTTCTTTTTCTCAATCAATTATTTCCCTAATTAGTTGTTCTAGATTTAAAAAAATTTTAAAAAAAAGTTATTATTCACATAAGACATCAACCCCTCTTTGTAAGAATCCAATTTTTCCCTTGAAAACAAAGATTGAGCTTTGAATGTTAGCATATGACATCAAATCAATGTTGTTCAGAATGAAAATTTGATGTCTTTGTTCCTTCTAATTTTTTTTCCCATTCAAGTCATTTATTTATTTATTTTTTTTTCTTTTTGACAATCCATTCAAGTCATTTATAATGTCACCATTTTTGTGAAGAAATGTAAAAATAGAAGTGATGTCCCATCTTTTTGTTACTTTTTTGGTGATTAAAAAAATATGTATCATCGGCATATAAATCATGTGTGAATTAAAGTTGGTGTCACCATTACTATCATCATTTAACTTATTCAATAGGTATGTATTTACTATTCAAGTATTGTTAAGTCTAAACGTGACTTATTCAAGTTAATTTCAACATAAATGAGTCATAAACCAATACTTTTGCATACACAATTTCATTATTAGGGATTAAAACGCATTGCCTCCAATTTACAGACTCCAAGTTGAGTCGAACGTAAAAAAAAAAACGCTGAATTAGGCCGCTGTCTCGGATGGTCCCATCCTTTCGTCACGAAACATTAAGATTAGCGCATGGATACCAAGAGTCGTGGAGTACTGATCCAACGCTTTAATCTGTGAGTATTTATCACTACACTTCACTAGTTGGCGGTGGTTGTCTTGTTCGCTCTGGGCCCCGGTTCGTCACATCTTAATTTTTGACAAAAATGCATCGGGTGCCTGTCGGTTGATGTGACCATATTAACATGAAGGTGACTCGCGTATATTGAGTTTTATATAATGATCCTACACTTTTTTTTTTTTTTCTCTCTTTCTCGTTTTTCTTTAAATTTACTGATTTTTATCCAATATTAATACATTTTTCACCATTTAAAATAATAATTTAATAGTAAGTCAATGTGCCTTTTTTTACATCGATTTGAGTTTGAGTTTTTTCATCGTTACTCATCTCACAAAGTGAGATATATTCTGTTGAAATATAATATTATATTTAAAATTCATTAGTACTATAATAAAACATGAGAAAAATTCATTTGACCCTATCAATAGTTGAGTGGCCAGTTCTCTCTTGGAGAGAGATTAAATAAGAATGAAACAAGTAACTCTCAATTTCGATTTATACACGTTATAACTTATATGCCGACAATATATTTTTTCTTTACAAGAAAAAGATCAATTTATTTTACAATTCTTGCAAATTAATAAATAGAAAACCACAATCAAGACAATAGTTTACGTAAAGATGGGGAATTGATTTATATTTTGGACCGTTGGAGTGGCACTATTAGCCCAAATTTAGTTTATGCCTCCACGGTAGAATGGATAGAATGACTAAAAAATATTGTTGTGGGAATGAAACTATTACGGTGGTTGTGACCAACGACCGTCACGTTATAAATGAATTTATTATGTTGTACCGTGGTTGTGCGTCGTGATCATGACATTATAAATTTATTTATTTTTTTAGGTCAAACATTATAAATTTATTATGTTCGCTTTCTGTATGAAAGATATCTTCTTACGCGTTGTTTCTGAAAAAAAAAAAAAAAAAAAGAGCGAGAGGAATGTGAAAAAAAATAATAATGTGATGAGTGAATGTTAGAAAGAAAAAATGAATTATATTTTTTATATTTAAAAACGTGTTATATGAAAAAAAAAAATTAAAATATTTTGTTAAAAAATTAGTAAAAAATTAAAAAATATATTTTTTTAATACTAATTTTACCTAAAGTAAAAAATATTATAAAAAAATAATAATAAAAAAATCAATGGAAAAAACATAATTGTACTTAAAAAAAACAAAAACAAAAAAGAGAAGGCGAGGTTTTGTTGTTCCCCCAATATTGAGGGAGCCAAAAAAAATTTTTTCCCTCTCCTTGGTTCCGAAATACAGTAACTTGCCCAACTCCTCCCATTCATTTTTAATAATTTAATGATAATTTAGTGTGTTTTTTTTAAAAATTTTGACTTTTAAAATAGTTTGGATTGACTATGACTACACACCAATAATTTTAAAATTATTAATATTATTTAATTAATTTATAAGAGACTCAATCAAACGTAATAATATTTAAATAATAAATTTTTTTTTTATAGGTTACATTGAATGGAGCAAGTAAACTTCGCGTTCTAAGTTTGACGGGCATTATTACTGGTAGTTAGACCTCGCATGTGGATATTACGTGCCACCGACAATTGTATCGCGATTCAATTCGCTCTAAAAGCTTTCGTGGGTCTTCGTGTAGTGTATTAAAAGGAGCAAGTGCTTCGACTCATTTTTTCATTAGGATAGTCCATAAAAATTATTGTTAGCGGCAGATATTGAACTCAAAACTGATTTTTTTTGTTTTTTTTTGGTTAATTGGCTTCCAAAAGGAATCCACAAGAAATTGAGAAGGTCAACTTTTTTTTTTTTTTGAGATTTTTCAAAATTTAAATTAAATGGTTGAAGGAAGGCAACAATTGAAAAAATTATACATTTGAATCCGTAACCTTATTTTTATTAGTATATTATTAATATCATTTAAATTACAAATTTATGATAATAGAGAGGGTTAATTTTACATATTCTTTAATATTATGTAACTAATTGAATATTTATCCCATAAAATAAGCATCAAAATTGGGATAATTATACCTTGAAATTGATTATACTTTTTATATATTTTTTTTTAATTATTAGAACAATAATGACGACTTTTGTGATGGCTTGTCGATTGTGTACACATAAGCAAAGTAATTAGCTCAAGACCGAAAAAAAGAAATTAGGCCGACAGGCAACAGCCAAATATCATTTTCTACTATTCATAACAAATTATCAAATATGTGCTCTCTTTTTTTCCCAAACGAATTCTGATTTAATGACCATGTTTGCACTAGGAAAACGTGCATAATTTTTGTGTTCGATGGATCCTCTAATTTTTTCTGTGGTATTGTGAAAAGACTAAACAATGGCATCCCTAAGAATGCTCGATGCCAATGATGGCCCCAAGCCCGGTATAACAATATGCTGAGTTTTTGCTTGGAGGCGAAGCCTTGATCCTAGACTCTACCATAGTGTGTGCCCCTTGTTGATACTTGATACTTAATACTTTCACCCAATAACTATTAGAGTAATACTATGTAAATACATTTAATGAGACAATCATAAGACATGTAATCAAGTTAACAGTATCTAACGATTTATTAATTTTTTTTAATTAAAATTGATATATCTTTTACGATTTAACAATCTATATTATTATATATTTTCACGTGTCCATAATTATTTTGCCATCTATATTTTTCCTAATAAGTAATAAGTATACAGTTAATTCACTTTTTTACCTGCAAATTTCATGTACAATAATGCATTCTCATAACTAAAAGTTTCGAGTTTAAATCATGATTGGAGCCGGGTAAACAGAAAAAAAAAAAAAAAAAAAAGGCCTAAGGAGCGTACCCAAGTGTGTCTTCTACATGGCATTCCTTTTGCCCTTAATACAATATTTGAAAATAAAAAATATTGAAGGTTATCTTCGCCAACAAAAAACATTGTTGTCAAAAACTGAAATATAAATGACTGCTGCGACAATGAGACTGATCCCCAAACTCCGGGAAAGGGGAATAGGCCATTGCATCTTTTGCTAAGCAGCCCTTGACAGTCGATGATGGTCTTTTCTTGCTGCTGTTACGATGACATTTTCTATGTTCTTTAATATAATCGGATTAAATTTGTGTCGATAATCCCATAAAATCTGCCATTGGGTAAATCTATTGTCCCATAATATATTGGGCAACATAAAGTGCCATTAGGCCACATACTAGATGCAGCACATTGGTGGAACGAAGAAAGAAAAATCGAACGAAATTTTCCAGCATTGTTGAAACAAGATTATAATAATGGGAATCACTTGGACTATAGCCTAAATGACCATTGTAGCTTTGTGTTATGAGAGAAGTTAGAGGACCAATTATTCCCACTTCCCTTCGCTCCCACATTACATAGATTTAGTTAGGTACAACGCACTTCCTTCGCAAGTTTCTCGGACCCGCTGTTCTGTCTCCCCACTAATTTTTAACTACTGACCATTAACTATTAGAAATAAATAAAAAAATTATGATCCACAAAGAAAATATGCTGTTTCCCTTTGGATTATAGTCTTCTTGTCCTTGCAATTTTACATGAACAAAATGCATGAAAAAAAAAACCCAAAAAAAGAGATGCTTATACATTGTACAAATTGACAGAATAGAGTATCAGCAAAGTCGATTTCTTTTCATGAAAATAACGCTTGTTTCAGTCTCTTTGAATCCCAGGTGAACGAAAAAGAAAAATGATAATAAAAGTCATCAGCAATTGCTCTGCCCTCAAGCCCTGCGTGGCTGCGTTTTCGAGGAGGCGAGGGAGGTAAAAGATATTTCAACTAGTAGTATTAAAATCACGAGACAGTGAGACAGTCGATTTGAAATTGGGTTTGTGCCCGTTTAATAAAAAGGAAAGGGGCCTTTCGAGTTTCTCAATCTTAATTTCTATTTCTTTTAACAATAAAAAAAAAATTTATTTTAAATATATTAATTATCAAATTTACGAGATAAAATCGAAATAATTTTTATTTGAAACTGTCTCATTCAATCACCCTCAAAAGTGCAGACAGTCCACCCAACACTAATAAAATCAAGTGTAATTCTGTCTCAAAAGATTTAAGTGATTACTAAAATCTATCGTCCTGCTACAATTTTTAATTACTTCAACAGCCACTCAACTTTTTTTTAAGGGAAAACGTAGACACAAAAACTCGAATTAAGGTCGCAAACGTAAAAACATACTGACTTATTATTAAAGTTTCGCTTCAAATGTTTCATATGTGTTGTTATTTGTAAAAAAAATATATCTAATAATTTTTCTCATTTATTAATTTTTTTTTACTTCATTAAATAAAATTTACCGTAAATTGTTTAATTTGGAGATTCAAAGTATTTTTTCTTGTCTTTTTTTAACAAAAAGATAAAGATGACTAATTAATTTATTAAATGTTAATAAAATATAAAGTTGTATGTCTAAAGACACCACAATTAATACTCAGCACTACAAGGGATAAATCTCAAATCATCCCATCACTTTCAATCGCATCATTTGGGCAAACCCCAAATGGTTGATTCAGAGTGTAAATCACAAAAAAAAAAAAACGAAAAAAAAAATTGTCCATGACCAGAGAGAACCAAGTCGCTGTTACATAAAACTGAGCAATAATGTGCATTTAATTTGGCTTGACAAATGCAACATTCTAATATTACATAAAATCAACCTTTTTTTGTTTAATCCTGAATCAACACATCAAAAGATGTTATGGCCAAAACCCACAACACCAATTATTACAACTAACAATGCATTCTTATACTTCATAAAATAATAATGATAATACACCGACTCCAGAGGCAGTTCTGCACAAAGTGCAGTTTATTCAATCGAAAGGAGAAGGAACAATTAAAACATAATCAAATCTAAACACTAAATCAGCAACAAAATCCAGAACTAAATCATGATGAACCCAAGAGTGCCAACAATGGCCACCATTAATCCATAGGACGCAAAGGCAGTGATAATGCCTAATGGTGCTGAATTTGGTATGGGAGAAGGTGCGGGAGATGTCTCCTGATCCCACACAGCAATGGCAAGCTTCTGGGTATGATTCAAACAGTGGTTGGCCACACCACAAATGTACCATTTCTTTCCTGGAGTTTTTAGTGGGATCACATCATTTCCAGTCGTCAAGGGCACGTTGTTAGGAGCAATCAAGCATTCCTGGAACTCAGTTCCATTCACTTTCAGGACATTGTGTTTTCCTTCCGGATACTTAAAAACTGCACCCACAAAAAAAAAAAAAAATGTAAATAAACAAATTATGTTGTTGAAGGCAAAATCAGTTTTTTTTGTTTTTTTTTTACTATCTCAAGTTACTATTGCAATTTCATTGGCAATAATTACTGTTGATCTTAACGTGTGATCCATTTTTCAGTTGAATAATTTCTTAATAGTTACCGCGACAGCATATCAACCCCATTAGCCATAATTGATTGGAAATTAATTACACGAGCTTAACGATGACAATTGGCTAGCTATAATAATATAATTAATCACATCTAATTCACCAAAAAAAAGGTCTTGAAATCATATATATTGTCTTTTTTTTTTTTTTTTTTTTACTAATGAATCGCAGAGGGCCAAAATTCAAGTATTGAAAACTCGTGATTAAGAATAGCATGGATTTTTTAGTCCTGAAGAATGGTCATAACACACACGCATATATATATATATATATATATATATAAGCCTGTATGCTGCAAGAGTATAATCATAGTAGTCTATCATAAATAATATTATTATCATTTTAAAATATAAATTTTAATTTTTATAGATTAACTTCTCTTTCTAACTCTTCTACCTCATAGTCTTTTAAGATTCGTAGAGTAGTAAATCGAGAAGAAATAACTATAGAAGAATTAAAACATATTGATAACTAAAAAATTACTCATATAAAACTAAGTCAGATTTGTCATCTGCCTAAAACTATCTTATCTAAACTTTCATTTAAAACCGATTTTCTTATTAAAACTGAACATATATATATATATATATAGAGAGAGAGAGAGAGAGAGAGAGAGAGGAGAAATTGATAGGAAGCAAATTTTGAATATCTAACTTTCTACTTAAAGATAATGTCTGATAATCAACTAGATTATACCAATCAATTAATAAAATGGAATTTCAAGAATAGTGCAAAAACTGAAAAAAAAAAAAAAAAAAAAGGTGTGTGAGAGAGCTAATTAATTATACCGAGCGTGTCCCCAACGTGGAATTCCTTTCCTTCAGCCCATTTTTGGTAGTCGTAATCGATGGTCCAACCTTTGTCATCACCCACCAAAAATTCTGTCCCCATAATTGAAGGGGCCACGGCTGCAAAAATGGCAATGACCATCAACATCCTGGAGGATGCCATTACAGTGCACAACTTATATCTAGCAAGCCGCTCCTCTAGCTTTCCTCCAATCGAATGGTGTTTCTTGAGATAAGACTTTAGTGCTGGTGCAAGCTGTTTTGTGTACCTGGTGCTGCCTATATTTATATAGAGAGTTGTCGACGAAACAAAGTGATTTGTGAAAATTTCTAAGAAACAGTTCTTGTTCTTGGTCCCTTAGTCCGGCTGAGGCCGGCATGCCCGCTGGCGCAAGAAATTTCTTGTTTGACCATAGCAAAAAATTGAATGTTATTTTTGGAATGTTCCCAAGTGGACGCTTATTGTTGTTGCTTCATAAAGTGGAGGCTCATCGATTGTGTAAACTTCCTTCGTTATTTTTATTATTATTTTTTTTTTCATTATGACACTTAGAGGAGTATAATTTATAGGCTCATATTTTTTTTTCTCCGATTATGTAAATTCCCTTCCCACTCATCTAGTTATTCAAACCTGAAATTGTCAATATAATAGTCCTAGTTACAGTGCTTGTTATACTTTTTTTTTAGCACACAAATGATTTTAGATGAAACAAATCTATTTTATAATTTTATTTATTTCAAATGTGTCTCCCATGAATTTTTTAATTTTTACCCATATTTGACGTTAAATCAACTCAATTCACCAAAAAAATTGTGAGTCAGAATTAAAAAATCTCTCACTTGCGTCTACGAGTTGTGACATTTCACAATAGGGAAGATATTTTTGTGCTCCGCTGGCCTTGTAATTTCGATTTGATTCACAACATCAGAAAACAATGGTGTCCGTATTGTTTTTATCAACGCTCTTCCATGCCTTTGTTTGTCACACCTTGTTTTTAACAACCTTGCCATTGACATAACAAAGAGAAAGCTTGTCGGAAAGAATATACCCTTCAAGAAAACCTATGACAGAGGCGTAGTTCAGTAAACAAGGAATCTTGACGTACAAAATGCCTCTATCACCAAAAAAAAAAAAAAAAAAAGCTTAATTTTATTACCAAAAATTCTTACAATCTTTAAATAATTTTCAAGTGATATGTATTGTTAAATTGTTGAATTTAAAAAAATTAAAGAATAAATAATTTATTAAATTCATTGAATAAAATTATATTACTATTTTAATACTATTTAAACAAAACTACTCAATATTACTCTTATTATTTTGTTGACACCGCTACTTTGCTCTAAAATTCAGTTTGTCTTTGTCATGAGCATGTAGCTCCCTCGACGGGCCATAAGATATTACTATGCACATGCATTTATTGCATGAAAACTAGGAGAAAATATCTGGCACAAGTTGAGAACCTTATACGAAGATATCACATCTTTACTCGAAATTATTGCAAGCATAATGCTGATTATCATTGATCCGGAAAAGGAAAGAAGCTGCCCATCCCTTCAAAGAGAAGGTAAAAATTCTTAAATAGGGTTCATAATTTTACTGTTTATTGTCAAAGATATGTGTACAGCTGTAGAATAGTCTCTAATTTAGGAGATTTGATACTTTGTATCCTTAATTTATAGGAATTTGATAATTACCTAGTTTAGGAAGTCTTATTTCTTTCCTAAACAAGATAATCAGCAGGATTTCTTTCCTAATCTAGATAATCTGCTATGTGTATATAACTATTCTTCCATTATGTACTGCAAAAATAAGAATAAATGAATTTTCTCTCAAAAGTTGTCATGGTATGAGAGCCTTAGGCTTCTTAAGATTTCAATTGGCCTGTGTTGCCCTAGAAACTCCTTTATTCTCTTTTTAATTGGCCTTTGTTGCCTTAGAAATTGTCCACCCTTTTCTTGTTTGTTCGTGATATTCATCTTGTTTTATTCTCTTCTTAGAGACTATGTCAGAAACTAGTGAGGTCAGATCTGAAACAAACATCATTGAACAGCCACCTAATCATCCTACAAGTGATCTACCTAACATCCAGGCTGCCTATCGTCTAAATGGCAAAAATTATCTCAAGTGGTCTCAGTTAGTTCGTACATTCTTGAAAGGGAGAGGCAAATTAAGTCATTTGAATGGGACTGGACCAAGCAAGACTGATCCTAGATTTGAGGCATGGGACAAAGAGGATTCCATGGTGATGTCTTGGCTGTGGAACACTATGATTCCAGAAATCAGTGACACTTGCATGTTCCTTAACACAGCCAAGGAAATTTGGGATTGTGTTCGTGAGACTTATTCAAAGGTTAATGATGCTGCACAGATTTATGAAATCAAAACAAAGATATCATGTGCTAAACAAGGTAACCGTTCAGTCACAGAATATTCTAATTACCTGAAGGGCTTATGACAAGAGATGGATCTTTATCAAAATATACAAATGAAGTTAGTGATGATGCATCTCTCCTGAAGAAATTTGTTGAAAAGGATAGAATATATGATTTTCTTGCTGGGTTGAATGTGGAATTTGATCCTGTTAGAGTACAAATCTTAGGCAAAGGAGATCTCCCTTCATTGAATGAGACTATTGCTCTAATAAGGGCAAAGGAGGGCCGACGTGGAGTGATGGTTGAAATTCCAGCACTTAAGAGCTCAGCTTTAGTAACAAAAACTGGAAACCTGAAGATGATGGCACCTAATCAACAACTCGGAGGAGACAATAGCCAATCAGAGATATCTAGAATCAATAACAAGGACTCTTTGTGGTGTACATACTGCAAAAAGCCCTGACATACAAGAGACAAATGCTGGAAACTCCATGGCAGGCCACACCAGCAGCAAAATAACACAAGTTGGCCTGTGAAGGGAAGACTAGCAAAGGGACAAGCATATGTATGTCAGAAACAGCCTGAAGGTGACTCTGATTCTCTGGAACAAGCTGAGTTGAATAAGGAGGAGCTAGGGAGGCTGAAAAGCTTTCTAAGGACATTGGAAAAATCTGGAAATTCTGGTAATACAGGCTCTTGTTCATTGGTGCTCTTAGGTAAGCCTCAATCTCATGATTAAATGTTTCAAATAAAACCCACAATGATTCTTGGATCATAGATTATGGAGCTACTGACCATATGACTTATAATTCCAAAAATTTTGTCTTATATACTCCAAGTCCTAGTAGTCGAAAAATTATCATTGCTAATGGAACCTCCACAACAGTAGCTGGTCAAGGTGATGTCCGGGTCAACCAATATCTTACTTTGAAGAATGTCTTACATGTGCCTAGGTTGTTTACAAATCTTGTGTCTATACAAAAACTCACAAATGATCTCAATTGCTCTATGAAATTCTTTTCTTCATACTGTGAATTTCAGGACCAGAATACGGGGAAGAGGATTGGACGTGCTAGGGAGAAAGATGGGCTTTACTACCTTGAGGACTCTAGTGGACAAAATGAGAAAGGTTTATTTTTGTCATTATTTTCTGAGTCTTCTATGTCAAGTAAAGACAAAATTTGGCTTTATCACCATCGTCTTGGTCACCCTTCATTTAGTGTTCTTAAAGTCATGTTTCCTTCATTATTCAAAGAACTCAGTGTAGATTCTTTCCATTGTAATGTTTATTAATTGGCAAAACACAAGCGTGCTTCCTATCAAATAAGCAATAAAAGAGCCACTACTCCTTTCTCTTTAATTCATAGTGACATTTGGAGTCCTTCAACCATACCAAATATTTTTGGGGCTCGTTGGTTTATTTCTTTTATTGATGATTTTACTCGTGTGACATGGATCTATCTTCTAAAAAATAAATCCGATGTGAGTTCAATTGTCCCTATATTTTTCAACATGATCAAGAATCAATTTGGAATTGGGGTCAAACGGTTTAGGTCAGACAATGCAAGGGATTACTTCAATCAATTTTTGTCCACATTTTTCCAAACAAAAGGTATAATCCATGAATCATCTTATGTCAACACTCCCCAACAAAATGGAACTGTAGAAAGAAAAAATGGTCATTTATTAGCAGTCACAAGGTCTTTCCTCTTCCAAACAAATGTTCCTAAAAATTATTGGGGAGAAGCAGTTTTAACTGCTGCACATATCATCAATCGATTATCTTCTCAAGTACTTGACTTTAAAAGTTCCATGCAAGTATTGTCTACATTTTTTCCTCATTTCACCATTTCCAATAATCTTATTCCCAGAATATTTGGGTGTGTTGCCTTTGTTCACATTCATTCTACAAACAGGAGCAAATTAGATCCCAGATCTCTTAAATGTGTTTTTCTAGGGTACTCTTCTATTCAGAGGGAAATAAGTGCTATCATCCTTCCACTAAAAAATACTATATTTCTACAGATGTCACCTTTGTTGAGACTGAAAATTTTTTCACTTATTCTTATCTTCAAGGGGAGAAAACATTTGTAGAAGATAAGGATAAAGATTCCTTTTTACTTGATTTTATGTTGTCTGAATCACCCCCCATGTCCTTCCCTGATTCTGCTTCTATTTCAAATGAGTTTGAATCCTCTACTCCTGCTCTAAATGAATCTGAACCACATTCCACTTTTGATGCAAAAATGATGACAACATATACACAAATTCAACCTACTCATCCACTACAGGTTTACACAAGGAAGAAAGCTTCTTCTATTCAACCTAATCATGTTCAAGAATCAGAACCAGATTCTAGAAATGAAGTAATTATTCCTTCCACTTCTCCTTTCATATTCTCTAATCCATCACAGATCACACCTAATAAAAATAGCCTTGATATACCCACTACTAATGACTTGGACATACCCATAGCTCTTCGAAAAGGGACTAGGACATGCACCAAACATCCAATAAATTTATTTATGTCCTACAATAAATCCTCTAATGCTCATAAAGTCTTTTTTTCTCATTTAAACATTGTGACTATACCCAAATCATTATCTGAGGCACTTAGTCATGAGAAATGGAGGGAAGCTATGAGAGTTGAAATGGATGCTCTTGAGAAGAATGCAACGTGGGATTTGGTAGAACTGCCAAGAGGAAAGACTCCAGTAGGTTGTAGATGGGTATTCACAGTCAAGTATAGGGCTGATGGATCACTTGAAAGGTACAAGGCGAGGTTAGTAGCAAAGGGCTATACACAAACTTATGGGGTGGATTATCTTGAAACATTTGCTTCTGTTGCAAAAATAAATACAGTTCGAGTGTTGTTGTCATTAGCAGCTAATCTAGACTGGAGTTTGCAGCAATTTGATGTTAAGAATGCATTCTTACATAGTGACCTTGAAGAGGAAATATACATGGAAATTCCTCTTGGTTCCAACTTGCAGTCAGAAGGTAAAAAGGTGTGTAAATTAAAAAAAACTTTATATGGTTTGAAACAATCACCAAGGGCTTGGTTTGGAAGATTCACTATGGTTATGCTTGCTATGGGGTACAAGCAAAGTCAAGGCGATCATACATTGTTTGTTAGACAATCCAATTCAGGAAAGATGACGATATTGCTTGTGTATGTGGATGACATAATTGTGACTGTGGATGATTTAGAAGGAAAAGAAGACCTGAAGAAGTGTCTTGAGAGAGAATTTGAAATTAAAGATCTTGGTAGGTTAAAGTATTTTCTCGGTATTGAGGTTGCTCATTCTCGAGACGGAATTTTTATTTCCCAGCAAAAATATGTGCTAGACTTGCTAAAAAAGACGGGTAAACTGGGATGCAAACCAGTTGAGACACCGATAAAGCAAAATCACAGACTTGGAGAAGCATTAGAAGATACAGCAGTGGATATAGGTGCTTATCAAAGGCTTGTAGGAAGGTTAATTTATTTGTCTCATACTAGACCTGACATAGCTTATGCAGTCGGAGTGGTCAGTCAGTTTATGCATGATCCTAAGGAAATCCATCTCCAAGCAGTATACCGGATCCTATAATATCTGAAAGGAACACCAGGAAAGGGTATCTTGTTTAAAAAGGGAGAGAAGTTAACTCTTGAAGTCTACACTGATGCAGATTATGCTGGGTCTCTGGTGGATAGAAGATCCACATTAGGGTATTGCACATATCTTGGTGAAAATTTAGTAACTTGGAGGAGTAAGAAACAAAATGTTGTTGCTAGATCAAGTGCAGAAGCTGAGTTTAGATCCATGGCACTGGGAATTTGTGAGTTATTGTGGCTGAAAATAATTTTGGAAGACTTGAATATCATGTGGGAAACTCCAATGAAGTTGTATTGTGATAACAAGTCTGCCATCAATATAGCACATAATCCTGTACAACATGACCGTACTAAACATGTTGAGGTTGATAGACACTTTATAAAAGAGAAGCTAGACTGTGGACTGATTTGCACTCCATTTGTGTCTACTGGAGAACAGTTGGCTAATGTATTAACAAAGGGATTATCTACTCCAGCATTTCAAACGATAATTAGCAAGCTGGGAATGGAAGACATTCATTCACCAGTTCGAAGGGGAGTGTCAAAGATATGTGTACAGCTGTAGAATAGTCTTTAATTTAGGAAATTTGATACTTTGTATCCCTAATTTATAGGAATTTGATAATTACCTAGTTTAGAAAGTCTTATTTCTTTCCTAAACAAGATAATCAACAGGATTTCTTTCCTAGTCTAGATAATCTGCTATGTGTATACAACTGTTCTTCCATTATGTACTGCAAAAATGAGAATAAATGAATTTTCTCTCAAAAGTTGTCACTTACCATTAAAAATGGATTAAGTTCATATCGAAAAACCAGCAATAGATGTATATTCAGCATCTGCAACATTAAAACATAATTGTCCTCTACATTTCACTGATTACCATTACAAATGGAGTAAGTTCTAAAAAAAGAACTGAAAATGCTATGAGGGGTAGGAAACATTGATGGCTGTACACCGCGCCGTATAACCTACTGATTGAAATGATGGCAAGATGTTAGTTTTGCATCATTGTGTGCGATGGTAACTTGAAGTTAAGAGATGCAGACTTCAGTTGGTTCTATACACAATGCAAAAAATTCTTGATCTTTGTCAACTGTTTTGTAGTGCTTGCTGTGAGTTCGTCCATCGACTTCCATCCAGAAGCAGAAAATGACATTCTTTCAGTGCAATGAATGAAAACCATTCCAGGTTCTCTCTTACTCTCACCGGATCCCCAAGCTCCTACGGAAAATCCAAGCTGAAATCATACCTTACTACATAGTAGTGTAATATGCACAAAAGCGTAAAGCAATATTAATGCGTCTTTCTGTCAGCATACCTCCTGCTTGCTTTGTTTCCAACTTCATTGATGTACCCATTGCTCCCACATTGAATCTGTTGTCCACCATGCATAAGTGGCCTTTCCTTCACCAGATTTGCCACCTATGAGAGGAAATCAAGTTGGAGGATGATATTGGACTCTGGAAATGCATGGAATCTAATGGTTTCAAACTAAAATAATAGCCTAATAAACTGAACAGGGCATCAAAATGACAATAAATATGGTTTCGGAAAGTTGACATGCTTACCTTGTGCTCTGTTTGCAAAGGATTCAATATATTTTCTTTTGAGCCCTTATGTCAATGAAACAATTAAGGAAAAGGTAAGCAATATGAGAACGTTAATTGTCAATATATCTTGTGTTGAATAAGAATAGGAACTTGGAAGGGACAAGAGGAACCTTTGAAGAGATAGAGCTGGATCGAGGCACCCGCAACTGAGACCCATTATTTGGCTGGGGTTCAGATGTCAAAGAGAGCTAGCATTCATCCAACAGAAAAAAAATATGAGTCCAGTGAGGTATATCGGCACTACGTCTAACAGCAGAACACTTAACAAATGAAGCAGCATCCTGCAACTGGAATTTAGCCCTCTGAATTTTCAGGATCAATAGTTACCTTGCTGAAAAGTTCTATGGGTGTATTTAGTTGATTCCTTTTCTCTGTATGTAAATTAAATCCCTGCTGAAGTCAAAACATCATGCTATTTCTCACAATTTGACGGAGCAATCATGCAGAGGCACATAGGAACTATGACAATTAATAAATTACCATTGGTACGGTGGTTTCCTTCTTGTTATTCCTGAAAATACCAATATCTCTTTTGCTTAAGAGTACCTGCATAATGAATGAAACAGACACATTTGTGAGTGCTTCCTCAAACATTTAAATGCAGAATCTGCACTATTTTATCTATTACCTTTTCATTCAAAGGTCGGGCTTTAAATAGATGCATTGTACCATGCCTACCCTGTTTTGGAGCGTCTATGTTGCTTGGTCTGCACAGAGCCATAGCTCTTCAAAATCAACATATTTTCTCAATCGTTAAAATGACTCAGCGTCAACTAGCCATTTCCTACTTCTCGTTCTGAAATTTATATAAACAGGATTACCTTTTGGATTCTTCTTTCCCACTTTCTGCAACAGTCATACTGTCAGATCCCTGCAATGGCAGCACCTCAGTCTCCCCATATTTGGATTTACAACGAGGAATTGTCAAATAAAAGGCAAGAAGAAAGACTAATGTCACGGAAGTTTAAGCAACCTCATTAGAATCATCACAGGGAAGCAAAGAAGATGAAACTGCAGATGTGTGCTGCATGGCCCTCTCTAATGTCCTCAGCTGGAATTCCTGAGAAACAATGCGGGAGAGAAGTCAGGTCCAAACAGTGAGCAAAATCTATGTTCTCCATAACCATTTAAGGTGGTCTCTAACAGCCATTAAACTACAATAAACAAAACTCTCAAAACCAGATACAACACAAAGGGCAATTTTTGTACAGTCAAGACTTGCCTGAAACTCTGGCAACCTTGGAGTGCTCTTCTTTGGGCGAGGCCATGTAGGACCCTTCAGAATCTGCAATTTACAACCTAGATTTAGACCACAACATGGAGTGAATTCTTAGAAAAGCCCCCTATCATGAATCTTAACTACCAACTTTTCTGTTCAATGGGCGTGCTTTGAAATTTTGTGTAGCTGCTGTCACTTGTTCTTGTTCTGCAGTACTTTTAGACCTGGATTATGAATATTTCATCAAACTTGGTATCATTCAAAGAAAGCAGTCTTAATAAATTAGGACATTACAAGTAAACAACAAACCTCATCCGTTGTGCCTGTGCCCTTTGAGCAGTTTCTAGGCCAGGGTCTCTTGGAATAGTAAGCCTCATGCTTGCATAAACAGAGCCTTTGTCAGCATTTCCAACCTGCTAGACCAGATACAAATAATTGGAAAATTTTCATTAATTAATTGAGCCACTTTCATTAATAATTGTGCCACCTACCCTAAAGACGAGGAGGAAAATTCTTTAAAAAAAAAAAAAAATTGTAACGAAAAACAGACATGCTCTTCTCTTTGAAACACTGACTCGCCCTAAGGGAAAAAAATTTGTTTCAGATGGCACAAATTAAGAAATAAAGATGTAAAGGATAAATTTAAACTGTAGGCAATTTATGGACAAATATTTGTTATTTTCAGTACAACTCATAGCATGGCTAATAAATGGTCTTGGTTTTTCTTTTTCCCCACCACTTAAGGCCAGTATTAACTTCCATGATTAAATTTTGAATAAAGCTTTGAGCTGCAACATCTGCATTTAAGAAGTGATGCATCATTACTCGATTGAGTGTGATTACTGGCCTGAGTCTTCTAAATCCATGATCCAAAAGGTCTTTGGTACAAGCAATGGAAGCCAATTGTTTCAATACACAAGCGGCAATATAAAGTTTGCAGTAAGATGTGTGCACAAACCATATACCTTCTTAGGTGCCTTGTGGATAAAATCAGTTTGTGGCTTTGGATCACCAACCTAGAAAACAAAACAAGTGTATCAACACGGTAAGTTACTAAGAGAACAATGATTGAGATCTAAACCCTGCCTACAGTTAACTCGTCTCGAAAATTTACACAAGAGCAGTATTCATTAATTGTTACAATTTCCTTAACAACATGTCTAGTAAGTGACCAACAAACAAGCAACACAGCTCAGGCCACCACTTTTATACTGCAAGCACAATACAAGGCAACAAGCTAAACAATCTTAAGTACACTTCTAACATGTACCATATGGCAATAATTGCTATCCTTATAAGAATTCCAAACAAAATTCTCATATCAATCAAAAGTTGCTGCTTAAAAAACCATTAGAAAATCCAAGATTGGTTGGCTAGATAACACTCATGAGAATATAAGTAAAAGTAACAGAAGACAGATTTACAAAACTGTGTCTACCTTACGCAACTGACCCCCCTCTAGTTTCTGCCTCTTAGCAGCATGAGTTTCAAGCAGCAAAGAAGAATTGCATAAGCTTCTCTCGTTTTGAGGCCATAGCTTCTGTAATCTAACAATAAGGTATTTAATAACCATTCAAACAAAAAGGGTACTAAATATAACCCATCAAACGTTGCCAGGCAACACTTTTGGCTTAAGCACATAAAACTTCATTAATCTTCATTGCAGGAGATCAAGTTTACGATCTATTCAACACAAAAACTACGGAAAATAGCCTGAACTACCAAAAAAAGGGAGCACATACAAACTTTTTTTTGGGGGGGGGGGGGGGAGGGGGAAGAAGACTGAAAGCAGGTTGAGGATCTACTACAATCTCAAAGTACAAGCTATTCTTTGAATAAAAATATGTTGTGAGATTTCACCCCTCGGTATAAGAACAAAGAACTTCGATACCCCAAACCAAACTAAAGAAGAAACCTTATCTATTTCCAACAGTTACCTGGAACCAACTGCTCCAAGTGGCTTATCCTGCTTGGCGAGAACACTAGCAGTAGGTTTCATCAAAGTTGAACTCCTAGGAAGATGCGGCTTGACACTGGATTTCACCTTGGGTTTTGATTTATCGGTGCATGTGGCATTCCATCCTGCAGTATGTACAGAGGCAATATGAAAAGAAGCAGAATGATAAAACAAGAAATACTGTAATACAATGTAACAAGCAATCTCAATCTGTTGAATATAATTGAATTAAGCTTACGACAGTGTTTTGCATAGACGAAGACAATGATAATGCATAAATACAGCAAATCATCATCTCAACTTTCTTTATATCTAGAACGTTTAGAAAAACTATTCACAAACTATGGTTGCTAACAAACTGATCACCTGTTGCAAAACTTGGCTGCTGGTCTGGAACAACTTCTGGATTGCCACTCCAGGGGGTGGTGCAGATGCCTCTGTACAATTCTTCAGATTCTGAAAGATTTTGTGACTCACTACCGTATCAGCACGCGGTATTTTACCAAATGGGTTCATATTGCTATCAACTAGTTTTTATTTTTCAGTATATGAATCAGCTTCACGTCAAGATTTCAGATTTCCATGCTTAATTTTAAGCCCAAAAGAAAGGGCAGCAAAAAAAACCCAATTGGGAACACATTCAAACCACTAAAGGTGCTTAACTTGAAACAATTATTACCTCCATTAACCAATTCTATTCCAGAAATTTCTGTATTCTCTCTACCAATGTAGCCATAACTCGTCGAAGCCGCGGCATTTTCATTCTCTTCAGCATAACTATCACTCTTCTTCTTCATTAGACATTCGTCTCTCAACACTAACCTCGCCACAAAAGCTGTTTAAACACATAAAGCTTGAGCCTTTTTGCAATTATCCAAATCCAAAGATACGAAATAGCTAAAACAAAAGTAGAAAAAGTTCAGGGCTTTAAGTAAAAGTTATAGAAAAGGGACTGACGAGACGGAGGATAGCTCCGGGCGGAGGCGAACCAGCGCTCCACCGCGCTCGCCTCCTCGGGCGACTCCTCGCGGGTGAAATCGAAGAACATCGCGGCGTCGAACTCGTAAACGGGATCGATTTCACGAGCCTCGAACACTAGCTCCACCTCCATGTCATCCTCCTCTTCCATGTCGAACACTAGCTCCACCACCACCACCTCCGCCCAAAACTTTCTCTCTCTAAAACCAGTTCCTCCTCCTTCCTTTTCTTTCTCTCTCTAAAACCTTTTTTTTTTTGGCTCCGTCGTAGCTCCGCTGCTCTCTCGCTCCAATCTCAGGTACTACTGCTACTATCAATTTGTCAAACATTAAATATTTTATTCAAATTTATTGATTTAATTATTTTTCTTATTTTTTTTAATTTGAAAAAAAAAAAGCATAAGTATATAAGAAAATATAGCTGCAAATGACAAGAGATATAGCAATATTATGATAATTTTTTTAAGGTAATATAATAAAAAAATATTATTTCTCGTTTTTGTAAGGTAATATAATATTATGATCGTTATTTATATATTATTTTTTATTATAAATTATGCATTATTAAGCGAACTATGAGCATATAATTAAATATGAAAATTATATATTATTCTTTTTGGCTATTCTCGTGGGATATATATCCGATTTTCAAAGATCGGAATTTTAAATTTTAGGACGATTATGCCCCCAAGTTTTGAAGAATGACGCGGAGGCCTCGTTGGTTGGATCCGAAATTTGAATGGAAAATAAGGGTAGGATGGTCAATTCGAGGGAATTTCTTCGGGTTTTTCATGATAAAGCATAAAGGTAGGCAAAAACCCCTGGAGATTCAGGGGTATCGAGCGGCGAGAGGCTTCCGGGAGGATCTGAAATTTCGGCATTTACCCTTCGACTACTAATAAATTGCGAAACTACCACTAACGGTTTTATTCGTTTGTCGTAAGCGGGGCCCGCCCATGCAAATTCAAAAAATCAGTGGGAGTGGATGGGGGTAAAAATGGAGATTAAAATGCGATCAAATGGGCATGAAGAAGGTTTCTGGTCTAGCTCCCAGTCCTTGTACCCCTGACCAGGAAGCATAATTAGATGGATTGTCATTAGAGCAAGAGAAGAGTGGTAAGTTGTGGTACAAAGAAGGTTTATTCGGTAAAGAACGTTATATTCGTACACTTGTATTTAGAAGTATTCTTACTGTACTTATGTGGAAATAAAAACTTATAATTCTTTTACAAGATGAGACACTAAAACGTAAATATGTTTTATCCCTACTTTTATAAAAAGAAAAAAGTTTATTTTCCCTAACTCAAAAATTACAATAGAATAAATTGACTATTACACAAACGTTCGCGGGGTTCTATCAAAACATTAGTGGAATGATTTATAATCCTGAACACTTCTTTGGTGCATAATGAGGAAGAATTCTTTAGTTGTAAAATAAGCATGCTCAAATAAAAGTGGAGTGACTTAACTAAAGTCTATTAGACTTTGCTCAAAAAAATAATAATAATAATAAAGTCTATTAGACAATTATAAAGTAAACATGAGCACTACTTGTAATAAAAATTAGAATGTTATGACAGGCGTGCAATTACTTGAGCATTCTTTGCGCAAAGCACAGATATAGAGCCATTTTTTCCAACTTGCACGGTGGTGCTCCCTTTGGCAGTGGCACTAAAGAAAAAAAAACAAATAATTACTAGAAATTTTGTATTAATGCAAGCAAAAGGACAGTGGAACTTAATGGTTCCCAAAACCACTGGGAATTGGCATTATTTTGCAGCAAATAGCAACAAGCAAGTCCATGAGAATGTAAATTTTCACTTGCCCCATTGGCAATGCAGACTCTGAAATCTAAGCCAGTGACAGGCCAATTAATAGAGTGAAAAACAAACAAAAGTTGGCAAAAGAATTGCCAAGTTTGGACCAGTCTGTGCCACTGCCTTCTCTTGAAGAAATTTTGAAATCTTATAGTCTCATTGATTCTTGTATTGCCAGAAAAGGACATTGCAGTGTTATTGACCATTTACTTTGGCCAGTTGCCTAGATGGGTTTCAATGAGAAAAGTCTACTATTTGGTAGTTGAACATCTCATGCATCAAAGTAATAGACACCCATGAGGGCCAGAACATGAATGTTGTTCATTTATTCCTGTGCTGCATGATAGCTATGTTCATTCAATGTGACTACGACACTCACATTGGTTTCCTCTTTTCCTCACATGAAAGAAAATTCTCTTCTTAATTGACACTCTTGAAATTCTTGAATTCTTAAAGAGTTTGATCCAACAATGGTTTTAGATTCAGCGGTTGTTATGTATAAAGCCTACATGCAAATTATTGCACACCCTGTTACTAAGTTCCAATTTCTTCTGGTAAAAAAAAATATATATAGTTCCAATTTCTTAGTATGATCAAAGAAAGTAGAATATTTGTAAGCAGTTACTTTCTTCAACAACATAAAAGATGCATTTTTTTGAAGTTCAATTTTTATAACTACTAAAGTCTGTTTGAGTAGCCAATGACTATAAATAATATGAATGTTAAATATATTGGTCAATGATTTCTCTTTGCTTTATTATTAAAAGACCTATTAAAAAATAAATTATACAATAAAAATAATTTTTCTTATTCTCGCATATCCACTCTTTCTCATAATTAGTTGCAACATCACATATATAAAAATGGGACGTCCCGTTTAACATGATTTCATTTTTCTTTTCTTTTTTTTTTTTTTTTTGGGGGTCTGGAGAGAGGGCTAAAACCCAAAGATATAGAACACGATTGCCCAAACAACCCACGAGTCCTCACCCAACAAACCAAGCCAAGGTGCAGTTTTTATACTTTTACAAGGCGGCGGGCGGCCCAACGAGTTAAAAATGGACTATTGGGATCTGGTGGCGTTTAATATTGAAACAAGCATTTGTCACATAGCAATGGGCTTGTTGACTCGCTAGCCCAGATAAATGTCCACCATCGCAGTCACATCAAGTCCAGCTTTAGTGGCCCAATAGGCCGCCTCAATCCTCTTGAAAGCAGGAGGACGAACACCAAACTAAACTCCAGATAGGATGAAAAAAAAAAAAACTAAACTCCAGAAGTGTAATACCACGTCTAAATACTAATTGAAAGGATTCAAATCTGTATAAAAAATTACGAATTTAAATTTTTCTATAGTCAAATGATGAGTTTAAATTTATGATTTATATAAGAAATGTTGTAACTATCTGATCATTTTACATTTGTGCATAAGACCGAGCGTTCTTACTAATTACAATGTGAACGATTCTAACCTAGACCGACCGTCCAAGAAGGAACTAGTTTTGTTTAAGGAGAAAACTTGACGCCCAACAATGTACACTATATATTACTCTGGACAAATACATTCATATATGCTCCAGAAATAGCACACCATTTTCATTGCATGTGGGGGCTGGAACAATAGCCACCTCAAGAGTTCCATCTACAAGTGTGACAAAAGATATATAATAATCACGCAGCAATGACCAAGTGGAACTAGACAACTATCACTAAAGGCATATGGATTTTTCCATAGCTTAAAGCCAATCCTGTAACCATCAATTCCCACCCAGAACACACCATAGTCTTTGGGCACAATTGATTGCTGAATTTGCTGTTCTTTGACTATATGCACCCATTCCTCAAGCCTCCACCCCCCACTTGAAAAATTATTTGTATAATATTGTGTCCTGATTCAGTGATTCCTGAAGAGACCTTTCTAACTTTTATTTTTCCCTGAACATTTTAATAATAAAAATAAAAAATAAACAGAAAAAAATGCCTTCCAGGCCCACAAGACTCTTTTTTTGGGCTTATTCCTTCTTAATCTCGGAGCCATATTGCCATGAGTTTGTAGTTAAAATACAGTAGCAATATACCTATAAATAAAGGTTAAATGTTCGAGCACTTGACTTTTCTAATAATCTCTTCACTCCCAACTAATTGGTATAGATATAGGATATCTCAAAAAAAAAAAAAACTTGGAGCCATATTATAACAAAGCAAATCTTAGCTCACATTATAACGTAAATAATTAAAATCTCTAATAATTCACACTAGTAAATAATGATTGATTCATAATTGATAATTTTTCGAGCTTAATTCCTCCATCTTCAAGATTAATGTACTTTAATTTCGGTGGAAAAAAACGATGAAAAATCATTTTGTAATGTTGTTTTCATTGTTTTATAAGAGCCGTATTGGGAAACCCCGTATTTATTGCAGTGAAATGTGGTAATTGTGACCATTAATTGTTGTAATTTAATAATTAAAAGATTTCATTTGTATATAGGTTAAGAATTTGAATTCTCGTCAAAATAGTTAGTGAAAGAAACTAGACATGCTTAACTCATTGTTCTATACAACTAGTTTAATTTTTTTTAACGAGATTATAATGTCTCACTCATATTTTCTTATTTACCTTAAAAAAAAAAAAAAGAAACTATTGCAACTGTGAGTGAGCTGTTTTTTGTCGTTTGAATGAGAGTGGCGGTTCTAAGTTTTCGTCGTATATGTGTGTGGTGCATCTGATTGGATCGCTTACAAAAATTTTGCTTCTGACTCCAAAATCGACAAAAAACTAAACAAGGAAAAGCATGTGGTCCGAATAAACAAAACTTCGCAAAGGAAAAGTAAGTGGCTCAAACAAACATGGTGAAAATTTACGTCTGCCGATCTTATTGTTCCTAGCATCCTGCCCCAAAAAGCCATGGAAAGTGACCACACTTATTTGTCTGAGAGTCTGCAATATGCATATAAAATTATAAATTTAATCTTTTTAAAATATTTAGTTGGATTAAATATATGTTGTAAATATCTATATTTGTGTGGGTAACTGAATTTGTTTTACTAAGTTTATGTAATTTGTTCTTTGAGTGGGTTTAGTTTGTGGATTAGTTCACTGTCTAATGGGAAGACATAATTTTACTTAATAAAATTGTAAAACATTGTTCTCGCATTTTTTTCCCTTTTTGACAAAAGAAATTAATGTAAAAGATAATCTCTCCAACATCTCTGTTTAATAATATTCTAAGCTTGTAATGACAATTGACACATCACACATTTTCTTATGTATATTTCTTATAGTTTTGTCTATTTGGACCCGATTACTATAGTTTTCTAATTTTTTATAATAATGAGTACATTGTGAGAGAAAAGCACTTAAGGGTGCGTTTGTTTCGTATAAAATATTTTATAAGAAAATTTTTTTATTATTTTTTAACATTTATTTCACGTAAAATGAGTAGTTAATGAAAAATTTTGAAAAAATTTTAAAATTTTCAAATAAAATAACTTCAGCTTATTCTGAGCGTAAGTTATTTTTTGGAAAAAATGCAAATATATGTTTTAAGTGAGTGATAAAAAAAATTATTATTTTTACTAAAAATATTTTTTTTATAAATATTTTATAAAAATAAATTATTTTTTAATAAACGAATAGATTTTATGCATCTTTACTTTTTGGTTTTGTCCATTGATGCCTCCGGGCCAGGAGCTTCTTTGCCCAGCTGGAAATGGGTTTTGTGGCTTTTGTGCTTTATGGTGGACGTTAAAAAGAACAAAATTAAGCGGATTCTGCTCCCTTCCTCGAGTGGAGATTCTAAGGGACAAATGAACCGGAAACCAAGGTAGTCTTTATAAGGCTCCGTCTGGAGAAATTTTTTTTTTATTTTTTACAAAAAAAATTTTTGGTATCGTTTTTATTTCTTATTTTTTTGTTGAAAAGTTGAAAGCATTTTTTAAAGAAAAAAATAAAATGAGAAAACAATAAAAAATACTTTCTCATTTTATTTTTCATTTTTTTATACTTTCTCTCATAATATTTTATCTCTTTATCCACTCTATTCATTAAATCTCTCTCTACTCATCCTCGCTCTATCCCTCTTTATTTTTTCTCTCTCTACCTTTTCTCTCTCTAATCTTTTTCTCTCTACCCTCTCTCTTTTCTTCTATCTCTACTATTCTCTGTGCTCATTTTCTCTCTAATCTCTCTACCTCTCTCTCTCTTTTCTCTCTCTATCATTCTCTCTACTCATTCTCCCTTTACCATTTTTTTAGTTTTTACCTAGTCTCTCTTTACCCTCTTTCTCTCTCTCATTTTTCTCTCTCTACCATTCGCTTTCTACTCATACTCTTCTCCTTTTTCTCGCTCTACCATTCTCTCTTCTTATTATCTCTTAACTCCCTCTCTTTCCTCATTCTCGCTCTACCCCCTCTCTCTCTCCTTCCCTCTCTCTCCTCATTCTCGCTCTACCCCCTCTCTCTCTCCTTTTTATCTCTCCATCATTCTCTCTCTACTCACACTCTCTCATTTTTCTCGCTCTACCATTATTTCTACTCATTCATTTTGTACTGTCTCTCTTTTCTTTCTCTACTATTTTCTCTACTCATTCTTTCCCTGCCGTCTTTCTCTCTCCTTTTTCTATCTCTATCATTTTCTCTGCTCATTCTCTCTCTACTCTCTCTCTCCTTTTGTCTCTCTCTATTCATACTCTTTTTACCATTTCTCTCACTATTTTTTCTCTATCTACTTTTTTTATTCTTGTAAAAAAAATTGTCAGTAATAAACACAAAAATTCAACAAACAGAAAAATAAAAAATAAAAATCAGCAACAAAAAATTGGCGGTCTCCAAATGGGCCCTAAGTTATTGATGATTGGCAAAAAAAATTATCATAAATTTGTGTTTATTGTACATATATATATAATTAATAAAATATATTATAAATGAAAATTAAACAATAATTACAGTATTACTTTACTCGTATATATCCTACAATAAGATAACTCAAACCCCTTAAAATAAAACGAGAGCAAATTATATTGGTACAAAAAAGGAATTGGGTCGGTAGGGTAAACCATAGTTATCACATGAAAAAAAAAAAAAAAAAGATGGATTTTTCATGTAGTATGATGATTTTTAATTTCTTTTTTATTCGGACTCTTTTGTTGGCAAAGGGATTGCTCTCAAACTCAAAAGTAGTAAGTAATTACAGGTCAGGCGCTAGTAAACAGATAAACCTATGGTCATTGTCGAGTCTAATTTCCCCAAGCATATCACCATATCTTGGCTAACAAATATTAAGAAGGCAAAGGTCCATTTATGTAGAGTTAGAAATAAGGTTAAATGCTCCCAATGATTGTGCCGTAGTAATAAAAAAATAGATCATTTTATATTAAGGATATGTGTTTGATTCCTTGTTAAAACGTTGAGTAGAATTAAACTTACGATATATTCTAATTAGCGACATTTAGCAAGCTATAGATGCTTTTAAAGAGATTTAGCATAAATAATCTAAGAGTGTACACATTATATTATTTTTTTATAGAACTGTATAGTATTATCCTCACTTCTGTTTTTTTTTTTAACAATACAAATAATAAGTTTAACCATTTTAAGAAAATGTTAGAGATAACTTCAGTTTCATCATTTTTAATTCCTTTGAATTTGATCAAAGTTAAAGCAATGATAATAACTATATTATAAACGAAGTCAACGCTGCTCCTTTCACAAGTAAACTCTTTCATTATCAATTCTCATACCATTTTTGAACATGTGTCACACAGTAAGTTGTTTCTTATTTATGTGTAGGTCAAGTCCATCCTTTGGCTCGTACAAATAGAATTGTACTTACCGGTTAAATAAAATGTCAGTTCAATTATTTATAAGAAAAAAAATTTAATAACTTTAATTACATAATTTTAAAATAATAAAAAAATATATAAATTATTAATTTATTAAAATTGTGTAATATTATTCTATTTATAAAAGTAACATGGATTAATTTTGAGCTTCTTCTCAATAACTAATAAAAAAAATAAAAAAATTGACTTAACGGATAATTAGACAAAATATACTGCAAAAATTAAATCAAACCCCTCTAAAGGCGGAAATAAAAAATAAAAAGCAAACCAATAACGCTTGATTCAAGCAACCATCATTTAGTCCAAGGTTGTTAGAACCGGACCGGTCATCGAACCGGAAACATTAGTGGGTCAAGGTTCAACTGGTTGAACCGGTCGAACCGGTATTTGAACCGGTATTTAATAATATATATGTGTATAAAAGTAATTATAAAAATAATATTTATAAATAGTGATTAAATATTAATTTTTCTAATTTTAAGGATGAAATTGAAATTTTTAATAGATTTAGAACTAAATTGAACTTTTAAATTAAAGTTAATGCTTAAATTATAATTTAAATAACATTTGAGATCAAATTGTAATTTATGAATTTTTTAATTTTATTGGACCAGTTCAACCGGTCCAGTTTTCACCGGTTTTTACCGGTTTTGACCGGTTCTTGATCGATTTTTTTCGATTTTGACCGGTCCGAGTCACCCTTCAAAATTTACCAAAACCGGCCCAGACTACCGACCGGTCTCCGGTTCAACCAGTCCGACCGACCGATCTGATCCAATTCTGACAACAGTGATTTAGTCATCAGCACCAACTTCTCACAAACTTGCCTGTTTATTAAGATCAAAAATCAATATTTATATTCAACTAAAATTAAACTACCTAGTTTGACATCTTTAACACAATTCATTGAACACTTTGTGGAAATTTTTTAATTTTTTATTCCAATTAACTCTATTTTGTCTTAACGTTGCAGCTTTTCTATTTTTTTAATACTAATAATAATAATAATAATAGTAATAATAATAAACTATCCAACCTGTAAAAATCTCAAGGCCAAGTCCACAAACGACAAGATTCAAATTATCAAAATTTCAAAGTCGAATGCCTTCCCTCAAAAAAAAAAAAAAAAAAAAAAAAAAAAGCTTTCCCTCAAAATTTCCAAAATTTTCATTGCATACAAACTATATATATATATATATATATATATATATATATATATATATATAGATCTATCTCTCTCTCTCTCTCTCTCTCTCTCAAAAAATTTAAAATAAAAAGAGAAAAAATCTCTCACAAAGCCTAAACATATACTCCACGCAAGCATTTTCCTTCCATTCACGCCACCATAAACGCCTCCTCCACCACCACCACCGGCGTCGTCGCCACCCAGAAGCCATTTATGAGTTAACCCATTTAAATTCCGGACCGGAGGTTTCATGTATCGGAGGCTGTCGGCATGACCAGAACCCGGTTCTTTGGAAGCCGGACAACCGAACCTGACGAATACTACACCAAACAGACCTCCACTAGTAGTGGCGGCGGCGCCGGCGCCGGCGGAGGAGGGACTGCCATGAGGATAATTGTTCCGTTACAAGGCATCGTTCAAGGCAGAGGTGGCCTTTTCTTGGGCTCGGCGATACCCTGTGCTCTTTTCTACTTCCTCCAGCTTTACTTAAGACGAAACCGGAAAAATCACCCGGACGACCCGAGTTCCCACAACCCGCCGCGGTCCGAGTCCGAGTCGGAGCTTGCCAGACTCCATCGGTCACTCTCCCGGAATATCCTGTCCCCGAGAAGTCCCAGAGCACCACCCGCTCATTTGTCGGGTCGAGCTATTGCCATAGTGCGGAGCGACGACACGCCGTACGATGTCGGGCTAAGGAAGGCCTCGGAGGATCCGTATGACGCATCAGGTAACCCGAATGGAGTTATCCAGCTCGGTCTCGCCGAGAACAAGGTGAGAAAGTTTAATTCTTTGCTTGGTATTTTTCGCCTCCCTTTTTTGTTTTATTTATTTTCTTCTTGTTGTTCTTACATGTTTCATTGCTGTGTTTTGTTTTGTTTTGTTTTTTTTAATGATTTTTTGTTCTTGTAGTTAACGTTGGATTTGGTTGATGAGTGGCTGGTTGAGAATGGAAGGAAAGCAATATTGGGTAGTGAAAGAGATGAGTTGAATGTTAGAAATATTGCTCCTTATCAACCTGGTCATGGATTAATGGAGCTGAAAATGGTAATTTCTTTTTTTTTGTTTTGTTTTTTTGATTCATTTCTTTATTTTGTGTTGAAAAATTCAAGTTCAAGTTCAAGTTCACCTATTTTGGAGTATAAAGTTCAAATCTTTATAAGAAACTTGTTTCATTTTCTCTTCTTAGTTGCTATTTGCTTTGAAGGTCTAAAAGAGAGAACTTGGAATTCTTTGCTTTTGTTTCTTCTGGTGGTGTATTTAGCTAATTTAAGAGTATAACTTTTCTACCAAACCAACAAAGTATTTTATCATGTCTTGCTGCTTGTGATGGCCCACAGCCCAATTATTAGAACTGTCAACACCACAAATGAATGAAGTCTGTGAATAAGATGGTAGGCAAAGAATATTTATCTAAATGACAGTTGTTGATAGGGCCCCTAATGCATGAAGCGTCTTGGCCAATTTCATCCGCTTCTTGATGCCTTCCTGACTAATAACATTGTTAGATTATTTTTACCAAGTTAATGAAGAAATTAGCCGAGTTTATTGTCATTTGATGTATTTGATGCTGAGAATGATCATAAAGCTCCTTATACTACAAAGAAATCATGTTGAAATGTGTAAAGTCGAAATTTGCTTCTTGAACTGCAGTTTACAGTGATGCAAAAAAGGGATTGTTTAAGTGATCTAATTGTTGCTTGTAGATTATATAAATTTTGCGAGTGACATCTGAATGTAGGTTGCCTTCTTAGATGCCAATGGTCCACCACCATGGCCATACAAGCCACTGAAATATAAAGATTACAACTATGTTTTCCAACAAAATGTTGGAAGTCTTCCTGTATGCTTATGTTTCTTCTAGATTCTTGAGCTGAAGTGGGCTCTGTTGGAGGAAACCTTACCCTGGCACAGCAAGAAAAATCTTTCTGCATTTTGTGCATCACCTGTAGGCTGCCAGCTATGCCCCATATGGACTCTTTCTTCACTGCTTTTGTACCGGTTCAACTTGGCTTTTATATCACCAATCTCTCAATCAAAGAAATACTTGCTTGATTGAATGAGACTACACATGATGTATAAATTTCCTTCTTGTGTTCTGGCAAGTTTCTGAAAATTGTGTGTGTTTATTGACATGGATGCATTATGTGCGAGTGCATCTAGGCATGCACCTGTTGGTCAGTGGACACCTGTCTGGAGGAATTATGCTGTCTGCTGTTTCTTCTAGTTTGATTTGGGCAACAAAAACA
Organism: Carallia pectinifolia; assembly: GCA_037832335.1. Lineage (NCBI taxonomy): Eukaryota > Viridiplantae > Streptophyta > Magnoliopsida > Malpighiales > Rhizophoraceae > Carallia > Carallia pectinifolia. The sequence continues at coordinate 33,460,115 of CM075449.1, read as the reverse complement.
ATGGATCGCCTTCTTTGACCCTCTTTTTCCTCAAGTTTCCATTGGTTTGTCTTACTGGCTTCAGGGGTCAATTTTGTCATGAATTCCCAGTAAAGTTGTTTGCCTTATAGGTTTGGGCCAAAATTCTGGATCATTTTTGTTATCTGTGTTGACAATAACTCACTAAGCGGTGGACTATTAGGGGTCTCAAATTTGGTTGTTTCTCAACTCTCTCTCTCTCTCTCTCTCTCTCTCTCCCCCTCATCCCCAGCCCCCTAAATTATGTGCATACATTTACCAGTAAGCTGTGAGGAACTTATTTATATTGTTAGATGGTGAGGATTAATAGCATGAGAGCAACATCTCTCTGTGTAGTCTCTAGTTTTTTGACCAGTTGTTACTGGTTAAAGGTGATCACTTTATGGGTTCCTCAATCACTATTGGCCACTTACCTTTTTGGATGTAGCATCTAAAGATTCGAAATCCGGAGATTTCCTATTCATTCTCTCTAAGGTCACTTTCTTGTGTGTGACTTTATTCCTTTAAAGTGATGTTGGTGGTTCTTATCTCTAATTGATCTTACCGTAGGCCGTGGCAGGGTTTATGTCTCACATCCTGGACAAAGCGGCTTCCTTTGACCCTTCCCATATGGTGTTGACAGCTGGTGCAACCCCTGCAATTGAGATGCTTAGCTTCTGTCTAGCAGATGCTGGAAATGCATTTCTTGTCCCAACACCGTATCACCCTAGGTAATATTGTTTTTCTCGATGTGGAAATTTTCTCGTGTGTATAATATATACATCATATTGTGAGAGAAGTAACTTGAATACAGTGTGCAGATTTGACAAGGATGTAAGATGGAGAACAGGGGTGGAGATAATTCCTGTTCCTTGCCGTAGTGCTGACAACTTCAGTTTAAATATCACTGCACTTGATCGGGCATTTAACCAGGCAAAGAAGCGCGGTCTCAAAGTCCGTGGTATTATAATTTCAAATCCATCCAATCCCATTGGCAATTTGCTCAATCGGGAGACACTGTACGACATTCTAGACTTTGCTAGACAGAAGAACATCCATATAGTGTCAAATGAAATGTTTGTGGGGTCTACCCATGGAAGTCAAGAGCTTGTTAGCATGGTAGAACTCATTGATTTAGAAGACCAAGATCGAGACAGAGTGCATATAGTGTATGGTCTATCTGAAGACCTCTCTCTTCCAGGTTTTGGTGTTGGTGTCATCTACTCCTTCAACAAGGATGTTATGGCTGCTGCTAAGAAGCTGACCAGGTTCGCGCCCATTCCAGCTCCAACCCAGCGCCTACTTATTTCTATGCTTTCGGATGCCACATTTGTTCAGAAGTTGATTAAGATTAACAGGGAGAGGGTTCAAAGGACGTATATTGCATTTGTAGCAGGGTTGCAGCAGTTAGGCATTAAGTGCATTAAGGGCAATGGGGGTTTCTATTGTTGGGCTGATATGAGTGGGTTAATCGCCTCTTATAGTGAGAAAGGGGAGCTAGAGCTTTGGGAAAAATTGTTGAACATAGGTAAGCTCAATGTGACCCCAGGATCTTGCTGCCATTGCATTGAACCCGGATGGTTCTGCTTCTGTTTTACTACCTTGAGTGAAAGAGAGGTCCCCATGGTTATGGACCGAATTCAGAGAATTGCTGAAACATGTAAATCACGCAATTGAAATGTTAGACAAGGTAGATCATACAGATTATTTTCGATTTGATAATTGTGCAGCGTTTAGACAACAGAAAACTGTGTTGTAACTGTCGATTTGAAGTGCGTATATGGTCTATCATTGATATTTAGCTTCTGCAAAGCCTTGAACACTGTTGTTCCCCACCACCCTTTCTTCCTCCATCAAGCTGCAATGTTTCTTGCACTGCACGGATTTTTTTTACTCAGACTCACTGCACAGAGTTATTTCCACCACTACATTGAATCTGCAGCACGATCTGTCTAAATTGCAGGATGATATAACAACCTGCAGTATACTTTTTGGTATCCTCTTGACAGGCTAAAAGCATCTCCAGGTTTGGGGTGGAGAAAGGAATAAGGGTTTTTGAAAGCTCTTTTTGATTACTCTTAATAGGAGCCACAACAACTCTTAAAGGTTGGCCAGCAATTACTTTAAGTTCTTTCAATTTTTTTCGTTCACGGGAGGCCACAGCCCTTTCAGGTAGTTTTGTATGAATGAAGAAAAGAAATTTAAACCGTGGTAATCAGTTCTGTGAAGAGATGTAAATGGATTAACCCGAGACTTGCCTGAAACAAACCTGAAAATTAAAGTAATCCAATCCGAAATAACTCGAAACTCGAAATGTCTGACACCCGATAAACCCGAGACCCGATGAACTTGAAACCTGATAAATCCAAGACACGAATGACCCGAGATCCGAAAAATCCGAAATCCGATGAACCCAATAAACCCAAGACTCGAATAATCCGAAACTCGAATAATCCGAAACTCAAATATCCCAACCTGAAACCGACTCAACCCGCCCATTTGCCACCTCTAAATGTAATGAAAGAATCATTTTATTGCAAAAAAATTGCAAAATGTCAGAAACAATCTAATTCAAATGAATTACAAAGAATCGATTTTCTACATTTGTTTCTGCACAACTAAATCAGCCTTTCCTTGGTTAACTAAAATCGAAAGTGGTCCAAGTAAATGATGCACTGCCTATGATGATTGTGATGATTCTCCTCCAGATCTTACAGACTCGAGGACTTGAACAACCTCAGCCATGCTTGGTCTTCTTGAAGCAATCTTCGATGTACAAATCAACCCCAATTTCATAACTTGAATCAACTCGTTCTCAGAAAAATCTCGCAAATTTCTATCAAAGCAATCTGAAGCAGAGCCGGTCTCCAACAATCCGCGAACATATTCACACAAAATCACCACCTCACTTGTTGTTGGACTCTCCACTGGTTTCCTTCCTGTGACCAGCTCCAAAAGAATCACTCCAAAACTATACACATCACATTTCTCGCTAAATGTTAGACTTTGTGCCAACTCTGGTGCAACATACCCTACTGCATTATGGAATCTGGTTAATCCGTAGTTGTCTGAAATGGGAAGGAACTTTCCTAGCCCATAATCAGACAACTTGGCTTCATAGTTTTCATCTAGGAGTATATTGGTGGATTTGATGTTTAGATGGAGAACTGGAGGCCTGCAATCATGGTGAAGGTAAGAAAGTGCCCTTGCTGTTCCAAGTGCAATCTGAAACCTCCTTGACCAGTTCAATTTGCTGTTCCCAACACCGGTACTGGTTCCAGGAAAATTAAGCCCGTGCAGATTATCATAAAGATTGCCATTTGGAACAAACTCAGACAAGATTAGTTGCATTGTTGAGGACCAATAGTAACCTTGAAGTGCAACCAGATTGCGATGCCGGAGGTTCACCAATCGTCCAATTTCTTGCTCAAATTCATCTTGACTTCTGATCCTACCAAGAGTCTCAAGCTTCTTCACTGCAATTGAGATCCCACCTTCAAGATTACTTCTGTAGACAGCTCCAATTGATCCACCACCGATCAAATTCTCCTTGTCAAGCAAAGCTTTGGTGCCAGCCTCCCAATCTTCATATTTTGAGGGCAGGCTCTCGCTGAACAGAACCAACTTCCCAATTATAACACTTGATTCTGTTGAAACCATTGGTGTGCTCTCAACAGCCATTGGCTGTTCTCCTCTAGTCCTGCTTCGGGCCCTGATGTTCATAATCGATACCAAACAAACACCAGCTAGGATCAGTGCAGCAGCAACAATTGCCACAATGACAGAAGTACTAAGCACCTTGTTCTTCTTTGATGCAGGAGCAGTGCCATTTCCACCTTTTGAGCAAGAGATTTCCAAAGGAGGGCCACAGAGCCCAGAATTGTTAAGAAACGCAGAGGGGCCAAAAGCTTGGATTTTCGGTATAGAAGGAATGGCACCTGAAAGTTTGTTGGAGGAAAGGTTTAAGTATTTTAAGTTTGTTAAATTTCCAAGGGAATATGGGATTCCACCAGATAGTAAATTTTGCGATAAGTCAAGGACTTGGAGTTTTGACAGATTTCCTAAAGTTTCTGGTATGCTTCCATTAAGCTGGTTGCTACGTAGATTGAGGACTTCCAAGGAAGAGATATTGTCAAGCATGTCAGGAACCTCTCCATCTAAATAATTACCAGAAAGATCCCTGCATCAACACATCATAAAATTGTTCAAGTTTGGACTGAAAGGATATATGACAGACAAATAAAATTTAAGTTTGCTTAAGTTAGGACTCACAGCTCGCAGAGAAACATGCAGTTGGTTATGTCTTTAGGAATTTCACCCATAAGCTTGAGATTGTGCAAATCCAAGACCAGAAGCAGCTCAATGCCTCCAATCCCTGAAGGGATCGTTCCATCTAGCAAATTGTTGCCCAAATTAAGTACCCAAAGCCTCTTCAATTCCACAATCCCAACTGGGATACTTCCATTTAGCCTGTTAAACCCCAAGTTTAAAACTTTAAGGTTTCTGCAGTTTGTAATGGTCAATGGGATCTCCCCATCCAAATCATTACCTGAAGCATCAAAGATTTCCAGTCTCTCACTGCAGATTCCCACCTCAGGAATCTCTCCCTCAAACCCATTATCTGATACATTAAAATAACTCATGTTCTGCAGTCCAAGTGCACCAAATGGAGGCGACCCAGTAAACATATTACTGCCAAGGTCCAGAAAACTCAATCTCTGGCAATTTGAAATTTTATCCTGCACACTCCCAGTTAACACATTGCTCCTCAAGGACATGAAATGTAATACGGGGATATCACAAATTTCAGAAGGCAACTCACCACTAAGATTGTTAAATGAGAAATCAAATCCTACAAGGTTGGTACAATTTACAATTGATTCAGGGATAGGACCAGAAAGGCTGTTATGAGAAAAGGAAACAAACTTGGTCTTGTAACAAAACTTGAACAAAGCCGAGGGTATCTCACCACTGTAGCCATTCCTTGACAAATCAAGAAACCTCAAACTAGGCAAATCACCAATAAATTCTGGTATCGACCCAGATAAGGCATTCGAACTCAAATTAATCTTCCACAATGTGCTTAATTCCGCATATTCTCGTGGGATATTACCCGAAAATCGATTTCCATACAATGCCAAGATCCTTAAAGATCTCAAACCAGACAATGCCGGTGATAGAACCCCAGATAGGCTTCTGTTCCACAAAACAATCCTCTCCACAAATCCAAGAGAGTTGCAAAAAACCCCATTGTACTCACAAGTATTGCCACTTGAGACCCATGTAGCCAAACTCTTGTAGGGATCCTCAACAATGCTTGCCTTGAACTGCAGCAAGATCTCCTTCTCAGTAGCAGCGGGAGAAACTGTAGCATTGAAACCAAGAAAGCAAGAAATTAAGAGCAAAACCGCATGAGAGACACAAAATTGGTGAAGTCTTCTCATGCTCACTGCACAAGCGGTGATAAATGAATCCACCCCTTTGGCATTATCGATGCTGGAAACTAACAGAGAGTGAAAGTTTGGAACTTTTATGAAGAAAAATCACAAGAACACAATGATGACCAAAGTGGCAGAAATTTCAACTCCTGGCATCGCTGAAATTAATGAAGTTCCTAGAAATGTGAACACATTTGCACAGAAAACAACATGGAAATATAACTTAACACGTTTCTCCATGGCATATGGAAAAAAGGGTCTGCAAAGTCTATAACTTTTGTGGGGTTTAGTAAAGAAATGAAATTGAGAGTAAGGCAGTGAGGCATGGGAGGGAGGATGCAATGAAAATCTTTGAAAATATGGTGTGGAAGATGGTGACCTGGTCACACTGTGTGCGTTGGTTGGAAAGGAAGCAGGTGAGCCAATTTAATAACTTCCTTAAGTTAAAAAATTAATAAAATAAAAAAAAAGCCCCACTTCTTCTAGTTCTAACCTATATGTTTGTATGGTTGCCACCAGCTGAAGATGAACCACGTTCATGCATCATCTCTCTCTAGCTTTTGTGCTTTAAGAATTGATTCGTTAGTGAGGAAATCAATCAGGTTAAGGTTGTGTTATTTAGACGTATAGTTTCAAATTTAATAAATATATTTTATAAAACAAGTGAGAACTGTAATGATAGAAGTGTATTTATAATTTAAAATTTATTTTAAAGGGAATTTTTATTGTTGAAAAAAAAAAAAAAGAGTGATTAATCACTCTTAGTTAGAAATCTAGTAACTAGCAGAAAAAGAGTCATTGAGGATCAACGGGTAAAATTGCACTTAAAAGAAACGAGCATTAGGAGCATTGGCCTTGGATACTAATATGTCTTAGCCAACTTTTCTTGTTTGTTCGTTGACGGCACGATTGAGATGCTAGAAATCTTAGGTGACTGAACTTTATGAGAAACATGCAGTGATTGTGATATCAATCATTGTATTGTTGAATTCATGAAACAAAATAAATTATTAAAGATAATTAAATAAACTGTATATTACTTAAAATAAAGCTAAGTAGTAGAGTTATTGAAATGCTGAAACTAAGCCCAGTTGCTTGCTATAGCTTAAACAATTGATTTATCAAATGGATTGGCTAGGGTTTTGCTATTCGGCTATTCCAAAAAGGGTACAGTTACAATGTCCACATAAATTTGACAGAAAAAATTTTTAAATTATAATTATAAGAATTTATTATGTAATTATATTGATTACAAGTATAATAAAAAAATTATTATTTTTTCATTAAAAAATAAATCTATCAAATTACAAAAAATTTTCAAACAAATTATATTTCAAAAATTCTTCCCATAATTTTCCTGCACACAACTACTGTTTTTCCTTCCAAAAAATTATGGTAAAGCCCCACCAATCTGGCTTGTTCACTGACCAAGCGTGACCTTTTCCGGTTGTACCAATGCATTTATTCCCTCTCACCAACCATATGTCCCATTCGGTCGCCACCTCCCCATTATTATTACAAAGGACATACAAAGGGAAGATAAAAAAAAAAAAAAAAGGTCAAAGAAAGAAAGAACTTGGCAGTTGGAGGAGGAATAAAGAGAAGGAGAAGAAAAATAAGGTTGAAGGAAGCAACTGGTCCACAAATTGATAGGCCAGATTTGTCTGTTATTTAACCTGTCGACTGAATTCTCATTTTGCTGAGCTGCTAGTTTGAGGGACATTGAATGTAATTTTCTTTGGTACCCATTTTGATAGGGACTTTGACGACGACATGTCGTTGGTTTCTTAATTATTATTATTATTATTATTATTGGTTATAATATATGCTGTATGGCAACTCAAATTAATTACTTTTTTTTTTCTTTCATTTCTTTAGAAAACATTTAAGTTAGAAAGAGAATGAAAAATATGAGATTCGAACCTGACCTCTCTTTAATTAGTGGCTACTTGGCAACTCCAGTAGCTGTTACTCTTTAATCTACTTATACACATTGTGCGAGCATGATTGTATAGTGCAAATGCACCCATGAATTGTTGAATCAAAGTCCTCTTTGTTTCAAATTGAAAGCTGCTACTTCTCGCCTAAACTATACCAAAAGATGTGGTGATAGCAGGGTGCTTGGTTGCTTTGCACACCAACCTTTGTGTGCGATGCAACTGGATTCCTGATGCCATTATGTGAGGTTAGAAGTGATGCTAATTGTAACATGTGATATGTTTATGTCAAAGAAGAGAACATTTTTCACCCAAAAACAATGCACTTAAGCGTTTTCAAGATGTGATGAAAATAGTTCATGATGTAAGTGCAAGTTATCTCTTATCCAGTTAATTGATGGCGATCAATTGACGATTTTTAACTTCGAAAAAGAATGTACTGCCATTTAGCAAACCTCATAGTTAAATTTTTTACGCTTGATTAGGTTGATACACTAAATGATGGATACACAAGTGAACACAAAAGACTTTTTGTAATATACAAATGACATTTGGTACCACATAATGCAGGTCTATAGAAATATAGTAGTTTTTCATATATAATCAATTTATGTCGTACCAAAAGCTATTAGTGTGGTACAATATGTCTTCCAAGTGACATAAACCCACATTGTGTAGTCATCCAAAAAAAAAAAAAAATCACATTGTGTACACTAGAAAGTGTGTCTCACATGCTAATGTTGGTCCCGTATTAAGGCTATTATTTCTTTTTTACATCTAACTCCGGGCAGATTATTCACATTTATGAGACTAAAGAGATTCACAAAACTCCACATGACAAGCATCTACACATACGGGGCTTTTTTTTTTTTTTCCCCTCATGTGAACGCTACGTGATGCCTATAATGTACGAAAACTTTGTAAAAGGACGCATAGACACTTCTATGATACGTCTCCAACACATATAAGATACTTTATAAGGTATTTAACAAAAAAAAAATTGAAAAAATCTGAATACTTTGTGTGTGAAGTCTAACACTTCTAATCTATGTGTTTGAGGCTTTCAATATTTATTTTAAGTACGTTTAATACACATATTAAACAGTTCCAACTAGTGCGTCATAAATTTGTTACTTCTATTGCATGTTCATGAAAATATATTCTTAGTTGTAGGAAAATGTACGTGAATGCAAGAAAAAGAAGATGTGAGAGAGACGTTGAGTAATCAGCAGATTATTTTGTATAATTAGATAATTAATATTTATGATAAAAATAAATTTATTTTTTATTAATTTTTTATTATAAATATTAATTATTTAGTTGTATAAAATAATTAATTAATTACTATATATTTATCTTTCATTTGCTTTTCTCTGTACCCATGTAAGGAGACCCATTAGTTATAAGGGATAAAAAATGCAAACAAAAGTGCACGTAGATAGCTAATACGTCTCCTTTTTTAAACTATAAATTATGAAAGAAAAAATATAAAAATTTTGTCACTAATTATTTTTCTGACATAAAAATAATTAGTGACAAAATTTTGTCACTAATTATAGTCATGAAATATGAATCAATAACATTAAACGATTTTAACACTAATGATCACTGTACAATAACAATCGTTAATTATAATTAGTTGAATTTTTGTGTAAAATGATTAAGAAAGTGCATTAATAGTAAAATTATTTCTATCTCTCATAATAAAAGTCAAAAAAACAATTATATTAGAATCCCCAACAATTGAAGATCGTTGATCATAGATTCCCTTTTCGTGGGTCAATCATTCAGTAATAAATGTTCCATTTAAGGAGCATGAGCGGGCCCATTAGAAACACATATTAATGCACAACGAGAGCCGTACAGCTGGCTACTTCTTGGTGGACCCCACTTGGGACCACTTTATTTTCATCCTTCTATTTCGCCCCTTCGATGCATGCTATGTCTCCGTCAACAGCACTTTGTGCAAGGATGCACTTTAATATGGCTCAAGCGACGAACGAAAGGAGGATCGTGCACAGGCGCAATTTGTGAGAGTAGCTTCCACGCATCCACGACAGGGCCGAGCGTGCAGAACACACAGTAACTTTTTCGCGTGGTTATACAACGGCAAGGCAATTTTAGGTAATCAACTGGCCATCACAATTTTTCTCATATCTTTCTTTTTTTTTTTTTTTGGGTAATCAAATGGCCATCATACTTTTTTCCCATTTCTTTTTCTTTTTTTTTTTTCAACATGTATAATAGGGCATGTATGGTAGGGATTTTTTTTTGAAAAAAAATAGTTGGAATTTTGATCATTGCAAATGTGGGTTAGTGTTGGGATCGAAATTAATCGTTTACTTTTTCATTCAATTTTTTTATATATGTGATTTTTTTACCTAAATATTGATAAATTTGAATAAAACTTTATTGCAGTTGATCACAATGATTCAATAATTCACAACAATTCAACAATTTCTTTAAAAAAAAATCTAAGTGATCAAAATAGAAATGCTAACCAAAAAAGGAAAAAGCATCCTGTTAAGTGATCAACTTAAAATCTAATGACCAAATGCAATTATCCGTACAAACTATGCTTTGACAAGTTAAAATACTTGTTAAACACATCATTCGTTAAAACTCAATCGTACACAAGTTGTGGCCACCTAGTTGATGCGTTGTTGTCGTGGACATGGAATAATTGAATGATCATACACGTATCAGAACGGTGCATTTAAACTCTTGCAAGCCACAAATTTTCATCAAAGGTGGAAGCTGCGTATGAGAGAATATCAAATTCCATTTACACCGCGACATAGATTGGCACTTAACAAAAACTGGCCGCCAATCAGTTTCTGTCCTCAAAAATGACATATTCCATTCAATCAGTCCAATCTATTTTTTCCTTGTTTACCTTCACTGGGATTCCTCTTGGTCGGTACTCGGTAGGCAAGACGTACAATTCCGCAAACATGAGCTCCAGTTTGGGAGGGTAAGATTCTCCCGAACAGGACATTTCAGTGGTTAAGAATCTAGGATGTAACAACTAATGTGTGGCATAATCCAAAAAAATTTAGCACAAGTCAACAACGTTCGATAGTGGATTTACACTTGGTAAAAACTTTGTTCATTTTCAATTTCAGCTTTGTCAGGCATCAATTTCAAGTATATACACATGAGAGCTGAAAGGGACGAGATCAGAACAAATTGCAAGAAAAAGAAAATGAAGGGAGGAGACGGCTGCCTCTACACTATGTTAAATATTTGTCCTGTGCCGCACTGATTAGCACAGCCCCATTGACATTCTCAAATGTCATGCACTATAATACCTTCCATGGATGATGTTAATGAGCAAAATAATGCCTCATCCAATTGAATAATTTATGCATGTACGAGTGTATTGCTGTGGTAGATGTTCTTCCTTAGTCGCGAACTCAGGGAATAAACTATGCCAATAGGGATCTGTTTTTCGTTGCCTTCAGCTTCCTTTTAGCGTACACTGTGAATATAATTGTGGTTACTACACTTGCGCAAAATCCAATAATATTGAAGATAACTTGTGGAGCCGGAAGGGAGTGTTGCTCTTTTGAAGCGTCTGCCAAGTCCTTTATGATGATACCACTGCAACAAATAGAAGAAATCTAAGAGTTCAGAAATGCATCCAAAGTGAATACATGCAAATCTCCCCTTGGCAGTTCATTAGAACCTACTCACAAAAGGTTTTATGTTTTGATGGTGGTTTCAGAATAAGAAAGAAACATATATTGAAACACATGAATATGCATTTGAAGGTAAGGTGCAAAAGAATTCTTCGTAGTGAGTGAAAAGGAGAGAAAGAGATCTTACGTGTATATTGAGAGAAAAATCTCTGGCACCATTCCCACCAATGATCCCATGATGTAAGGACCATATTTAACATTTGTTGCAACAGCACAATAGTTGTACAGAATATAAGGGAATGGAGAAGTCCTGATCAAAGTTACAGATTGAAACTGATGAAACCAGTTTCCTTCACCAGCAGCTCTCAAAATAGCAGCTTCCTTTGGATATCTTTCTAACCAACCCTGCATAAAGTGGTATAATTACAAAATATTGGAGAAAACAAAAACGAAAAGATAATTTTGTAAAATATGAGCACAGGGTTCTAACCTGGATTCTAAGAATGAACAGAGAGCCAATGAAATATGGCAGTGATACACCTATGGCTGCAGAACCTAAGATAATTAGAAAGCCGTATCCATAACCAAATGTCATTCCAATGACCCACATGGAAGGAGAAGATGGTAAGAGCAGGGCAGGAAATAATGCCACAGAGGAAAATAGCAGAACTCCCAGCACAGGAGGGCTGAATGTTGCTTTCTCCCAGTTTATCATTGGAATAATTTCCTGAAATAATGTCAGCAAGGATGGGGCCGGTTAGCATGAGCATGTTTTTAAGCATATTCTTTAGCATCATGCACCGTACTGGTCAAGAAAATCAGATCTCAATTTTATGATGGGCTTTCTCCCTTGAATCCCATGTCATGAATCATTCATTGCATCGAGGAAAAGTGTACAAGGCATAGAATAAGATCATAACCATTAGACCAAATACTATGGCAAAAAAATAAACTCAGATGAAGCAGTTTTTTTATGTGATTAGCAAGAACTCTGACAGATTCAACACATATCCAGTAATAGAAGTATCTTTATTATGATAGCCACATATGGATCTGGTCAATTATCATTGCATCCAACATCTTGCGCACTGCACATTCTAAAACATTGCTCTACTAATCTTTATAATTGTTCACACAATTATCTTTATAGCAAATCATTATAAACCTATACGCATATCTACATATACAAAATTATCATCTGACAAGATTCATGACAAAGAATAATCGATTTTCTGCACGCACGGAGGCGGATAATATCCCAAGTTCAAGAAACACCGGTTACCAACTAAGGGAAGTGTGACCATGCAACTATACCAATCTACAAATAACAACTGTAACAAGCAAAACCACCCAGTTCATATCAGCATTAACAATGGAACCCAATGCTGGAGCACACAGCGGACAAAGTTCCTAGCTATACCAAAATTGCATGCGAATACTGTATTTTATTTTCTACAAGTATATAGGAGGAGATTCCCACTTCAAGGTGGAACGAACGAAGGTAATGAAAGTTTAAAAATTGAAAAACCAAGGGTCCTAAATTTAAAGCTAAGCAGCCAAATTATGAAAAAAGTCATCGACTCTAAAGGCAGTTCAAATCGGCATTAAGAATGGAACCCAATACTGGGTCAAGCAGGGAACACAGCTCCTAGCTAACAACCTCAAGCAAATAGGAGGAGATTCTCACTTCAAGGTGGAATGGATTATATTTGCAAAAGGTCATGAACATCTTAAACTAAAAAACCAAGGAAAAAGGTCCAAAATTTCACACAAAACCAGCCAATTTATAAAAAATCCATCAACTGTACAGCCACATTTTATGGAAAAAAAAAAAATAAAAGAAAAAAAGAAGCCTACAAATATATGGATAAAAGTAATCAAAAATACAAAATTAGCCATGTCCATGAAAAATTCCCAACCCATTCAACAAGAACTCAGATAGAACCAATCCACAGCACGTGGTAACACAAGAAAATCACATGATCAACACCAAAGCCAATGAGTTCCTATCACATGCCAATAATGTTGTGATAACAAAAGCATTCTAATTGATGATCAAAACCAACCTTATCCATGATATACGGGGCAACCCATTTAAGGAAAACACAAGCCAAGAGGCCTAAACAAGTGAAAAACAAAGCCAATTTGATCCAATACCAAACTACACATCCTCTCCATCTCCAACAAAAAAAACTGAACCTTTCACCATCCTGAACCCCATTAAACCCTTCCTCATCTTCCCCATTCCTCAACACCACATAATCCCCTTTGCAGTCATTCCCTTCTTCACTATTCTCCTCCACTTTCATCCTCAAATTTGGCACCTCCAACTTTTCCTCCTCATAATAAGTCATTGATGTAACCAACAACCCTCGTGGGTTTTCTTGTTTTCCAAAAAAGTTCCCAACTTTCTGTTTGTTTCGCTAGAAAACACAACAGAAAGAGAGAACCCAAATGCAGTTTCCAGAAGAGAAGACTGGTAGATGGAGAAGAAGAGGAAGCAAATTTTTTTTTTTAAATAAAAAAGATCCAATTTTTTTTTTTGAATGTTGTTAAATCCAATCCTTAATTTCAATGTTGTCTGGTCTGTCTCTTTAACAAAAGCTTCTCTGTGATTTACGAAGCTGCCATTGAAAACCGCTCTCGCTTATTTGGGGGTTTTCTGTTATGAGACGTGGCGTGACGTGAGTGGCTGGAAGTGGGGGTGACTCGGAGTGCAGGTGTTTCTCCGCTGTGCCTTCACCGCCACGGGACGCATCACTATTTAGGACACCGAGTTGAATCGGTTGCCTTTGTTGTTTTTCAGCCGTTTGGTATTGGACAATTTTGGGTGTTGGAGAATAATTAGGAGTTTGACGGGTGGTTAGGGTGATAATAGGAGAAGACAGAGCAATCAGAGTGTGACACGTGGAGGAAACAAAGGCTGGCACCCACAAAAGTAATATGTAATTAGTGCAGTTCTTAGCATATTGTAATAGGATAAAATCATCATCAACGGCTTTCCTGAAAAAAAAAAAATATCATCATCATAAGAAATGGCTATGGATGAAATGTGGGCGGGCATGTGGGTTTAGAGCAAAAGCAATAGGGAATATGCTTTTTTGGAGATATTTTTGAAGCCTCTGACGCGTGCCTTTCAAGTTTCTGAATGACAATAATAGCTTGGATAAATGTGAGTGAACAACAGAAAAAAAGTGGACGGGTAAAAAATGAAAAAATTTATTTGTACAATTAATTAATTTATTTATGTAATAAAATATTAAATTATTATAATAAAATTTAAAAATATTTATTTATTTATTTTTTATTATAAAAATTAAGCACATTGTTATACAAATAAATTAATTTATTACAAAAAAAAAATTTTCTCTCTTTCCTGTCTTCTTTTTTCTGTTCACTTAGTGGGATCCTGGTAGCTTATGTTTAAGGATCCTTAGCTAATGTGTGAAGCAATTTACAACCAATGAATAATCCTAATTCTATTGGGCAAACATAATTTATGATTTATAATGAAACTACACTGGAAAAAATTGCAAAGAATGTCGATAATCTAAATACATAAAGTAAAATTTTGTTGTAGGCGAGTACAAAGATTATTAAATTTAGAATTCAATGTTATACTTTTAATCTTTGTATTTGAATGAAGTTTCACCGAAACAATTTATTTGCTTGGAGAGAGTGTAGAGGCAAAAATCTAAACTTAAGTCTTATATGTGAAAATATGTTAATTTATTATTAAATTTTCACATTAAATAACAAAAATATGGAAATTTTTAACTTGAAATTTTAAAATTACTTATGGAATATAATAGCTAAGGATTCGAAACATTCTATTATCGAGAATGCAATCTAAGATCCTTTTGTATTACTTGCAGGATTGTATCATTGATGAATCAGATTGGTGACTCCATTGTATTACTTGCCACTGGAAAAATTGTCATTCAGGAAAAAAAAAAATGTTGACAGCAGATGAGAAAAATGAATAGTACAAAACAAAAACTTAACTGCACATTGAAAAAAAAAAAAAAAAGTAACAAGAGAACCAAGAGCGTAATGTACAAGACCCTTAAAAATGAAGATATTTTTATGGAAAACATTTTGTTTAAGTACGTTCTTTTTCTGCATAAGGATCCTTAAAAATAAGAAAAATCTGAGAACTCTTTAGCCCAAGATGCCCCGAATATCCGCCCTCGTGAGGCTAATGATCCAACTGGCTTTGCAACTTTTTAGCACGACCGTGTCAACTAAGCCGTAAATCACCACCAAATAAACTGAGAGTACCAGTACTGGTAGAGGACTAGAAGTGCTTGTCCCTTGACATCAACCTTCTTCTTCTTTTTTTTCCAAAAAAGACTTTACCGTACAGTAATAACAAATAATTCAATTACATTTAACAGATTATTTATTTTTTAAAATTTTAATAATTCATTAATTTATATTTCTTTGATCATATATATAAGAAATCTTACTAAATATTTCATTCCTACAAAATTTTACATGCGGGTGAATAGGTAATACACACGTGATTCATATCTTCTACATTACATGCCGCATGCTTTGAATTTTTAAATACGAATAAGATTGAATTTAATAGTTAAACTTTTCAAATTTACGACTAACATTTATTTTGGTAAAATGTAAACCTAAATATATTTTGATCCCTTCATCCGGCTTTGTGTAATATATTTTTTCTTCTATACCGTATAATAGACTAAACCATTACACTAAATTTAAAGAAGAATAAATTACATGATAATCAATAAAGATCGTTAATATCTCTTATGATTATGCAGAATTCAATACTATCATAAAACGTCTTAATAAGAATTCAAGTCTTCAACTTTATGATGCCAAGGAAATGTTTAACTTCTACAGTACTGTGATCGGTAGAACCTTATTTTCTTAATGCTGGACGTCTACTTGCCATGGGCAACAGGAAAACGATGCGGTTTGGCCTGCACCGATCCTTCCCTACTCAGCAAAATGATATAAAGTTAAAGTTTTCATCTTTTTCCACAATTTTATTTTTTTCCGAACGAATCGTCTTTTTCCATAATCATTCAACGACTTTTGGACTGTACTATTCCCCACATTTGTGGAAATCAACACATCAACGGACTCGCCGTAACAGAACAGAAAATATGTTGGCGTTTCACTTTTTTATATTCTGTTGATATTTTAATTAAAATTAAAATTAATATTTTTAAAATAAAATTAATAATTTTTAAAAATATAAAAATAATTAATATTTAAAAAATTATTAATTTAATTTTAAAAATATAAATTTTAATTATAACTAAAATATTAATCAAAACACTAAATATTGAAATACGTAATGTTGCTCAAAAGAATATTGGAATTGGCAATATGACATACATATATGACTTTGGAGCAGAGAGTCTGAGACCCAAAGTTCTTTTTTTTATATGTGTTTACTTTTGTTGAAGAAAGAATAGAAGAAAAAAAAAAAAGAAAAAGAAAAATGAGAGTAAACACTAATAGTCAGCTGCAGCAGATTCATCGCCTGCCGCGCCCTTATGCTTCACAATCTATTAGCCGAAGCTTTACCCATTTGCAAACATGTTTTCGCCTCCCAGTTTCAGCAAGAAATTGCTCAATCAAATCTTTAGGTCGGTTAAAGTTGCTTCCTTTTTCAATGGGGTCTTTGTATATTTGGTCTTTTTTTTATTTTTTTTTTATTTTTACAGTAATATTAACAATTATGCTGTTACTGGTCTCTTTTTTGGTCTGAATGATTGTTGACCTTTTGTTTCTGTACCAGAATTTGGCGCTGTGGTTTGCAGAAACTTGAATTATCATTGTGAGTTGTTGTCCTTCCTTGCTTTGAAATTCTATTTTCAGTTCGTTTCATCTTCTGGGTATGAATCAAGTGAGCTTCTTTTTGCACTAATTTTAGTGTTCTTGTCTGTTTGTGCCAAATATTATCAGCTAAAAGCTCCAGAATTTTGCTGAGCAGATGTGTGAGCAAGGTCTCTGAATCTTTCGATCCTGATCAGGGCCAAAATTATGGGATGGATCCAAATCAGGTACTGACGCAATGCTGTTCTACATGAGAATCACTAATATTTGTTGGATTGTCCAGCTTCAGTTGTTCCACGTGTTGCATTGTTATTTGCATGCTGCTTCAGTTAGAACATCTGAACATGGGTCATTTCCAGATTCATTGTTGATTTTTTCTTCCAGATTGCTAAGATTGGAAGGCTATGGTTTGTGATTGTTTCTTTTTTAAAAAGTTGGTAATGTTTTGTTAAAATTATGTTCCATCAAAGGTGGCAAATTAGGTATTCACAGTTATTCAGTTCTACCTGCGTTCATTTCTTGTCTTGTCTTATTGCTCTTTCATTGGGACTATGCTAAGGAAGAGCTGCTGGTTTATAGGAAAAGAGAGCTTAGTCAAATCTAAATGTACTTCAAGTTTAGTCTGGACTATTTCTTCGAACTTGCATACAAATTTCTCTTGATAGCGTGCATCACTAATTTGTGTTAATTGATTTGCATGGTAAATTATTGAGGTAAATTTGGGCCAAATTGATGGCTTTGCACTATTTCATATTGCAGATGGTTCAGCATAAGAGGACTTCCATTCTGAACATCTTGAAGCAATCAAATTCCGTTCTTCCTCATGTAATCATTGCTAGTACATTGTTGGCTCTTGTCTATCCACCTTCTTTCACATGGTTCACTACCAGGTTTTAAACATTATCTCAGGCAAATTAGTTTATCAACAGTTTGCAATTCTTTTGGAAAAACTTTAAAAGAAGAATTTTGTTGGTTTGCAATCTCTTATTGTTGAAGGGAATAGATAACAAGACAACTTACCTAATTCTTAAGACTGCTCAGGATCCAACATCTTGAGCACTAACTAAAAGGGAATTATATATCTGTCTTTTTAAGCAAGGCTTCATACGGTTGAGGCTATTCTTTCTATTCTACTGTCCAGATACTATGCTCCTGCACTGGGGTTCTTGATGTTTGCAGTTGGCATCAATTCCAATGAAAAGGATTTCCTGGAAGCGTTCAAGAGACCGGCAGCTATATTGGCTGGCTATATTGGTCAATTTGTAGTGAAGCCTGTTCTTGGATATTTCTTTGGCATAATATCTGTGTCCATTTTTGGTCTTCCTATGCCCATAGGTGAGAGTCTGTTTATCGAACTTCTGTAGCTGATAATGTGTGCTCACATTGTTGTGTGTATTAGTCAGGTTCCGGGATTATGCTGGTATCTTGTGTTAGTGGCGCCCAGCTTTCAAATTATGCTACGTTTCTCACTGATCCACAACTGGCCCCTCTCAGTATTGTTATGACTTCATTGTCTACTGCTTCTGCGGTTTTTGTTACTCCATTATTATCACTCTTGCTTATTGGAAGGAGACTTCCTGTTGATGTGAAAGGAATGATATCAAGCATACTGCAGATTGTGGTCGCTCCAATTGCTGGAGGCTTGCTTCTAAACAGGTGATACTGTAGAACCCATGTATATTTATAAAAACTTCCTCACGAGTCCTTACCACTTTCATATTTGCGACTACAGATTCCTTCCACAGCTCTCTAATGCTATCCAGCCATTTTTGCCGCCGTTGTCGGTGATTGTGACTGCATGTTGTGTCGGAGCACCGCTTGCTATCAATGTCAACTCTGTTAGGTCTCCTTTTGGGCTGATGTTATTATCACTCATAATTGCATTTCATCTATCAGCATTCATTGTTGGTTATGTTCTTACTGGTATCGTCTTCCGTAAGGAATTCGACTTAAAACCATTGCAAAGAACAATATCCTTTGAGACAGGTAATACAGTCTCTTCAATTATGCCATTTTACCAAAGAGAATATCATTCTACCTGATATTTTTCTTTTTGTCTTTGCAGGAATGCAGAGCAGTCTTTTGGCCCTTGCACTAGCAAATAGGTTTTTCCAAGATCCCCTGGTGGCTGTGCCTCCAGCGATATCTGTAAGTTCAATTGTTAGACAATCTCCTAGTTATGACGCCTGTCTGTTTTTTTAGTAACAGAAATCTGCTGCGAAATGTGGTGGCTATTTTCTTTTAGTAAATGCTTCCAGCCTCGGATTTAAGAATATGCTATGACCTTTTTTTTTTTTTTTTCCCAAGAGGACAGGATCATGGTAATCCCTTGCATGATAATTTTTCTTTTGTTCTCTGAAGGCTTGTTAGAGATGAGTTCATCCCTTAGTTATCTGTAGTTATATTATTCTTACCTACTGCTACGGTAAGATATGAAGCCAGACTCATCTGTTCTTTGGCTTATTTCCAGCCGACATTACAATGGATTGTTTCTAACTTAACGGCATTGATTTCATGACCTCTTTTTTGCTGCAAATATCTCAGAGATGGATTGTTGATGAGATTTTTTTTTCCTTTTTTTTCATGAAATCACCCTTCAGGATTATATGACATGCCCTTGCATAAAAGGCACGCCTTTGAGTAATTTTTAGTTTGTTTGTTTATTTGGGGTTGCAGACTGTCATAATGTCTCTGATGGGATTCTCGCTGGTGATGCTCTGGGCTAAGAAGAAAGAATAGCAGACTGATGAAACTTTGCTCACGAAAGCCGTCTCCCTGTCATCCTCGGCTGGCCCCAATAATGCTTTCAATGGCTTTTCTCTCTCCCACCATTTTTTGCCATACTCAAAAACAGGGAAGCTAGTTTAGGTGATGTCAGCTAGTTTATATACAAAGAAAAGAATAATTCACGAAACTTGTTTGTATATACTATGTTCACTCATTAATCACTATGTCGTAATTGGTACACAATAGGCCAGTTCATTGCTAATAACAACAATATCAACTAACCACTGGGTGTATGCTAGCGGCTATTAAATATAAAATTTAGGTGATGTGAAGTTTGTGAAGTTTTAGTTTCAGACCCAAATTCTCTCAATCAATCTAACTGAAACCAATAGTTATATTATCATGAGATGTATAGTCATCCTAAATAGATAATTGATGTCTTATCGAACTTGCCTCTTTAAGTGGGAATCGCCTTTGCTCGGACTCCAGAATTTTGTACATGCAGATATGATAGGTGTGGTTCTTCGAAGAAGCGGGGCAATTACTTGAGCTTTCTTATTCTGTTAACTTGATTTATTTCTTCATCCTGTCAAAAAAAAAAAAAATGATGGTCCTGCAAAAATTGGAATCCTGAATAATTGTGTTAAAAAAACGCAGAAACACAGCTAAGTTCTCACCTCAGGGTGGCCCTCAGCTCGAGTTGTCGACGAACTTGGATATTGCTGCGAAAGCCATTGAATAGTGGACCAAAAAACAAAAAAAGATGGACCCGGATCATCTTATCCACAATGTGCGCACAACCGTCCAAATTCTATGAACAAGATCTATATCTGTATATCATCGTGCAACATTTTCTGTTTTTAACTTAGCTTAACCATTATGTCAAAAAAAAAAAAAAAAAAAAACCTTAGCTTAACTACGTCTATAAAAGTAGACTCAATATTTGGGCATTGGTGGGCCAATTTTAAAATTAATAAATTTAAAATTTATTATCATATTTTAGATATAAATCTCTAATTTAATGGATATAAGTATTCAAAAAATACTTAAATCCAAGTCAATACAAAAAAAAAAAAAAACCCGCATATTACTTTCAAATCACTACAAACAACCTCAAGTGCTCATAAAGCATTCTCTTTTTGAAGACTAAATTAGATTTTGTTATTAGTCCAAAGATTAATAAGATACCGATTTAAGGATTCAAAACCTTTTCGTTTCATGTCATAAAATTATAAATTCGATTTCTTTTTTTTTTTTTCCGAATTTTTACCGAATTTTGAGACAAAATACATCTCGAGACCACTTCTGTTTTACCAACTAATAATAATAACAATAATAATAATGGGAGAAGTTAAAAAAGAAAAAAGAAAAATCTCAAAATAACTCGACTTGGAGGTGCCATGGCGTCCATAACAATCGGCTTAGCATCGTTCTCTCCGAAACGTGTATTCCTCCGAAAATCCAACCAGACCCTTTACCGTACGCTGGCCACTGCCCCCGCTGTTGCCCGAAAACCCGCCGGGTACCGTTTTGCGGGTCTCATTGGTGTGGGTTTGGCTCTGGCATCCGTCGAACCTGCTTCGGCTGCCGGGTTACCGTTACTTGGTCAGCTCAGTGAACCAGCCAATGCTCTGTCTTTGCCCACTTGGACCGTACACGTGTCCAGTGTCGTTGAGTGGTGAATTATCAATTGATATATTTCTTCAGTATTTTTTCTTTAAATGTTTGTCTACTGATGATTTTCTTGATGGGCTTTGGTTATTAATTAGCTTTTAATTGCGCTTGCTGCTGTTTTTGGTTAATCTTGATGAATACTAATTAATCATTACATTGCATCTTGTCAACTCTGATTCTAGCTGGAACATAAACAACTGAATTCAACTATAATTCAACTGAAAAAAACTGTAAAGGTGCCAACTTTTTACATGTAGTAAGTTTTCAATGATGAATTTACTGGCTTGCAGGATTACAGCAATGGCTTTGGTGTGGCAGTATGGGGAGAAATCTGGGTTTGAATCGTGGAAGGGACTCTCTTGGGGTATGGTGAGTTTATTCTCCTCTGATTTTTGCAATATCGGTGTTCTTGTTGAGGTAGTCTAAGAGAACATGTATATTTCGAGGAGTTTGATAAAAAAAAATGGCAACGGCTGACCCTTGGTCTTGGCTCACAGGTGCCTCTGCTTGGTGGAGCGTTTTGTGCATGTACGTGGCATTTCTTTTATAATTCTGAGTCTCTTGAGGTAAGAATACTTGCAGAACTTGATAAAGATTCCATATTTGTAGGGTATTTTTCTATTGATATAGTCTGTTTTGCATTTAACTATTTAGCACATTTTGTCATTTCTCTTATATTTCCAAGTTTTGAATTTGAAGTTACCAAAATTTTACCATCATACTTGGTCTTACATCAGGAGGTGAATTTTAATTCATATGTTTTAGCAAAACTAGATTCCAGCAGGCTGCAGCAAAAGTAATTTGCTTGCCATTCAATACTGTTGTCCAAATCCATGTTCAAGTCAGTCCTGGGGTCTCAAATAAATTGCAGTTATGCCAGGCTCGCTTCAGACCGAACTTAACCTCTAATTAGTTCAACCCGCCTAACATGTCTGCCTTGACCAACTTTAGCATAACAAGAAATCGGCTTCACTTTGCTCAATTCATGGTTTGTGTATCTGAGTGCTGTTATATTATACTAGTACTATCTTTTTCTGTAGCGTTTGTTCTTATCTCAACCGATTGAATCCGTGCACTTGTTACATTTTCCATGCTGTTCAAGATCATGTGCATGTATCAACACGGTCTAGAGAACTTATTAGGATAAAGAGACAGATTACTGACAAATACTCTGATATGAACTGTAGGTTTTGGTGGCCATTCAAGCAGCACTTACGGTTATAGGTAATGCAACAATGTGCTTGGCTGCATTTCGTATATGGAAGTCTCTGGAGGAAGGCCCCAAGAATCTTTGAGAGTTTCCAAGTGTGGATGGCATTATTCCTGATTTGATACTCTACCTGTTTCTTTCAGTTTGCAGTGAGACTGTTTCCCTAGTTTGATTTTTAATTGGCTTCTATAAGAAGCCAAGGTAATACTCATACATGCGTCTACTTCAGTGTTGCAGAAAATACAAGGAAAACATGCACATGGTATTATCCTTTTTTCTGAGAATAGGTTCACATTATGCTGGAAGCTTCTCAACACATGAAAATGGTTTCTTATGAGCAGGCACTGAGGATTGTACGTAATGTTACCTTTTACGACGTGGTTAGATGTAATTCTGCCTCATGCTTATGCCACAAGTTCACAGTCAAAAATGCCAGCATACGGTGAGCTGTCTCTATGATGATGAGACTTGGTTTTTGAACTTGTCCTTTTGTTTTTCAAGATTTTGAATCAAGGCAAGCAGAATCGCGGCACAACTTCAGACTTTCTACTGCCAACAACTGTATTCTGAATTATTTATTTTTCCATGTGATTCCCATGATTAAACTCTGTTATTGCCTTTTGACTTATTTGCTGCTGATGCATCTGATAATATTATGCAAATGTATGAAACTTCCTATAATGAATTCACCTCCAAGGCCAGTGCTATTGGTTATTTCAACTTGGAATCATGAGCTTTTGACTTAATAGAATTGTGAGGAAAATGCAGACAGTAGAAGACATGTTGCCTTACAACTTCAGCACATAAACTGCCAAGCACTAAATGCATCAAGCAATAAATGAAAATAATGTGACTCTGCCCGTACCTACAACAGAAAAGAAACGCCAACTCAAAGGCTTGAGGTGTGCACCTACCTTTGTTGAGAAAAATGTGGTGCTGCAAATGGCCATTTGATCTTCATTTCCAATTCGCTCTTCTGCAGCCGCCTTTTTTTTTTTTCCCTTTAATTTAAACAACACTACACGATCTATAATTAAGTGGTTTTTTTTTCATTTTAATGAATCATTTAACCTAAAATGAACTTAAACATAAGTACTGTACTTGGAAAATTTATCATGGTTTCACTTGTTTATTACATGAACATTTACAGTTGAAGGCAGCTAAGCTCTTATGTCTCAGATTTCCTTGCCTGCTAAAGACTGAAAGAACCTCACAGACTAAGTAAAATTGCATGAAAAAACCTGGGAAGCCCTCTGCTTTTACTGAAATTAGACACAAGATTTGGCCCAAGGCATTGGAAATGCTTCCTTTTGATCAAGTACTTGCCATGCCTGCGTTGAAACGAAATGCGGGCAATATCAAACACATGCTTAGACTCGGGGGAGCTGGATTAGACATCTAGTATAGGTTGATTGGGTTTAAGACTTTACACACAAGCTATATAAATAAATTCAAGGAGACGGTGTAGGCCTCGAATCCCACTTCCTACTACTCCCCTTCCCCTATACCCTCTTCAAGACCAAAAAATTCAAGGGGGTTTGTGACACGTTTAGAGTTGTTCTACTTTCTACTGGTTACTTCTCAATGGTACCTCGACAAGGCAAGTAAATAAATATAAACTGCTTACATTGGCAAGGGCATTAAACACTTAAATTGTAAAACCCCATTGAGTTGAAATTTGCCTTTCAGCAGAACCCAGTGACCAAACAAGAAATAGAGAATCACAAATTGCATTAGTTAGTACATAAAGTTGCATCATTTGCCATAGTAATTGTAACATAATATTACAAAGCGTACCCAGACCAATCTATATAAAACATCTAGTTGAAAAAAGGGTGGTCTCATACAATAACAGAAAACGATGGCCTTAAGCTAGTGGCAGTGGCTTATGAAGGGACATGCACAACCCACCTTATATATTTCGTCTTATTATCATAAATTAGAGTTTGTGTAAGAGAAAGAGGGTGGTGGAGACGCGATTGAAATGAGGGAACTTCTTCTGAAATTCGGACATTAATGCCAAGTTTTCTTGGTGGAGAATATTGGCTTTCTTTCTCAGCTTCTCGTTCTCCTCAACAATGCTTTGGTTCTCCAAATACAGCTTCAAGTTTTGCAGTTCCATCTCCATCTCCATCTCCGTTCCCTTCTTTTCTTCACATCTTCTCCTGCTTTATCATTAACAAAAATAAATAAATAAACAAATAAGGGGAGATTCTATGCATGAAAAATATATATATCTAATGCATATATGTATGTAGCATAGTTACACGCACCCACCTGGTGATCCCGATGACTTGAAGCTTGGATTTCTTTGATCGTTGCCTTGTCTTTGAAGCGTGGAATGGAGAAGAAGGGAACTTCTCTGCTTTGTTAGTACACATTTTTTTTCTTTTGCTTTTCTTTTGGTTAACCTGAGAGGAGAAGACAAATGTTGCTAAGAGTAAGAAGAATGATAGTGCTAAATGGAATTAAGAAAAAGAATGGAGGCAGGTTGCTATAAATATTGATGGGGCATGGGTTACTATAGCGATAAACCATTTGGAGGGCTATTAAAGATTGACTCAGTCAGTTTCTACTTAAAATATTTAAAATTTAAGTTTTATTAATTATTCTTTTAATAAATAATATATAAGTTTAATTTAAACTCTCTTTAAAATTTATATTTTTTTTTTAATTTTAGAATAAAACAATCTCTCCTTACCTAAATATTTTGAGGAAAAAAAAAACCATCTCGAAGACTGTTGAGAGAGAGAGAGAGAGAGAGAGAGAGAGAGGGGGGGGGGGGGGGAGAGAGAGAGAGAGATTATCTTCCATGGTAATGATGTAAGTTTGGACTCATGATTGCAAAGAGAAATAAAACCCACATACTGATGGATGAGGAAGAATTTTCGTCACTTTGGCTGGACTTGTTAATTGCAAAAACGTATGCAATAGAGGACCATGGGTTGTCATGTTTACACTATTGTTAACATCTGTGATCTGCTTTGTATTGAGCTAAACTTAATCTAATCCTATGAAGTAATTAATTTATTGGATTTAGTATTCGGATGATAAGTTCTCTCATAAAAATTAATTAAAAGAAAATAACACAAAATGATCTCTAATTTTTATTTACTTGTGCGATAATTGATATATTCATCTTTTTCCAAACACAAAAAAAATAAAAAAATATATATATGTGCTTTGTATTTTTTTTTTTTTGACATATATATGTGCTTTGTATTGAGCTAAACCAAATGTAATCCTAGGAATAAATTTACTTGGCAAGGTGACCTTATTTTATTGGCAATCCTCGGTGGAATCACATGGTAAAAATAAGGTAATTAATATGACTTTTATTGCATAGATACAGTCAACTGACATTTGTTAGTAATAGATGAGTATTTGTAATCTTCATCCTTAACTGTAATTATGTATCAGAGAATTTTTGAGCTCACGTGTAGCAGAATTCAAATCACTGCACATATATATATATATATATATATATATATATATATATATATATATATGTAACTTTTCCAAATGTAAAATTCCTGAGCCCTTGAAAAGTTCAACGTTTTGCTAGCTTGTTTTTGAATATTTTTCCATTTCTAATGTACGTTTGAAAAATTATTCTTAACTTGGACAAAAAGAAAGAAAAATCATTATCGATTCTTGTTCCTGGCATCACCTTGTCTCGGGACCCATTGCAAGCAGAGCAATCATGTTGTAGTGGAGGTATTCTCCACTTTTCCTCGCATTTAAATTTCTTGGGAAATTATTATGCATAGAGTTTTTTTATTTTTATTTTTTGGGTCCGTAGATAATTTTTTTGATATTATGTTTTAATTTAATGAACAAATAATATTACCATTAAATATTGTGTAATTAGGAAATTTTTGGTGAAATTTTTTTGATGGAATTAAAGTGATATAAGTTGTTTTAAATGACTGATTTTAAAAAAAAATAAACTATTAAACGTCGTTAGATGAATTATTTGATTATTTTAATACAATAAAATAGTGAAATTCTATGTAATTTAGGTTTTGCATGTCTTGCTAAGAGATAATTAATGCGCGCACAAGAAATTATTAGGAGGAGTTCAACACAAAACACAATAAGATAAGGGAATAAATATTTTTTCTTTGGTGCATCGTAAGGGAATAAATATTGGTTTTGAATAGGTGGTAACAAATAGTAATATAGTTCTATCCAATATATTTTAAAAATTTATTCATTTTTTTATGAATTTTTATCATTAAATAGTCTATGTAATCTTATTATTACTTTAAAGTTGTCTTAAGGACGCCACTAAGATTTTCCCTTAGAAGAAATACATATGAAATTCGATGTTAGTATGGAAACTTTATTTGCTTGTCCAGTGACAACATGACAAATATTGCGGAACCAAAATTGAGCCCAACAAAAAGGGAAAATACTGACGGGCATAAAAAAAAATTGTCATACAATGTCTAATGATAATAATTAGTGTATTTTATATAACTGTAATGATAAAATGTGAAATAAAAAAATATCTTTTTTTTCATATTTTTTTATTACAATTGTATAAAATATACTAATTATTACAATATAGACATTACATGACACATTTTTTAGTATCCTCGTATAATGAAATTCAAAATAATAATAATAATAATAATAATAAACTAGCAAAGTCATTTCCTAGTCTGATGAGTTAATGCATTTGCTATAAATAGTAATATTATGGCAGGTTCACCTTCCCCTTTGATTTTGAAAATGAAATTATTTTTAATTTCTTAAAAAATAATTAGATTTTCATGTTTGCTCTCAAAATTAATTAATGAATCGAATGTCTAATACGACAAATAATTGAGTGTAACCTTGATTAGTTGCTTTTGTGGACCATAAAAGGGGAAAGAGAGGAGGGAGGAGGGCTGTGGCATCTTCACTAGATCAACTTTTTTTATTTAGCTCATCATGCTTTGTTTGAACACGTAAATCTAAGAGTCAAATGTCACATTGAGGGCCTGCAACGCAAACCCCATCGGCTCTCTTTCAATTCATATTCTCTGCGTTTGATGCCAAATGATACATGGCCCAAAAAAAGGCTAAAAAAAAGGAAAGCATGTGTATGTTGCATTTGTGTCTATGTTGATCATGATCATTATGGTGAGCATGTTGCCAAGCTAGCTAATTCCTTCTATCTCGCTCTTCTTCTTCCCAAACTAGCTAATCTCAAACAATTGTTACTCTGTTAGGTATGTAAAATGAAAAAAGTTGTGGTAAAGCACGATACAATCACAATCGATGGTGTGCTAACGTTTTTTAAAAAACACCCTAATAGTTAAAAATTAAAACTTTCATCTTGGGGTCTCAATATTAATTTTAAAAATGAGTTATGAAGTTTATGGTAACGAGAAAAAGTATACTCCCTCTTAATAGACTAAAAAATGGGTGTACTGCACAAGTACATTAGTTTTCTTTTTCTTTTATTTTTTAGTTATTAACATTTTAAATAAAATTTAAATTTGAAACTTTCACTCAAGAGACATAAACATACGGCCAATATATTGATGGTATGCAACATGATATATCAATACATGAACATGTACGAATCCCACGTACGCCCACTTATACCCCCACCTTCTAGACAATCATGCCATTAATTGAATGGCAGATGATAAGCCATTTCTCTATGCAAGAAGACAAGAACCACTCAGAGCTTCACTTATTTCTTCTTTTACTACCTCTACTAACATAAAATTGTGAGGTTACGCTTGTATGTGGAAATAGTCAACAAGGGAATGAAGTTTCCCTCTCTAATCTTCTCTTCCCTCTTCAAGTGCCCTAAAAAAAATAACTTGCACAAGCACAACACATAGCTAGGTCTCACATGCATCAATTATATCATGAATGTGGGCTGATACATATCATCCCACGTACATGGGTCCAGAGTCACAAAATTTGCGATATATAGATACTATGCTGTCTCATTTGCTTGTCTCCATCCATTCGTATCATATTCATTGTTTTCATCTTCATGACTATTTTGATACTTGAAGGAAGGGACTTTTCGTTTTTCAAAATGTGCATTATTGGTACTTTGTGGAGATTACGCAATACATAACATATACGCGCGTATAAGTTAGTTTTTATGTATCTAAGTCTGATCAATGACAAATAATATACACGCACAAATTAAAATTACTTATATTTTCTTCTTGAGGTCTCAAGTCTTAGTTTAGAGAGTAAAATATGAGATTTATGGAAATATAAATATTTATTCCTAGTGTATAACTCATTGTTCTCTATGAACTTTATAATCGACCATGACATGAGAGCTACGACACTTATTGGAATATTTCATCTTATTAGTAATGTTCTCCAAAAACTGTATGGTGGGAGATGGCTAAGACAATATATATATTCCCCCCTTTTTTTATTGGAATATGTTTTAACAAATTATATTCAGTACTGAAATTATTTCTTTTTGGTTTTAATTATGTCTTTACTTTTTTTTTTTTTTGTGACGATGGTTGAATTATAATTAGCAAAACCACCAAATGAAGATTACTTTGTTTTGCCAGAGGATGATGTCGCTCGTGCTAGTTAGCTCCAAGAAGTTTCAACTATTAGAACAATTACATCAAGGCAACAGAAACTTCAAAACCTATTTAGGATCAGCTAAATTGAAAATGACAAACTCAATTAGCTAGCCTCCTGTTCAAGGGTCAACAGCAACAGATTGATAGGGCTAGAAAATTGTGGGTCTCTAACGTCATCTGAATGATCAATGATGATCATCCGTGGAAAAGTTCGTACTAGAGGGATAGCTGTCTAGCTAAGAAAGTGTCATTTAAAGGTGAAAGGTATGTTGCTCGTGATAATAACATTGAGAGAAATATTAGGTAAATTTTTTTAAATAAAATTAAAATAATTTGAGTTGTTATATAATTAAATTTTTTAAAAAATAAAAAATAAAAAATAAATTATTAAATATTATTAAATATATTATATAATTATTTCGATATTATCTAAAATATACCCGTAATTGAACTCTACGATGAAAACGGAGAAAAACTTGCATTACAACTGTAAACAAAGTGGCCCGCTTAAACAGAAAAGTATTAATGTATTATATCACATTGTCCTATCTTTTTTTTTTTTCGACAAAATAAAAATTATCTCGTGGGCATGACCATTATCAGATCGATATCCTCATTTAACCCTTTTCATGAGAAAGACCTACCATCGAAATATTACTGAACCTGAAATGGGCTTCTTCTAAATTCGACTAAAGTGTTAACAAGTCTGAAATTTCATACGCGGCATTCACACTAATCTCAAATTAATAAGAGAATGTGAGTGTAAGGACTCGAATTTAGATCAATATTCAGGGCGACACACGAAATCATGCCATTGTCCTATCTGATCATTCAATTACTTCAGATTAAAATCACAATAAGATAAAAATAAAAAAATAGTTACCACTTTTGCTTCGTTTTTTTTCACTCAATCACATGGTTTAGTGGGAGAACTACGAGACTTTTAATTCTACAAGACTATCAAGTCATATTTTTTTCTACTTTTTTTTTTCTATTAACACTAATTGAATGCTAAGGAGTTGTAGTAGATTACAGAATATGTCCAACTCTTTCTTCTTCACAAATCTTTGTAGTCCAAAATTGCACAAGATTTGAATTCTGATCTTTGAAAGTAACACCCACTAGAAAAAAGTTTAGCTGATGCTCGTACAAGTAAAAGTCAGCTAATTGTAATAACCGAAGAGTCCAAAAATTGTCTCTCCCACCTTATGTAATAGAGCTGGACCAAAACAAATAGGCTCATTTTTTTTGTTTTTTGGTCAAAACAAATAGGCTCATTAATGAAGCACGGAATGAGTAAAAGCACAGTGGGCCTAGTTTATGTAACCCATGATGCTATAGGAAGTACGCTGGGATGAAAACAATTTGGATCGAGTAATTAAGTCGGCCTCCATCGGCCCACTCCAACAAAGCTGAAGGCAACAATTCTTCTTTTGGAATGAACATGATTTTGCTTATTTTAGAGTAATAAATGATTTGACCCAAAAAAAAAAAAGAGAGTAATAAATGATAGGCTAATATTTTTACTGCAGATAAAAAAATAAAAAATGAACGTGACTTTATTCTTTTTTGGTTATAAAAAATGAGAAAGTTGGTTAGCATTTTGCAGATCCACTAGAATAAATTGTGTTGTTGGCACTGTAAGACTCACCAGGACATCTACATTAAACAGTTGAGGGGACAAACTTCAGTTGTCTAACCAACGTCTTTGGACTGTTACAGACACCGAAACAAACTAACGCAGAAAAAAAAAATTAGAGAACAAAGGGAAGAACAAAAATAGTTAAAGGGAGAGGACGTTTTTCTTTTTAAGATTAAAAAAAAAAATTTAAGACTGAAAAAAAAAAAGGTTTGCTTCTTTTATAGTAGCTTGCATGGTTGCATTCTTCAAGAAGGACCCAGAATTTTTATCTTCGACTTATTGATGTGAAAGGTCAAAATTATCCTTCTTTGCTCTCAGTAGGCTCCAGCAGGTATGGAGGTTGTTATGGACATTTTAATTGATTATCAGCTTTCCTTGTTCTTTATGCATACGAAACTACCGGGATCGAATTTACATGCCAAACCCTTTATTTTTGCACGAGTTGCCGGAGTTAAGGACTCGTGTCTGTTACCGAAAAGGCCCCTATTTGAACTTTGAATTACATTTAATAATCTATTTATTTATTGAAGAAAATAAAATTTTATAACATTATTTATTGAAAAAAATGAAATTTTATAATTTCATTTTCTGCTATGGTGTTTAATTATAGTATTAAAAATATCATTTTGTATTTTGTAAAATTCTGTAAAATAAAATATTAAAAATATTATTTTATATTTAGTAAAACTTTATAAATTGAAATATTAAAAATTTAATTTTTGATAAATTTTTCTTTTCCTCTTTTTTTCTTCCCCTATCATTGTTACTCTCTCTCTCTCTCTCTCTCTCATAACTCCCTTTCTCGCTCTTTCTCTCTCCCATAATTCTCTCTCCCTTTCTCTCTCATAAGTCC